>JAJKLI010000013.1:0-600000 GCA_023159215.1 Xylariaceae sp. AK1471 | reverse complement strand
TTGTCTTCAGCAAAAAATCGTATGACACGAAAATGTCAATGCAGTTGCTAGGACCACGGCCCTTCCTGGATGGAGTCGATCGAGTAAAAGTAGGGAAGATGTTTAGTCAAGAAGATATACAGCTATGTCGCTCAGGGCGAATCTTACAAACACAGGTTATCAGTGCATGGTGCATCTTCACGGCCACTCATCTAGCACAAAATACACCCTTTCTCTCTCAAGAAACCAAGCTATTATGATGTCAACGATAGTTACTTGTATCAGACCCAAGCTATAGTGCATAAATTCTAGCTACATTGCATTTGTTATGTATATACAAGCCAAGTAAGTATATATCAGAGGAGAATACTTTCAGTGCCAAGGGCGTGTTCATGAGATGTAGAATTCTGATCCTGAGTACCGGAGAAGAATGTTACAGTCTCTAAAGACTGTGCATGATTGTTCATGCTATTTAGTTTTAGTACCGTGACACATAAACTGCACCTAGTCTCGACTGACACAAAGGGCTTTGCACTATTCTGCGTTTTTGTTAGACGCTGATTCCTCACTATGTTTCCAAGCTTCCATCATCATGAATAATACTACCTCCCACAACGGTAAGAATGGACCGTAGCCCCTTGAGTTGCTCATCAGGAACAGTGAAGTAATCCTCATTCAGTACGACTACATCTCCAAGTCGACCAACTTCAAGGGAGCCAAGGAGTTGTTCATCTGACCCTCCAAGAAACCACTGGTTGCCGGGGGTGTACAGATGTAGCAACTCCTGCCGACTGATCTGCTGACCCGGGTTAATCTGTTGACCCAGAGCATTCTTCCCCGTAATGGCATAATAAGCGTGTATCCACGGATTCAGCGGAGCGATCTGCATTCCATCGGCTCCGATCCCGGCCGGGATACCGCTAGCCAGAATGTCTTTGAAAGGAGGCCCGGCTTGCGGTCCAGTGCCGGCTAGATACTGCCAGCCTGATAGATTGACGCCACCGCCTAACTTCTTGAGCCGTTGCAAATAATCTGGAGTGATCTGGGGCACGTGAGCGACCACCCATCTCAACTCCTCGACGCTGCTGTTGGCGTTGATTGACTCAAACGATTGAATTTGAGTTTGGAAATCAGTGTTTGTCAGTGAGTGTACCTCGAGGCGCCAGCCAGCCTTCGCTATACGCTGGGCCGCCGCGTCAAAGAATGGGCCGCCAGCGTAGTCGGTCGTTATGAATTCTCCGATACCGCCCGTTCGTATCATGTCATTGCCGAAGAACTTGAACGTGTTGAGGAGCCGTTGCTGCACAGTTGGAACCTCGATGCTATCATCCATATGGAGAAAATTGATCCGAAGCCGTATGATGCCAGCTTCGTCATCGTAAACAGATAGCCAGGGCAGATGCATCGAGTAGAGATCCTCGTTCGCTGCACCATCAGCTGGAGTGCCGGTTGCCGGAAAAGCCCCTTGATCGAGATGGGTTGTGACGCCCACTGATGCTGCGTAAGTCATTGCATCGTGAACGCCACGTTTGCGATCCTCAAATGTAAGCTGCTTCCGAAGAGCCAGTAAGGCTTTGCCGTTGTTTTCCCCCAAAGCAATAGAACCGTTTGCGCTAATCAGGGGTGGCTCTGCTAACGATTCGAAAAAGGCTTTTCCAAGACCATTGGTCGTTGCCGGACCCGCGAAGCCATAGGACACAAATGCTGGGTTGTTCGGCAAAGCTTTGTCGAGTTCATCAAGTGTTGGAAGTCGGGTCTCGTTGAATTGATTAGGATGGAATCCACCGATAGTCGTGACGAAGCTACCTGGGGGAATGCCACTGGCGCGTGAACGATATGTGTTCTGTACATCGGCGATAGAGTATGCATTCTCCAAGGGGGTGTGATACCCCGGTCTATTACCCAATAGAACGATGTGGTTATGGCAGTCAATCAAACCAGGAATTGCGATATGGCCCTCCAGGTCGATAACGTTCGGGGGTAGTTCGAATTTATCAAGAGCGTCCTTCTGGCTTTCTCCGATATAGACGATGACGCCGTCCTTGATACCTATAACCGACGCCACCTCCCCTCCTTCGTTCATAGTATGAATAATTCCATTGCCGAGTATCAAATTTCCTCGAAGTGCACCATCGATTTGGCGATAGTTCCTCTTCTGACTAACCTTGGCACCAATGACCAAGTTATTCGAATATTGGAATAACAAGATGGCCAGTCCGGCGACGAGCACGAACCTTGTAAATAGGTTTAAACCAACTTCGCCCATTTTATTTCCGCCGGTATTCAAAAAATATACTAGTCGTCTGCTAGGAGGAAATTTGACAAGTCTAAGATGTTAGTAGCTAATGACGTTTGGGAATTTTTGTGCCTGGATATGATGTTAGTGCTCCAAGAAATTGGCCCTCATCGTATGCTGACAGTGGCTTGGTAAGCCGGCATTTCGCAATTCGGTTGGAGATATTTCCCGGCTAGATTGCATACGTACCATCATGATTCCCTCATGGCATTCGAATACCTAATTGCGCGACATAATTATGAGAATGAATACTATCGCTCGGTGTTGGGGTTTCGAATAATGATGAAGCTGCGGTTTGCAGTGTCTGCAACTGGGATAATTCTGCCTTTAATTGTGACCGGTTGTCTATGGCAGGGGCCGTGTGCAGTATACCCACGCAGACCGGAAATAGCACACTTCACTTATTGAAGAGACGAATGCCTACACCATGAATCGCTTAAAGTGCCGATAGCAAAGTTTTATCAAATACTTAGCGCAAGCCACACTCTTACAATGGTTATCTCTGTCGCGCGTTGGGTGTAGAGCTGTTTCGATCGCGGCCAATTTCGTCGCAGACACCGTCGCGCGCGTCTTTAATCTATAAAAATTGGCCGACTAGTGATATTTAAAGCGCCAGATGTGTGAGTAAACCAGAGGTCTTATTTTGTATACGTACGCTGCCGCTGATAGAAGACTAAATGAGCTTCTCTGCTAAATGACTAGGCGGAAGGAAAACGCCCAATAGCAAGTTAAGTAAGAAAGTTGGATTAAGACCACTGGTGCCACCGATGAAGCCGGCCGATCTGATAAGGAGATTCCGAGGCGGGACACTGAAAGTAGACTTCATGGTGGAGCGTCGCGGGGTCAGTGCCGGATATCCATGAGGCAAAATGGGGTTATAATATTGAGAGAAAGATGGCTCTATAATCGGATTGACAGAGACTCGCAACCGATATTACGTTACACAGATCACGAGAAAAGAAAATTCGTATTAAGAAAATGATTTTGTTGCTTTCATTAAGCAGGTGGCATCCCTTGCATAAGGTACGTGTAAGCATTTGGTGAGGTTGAAGCTAAGTGAAGGGGAAGAGGGTTAGTAATAATGAAGGCTAAGTTAGGTAGAGCTGCTAACTCAAGTTGAATATTTACTTGTAAGCTTTGTATGGCATGTGTGTCGAGGCCTATGATATGTGCAATTGCGAATTGGCTTCGACATAGGGACGAATAGCATGACAACCTTGAAAACTAAGACTGGCCTTCCCAGGGCTGCGACTTGTGCAATCGCACGATTATATTGGATAATAGTCCTTGTGCGTCATATGAATAACAAACTTATGCGCATTGTGATATTAAGTAGAGTGCCTATCTGCCATACAAAAGCTCACCCAGCTACTTTCACCGTGTCACCCAGTCTTTCAGTTAATATTCAATCTCAATCGTAAGGCCGTCTCTGACATCCTGCCCTAGGAACACATAGCCATCACCGCTGCGGTCATCTATCTGAATCTTCAAGTAGATCGCCTCAGCACAGTCCACAAATCCAGCGATATGGCTTGATTGCGTTTCGATATCGGGCCAGTATGTCGTATCAGGATGAAGCAGTGGCTTCCCTTGCTCCACTGATTCTTTTGCGATGAGAGCAATATTGTGCCAAGTCATTCTCCGCTTGGGAATCCGTGTCAGCTGCTGAGCAGCTAAGAGTCCGTTGCCGGTGACGATGAAAGTGGTGCGTTCGGCTTTTGCTGCCTGGACCCAGCCGAGCGTGCAGGTTTTTGCATTAGGTGGGATGCCCTCAAAGACAACAATATTCTCCAGGATGGAGGCGTTGTCCCATCGCTGGACTTCCAATTGTGAGACTGATGCCTCTGATATGTTCGGCGCCGTGGGATACACCCTGTACATCGTAGGCTGAAAGTAGGTGATGCTGGCCGAGTTGCTGTTGTCTATTTGAGATTGTGTGAAGGGTGAACTGCTGGAACGACCTGATTCTGCGATGACCACAAGTGCTAGGCAGAGGGCCAAAGCAAACTTCTGAAAGGACGGCATTGCGTCAGGGATGATGAGTGTGACCTACTTAATGATAGAGCAAAAAGCAGAGGCAGTGAGGGTGAAGATGAAAGATCCTGTGAGGTTGGTAGGGTTGACAGGTATTTTTATTACTCTGTTCTTTGAGAAACGGTTTGTGCCTGCGTGAATTCAAAGATGGCAAATAGAAAGAGTGGACATCGACGGCAACATATAAGGTTTGGTGGTGACTCGCTATGCACACTAGTATGCATGCCGCCTATCCAACTCGGGCATTGATGAGCTATGTCCGTCGTATAACGTACTTCATCCGATAATTCGAAGTGAGGAGAGTATCCGCTCCTGAAGAAGACCTATGGTTGCCAAGGGAGGAAGGTAAATAGAAGAAACCATGATGGTAATTGGGGTAGGTTATTTTGGTCTAGATATTTCACTGGAAAAAATTCGTCTGAGCCTTGCGATTGGCGCTGTCGTGCCACCGGACATGTATTCGTGCATCTTGGCAGAGTCACCCAGCCTTCGTGTCTCATAATCACTTGGGGCGGGTGGAAATTGATGTGCCACGTTGCATAATGTACCTACATCGATTCTTGTCGTGGCTGGGAAAGTCTTGTTAAAATTGTTATACTATGTTAATCTTGACGCTGGTAATTATATAACTGCTCGCCGCTTTTGCTCAAAGCGCTTCTTAGGTTAGCTTAGGCTCGGCTTGATTGTGATCAGGTTTGTTCAGGATAGTTTAGTTAGCTTATTACAATATTGCAATTATGAAAAGCGAGCTATTAATATTCTTGAAATCTATGAACAGGTTAGATAGATATGATATAAATATAAAAACGGGCTTTATGTATTTAACAGCTGTGGCGACTATAATTTGGGATTGTTCGCGGTTGTTTCGAGGCCATCAGGCCAACGATGGCTGCATGTTATAAATATAACATTTTATCGATCTTATAGCGGGTTGTGTGAGCATGGCAAACGGAGAGGGTTTTTGAAGGCAGCACTATGAATGAACATCTATAGCAGCAGAGACACAAGGAACGCGATCCTACACGCTGGAGGAGGTGAGCGACCAATCTACTGTTTTAGTGCGAAGGGTGGTTAATGCGGCTAACTTTCTATGGAGAAAAACGCCTCTACCAATCTCGGTGGATCGCCATCCCCTATGGTGCCGGACCCCTTTTAAAGGCTTGGTAGCAGTTATTCGTAACCTATGGCATAGAGGGTACTAACTTTACGCTAATATTATGCGACTCTATGCCATCCTAATTCCTTCGGCCACTGCTGGGATTCCGCGTGCCCTGTTCTCATGCATGTGAGAGAATCGGAACAGCAGTTCCCCGGGCCTACGTATAGACTAAGTAACCCACTGTCCCAGCACCCACTCCCGAAGTCCCTGCATGACCCGATGAGCTGGGTCAGTACCCACATGTGCCACCCTCTTGGGACGGATAGGAAGCTCCATATTGCAGTTGTGCGGTTAGCGGAATCGTTACCGGTGGTTGTGATCCCGCATCTACCAGCTGTATTATATCGTAAGAGGAAATATCAAGGCCTGCCAGGTGTGCTTGCTTGTCTTCTATTCTCGAATAATGGTGCCGTCAGAACGATACATTGCGACTGTGCACAAGAGGCTGATGGAGGGTAGCGCCCAACACCTCATGTCAACTACTCGAGGCATCGAAGTGTGTCGACATTGGCGCACATTAGCGCGATGCGGGACGCGTCTTGCCTTGAGCCCAGAATACGTACAGTAGTGTCACCGCAACCACTGTCACGAAGTGGAGTCTTATCAACTAGCATGAACTCTCCCCATGCTTACTTAACTGGAGAATTGCGAGGGCATGCCGTCGTCAAAGGAAATATGGGGTTACATTCTACCCGAACCTCTGGGTTTTGGTTCCACCAGCATCCAGCTACAAGATATCGAGGCCGTTGAGGATGACAGATGCCAGAGAACTAAACAAAGGGAGTACGGCGGCCTAGAAAAAATCAAGTACATAGTTCACAAGATGGTGTCGCCACCCACAAGCCGTCTTGAAATAATGGACATATTGGTAGGTGATCCGGCACCCAAGCAAAAGATGACTTAGGAATGAGCTGTGCACTCATCGTCACAAGCCCATTTAAGAGCCCGTGACGCTTGCATATCCTGATGAGAAGGGGAAGTAGAGGCTCCTGCAGTCTGTCGGCATGTTCCTAAGGGCTTGACTATTTGCTTGTCTCCGGCTATTATAGACATTACCAAGCATCTGGGAGGAGGCGTTGGCCACCCTTGGTCCTGTCCGTGCGCAAGCCACATCGTTCGACTAAGAGAACCCTCATTTGCCTGGGCGCAAAATGGATGCGTCCAAAAAAAGTCCAGTGACAGTTCCTGGCTGCAAGGAAGAAAGGGAGCACCGACGCCATGCAGACACTGGTATCCCCGTATACGGCCTAGAAAAGCCCCTTTCTGCCAGAAATTAATCTGTTTGATATCCCGATGAACTGAGTCACAGAGAGGAGCAACTTCTAAACGCGCATAGGAGGAGGAGAGTAGTTTCACCGTTATCATTGCCTCATGTATGCGCTGCTTTGAGGGCTGCATGCAGACGACTGGGGCGCAAAGAGACGTCCGCTTTGAAGCCTTCCCCAGTGTGCATTGCTGCGCGGTGCTGGGCAAGCAACGAGCTCTCAGTCCCCGCTTACTGTCTCACGCTAGCTGCTTCTGCCGGTATTGTTATTATTAGTCCAAGTAATAAGCCAAGAGGCAAAGAGTTGGTCGCACGGTTGTACGCAGCAAGGATGAAGAGCTGTGGTTATCAAGTTAATAGTGTACTCATGGCAGGCAATCTAGCCGGTGTACAGAAAAGCGGCTAACAATCACAACGATGCCACTCCGACAAATCTGTTGAAGCACTTGGATAAGTCTTGGAATGGTGATAAGGAGCAAGCTCTCTCTACTGCACCACAACGCCATTTCCAATCCGGCAGCCAAGCCAAATCCCAGAGCTGCGTCCGCTGACTACTGCGCAATACCAAAGCGATGAACCATGGCCTCGGAACACGCCCTGGTACGGGAGCCATCCGCGGTCGCCGCTAGTTCGTACACGGCACCTCTGAAAGTCTTCTGTGCCTAAAGAGTGCAGAGTTTGAAGTCGTGGCGTGTCGCGCCCAATCTCATCATGCACTAGAATGATGATCGGGATTAGCCCACTCGCATAGGGCGGTTCGCACAGTCCCTGCGTTTTTTCGCGCGCGCGGCCTCTCCTGATGAGACTCTTTTCTCGTCTCCGATGCGTGTTCGATCTTTGGATCGTTGCCGTCCTGGTTTTAGTTAAAGCTAACGTCTGGCCCCGCGACTCTTTAGACGACGTCTATCTGTGGTACGGAACCAAGACCGTGCCCAACGCAAGAACAGCACTTGAAGTAACTTTCTATTTGCGTGACACGAGAGAGAAGGGTGCATCCAGAACGACTAAAGTGAAGCACCAGGACTTCCCGGGCCGATGGCGGATCCGACCGAGTTCTATGGGCAGGCCACCATACCCGTCGCGACCTTTAGCATTGTTTTATCGACCCTATTTATTGGGATGAGATTCTGGTCGAGGGCCATCATTCTCCGCGTCGTCGCCTTGGAGGACTGGCTTATTCTTCTTGGCTGGGTATGCGGTCTTGTACCGTCGTTATGACTTCTTGAGAATTTCTTCTGCTAACTCTACAACCCCTAGATCTTCGCTATTGGCGTCTCGATTGGCAATATCGTTCGTAAGTCCAACCTCGTCTAGATGGAACCCCTTCTTCACCTTTCCATGCTGGCGCATTCGGCTAACGCTGCGATAACAGAGTTGGGCTACGGCTTAGGGCGCCCATTTGCAACACCGTTTTCTGCTTCTTTTCAGGAGTACCTCAAAGTCAGCTCATCTTTGCAACGCCGCTATGCCATAATCAGCTACTAACCTTGTTATAGGTGGCACTAAGCATAAACATCATCTACGCCTTCGCCCTGGCCTTCGTCAAAGTATCGATCCTCTGCCTGTACATCCGCGCCTTCAACTATGACTACGTCCGTCGGGCGGCCAAGATACTCCTGGTAATCGTGGTGATTACCCACTTGTGGATTATCCTCTCCCTCTTCACGGTTTGCGTCCCCCTAGAGGCATTTTGGGATAGGACAAAACGTCCTACCGCGTACTGCCACCCCTTCAGCGTCTACTGGAGCCACGCTGGAATCAACATTTCGACCGACTTTCTCATTTTCGCGTTGCCACTGACGGTGTTACACAAAGTACATGCCCCGCGGGGGCAGAAGATAGCGCTGTATCTCGTCTTCCTGCTTGCGTTTTTGTACGTTGTCCGGTTCCCATCCATGTCCGGCCTTTGTCTCTGATGTGTATTGGTTATGCTAACCCTGCTGTTGCGCTGCTCCAGCGTCTGCATCATTTCCCTAGTACGAAGTCTTCAATTCGTACACGGCATGGCCAAGCCAGCCCGCGCTACCGTCATCGTCGGGTGCTGGACCATGCTTGAGGTCAATATTGCAGTCGTTTGCGCTTGCCTGACAACCATCAAGCCGCTTCTCGCTCGCGTGTTTCCTCGGCTGCTTTCGTCGAGTAAGGAAGGCGATTATCGAGATATCGAGACGATAGGACGAGCCCGACAAAAGCCACGCGATCCTTTTTCCAGCGACATAACGACGATCGTGAGCACGGGTTCGAGGCAGTCGGACACGGCGACGGAGAATGTCAAGATGGGAGATCTCGAAGCGCAGAAAGGCTGTGATTCCGCCAGTGCCGACCTCAAGACCCTGAATGCGGACCAGGGTTCGGTTCCTCCAACGAGGTGCTCGTCCGGCCCGAGCAGACCTATGACTCCTTAAGCTGACAAGCGGTTGCTGGCCAGTCTTATGAGCCTAATCCTTGGACCAGTGGGTGTTGATATTAGAAACTAGGCCCTCGGGTATGAACGTATAGGAGAATCAATCGCTTTGTATGAATCGCTCTTTTACCGTATGGGGTACCTTAATCATGTTTGAGAACACACATAGTAATGATATAATCAAATTATATTCAAGTAAATGTCATTCACTGGACAGAGCGATTCCTTCATCCTTCCAACCATGAACATGGCATTGTCCAAGGGAGACATCCCCACTCCTCCCTCTCCGAATCGCCAATGGTTTTCAAGCCATGAATTTCCCTCTATGGTCTCTCCTTTTAGACCGATTACGGTTTCTAAATGCTCAATGGTTGAAGTGGTTAATGATGTTCCCAGGTTGCAGAGAATCTTCCTGACTATGTCACGGGATGGTAGGCTAGCCATGACCCTCAGCCAGTTCGAGTCGGACAGAGTTGCCGTCTCCGAGCAGACAACAGACCGTTATAATTGTGCCTGGTTTTATGAGCTTCTCATCAGTAGGTGATGTCACGTTCGATGACGGACTTCGGAATTTAAGGTAAGACTAGAGAGATTCTGGTATTGGCCTATGATAACTATCATTGAAGTTACGGAAGCCCTCAGCCGGTATCGAAATTAATCATTTGCTTTTAATATCAAGTAATAATGATGGGTGTTTTTCTCCGCCATCAAGACGATTGCTGTCGCCTCACTCAGAAGCCAGGCCGCTTACCCAGAGGTAGAAGCACTTCAACTCGATCAATCAGTTGAGTTGAATTGATGACCAACTCAACTCATAGGTCAAATCCCTGAGTCCCTAGCTAAATTAACGTCACTTCAATTATCCGCCTTGTAATTGAGTAAGTGGACCTAAGTGACATATGGTGATAGTTTTTTCGCCGGAGGTTTCCTGTAATTACGGAGTAATGTAGGGAAATCTAACGTTAACGATGGACAATAGTATAAAGATCAGGAGAACGAAAAACACGGGAGACTTGCAGCATCCTAATGAGGCAAGTTTTACCTGAATGGGCTAATCATGTATCTTAGTATTTTAAAGACTGCTGATTAGCTGCACCTGCCCTTATCAAATATGAGCCCATATAGCGTGAAAAGAGCTTTGAGGCTGGTAGAGTATACGGTTGTAGGTCCCATATAGGAAGAAACAACCACAGCTGACCGAATGTAAGGCATTAGCCTGAGACAGGATATGAGAGATTCGAATTCGAGACTTATAAGCCATTCATAGATTCTTGTGCTTTCTATTCAAGAATGATGAGTAAAGTTCCAGAGCCCCGACTCTCGGCTTACGAGTTTGTGGCTCGCGGACCAATCCATTGCTTTTGTACCACTCAAGGTCGTCCTGAAAACATTTATCCAGCAGTGGTAGCAGAGTTCGACCCGACATAAACGCAACAGCGAGTCTCCCACCCTCATTGGCCTGACTGATATAGGGAATTCCATCCGTGCTAACTTCGGATAGCTTTGTAAGACTCTCTGAATTCTGTAGCTTTTCGCAGATTGACCCGACAGCTAATGTGGGAGATTTGAGTGAGCCTTCAAGCACCGCCTCTATGTGCCATCTCACGCCCATTTTGCACTGTTTATAGGCTATAATAACAGAGAGTCGCTTCTTGTTGTTAACCGGGAAAGCGGAGTCGACATCGAGGATAATAGCGCCAGTGCTTCCCAATGACAAAACCGCAGAGTCAATGGTGATTTGGATATGAGTATTCTGGCCCTTTACGAAAGATGGAAAGAGTATATAAGCCCCCTGATGGGCAACTAGTCGAATTCTTGTATCTCCATTCGTAATTAAAAAGAGAATAACACCACGGAGCACCGGGTAGAGCCTGGATACACCTGGTTCAGCCCAGTCTGGGTCGTTGCGGTATTTGAGTCGAAGTGACTGAGCAGAGAACTTTTTTTGCAGTGCGTCAGACTTTTATTGAGTAGTGTAAAAGATGTCTCACGATGCCAAGAGAGTGGGACCTAAACGTACTACTCGTATTTAACTATCAGCAATCATAATCGGAAGATATTAGCCGAAACCCCCAATTACGGAGAGCACTAACCATTGCTAGCGGCCAGGGATGGTATACAGAGCGGCTTGCTACAGAACTTATGTCGTGGCAACACAGTGCCAGACGAGGCGAGTACGATTGCCACCTTATAGTTGTTCTTTCTTGCGGCCAGAAGCACAATCAAACTACCGTCAATGGTTTGAATTACTGGCAAAGTGACGGATAGTCCGTTGTTGGTTAAGGAGTAGTCAGTATTAATACCGTATTCAGGGTTCCAGGTATATTGCGCACCTCCAAGAAACGCGTACGGATCCGGTGCTAGCACGCTCCAGCTATTACAGAGGTCAGTCCGAGCAGGTTCGGGATAACTCCAACAGAAAATAGTCTGGTCATTTGATATCCTAATAATCTCTTCTTGAAGGCGAAAGAACGCTCGGCTGCCTTCACCATAAAGTAAAGGCATGTTGATTCCGAATATACCCAACATGCAGTATGCAAGATCTTCCTTCCTCGTTGTTTTGCGGAGGGCAAGCCACGACATCCTTTCTGATATGCTTGCGCTAATAATTCCGTGGCTATTGAAGAGGTACGAGACATCAATTCCGGTGATCATGGATAGTTGGCGACAGAAACTCGAGTCTCCTTTCTCGCCAACTTTCTGCCAGCATAAATCGAAAAATATCACAACACTAGGCGCAAGCAGCTCTTGTAACGTCCAGCCTCGAGTGAACCATCGACTTAGACGTAGTTTCTTCAAGTCAATATCTCCAGCGCTATTAGAAGGAGAAGGCCGGGGAAGAAACTCTAAGAGGCTAGCTTCTCCCATGGAGGCAAGGTGATATCCGTTTCGAACGATGTCTGCCAAGTAAACGTAACAGCGATCAGAATTGCGGTACCATGAGAACATGGAGTTGATGGCTTCCGAGAGCTCTGCGCTACTCGTCTTATCGATACCTGCAGCTTTATTAGAGTGTTCATATTCAAGTCAGACTACCTGGGTCTGAGGCTTATACAGTTCGTATCCACCCATAAATATCCAAGGTTATCTGCCTTCGCCTGGTGGCACGCAGCGATGATCTTCTTGTAACCCAATTTCTTAGCTGCCGAGTCTCTATCGTGCCAGTCCTGGAAGGTGACCTCCTCTTCCTCCCAGGTATGCGATAATATGGCATATTGTGGGACTGCAGTCCCTTGAAATTCTTCTAGGTCAAGGGATTGCGTGTTGATGAGTCTCATTATGTCTTTGCAAGATGCGAGCCTGGAAGTAAGATAGGTTTAAGGAAGCAAGGCGGAGAGGTGTTCACTGTGGTAGAAAAAGATTGGGTCTGCAACTGATTTTATGTTGCGGGGTATGTAAAAAGGGCAACACTGCATTTGCTGTACCCACATATAGTCAGCTGGCACCTATCTAGTTAAGGGTGCATGGATGTACTAGGTATGAAAGCTCTAGCTTGAACTGTATTTCTCTATACTATCTAAGTATGAAAGTAAAAAGTCCAATAATTAGAAAATATTGTAATTAATATATTTATACTTGAATTATATATAAATCGTGTTTGTTGCAGAAGAGTTAGTTAATTAATTAATTTAAGCCGTTTATAATAAGCCTCCTCTTTGCTTTATCCTATTAGTCTAAGAGGTTTGAAGCTGATCGCACTCTGTTGCAGCTATCTAGCTAGTATCGCAGCCATCCAGTTATTGCACTCTATTAAAGCCATTGCAGTGCAGCCCTTTTAAAGCCTTGTAGTTGCTGTTGAAGCCGTTATTCGCAGTCGCTACCTAAAATGCAGTCTAGGTAGTATTCGATCTAAATAAGTTGACGGGGCAGGTGCTCACAGCTGTTTATATGTGGGTACAGCAGATGCAGTGTTGCCCTATAGGAAATGAGGCTGCAAGCAAGCAAAACGATTGGTCCAAACAGTATGAATAACCCGAACTACCAATGAAATAAAAATGCCGAATAATACAGCCTACCTAGGTAGTTACAGTATTCATGAGTCTTAGTATTCGGTAGTCGTACGAGGACCTACGGTTTCTTGCAAACAGCTGCCCACGAGTTCAGAATACCATTATCAACGCTACTGTAAAGTCGGGTTGACCATTGATGGGGCCTAGGCTCCCACCTGGACTAGGGTGCCCTACCCAGACCATATATATTGAGCGTATTCACTCACCACCTCCTCTCTTTGGTCATTGTAGCACATCTACATAGTTAAAAAATTATGGACAGTAATAATTTTAGATGTCTGTAATATTTCAAATCGTTTATCGATCATGTTATCACGGATAACTTGATCGTTCGTTTCACATTTAAGAAAAGTGTAGACGTCTGGAATGTCCGAACTCTCGAGCAGAAGTCTCAAAGGGAAATCTCGAGCATTCGTTTAAAAGTGTCGCTGGGAGCGTGGTTGATGTTTCCACGTGGCAGAAACGCTCAGGGTCGTGATGGGGCATAATACCAGGTGGAGTCTGGCCCCAGTTTAAAAAGACCGTACATGAGTTGACGGAGAGTTGAACCCGACCGAACCCGACGGGAACTCGGTTTTAACCGAGCGGGTGCCTAAGGAAGGTACTGTACTGTAGTTGAGATCTTACACTAGATCGCTATGGCGCTATACCATATAAAGTTAGAATCGGATTTAGCATTAGAAATTTTAATCGGATGGAGAGTTTAATTTCAGCTCATCGTTCAGCAATCTGGCGGGCAGTCGGATTCCTGGTCGCATCCCGCTAAATATCCTAAGAACTAACTCCACGGCTCTTCGTCCGGTTCTGACTGTTTGAAATAATATTGCATTGGATGACAACTTAGGAAAGAATGAATCGCTTTCCAACACCTGCGCATCCCATGCAGATGCAAGATGACGAGCGAGACAATAATGGATATTTGTACTATGGTGAGTTGGGTTTGTATGCGAAATACGGTTTGTATGCGAGACACGGTTTGTATGGCGAAACACGAAGTATTAGTGCGTGAAACTGCGAAGCAAATCTCACATGTTTCATAACGTAGAGGTAACGTATCGCTCTGGTGGCTATACGCTTCAGCGAGATCATCAGCCACCACCAGTCATTCAACGTCCAATGGAAGACCTAGAAGCCATCGAACAAGCCGCAAGCTCAGCACGTTTCTTGCTGCCAAATCGCTACTAAGCCCAGTGAGAGTGAGTCACCAAAATACTGTCATTGCAGAATGATGATGTAGAATGATGCATGATGATGATGCTTCCTTCTTGTAGACTATTATCAATGGATTGGGGGTGATTCATCATCAGGGTAACGAATGCGGCCGAGATGACGGAGATGGTGGCGGAGATTGGGAGTGGAAATCCGCCCAAGACTAGTTAGTCTATGGTAGGCCAGAGGCCAGCTAAGGAAAAAAGAATGGAAAGGGACAGTCTCGAACAAGTGGGCTTAAGCGTCTTTTATGCATGCGGCCAATCAAAAGTGGTCAATGATATGGCTGTCTTCTGTCTTTCAATTCAATGACCCGTTGCGGCGGAGTGCTGAATAATATTGGCGGACGGGCATGCCATCTCAATTCGGCAGCGAAAACTCTCCGACTGCCTAGGTGACCAATGAGAATGCTAGCAAAGCGCGCCGCCGGACTGCAAGACCAGCCCGAGACTCCTTTCTCTGCGCTCGACGGATTCTGCATGATGTGATTATCCCCCTAGTAATACGGTAAGCCCCTAAAGCCTTGCCGCCTAAAACCCCATCCTTGATGACATGGACTTTAATCGTAGTCTTGTATGCACTTATGTCTCCGACACGTCTCTATTTATTATCTTGCCTGTCCCCAATGGGCAACCGTTTTTCACAACTCTCCAACAACCACCCAGCAATACCACACAAACCCCCTTTCCCCACAGTTTCATTCCTAAAAACAAAGACAATTAAGCACTAGGGAAAATAACGGGTAGAGAGGGCTATTTAATTCGGAAACACAATTCAGACTCCTCAATGCTATCACCAGAAGAACAGCCACCGTCTGTGGCGGCACAACTACAAGCTTTACCGCGAGACTCAACCCTCGCCCCGAGCACAAGCAGCATGGCGGACTACGAGAAGGAGGTGAGGTCGACATTGTCGAGTCGGGATCAAACAGGAACTAGCCTCGATAGCTCGAGGAGTTCAGTCGTCGAAGGCGGAGCGCTACCCGGACACCATATCCCCGAAACGGAGAAGGCCGAGAGTTTAGCCAAGATTCAAACAGCCCGGACGCAGAACGGCGACCAATTACAGCAGATCGCGACACGGGACGATGGCTCGGAATATCCTTCCGGGGTGAAGCTCACGCTCATCTCGGTAGCGTTGTGTCTTAGCGTCTTTCTTATTGCCTTAGAGTGAGTTTTTATGAATATGACCCGGATCAATTGATACGATTGGATGAAAACTAATCGACGTTAAACAGTAACTCGATCATTGCTACAGCCATCCCAGCTATCACCAATCAATTTCACAGCCTTGAGGACGTAGGTTGGTACGGAAGTGGTAAGTCTTTACAGCTTACACTTGATAAAGAGGGGATATCGTGAGACTAACACACGGAATAGCCTACCTTCTTACAACTGCCGCTCTCCAGCTACTCTTCGGAAAGTTTTATACGTTTCTCAGTATCAAATGGGTCTACCTCACCGCTATCTTCATCTTTGAAGTCGGCAGCTTGATCTGTGGTGTTGCCCAGAACTCGGTGACCCTCATTATCGGCCGAGCCGTCGCCGGTCTTGGGTCCGCCGGTCTTTTCTCCGGCGCTCTTTTGATCCTGGCTCATAGTGTACCGCTAGCAAAGCGACCTTTATACACGTAAGTTACTCGGTCTGAGTCCTTCCGAACCCCCACTGACGTTCGTATAGCGGTCTCATTGGTAGTGTTTACGGCGTCGCCTCCGTCGCTGGTCCTCTTCTTGGCGGCGTCTTCACTGATAAAGTGGTACGTATCTGCTAAACTGCTCAAACTTCTATTTCCTAATCCCATGAGCTAACATATTCCAGACGTGGCGATGGTGCTTCTTCATCAACCTCCCTATTGGTGCCGTGACCCTAGTTGTTATCGCCCTATTCTTCCCGGACCCGGCACAGAAGAAACCTGCCAAGGAGACGTTCATGGAGCGCCTGATGCGGTTCGATCC
Organism: Xylariaceae sp. AK1471; assembly: GCA_023159215.1. Taxonomy (NCBI): domain Eukaryota; kingdom Fungi; phylum Ascomycota; class Sordariomycetes; order Xylariales; family Xylariaceae; species Xylariaceae sp. AK1471. The sequence goes on along the minus strand of JAJKLI010000013.1, from coordinate 583,691 downwards.
TATCGGGACACTCATTTTTATCCCTGCCATCGTCTCGCTCTTGCTCGCGCTACAATGGGGTGGCACCACATACGCATGGAACAACGGGCGAATCATCGGTCTATTTGTTGTCTTTGGCGTGCTGATTTTCGCCTTTCTTTTCGTCCAGTGGCGTCAGCAAGAAAATGCAACGGTACCTCCTCGCATCTTCCGCAACCGCACAGTCTGGGCTGGCAGCTTTTTCGCCTTCAGTATCGGCTCAGCCTTCTTTCTCTTTGTCTATTACATACCCATCTGGTTCCAGAGCGTCCAGGGTGTCTCAGCCGTTAACTCGGGCATTCGCAACCTACCTTTGCTTCTCAGCGTTGTCGTTTCATCGCTTCTAGCCGGTGGCCTGATCACAGCCTTCGGGTATTACACTCCCTTTATGCTCGCCGGTACCGTCTTCGCGGCCGTCGGAGGTGGTCTGTTGACTACCTGGACACCCGAGACCAACACGAGCACTTGGATCGGATACCAGATCGTCTTTGGTATCGGCGTCGGCCTGAGTCTACAGCAGCCTCTTATCGCCGTGCAGACCGTCCTTGACATCAAGGATGTTCCGACAGGAACGTCTGTGATTGCCTTCATGCAAACTCTGGGTGGTGCGCTCTTTGTCTCTGTTGGCAACAATGTGTTTAACAACAAGCTGGTCGAGGAGTTAGCGCACCGTCTGCCATCCTCCGTCACCCCCCAGGATGTGCTTGCTGCTGGTGCCACCAACTTGCGGAAGTCACTGTCACCTGACATCCTCCCTGCCGTCATCCTCTCGTACAACAATGCCCTGACTACGGCGTTTATTGTCGCCACTGCGCTCGCTGCCATTGCCATTTTCGGTAGTGCGTTAATCGAGTGGAAGAGCGTTAAGGGCAAGAAGATTGAGGCTGGCTTTGCATAAATACGCCAGTGTCGAGTGGATAATGTAGAAACATACTACTTGTACAAAATTAATTCACGGTCGGTTTCATTGAGTGGGAAGGTTCTTTTCGGGTAATCGGTTTGAATAGAGCATTCAGCGAGATAGAGAAAGATCTAGTTAGATCTACATGGGTATAAGCATTAAGCATGGCGTTGGCGGATATAGCACAGCCTGTAGCTAAGGATAGATACGGACGTCGCTGATCAAGGGATTTACCCTTTCTTTTAGATAGCTACCTAATGAGCAAAATCACCACTTGCAACAACCACACTATCTCATTTTTAGTTCAAATGCCATTCTTGCCGGGATCAGAAAGTATGAGATCACCGCACGAAAATGAATGCTTTGCCATGATACCAGTACCTATGTACTTCTCTTGCGCTTTCTATTTGTGAGGTTAGCCGCCGGCGGTACTCACTGAACAAGTCCAAGTAATTACTATTACCGTACCAGCACCCACCACGTCCAACAAACTATCTACGTAGGTATCAGGTAGCAGTTTTGTTCCTTCCAACCAAACAGCAGTTTACAATCATTTAATCAATAGTTGATTTGCTAGTAAACTGTAAATTAGCACCAACTTAAACGTTTATTAAGTTGTTAAGAGCGATTCGGCGTTTCTTTAACCTTGAAAAGCGACACAAACTGCTGAACGACTGTTTACTACCGAGGCAGCTATAACAAGTTCTAGTATAGTATTCACATGTCAAAACATGATTTGCCTCATAGGAAACACTTTATACCCAACACTCGATTTGTGTCGACTAAACATATACCACCAATCAACAATACATCGAGCATCCAGCAAGCAAAACGAGACCCAACTCTCCAAGTCCACCTTCAACGTCCCCCCACGGTCCCCTCTAGCCCAACTACCCAAGACTTCAAGCACCCTCAAAGTCCCAAAGCGGAGTTGAAAGCATCAGCAGTAGAGGCGTCCTTCGTACCGAGCGCCTCGGTCGAAGCCTGCGCCGCCTCGCACGCCGCCACAGCAGCGTCGTTAGCGTCGCACACGTTCGTCAGCTGGTCGCAGATGCGGTTCATGATGATGCTCGGGTTGAGGGCGTCCTGCTGGCCCTCGGCGACCTGCGGATCCGTCGGCAGGAACGTGCCTTCGTCCGCTTTGCGCCCCGGACGTCCGAGCTGGAAGTCCATCGTTGGCGTGCATTGGCCGAAATCCGCTGCTGCGTCGGCGGCGGCGGCGGCGGCGTTGTTGTTGTTCTTGTTCTGTCGTGGCTTGTTGATGCTGGCTGCTGACACGGCGGCGGTGGCTGTGAAGACAGCGAGGAAGATGGCTTTGGTCTGCATTATGTCAGATGGGTGGATTGTAACAACTAATACGTGTCTCGATTTTTTATATATAGATGGGTGGTTTAGTGAGATAAAGACCGACTAGCGGTATGGTGATTATAACGAAATATGTACGGTATGGAAATAGAACAAGTTCACTGAACTCGTGGTAAGTAAAGATCGTGGTCTGCTCGTAACGCAAGAATCAACGGGTTGTGTGAACGAAAGAATGTAAAGAAAAAAGTTGAAATCATGGTCCGCTGGCTCTGACAAGCTATATATATAGTCAATACAGTCAAACAACTCATCCCGTGTACGTGCAACCATTCGGCCCGTGAGCCGCAGGCGCAAACATCGAGTTTAAAGTGAGATCTACAATTCTGCATTAAACGTCTCAAGTCAATGGTGATCATACCATGACACGAGTGAATGCCGGACAAACATGCGACGAGAGACGGGACAAGACTTCAAACGCTCATCTTGGCTAAAGCCGTTTGAAAGCAGGAGGACATATTCGTCTGTCTATGGTAGTTGATCATCAAACTCACTGTATACACTGCAGGCATACATGTAAGTGTGATGAGTCGCTGGAGACTTCGCAATACTCCACTGGAAGCCACAGGACACTGTGACGCTTTAGACGAACGTAACTAAGACAATCACTCGAGGTACTGCTTTCAATTAAAGAATGCATTAAGGGAAGCTAGCCCATACCTGGGGTATGTCTCCAAAATCTAAGATCTGCAGATCTTCACCTAGCTGTCATTCAACTGTATACACAGTTGAGGACTACCAAATCAAGTAAGAGATGCAAGGGTCAGCCAATCAATGACCACGCTGAAAACCCCTTGTAACCCACTAATTCCCAAGACGATCAAACCAGGTGGCCATTCCCATTCGGCAGCTCAGCGTCTTCAAAACTGGCCCTGAATTACGCAGCTCAGTTGACATTAAGTAAGTTAAACTCTGAAGACGAAACTCAGGACAGTATAAATAGGGAGTTCATGTATATTGGTAAATAGTCTTGGCATTGACCGACAAGGTCGAGATGTCCAGGCACCCGCCTACCGGAATCGTCACCATTGTCAACACACCATGATGCCATGTAGAAAGACAGAATTTAACCGATGCATGAATCATCAAATTTAGTCTTCTCGGAGGTTATTCTACACAATGCCCAATAAACGCCCTCAATCGCAGCTAGTCGTCAACTTAAAGGATAACGGCTCAGTTCGACCTCCTGCCCATCTACAAGTGTTCCTTATACAGCACCGCCTCACTACCTAGGACTACAATTCCTTAGACAGGTCTAGCTCCAACAGCGTGATAAGAAAATATGTTTCTCAACAGCATCTCATCTGAATGTTACCCCGCTGCCAAAAGACCCAAATATTACTACCGAATGCCGTTCTCGTGGTGAGCCTAAGAGGATAGGATATTCAATGATCCTTCCAAAATTGAATTTGCTCGCCCTCTTCGCCTTGAGAGCAGACATAATATTCTTATACTCGCATCAGTTCCATTCTGCTGCCTGCTCACCGAGCCCAGTCCGACCTCTGGGGCTGCTGCGTCGAGGTTCGTCTTCATCATCGATCACCTTGGCACTGGCGGGAGTAAATTGGCGAGTACGTCTGATAGCCTTATTAGAGCCACTACCGATGCGGCTCTCGACTGCCACACTTGAGTCGGTAGTCCCATGACTGAATAAAATACCCGAGTTCGTCAGGTCGTTTCCGAACTCTGGCCCCGAAAGGGACCGCTGAGAAAAGACACCAGAGAAGGTGCTTTGACTTGGTGGTGAGTTTGTAGTGCTGCTCGTATCTCGGCTAGCTTTGCTTAATTCGTTGTAAACCGGCTGTGACACCTTGCGCATATTGATATGATCCAGATTTGTTGTACCCTCAATGGGAACGTCATTGTTCGGTCGATTTTCCTTCCGCGACTTAACCTCAGGGGCTGGAATGGCAATGTTTGATCCTTGAACCGGAAGTGGATGGGGCTGATTCAATAGAGAATGGGTGAGAGATGTAGCTAGTTCCGTTGAAAAACTCGCGTTATTGGTGGTGAAGAATTCAGTAGGGGCTGGCGAATCTGACAACCGTCAGTGAGGCCCGTACCCCGTGCGCAAGAGTGTTGAGAAAAAAAAATAAAGAAATACGAACTTACTTCCCGGTGTTCCTACTTTGTTCATACTCATCCCAAAATCGCCAACAAAGTTCGTTTCAGCCATAGCTGTAGGAGTGTTCGTTGGTGCTTTCGGTGCAAGACTGCTGATATCGGGGTCATCAACATTCGGAACAACAAAATTCAAAGGTTGAAAATCAGCCATTAGCTGAACGCCGGTACAGTTTACTGAGCTATAGTCCGGCATACTAGTGTCAGAGGCCGATATCTTCTTGCGGCCGGAGGACTTCCCCTTTCCCATGTCAGATACCTGAGAGTGCCCAACGGTCCCGAAAGTGTTTGACCAGTCAAAGAAAGAAGAAATATCGGTCTTGTTCGGATTGAATGGATCAATGTACTCAACCTGGGATCCATTTGTACCCCGCTGTATAAGGGCTTGGGCATTGGGCATGGTCCCAAGGAAGTTGTTAGCCTTCGCCTGAGATGCATTGGCACTTGCCGTGTTATACCCAGAAGAGCCCGTTGTATTCTTTGCCGAATTGGAGCGCCGGCGTGGAGAGTGGATGTGGGCATCCGGGCCATCCTCATGCTGCTGTGATGGAACGGGCATAGTCGGGTTAAAAGGACCACGACGCCACATTACAGGATTCGGCCAGGCAATGCCGGAGCTCTCAAGTATGTCTGTTGAGCTTCTAGATTAGCTTCAGGAACTACTATGGAACGAGGAGAATAAAATTCCCACCAAGCGGCGCGTGTTGGAAAGAGAACGCCACAATGTTCTTGACTCGTTCAATGGGGACTGTCAGAGAATCTCGTGGAAACCCCTCGCTAATAACGATCTTGATGCGTCCGACCTCGTCCGCTGGGCTCCAATAACTTTGTCGAAGCAGCTCGCTACGGAATTGGGGGAACTTGAGGACTTCGAGGTCACCATTCTTCGTGAACTCTAGAAGCATTGTCAGCTTGGATGGTCCTCATTTTAGCTGGCTAGTCGTACCGAAGCTGTGGCTGATGAGCTGAGGCCATGGTCCAGTACGATTGAACGACGACGTCCTGTAAGGAGACAGAGTCAGATACTGTATCCCATAGTTATGAAGCGTGGGGAACGTACGCGGCTAGGCGGCCATCAATCAGAACTCGAGCCTCGAACTTCACCAACTCTGGGTGGTTGCTGTAGTTTCGAGTGAACTGACTGACATCTGGCGTCTTCCAAGAATGAAGCGATATATTGAAAGGGGTGCCAGGCGGGAGACCAGGCATGAAGCAAGTCATAGTGGGCAAACCGAAAGAGCCATGATTATAGGCAAACTCTGAGCACTATCATGTCAGTATACTGCGAATGCTCTAATACAGATACCCATCTTTCATCCTGTCCTGTCATGGCCTGCCATGGAGAGGGGGACGTGCCTGAGTCGTGGACGACATGACAGTTGGTCTTGAACTCCTTCATTGGGACCTTGGAGTCCTTTGGGAATAGCAAAACATCCCATTCTTCGAACCGCATCTTCACAGGGTTCGATGGAGGAAGTCGGTTAAGTATTTCGACCAAGAAGATGAAACAGTGGGGAAGGATTGTCAATGAAATGGCATAACAAGCAAGACTGTAGAATGACAAGCAAAGCACCTGGCAGAGAACTTGTCCCTACGGCCGAGGCGTTGGCAACGGAAATGTATCGGTAGATGAGTCGATACTTGATGCAGAGGGGGCTTGGGCGAAGGAAATGAGATCAAGGAAGAGAGAATCATATATTCTTCTCTTCTGTCTATACGACGTGACATCGCAAGGTAGATGGAGGGCGAGTTTCCCGAGGCAGGTAAAGAGGTTCCAACGTAGCTCGGGTTGGGAAGTTGCATGCAATGGCAGTTACGCGTGCATTGTAGTTTCCTCAATGCCACGAATGCCATGAAGCTCTAGGCCTATTTAGATTGCCTAACATCACATGTGATCCATTTAGGAAGTACCTATCTTAAGCTACCGCACCCGCTTTTATAGGCACGCATATAATTTAGTGAGCAAGTACAGGAGAGAAACGGGTGTATCAAGGTAAGTTGCTCAAGCATAATGGCATGATATTTGAAAGAACGAAAGAGGGGAAAGGAACATTCAACAACATGACATGATAAAAGGGAACTGCTCTGCGCTGGAGCTGTATCGACTGAGTGAAACCGCCAGCCATCTTACTGATGGCACTGTATGCGGTGGACAAATAGATGCGTATCACCTAAGCTGACTAGAAGGCTGTTGAGGGCTATTGAGGGCATACACGTCAATTAGACATTGGTGTTGAACCTTCAGTTACGCCATAAAAATAATACTGTGCCAGAGCTGTTCTGGCCACGAGGACCTGCCCTAGCAGCATTCGAGTCCGTGTGTTATTGCCCGCACACGAAATTCCTATTATATGGCGCGGCCAACATGCTAGTGCCTTTTCCCTTTAACCTTTAATACATATATGTCGAAGGTTCGTTCAGCACCGATAACATGTTCTTTCGAGTATGTTCGTTCTATGTTACAACAAGTCCTTGCCTGCTTTCCATCCGCATCCTGCCCACGTGTGTTTGGACACCGCTCTCTATAGTTTGATTCCTCAACATTGATGATTTTTCCACATAAACCGGAGAGACGCGATCTATCTCTCCATTTCTATCGTCAGCCAATGCCATGGGCTATTTTCGAAGAAACTGGGGGTGGGGGTTTGTAATGTATTTGCGTTGAATCAAAGTTGGATCCTGTCAAAGGCCTTGATGGCAGCTTAGTGGAGAACAAGACTGCACGCCGGATGTGAAAATATTTGAGTCGATTCAGACAAAGGAGATATACTATATCGCGAAGCCCAACAGGGGAGGTTCTCAAGCAATCTACAGTAGAACAAATGACCACTTCATCCTGCTATTTTATGCACATTTCATGGATGAATGATCTGGTATTTGTACAATTGGTCTATTCTTCTGCCTCCTCAGCTTGGAAAGGCTCCGGATCTTCAGGAGCTCTGGCCTGTGAACATAATGGTCAGTATGGTGGCACAACATTCGCTCTAGATACTGCAAACCGCACTCACCCTTAAAGCACCAGGACCACCAAGTTCTCGCTGCAGGCCGCCTTCGAACTCTCGGGGGAAGGACGGCTTGTCCGGGTACAGTCTGCCAACTACCCAGCATACTCCAACGAAAGCTACGATAAAGGTACCAATCTGTGCAAACGCTGTTCTAGAGTCGACCCAGGTGTACTCGTACGGACTGAACATTCCAAGAACATCGTGGTCCTCGTGGACGGGTTCGCCGAAGTTCCTTCGTTCCTGCTTGTCCCACCAGTCGCCATGGGGATCGCGGAACTGTCGCTTGACTCCGGGTGGGTTGATGTAGCCACCAGTCTGTCCTGGGTCTTCAGCTTCACTGAGAGTCGGATGATCGGGGTATTTCTCTTCGATGGTCTTCTTGTCGTTGAGGGAATCTGGAAGGAAGGTTCGTTGCTGAACAATGGGCAGACGTCGCGATGCCGCCATGGAGGCTGCGCGCAGAACTGACGCCCTGGCAACTCGTTGATAGAGCATCTAGAAGTAGGATAATATGTCAGCCAATGGAACCAGCTGATATCAATTGAAACATACCATGGGCCTGTAGTGTCCGCAATGCCCTCGGTGTTAATGTCGAAGTAATTAACGATGGTTGTGCTTTGATGGGTCGCCGAGTGAATTGAATTGACTGGAGCTGCAAAGAGAGCAAAGCTCAAGTGACGATTGGACAGAGTCGTAGTCAGCAATAAATGTGGAGACCTCCCTCGAATTGAAGGGGAGCACGGGCCACCATGGATGCCTATCCGTTCAAACTAGGAGTGCACGGCGAGGCGGAGGTTCAGGACGAAATTTTTTGAATCATCATCATTCTACAGGGAAACGGCGTTTTCAGCACAAAATTCATCATCACAATTGACATAGAGGGCTGGTAACTGCCAGAATTTGACACATAATTCTACTGTTGATTCTCTATCCGTAGACGTAGATTTTGCTCCCTCAAATGCCTATTTCGTCGAGATCTCCGTGCTCCCTTTGTTCGAGACACCCTCGACAGCTATGACGAGCACCGCGTCGCTCCGGTCTGCACCAACACACAACAACGCAAATCTCACCTCATTACCACAACCTGCACCCGAAATACGCACTACCACCACCGACACGGCCCAACGAGACAATGGACATCACGACACAACCCATATAAAACCCGAAACGAACGGTGATGATGGCTTTAGGATGGCTGCACCACCTGCCGAGCAAGGTAATAACGACAACAACGATGACGACCCCGACGAGCGACCAGCTAAGCGACGTCATGTACGTGATACAACCCCTAACAAGTCTACACGTCGACCGAAGCCCGAATCCCCTCCTTGGAAGAAGATAGAGGCCGAAGGGCCCACCACTTTCATAGATAATGGGAAACGGAGATCAGCGCGAACCAACGCGCTTCCACTCGAACTACAGCCTCGAAGCAATAAGAGGACGACGAGAGGCGCTCTTAATGGGTCGCAGGCTTCTCCCAATATAAAAGATAAGCGCGCAAGCACACTTACACACGTGAATGGTACACAAAGGAACGCGTCCAAACCTCGAGCACCCCCAACCAAGGCTGCACCCCCCACGGCCAAATCGAGTTCTAAGAAATCGCCGAGCAATGCTCCAAAGCCATCGCCCAGGGCAAAATTGGGCTCAATACCTTCACACCCTCCCCCAGAGTCTCCCAAACGGTCCCTGCCCACTCGGCGGAGCTCTAGGACGCGGAGAGATAGCCTCGACACCCTTGCCCGAGCATCTGAGCTTCAAGAAAGCCCAAACTCACGACCTACTAGAATCCGATTGCGAGTCAAGGCTCCAACTATCCCTATTGTTCATCCTGCGCAAGTGCATGTACTCCCAGGTCAGACACTTGCGCGACCTAAAATTGCGTCGACTTTCGACGAGTACATAGTACGAGCACCAACAATCGATGTCAATGAAGGTGGCTGGTTAGATGTTGCAGATGATGGGCCTCCATACACACAAGAGATGGCTGAGAAGGATGCCCAGGTCGTCTTGCGCATCGAGGCTGAAGTTGAGCCTGGCGGTCTGCTCAGCGAGGGAAGATCGACTCTTTTCGCGCCAGAGCCTGTTGAAGAACCTCCTCGGCAGTGGGCGCATATGGATCATCTTGTCAAACAGATGGCAAACTTCCGGAAGTTGATGGTGATGGAGCACCAAAGGCACAAGGCTACCGCAAAGAGGCTGGCAGAGGCGTGCAGGGATGAGTGGCTTCGTCGTCAACCGAAGACAGCACAAGAGATTGAAGCGGAAGCCAGATCTGAATGTATTGCGCGCTACAAAACCGTCATTAGAGCTATCACGGGTACATGGGACAATGTCAAAACAGAGGTCAACCGTCGGCGACTGGAGGAGTGGGAGGCTGCTGAACAGAAGCGAGTGAAAGCCGCTTTAAATGAAGCAGTGAGCATGTCGGAGCTCAAGCTTCAGGCTCGGCAAGCTCATGTTAATTCCGAAGCCCTGTCAGACGAGGATGAGGATGAGGAAGACCAAGATCTCGACGATTCTGGAGATGAAGACGGTGGCGATGAGATGGATGTGGATTCCGAGGAAGAGTCTGCTTCAGATGCCAACTCTACAAGTGACGAGGATAATATGTCATCGTCTGACGACGATGAAGATATGAAATCTACTGTATCTGATGAAGGTTTAACGCAAGATCAGCTCCGCCAGAAATATGCGAATATACCCGATCTTCCGGCCTCCGAGGTTGAAGAGAATGACGGAAAAGCCAACATGGACGGGACGCAGATACAAGTCGACGATCCCGCTGAGACAACCGATGAATCAGTGGACATGGATGATGACATGACCTCGAGCGACGAGAATATGGATAGTGAAGAAGAGGACGATTCTGGTACCGAGGGCGAGGATTCCGACGATGAGGGCGATGAGGAAGAGCCGGCTGGTCTTCTCGGATTATTCTTCGGGAAGAAAGAGCTGAAGAAGTTGAAGGAGGATGGTTCCACGGAGGATGAACAGCCAGTCCCTGGTGATGTACAAACCCCAAAAGTAACGGACTCGATATCCAACAATAACAGCATGGATACCACAGGACCCATGACGGGCGAGGCGACTAAGCTAGAACATATGCCGACGAGCCTCGCTGTTCAACCGACCTTGGACAACCTAAACGGGAATGTGAATCCTGTTGAGCCTCTCAAGTCAGCCGCACTAGAGGACATTGCATCAACAACCGCAAATAACTCATCTTTCAGTGCAGTTGGGATCCTGTCCAACCCTTATACGGGGAATAGGCCAGATGCTCCAACTATTGTTCCTGGTCCATTGCAACAGCATGACATCGTGATGGAGATGGTTGATGTCGTCAAGCATGTGAAAGAGGATGGCATCCAGGGAGACGATAGTAATGCACGCAAGCAACCAACAGCAGCAGTCCCTAGTGTCGAGAATGTATCCGCTCTATCTGATCCACAACATCCTACTCCAAATACAGATGCGATCACCAACTCTCTCAGCAGAGATCGCAGCCAATCACCTCGAACATCAGAAACCAAACCTTCTGAAGAAGACACCGCCTCGTCGGTGATGAAGTCAGGTGTTAGCAGGTCTACCTCCCCCCCTTCGCAAGGCCCCAAGACCGAGGTCCCGTTTTTGTTGCGAGGAAGTCTACGCGAGTATCAGCATTATGGGTTAGATTGGCTTGCGGGCCTTTACAAGAACCAGACGAATGGAATTCTAGCTGATGAAATGGGTCTCGGCAAGACCATCCAAACTATTGCTTTATTAGCCCATCTCGCCTGCCGTCACGAAGTATGGGGGCCGCATCTTGTCATTGTCCCTACAAGCGTAATGCTCAACTGGGAGATGGAGTTCAAGAAGTGGTGTCCTGGGTTCAAGGTCCTTTCTTACTACGGCAGCATTGACGAGAGAAAACGAAAGCGTCAGGGATGGAAGACGGACGACATATGGAATGTATGCATCACGTCTTACCAGATTGTCCTCCAGGACCAGCAGGTCTTCAAACGCCGGCAGTGGCACTACATGATCTTAGATGAAGCGCATAACATTAAAAACTTCAAGTCGAAACGTTGGCAGACTTTGCTAGGCTTCAATACTCGAGCGCGACTTTTGCTTACCGGGACGCCATTGCAAAATAACCTGACTGAGCTCTGGTCTCTCTTATTCTTCCTAATGCCGTCAGAGAATGGAGTTGGGGGTTTCGCAGACCTTGCAGAATTCCAAGACTGGTTTCACAAACCAGAGTCACAAATTCTCGAGAGCGGCCGGGAACAAATGGATGACGAAGCACGCGCCATCATTGCTAAACTTCATAAGGTCTTACGACCATATCTACTGAGACGGCTCAAGGCAGACGTCGAGAAACAAATGCCGGCAAAGTTCGAACACGTGGAGCTTTGTCGATTGTCGCGCCGTCAGCGCGAGTTGTATGATGGCTTCCTAGCTCGAACCGACACGAGGGAAGCTCTCGCCTCGGGAAATTACATATCCGTTATCAACTGTCTCATGCAGCTACGTAAGGTTTGTAATCATCCTGACCTATTTGTCCAACGTCCCATCATGACATCTTTCCGGCAACCTAGATCTGTCGTCGCCGAATTTGCAACCACAGAGACCCTTCTTGGGAAGTTTCTCGCCAAGAGCCCAATAACTACTGCCAGTCTAAGCTTTCTCAACTTGGTACCGGCGCAGCACGAGAGTCTATCAGCCATGGTTTGCGATCGTATATTCGAACTCGGCTCCGACAGACCTCTGCTAGAGCTTCAGCAAGCCCAAGAGGCCCGTGCCCAGGCCACTAAGACGGGCTTTGATCCTTCAACTGTGGAGTCGAATATTGCATATCTTGATAGCTTAGGACGATGTGACCGCTTCGAAGAGTTGCGACATTGTGTCTATGTGAATAATCTCCGTCGTCAACAGCGTCCTATCTATGGCAAAGGACTAACTGACTTCTTGACTTTGGGCATTGACCAACGCCCCTTCAAATCCCGTCCCAAAATACCACAGAAAATAATGAGCTGGTTTCAGGAAGATTCACCCGTTCTTCGATCAATAGTACCCACCCTGGACCAACGCGCTGTCTCAATGAAGGCCATAATCTCCAAGTTTGCCTGTGTTACCCCTGCGGTTGTCACCAGAGATCTTGATCGGTTCGTCTTGGGTTCGAAGGGCGTCGAGTCCTTCGACGATATGAACCTCAAGCTGTCGGCTCCTGTTCGGTATGCTCCTTTCATGCCGAAGGAACCTCTGCTCGACCCATGGCACGAGTCCCGAATGAGGCTCAGCATTCAGTTTCCAGATAAACGCCTTTTACAGTATGATTGTGGCAAGCTGCAAGTGCTTGACCGGCTGTTACGCAAACTGCAAGCTGGCGGCCATCGAGCTCTTATCTTCACGCAAATGACGAAAGTCCTCGATGTCTTAGAACGGTTCCTGAACATTCACGGGCACAAGTATCTTCGTCTTGATGGAGCTACAAAAGTTGAACAGCGCCAGATTTTGACAGATCGATTCAATAACGACCCACGAATTCTCTGTTTTATCCTTTCAACTCGGTCTGGTGGACTAGGAATCAATCTTACCGGAGCCGATACCGTCATCTTCTACGACCAGGATTGGAACCCGGCGATGGACAAGCAGTGTCAAGATCGGTGCCATCGTATCGGTCAAACTCGAGATGTACACATCTATCGGCTTGTGAGCGAGCATACCATCGAAGCCAATATTCTGCGGAAAGCGAGTCAAAAACAGATGCTCGATGATATCGTGATTCAAGAAGGTGGCTTCACAACAGACTACTTTAACAAGCTCTCGGTGCGCGACGTCATAAGCGGCGTAAGCGAGGAGGCTGACGTAGTTGGAGATGCAATGGACCGCGTCCTCGGTGGCGTAGAAAGCGCTGATCAACGTACCGTTGGTCGTGTTCTCGAACAGGCCGAAGATCGTGAGGATGTTGCTGCTGCGCATGTGGCTGAAAGGGAGATTCAAGAGGACGAGGCAGACTTTGCCGAGAAACCACCGACCGCCAGCGCGTCGGGAGCATCTAGTACACGGCAGGGCACGCCTGCCACGCTGGACGACCCACTCGGCCACGGGGTAGGACGATCGAATCTGGGTCTCTTTTCCGAGTCAACCGATGCGGATGGGACGGTACAGAAGATAGAGAACAATGCATGGGGCGAGAGAATGCATACCATCGACGACTACATGCTCGCAATGATGAGCAAACAACTTGAGGGGACAGCACTTGAGCTTCCCAGAGATAAAAAGAAGAGCAAGAGCAAGAAGGGCAAAGACATGCGGAAGCGTTAGGGCCGCTAATCTCGCTGTTTTCGCCTTGAAACTCGAGAATTGTCTCTCCTCATCCGTCCTTCGAGTGTATACTATTGTGTCCTTGCAGCAGGGCGCCTGGCTTTTGTTTATTTGTAGGCATTGCTGCGGACATGACGGCTGGGACAGGCAATGGCAAATTCGGCATCGCGTTGCATTGGGTGCTAGGTAGGATTTGAGTTTACAATAGGCATGGGAACAGCGAGCGTCAGGCGCCGTGTCATTATGGGAGTTTTTGCGCGGCCCACGGCAAGCATGTCTGAATGAGGTACACTAAAAGGCGGGCTATCAAACCCTGTACAACTTATAATGAAAAGACTAAAAACTGTTTAAAGCATGGCTGCGTGCGGGTTATGGCTTGTGCCCTGACTGCTGAAGTCTTATATGTTTTCTGTTCGTTTAGCTTAGTACTCAGTGGGCTCCTACTGAGGTAAGTTGGCATTGTGTGTCGTAGACTAATAAGGGGGAATGTTCGGCCGTCATCGCCGGCCGTCTCCCGCCAAAACAGCCGATGTGACCCCTCCCCCAGATCCACTTAGAGATGGTCTGACATGTCTGGTAGGAGGTTTAAAAACGGCCGACTTGAAAGGGACAAACTCGGGAGTGATAATGGAAATCAGCAGCATAGGGAAATGACATAAAAGGCTAAGGGGCTTTTGGAATGGGTGCCGAGGATGGGGTCCCCATCATTTCAATGCGTCCCGAATCCCCGGTATGGGTACAATACATCTAGATAATAAGATCCTAGATAGATTATAATTCTCACCTCCGCACTCAACTATAGGCGCGACATTTCTAAGCAAGGCTACTAATAGTCCCAATGAGCCGCACCTAACATACTCGTAGGTTATTCATATTGCTCAAATAGAACGATTATTGAGTAGAGAGATGGCCTCGCCAACAAATCAGGACTCTCAGCATGGCGGATTTCGTCAATACCTGCCCGATCTCACCACCCCGCGCTTCACAGCTATAGCCCAGAACGACGCCTTTGGTCACGCAAAAGAGCTGAAGGAAAATCAGGCGCCCCCATGGCTATACGGCCTTTACACTCACTGGCGGAAATTGCTGCAAGAGCCGTTTAAGGGGATCACCAATGATGGTATGCCGGTTTCCCCTTTTTTCTTGTTCTTTTAACATATTAACAACCTCTCTCATTTCTTTATGCAAACCTAACAAGATGGGTTAAACCAACTCACTAACTCATGATAAAGGCATTGTCCGATCCGGACTCTTCAAAATACGGGATGAAGGCGTGCCCATCGAGCGCATCGTAGCCGCAGCCCAAGCCGTAGTCAGCCAGCTAACGCCCGAGCAGGCATCCAAGACGATGCTACACATTGACTCGCCGGAATGGCGCACGTGGTCCAACCCCGAATTTCTCATCAGCGACAAGGGGATACGTCTGGACGAGATCTCGCCATCTCTCCGCGACGGCGTCCTGGCCGTCCTCAAAGAAACGCTGTCTCCCGAGGGCTACGAGAAAGCAATAAGCGCCATGCGCATCAACCACTTCCTGGGCGAGCTCGTGAACGCGCCACGCGTCATGAACGAGCACAGCTACAACTTTGTCCTATTCGGCGCCGAGCCCTCGACCACGCGACCCTGGGGCTTCTCCTTCTATGGCCACCACCTGTGCCTCAGCGTGTTTCTGTACAGGACCCAGATCGTCGTGTCGCCGTGGTTCACGGGTGCTGAGCCCAACGTCATCGACGAGGGTCCGCACAAGGGCACACGCATCCTCGACAATGAGGAGCGTCTGGGTCTGCGGCTCATGCAGAGCCTGAGTGCTGACGTCCAGGATAAGGCCCGCGTGTATAAGCTGATGAAAGACCCTGCTATGCCCAAGGGCCGCTGGAATCACGACGATCAGCGACATCTGTGTGGCGCGTACCGTGACAACCGTGTCGTGCCGTACGAGGGGATCGTCGTCTCCTTGCTAGGCGCCGAGCAACAGGACCTTGTCGTGAAGATTCTGGAGCAGTACTTGCTGTATCTGCCTGAAAAGGCACGCGAGATACGGCTCAACGACGTCAAAGCGCTTTTCGATGAAACGTACTTCAGCTGGATTGGTGGCAATGGCGATGCTGACGCGTTCTACTACCGTATTCAGAGCCCCGTAATTATCGTAGAGTTCGATCACCACTCGGGTGTCTTCTTGACGAATGGGGAGCCAGCGAAGTTCCATATTCATACGCTCCTGAGGACGCCGAATGCGGGTGATTATGGTTGGGCATTGCGGAACCAGATTGAGGGCGTCAGCCAGGACTATGTGTGGGAGGGCTAGTACACGAAAAATAGTAGTTCAAAAAAAATACTTTCTGTCATTCACGGTCTCTTCAAGATCGCTGTATCTTAGGAAATGTGCTAATCGCAGTGTAGGTATGTCTCTCGTTCTATTCAAACGGCCGCTCATAACTTGAGGTTCTTGAGGTTCTTGGGAGTGCCACCGCTAGTAAACCCTATCTAACAAGTCCAGTGATGTTGAACAATCTTCCCTTCCTTCCTCCGTAATCTCGATACAATCTACCCTCTGAGGAACAGAGTGGTCTAACCGCTACCCTCCATCATTAATCTTAAGCTAAGGTGAACGTAGTCATCTATGATAAGATCGTAGCTACAGAATCCTGCGACAACTGGTCCCAGCTAGAGTCAAATTTCGAGACTTGAATATCCGATTCGCAGAAGAACATGGAGGAACCATTGATACTGATGTGGATCGGTTCATGTTTGGGATTGGGCTGGTCCATCCAGCAATCCAAGTCGATGAGGAAAGATCGATTCAAGTGACACTGGCCGGTCTTCTCATTTTTGACGTTCACCATAGAATAGCCGCGAGAGACGTAGATAGCTAGATACAGGCACAATTAGGTTAGTAAACGAGCGTCCCCCTCATCTAGGGTAGCAGATCAGGCTTGCTTGCTTACTGTGGTGCCCGGGTGGAGCCTTCTTCGTATTCATCTCGACCGTCAAGAGAGGATCGTGCCACAGCGGTCCATACTGCGTATTCCACGGCTTAATGCGTACGCCGTCCTTGTGGCCGCTCACATCCTCGTGGTCTGGCCACATCTTGTGTCCGTACGCGTCGTCTTTGCACGTCCACTCTCGCATGTCTTGAACAAATGACGTGCCCCATCCGGCGTTTTCGCCGTGTTTGGTCTGCGTATATCGACGCGTGTACACCATCCAGAAGTCGGCGATGGCCCCGGGGATCGCGAGGAAGAAGGCTGGTAGAAACAACTTCATCTTGGCTGGATTAGTTGGCAGTTTCCAATAATACTGTTATGGGTTGGGCTACAAATTCCTAAACCTCGCAAGGCTAAGGCTAGGTGCCAGGACACCTATATATAATCAAAACTATAGATTTACACCCTATAAGGTAGCCATTAGAGTTTATGGTTTACTCGTGCCTTGGTGAGAGAGTTTAACATGAGCGCGTGCCGCGGTCTGCGTCGAGACTAATATACAGCACGCTTAAGAACTTGTACCAGCAGCAGCAAAAAGTGGCGTAACTAAAGGTTCGGCACCAAAGGCTGACTAGCATGATACGCCCTCAATAGCCCTTTAGTTCAAACCCTCTTCAAAGTCAAATACCAGGAAATTGGCTATATAAGAGCGAGGCAGACCTGCTGTTCTCACGCTGCTATTTCCAATATAGAACAAACAGCAACTTCACTATGCCATATTCAGGATCTGTTATAGGCCCCAACTACGAGGGCGAAGACCTCCAGCTTTAGCTAGCTTATAACAAGCTATGCCAAAGTATTACAGCAAACTTCAACCGCATAGAGCTACAGTTACGTCAAGCTATCAACACAGATAATAAAACCTAAAAGCTGTCTAGCTTCTTCATGTCGGAACAATCACAATTCGAACCGGTTTTATATAAAAACAACAGCTTGATACAAAAATACAAGTTTTTATTCAGCAACAACACTCAAGTCCCTATAGATGTACTCCAATCATACAAAGTAGCGGCCTATACTTTAACAACCTCGCAGAGATATTACATACATAATAGTCGTGGATTTGGCAGCCACGTATCATGCATTATATAAAAGTTGCTGCATCACCATCTGAATTGGATAATCCGACTCCTCTACTACCCGGCCAGGATAAGCGGATGGAGGCTTCAGCATTCCCTGCCGTGTCCGCCTAAACATCTCTCGCAACGAGGGTCGGGCCGGTATGTCAGTTGCCATGGCCTCGACGATGAGGTCTCGCAGCTCAATGTCGAGGTTTGGGAACTTATCAACCCCGTTTTCGGGCAGGATGTCGTGTGCAAGTGTCGTAATCCCGTTGAAGTCCACTGCGTTCCAGGGCAAAGTCGTTACCATTTGTCTGTTGATTAGGCACAAAATTTGCTGTAATGCCTCATATTAGCAAAAAGCCTTCAAACCCAAGACTTCAAGTTACACTTACTCTAGAAACTCTGTAGAGATTGTCCGTCACGGCTTGTTTAGAGTTTAAAACCTCGGTTGTACTTCCGAAATCGATCATCTTTAGTTGTGGTACCAAACGGTCTGTTGAAAGTAAAGAATTAGAAATTGCCGTGAAAGAGTAAGAAGAAGCAGTCCGTAGTTATAGGTCCCGGAATAGGTCACATCCGCCTTTGAATTCGTTGCGAAGCAAAGAGAGAAGACGTCAGGAACCACCTACGCTCAGGGACTTCGAGATCTCGATCGCCAATCATAATATTTCTGCCTGCAAGATCACCATGTATGAATTTACTCGCTGGTGTATTCGGCGGAATTTTTTCCAGCACAAGAGGGGCACCTTCAGGGCCGTTCGGAGGATAGGCCAGCCCAATACAACCTCTCACCACTCGTTCTCGGTCAGCATGTTTTATTTTTCGCAGCCTGTCCGTCGCCAGAAGGAGAGGGAAATAAAGCTGTCTTACAACAGAAGTACCACCTCCACAGGAGACGATTAGGTAAATGGACATTATCTCGGACTAGCCTGTTTTGAAGCTGTAGCAGAGTTCCATTTTCCAAGTATTCTAACAATATCGCGGGGCCTCCGAGGTGGCTTAAGGCCCTAAGCGCGGTAGCAGGAGGGTTTCTAAAAGCACTTCGAACACGCGCAAAAATTCTAGACGCCCTAGATCGGAATCTCGATCGGTTCGCGTTGGCGGCGAGTTGGGCTACGTCTTCGCAATAAGCAAGCATTTGAGCGTGGTGCGAGTTGCCACGCAACATCTATTCGGAACTCCATTAACAACACATCCACGCAAACCATAGAGTAGAAGAAGCCTGTCCCACCTTGAGACTATCGATCTCTTTCACGAGTTCGCTGTTCATTAAGTTGACACCTAGAAGGTGGGGGAATAACGACCGCTTAAGCACTACTCTTCTCCGATTGTGAAGTCTCAGCGGATCCTTATCCCTCAACAACACCGTAACGCCGTACCCGCCATTGCCGAGTAGCTTCTCGTATTCCCATATTTTCGACCGTGAGAAAGCGTGCTGTATTTCGTTCGCCAGTTCCCGCGCTTGCCCCTCTTCAGAATCCGTATCGAAGGAAATAAGCGACATCTTGTATTCGGGCGTCTCCTGACCCCTACATCGGAAATGTCAATAGCGACGCTGAGTTACAAAGAAATAACCTATAGAGGGGCATTAATTATGCCAAAAAAAAGGCAATACACCTATCATTATTACATGGACGTTTTCGCTTGAATGAAATTCCTACTGCTTTGTCGTCTGCCGAGCGAGGCGCCTGGACTAGCGATACAACAAAGCCCTTGTCCTTTCTCAGCCAAGATGTTTCCGGCTCAATATTACAAAAATACTATTTGTAAATTTTGGTTCATTTTTTCTATAATATCGATTATATCATCAATCTGCCAAACACGAACACCTTATAGCTTAAAACCAAACGAGTCAGGCGGTGGTTTGGACGTTAGTCTCGCTTTAAAACTTGTTTGTGAATACACCAATCAGTGACTTGGTCTGCAGCGCGTCTACCGCTAGATAGGTCTTTTCATGCAAGGGAGATAAAATGTCCCTTCGATAGCATAAGTATCCAACTACTTGAATATTCTTCAAACCTTTCGTGATTTCGTCCGTTCCGACCTCCTCCTCCTCCTCCTCTCATCCTTGTCGGTCATCCCATAAGACCTTCAGGCACCCTGTGCTGATGATCAATGACAAGCGATGGTCAAGTTCAACACAGTGATCCAAACAAGAGTTTTGGAGTAGAGAAAAAATTAAAAGGAGAGTTACGTTGAAGAATATTGCCCAAAATGGTATCGGTGTAGTGATATAAGAGAGTACACAAAGAAGATATCACTAAGGGGGAAAAAGTTAGCCCGCGCAAGCTTAGAGTGTAGTAGAGCACTTTACCAGAGGAATTATCCACAGAATGATATCGTCAAGTCATGATGACAACATTCAGAGATAGACCACATAAGCATAAGCATATCTCATTGTAGAAATGCCGTATATTCTACCCTTTTCATAGAGTTGACTACTCCAAGCCCTCCTCTAGAGTAGCTCTATCCCACTAGACTAAAAATTTTAACCATAAGGCTACCCTTCTAATACCAAGCTTTCTAATTCAGTCTACGGGTTCGTCCCCGAGTTCGGAACGAAAGTACACAAGTCTCCACATCGTCTTCAATACGGACACGAAGCCCACCCACAAGCATGGCGGCTCTAGATTCTCGAAGTGCTGATTCTCAACTCTCGTGAGTTCTAGCGCGTCAAAAATGGCATGTTTGTCGTTCTTCACCGTTCGCCAGATTGTGAGGAAAGAAAAGATGAGCCAAAGCAAGATGACAACTGCTGAGAGAAAAGTGCCAAATATCAGAAAGGGCAGGGACGGCAAGCTCACGCCGATGGTCAAACCGGACAAAGCGAAAAACCCTAGAGCAAAAACGAGTGCCCACCAGCTGAGATTGAATTCCCCCCTCTTCTGCACAATGCATAGCAATGCGAAGCTGAGCCATAAGAGGCCAAACCCCCAGAGAGTGACAGCCGTCATCAAGCCCAAAGTATAGCAGATAGAACCAACTAGTAACTTGTTTTTTTCCCATATTGTTGGCAGCATCTTGACATCAGGGGCTATTCGTAAGGCCTCTTGTCCAAGCCGCAGAGCTGTGAATCCGCCTAGGCCAAGGGGACCAAGAGGAATCAGTAAGCTTCCCATCTGTTCCGGTTTTGGGAGCTTCTTGGTAGCGAGCCTCAGAAAGTAGATGGAAACGATTGTGAGAGCAGCCGAGAGGCCCAAGCCCAGAACAATATAGCTCGTCCAGATTGTGGTGAACGCCCGATCTCCATCAAGCCTCGCAGCAATGGCACTCCCAGTAGCAGCGGCAACGATGGGAGCAAGGACAGGTAGAAGCTAGCCAGCTGTCATTTCGTCGAGGTCTTTGATGTCTCGTTGAACAGTTTGGCTACGAAATTATATCTTAGTATGAGGATATTCGATTGTGTTCAACGGACACAAAGTACTTACATCAACCAATGTAACGTCACTGCCACAGCCTTGCTGAAAACTACGTCGATCCACTAGAATATCCAAATAGCTGTGATCAATTTTGGCTGGTCGCGCACAATATTGGCGCACATGATGATGATAGTCCCGAGGGCCATCGGCATCGTAGCAATGAACATTGCTTGACGGTGATGTCTGATCATGATCCAAAAGAGCATTGGCCACTTGACGTATCGGAGGACCGTGAAACCCAGGATGATGGAGAATTGAGCGACATTGATAAGAAAGATTACTACACTGACCCAGGAGAGGCCTATCGCCGCCCCGGGATAAGCATCGGCAAGGGCGTGTAGCAGAATAGATGTGATGCCCGTGCCAATCGACCAAGCATACCACCGGAAGTCGAATCTCTGTACGAGGAACCAGAACCCTTTTCCCAAGGGTTCAACTATCCAACGTGGGACTCCACCCTCGGTATAAGGGCCTGGGATTAGGACAGCTGGGTCTCGGCCTGGGTTTTCGTCGGAGTCCTTTGACGGTTCTGAGGGCTTTGGTGTTGCCGGGGTGATGGAAACGACCGGAACACCGCCGCGGTTTGAAGAGCCTGGCATTGGAGGTAGGGGTGCCCTCATATTATACCCTCGTCCTGAGAGGAAGTCATCCAGTGGATAATTATGGATAGTAGTATTTGTGATAGGAAGCGCTGGGCTGAAAGGATCATCAGCCGCACTAGGGACTCGATTCGGATGGTCACTTGGGCCGGTCATAAGAAAGCCTGGTCTTGTCTCTCCTTGCCTTGGAGGGTGGGGAATTAATCTGGATGGCTCTGGACGATGAGCTGGTGTTTGGAGGATGACACGCTCCGAAGGCTTAGGGGCGGCGGCTGCACCAAATAACTGTTCCTCACGAGACAGCTTCCGGGCGTGCTCGCTAGACGTCTCTGGAAAGGTACGTGGAGGCTGGCTGGCTCTTCCGGGGTCTTCGGGAGGACCACCTTCACGTTGAGGTGGGCGGCCACGCTCAACTCGCTCAGGGCCTTTGCCTTTGGATTCAGCTCTGTTGATGTCCATGGTTTCTCTTGGCTGTATTTTCATAACCAAAAGATGCAATACTAATTCAATCGTGAGTATGTTGATTGGTACCAAAAAGGTAGACTGATATAGTGTTAGAAGTGGTGCAGCGAAGAAGTAAAAGCGATGAAGCTCGAAGATCAACAAACCAACTTGAAGTAAGTCTCCTGGCTCCTCGACTAGCCACTGCACCGTGACTGCCGGCCATGTCGTGAGATGCCACAACTTGGGAGGTGCGACACGCGGTTCTTTCGTATATCATGTCTTCGATAACCCTTTCTGGGCTTTGCAAGTACGTTATACGGGTATATCCAAAGGAAATCCCAGCCCAGCTAGAGAGGTACGGTTTGCAAGAGCTGGCCAGATAGGCTAGGAAGAACCTGATGGTGACATCTGAGTAGCCGAATCGGTCGTCTAGATATATCTATCGCAACCTCTATGGTTCGTTTTCTCTCATTAAGAAATAGCTATCAACAATGTGGTATGGATACCCTCTGGGTTCCTTAAGTTTATCTCTCGTACTGTTTTAATCTAGGAAGCAGTTAACCTTCATACCCTTATATTTTTCCGTGTAATACCGAAGAACTCCCTAGTCCAGTATGTATTTCCAGTGGAGGAAAAAAAATCTCTCCCTCTACCGCTTTAAGCCCTCTAGAAACAACCCTTTTTATTACCTGGCGACGATGATTCCAGCTCAGTCTACCCGAAAAGAAATACTATCTTTCACAGGCTCTTCGAAAATACCCAATCCGTCTGGACACACTTCCCCGTAAGAAAATTGGCAGCTCCAACCTTCTCATAGCCCAGCCTCTGGTACAGCCTCTGTGCATTGGGGTTAAACTCCCACACGGTGAGCCACAGCTGTTTGAACCCCTCGGCGCGGGCCTGGGCCTCAACGGCAGCGATGAGCTTGCTGCCGATGCCCCGGCCGTGAGCGGTAGTGTCGACGTACAGCCTTCGAAATTCGGCATGTGTCGCGGCATGTCCCGGTATACAGGGGTCCGAGAGTCCTCGGACGAGCTGCACAAAGCCCAAGATCTTGCCGGTGGAATCGCGGGCTGCCAAGGTTTCTATCGCAGGATCCTCCATGTCGTCCCGGATCCTGGTGGCGCTATAAGTGGTGGCCAGAAAATCGGCTAGGTCTTCAGCAGACACGGAGAAGCCGAAGGTAGCGGTGAAGGTGTCTGCGCCTATCTTCGCGATGGCTGCCGCGTCCGAGGCGACGGCGTGCCCTATTGTGATATCTGAGGCAGCAGTATTCTTCTGGGATACCGGTAGAGAGTTGATGATGACATTCTGAGGCGATAGGGTTGCCTCTAAGGCAGCCTTGCTGGAGCCGTTGGCTGTAACCATTTTGACGTTGTGGGCTGAAGCGTGTGGATTTTGCCTGCACAGTGAACGTGATGACAGAAAACCCGAGAAAACAAGAAGGAAAGATCAAAAAAATAGAGTTTATGTAGATACTATCAACGACTGCTAATGGCACCGACCGAGTTACCGATTTTCTTCTCGTCGGTTCCTATGTATGTAGTAAGTCGTCGGAGCTGTCTCCACCAAAAGTGTCAATGTCAATGACTCAATTGAGCGCGCCTTGCCAAGACAACTCCGGTCCGGTCGTCTAGTCTGTCTCAAGTTAAATACACTAACAATAAGACGCCGGATTCTGCGAAAAGGGTAACTCGTTGCATCCGGTTAACCTGCAGGTATCTCTAATTGACCAATTAGTATTACACTGTCATACTGCTAAATCCTGACTCTACATTTTTCCTAAAATTGGACAAGCCATAAACAAAAGCTTCTTCACACTTTGTAATCTTGTCTTGTTGAAATTCTATCAATGGGAGACTCATAGACAACTTTGAACCTGTAGTCCCTGTAGGCAAGTACTAGGTACATCTGTGTCCTCCAGGGTAGCAGCCACCCGCATCATCAATTGCGATGGTTACAATAGAAGGATCTAGGGAGTCTAGTTGCTGATTAGTAATTGGCCAGCCTCGAGCCCGGCCCCACCCCAAAAGTTAAGGTATAGTATTCGCCACTTCAGCCTTTCTTTCGCCCCCAGTCCGATCCTAGTCTACTGAACATAGATTTGGTAAAAACCATCGCCGCTTGAAAACATCGACAAGAAATACCGACTGCGGCCACATCCACGGATCCCCCTTCGATTCGCATCACCTCTCGAGCCTCGGAGTTGTTCTTTGAACTGTACTCAATTCAAAAGCTCCGCGACAAACGCGACAACCCTT
Organism: Xylariaceae sp. AK1471; assembly: GCA_023159215.1. NCBI lineage: Eukaryota > Fungi > Ascomycota > Sordariomycetes > Xylariales > Xylariaceae > Xylariaceae sp. AK1471. The sequence goes on along the minus strand of JAJKLI010000013.1, from coordinate 559,204 downwards.
CATCGCAGCTCATCGATCTAATCACGAAATCTACCCTCCACACGCTCTCGCTCTCCTACAGCACAAACCGGCAAGATGGCCAACTTCCTAGCCTCCATCTTCGGCACAGAGCAAGACAAGGTCAATTGCTCCTTCTACTACAAGATCGGTGCGTGCCGGCACGGCGACCGGTGCTCGCGCAAGCACGTCAAGCCATCCTACTCGCAGACGATCCTGCTCCCCTCCATGTACCAGAACCCGGCGCACGACCCGAAATCGCGCCTGAGTCCCGAGCAGTGCATGAATCACTTCGATGCCTTCTACGAGGACCTGTGGTGCGAGCTGTGCAAGTACGGCGAGCTCGAGGAGCTCGTCGTCTGCGACAACACCAACGACCACCTCATCGGCAACGTCTACGCCCGCTTCAAGTACGAGGACTCGGCCCAGAAGGCCTGCGACGAGCTCAACAGCCGCTGGTACGCCGGCCGCCCCATCTACTGCGAGCTGAGCCCCGTCACCGACTTCCGCGAGGCCTGCTGCCGCCTCAACTCGGGCGAGGGCTGCGTCCGCGGCGGCTTCTGCAACTTCATCCACCGCAAGAACCCCTCGCCTGAGCTCGACCGCGAGCTCATGCTCGCTACCAAGAAGTGGCTGAAGCAGCGCGGCCACGACGAGAAGAGCGTCTCGCGCAGCCCGAGTCCCGAGCCCACGCGTCGAAGGCACTAGGAGGACAGTCGATCCATGGGCGCTCGGGGCCTGATTAAGCGGGGAAGTAGCGACTCGCGGGATGTTAGCTATAGGCGGTCGACGCCGGCTAAAAGAGATGTGACTCCTGCGAAGCATGAGGTGACGCCAGCTGCCGGATACAAGCCGGAACCTCTCGACGATGATTACAGGGTGGATCAGGTCGACTGGGAATTCGAAGAGTGGGCCTCGTTTCAGTAGCAAGGGAACGAAAAGAGAACCTCGGGTGGAAAAAAAGGGATTAAGTACGCGTGAGTAATACATGATCACAGACATGTAACATATGGGACGACGGCGACTAGGATTTCTGATACCCCGTGGTCAGTAGGCATGTTCACTTGCTCCGAACCGCAGTTGTTTAGGAAGGAGTAACAGGAGCAATGAAGGGGGCTAAGCTCTTACCCACGGCCACGAGATCCTTCTATGGCATTCATTAATGCTGGAATCGCCTAGCTAGTGTACTCTTTAAACAGGAATCGATAATACATCTAAACTTATGCTTTTAAATAGTGGCTCCTACCTCTTTATTGCTTGCTGGCCATGGTATATGCATGATTGAATTCGAAGTGCCATACAAATACCTACCTAGGTATTCAACGTGTGTAGGGTGAAATGCATGATATTGAACAGGCTACATGGGTATATACAGTGTCTTCGACCAGTCTGCGTTAAGAGTAACCAGCCAATGCTAGAGCACCCATCTAATTTGAGAAGTAACAGAATGACTTGCATACCCCATCGGGTACGCATACATTTTCAAAGTCTGGAGTATCTTTCTTTTTTCTATTGTCTGGCAGACGTAGGTCTCATAGCACAATACCCAAGATGAGGAAGTAAAAATGGTCCAGTTGGGTGAAGTGTCCTGGCGCGACATCTAGTTGTTTTGGCTGAGTTCAGACCGACCGCTCTCCTTTCTACGCTCTAGGTCTTCCTCTCGATGTGTCACTAATCCAGGCTATTTCTTGTGAGTCGTCCGTTGCTCATTTCGATGCTGATACATCGAAGATGGCTGGTTAGCTATCTCTCCCTAGTGGCTTTATATGTGTATATTATCCTTCAGCATCGAAGAAGTCGTCATTGCTTTCCTCGGTATCCGTCCTCTTCATCCCCGCAGGCACCGTAGCTTTCTCTGACGGTAAATCCCTTTTCAGGTCTCCAGTGAAGTCAAGCAGAGGACCATCAACCTTTTGCCCGGTCGATTCTAAGAGATTGGGAATATCAGAAGAAGGGTGTTTCTCAATCTTCGTTGGCCGCTCAGCCTGCGCCGGTGCGGAAGCATCATTTTGTCCAAAGTCGATCAGGTCTCCCCCATTGTCGTTGGAGGGAGGCTTCCCGGCCGTGCTTGGTTGTGCGGCCGACACATGGCGAGGGGGTATATTTTGCTCGCTCATAACTTGGCCTGGTAGTATAGGAAAGATGGCCATGATCTGTTCAGCTTGCTTTTGGGGGGTATCGGCATCACTGCTTACAAGTTAGCATAGGCTGTACAGCAAGACCATCCAACTCACATTGTCGCATTAATGATCCACTCTAGGTTTTCCATGTCTTCCTCGTTACCATCAACCTCGGGCTTGACAAGTCTGAAAAGCCGCGGATGCCATTCAACACCTGCTGCAGTTCTTTTGGCAGCTTCCTCACGTTGTTTGTCTTCAATCTTAGTCTTCTCGTCAGTAGCGAGTTCGTGATTCTTTTCCTTCACTGCCTGTGCTGTCTTTTGCCATAGTCTCTGTGACTCGTGCTCCTGATGCTCCACTATGGGCCTAACTTTCGGCGTCGAAGGTCTCGCTTTCCGGGCATCGAAGAACATTTGCTTTTTGCCGTTCTAGCGCATGGTCAGTCTGCTGGAATTTCTGTGTGTACAAGAAAACCGCGGTGTAAGTGACTTACTCTGAGATCCTTGATGTGCATCTCTTCGCTCCACAGGCCCGATAACTCAAATAATATCTGATTCGTCTTCTCGTCCTTTATAGTTCCTCCAATTGCATTATACGTGCCGCTCACCCACCCTTTTGTCTTGAAGTCGATATCAGCGCTAAGACCCAGTTCGGGACAACGAACTACACTGTGGTCGCCCAGCTCGTACTTCATATTTCCAAACAAGATACCTCGGGCATACATATTGGGCTGTGTAAGCCAGCTAGTGAGAAGGATCAGCCTGAGAACAACGATTGGTGTAAATCGTTTGGGACATACTATCTCTCTCCTTTGCGTCGGTCTGTTCCCCGGTTTAGCAGGCTCAGAACGGCGACACCTTCCATTAAGCTGGCGGCTGAGTTGCCAAGGAATCTGCTCCTAGGTTTCAAGGTACCATCTATGCGGATGTGATTCTCAGGGGCCATGTAGAAGTAGCTCGACTTAGGAGGGTGATGTGAGGTTTGTTCTGATATATAGTATGCGCGCGTCTGGTCTGGTAAGTCCCAGTAGCAAGAGAAGACCTCGCCAAGGATGGGGTTGAGGGGCTTCTTTACGCCACTATTACCACCTGGTTAGTCGGCACCGCCTACAGAAAGAGTTGCGGGGACGGGCAGAAAGAAGTCTTACGGAGGTCTGATGTGCCAACCACTCAGGTAAAATTTGACAACGGAGACGAAGCGATCGACCGGGTCTTCCATATCGGGGATAGAGAGAAGCATCTCTGGATGGCACATGAAACTGTTGTTAAAAGTCCAAGTCAGCCTCATCTCGCCGAGGTCGGTCTCCTTCTCGATCGGAGTTATTACTTGGTAATTCGTTCCAGCATACTCCGCGGCTCAAGAATGAAGGTGGGAAGCACAACACGACTCAGGTCGGCGCCAGGCCGAAGCTGGGAGATGATGTGGGTGAGGACTGAAGTGTATCTGGTTAGTATTGGCAGTACAGGTAGTTTGCGACGAGATGGTAGTAGAGACAAACCGTTGCCCTGATCAGGTTCCATGACGCTATTGTCTTCTTCCGCATCGGCAGCACTCCCGTCGACGGACGCACTGCTACCTGAGTTATAAAGTCAACAAGGTGTATTAGTCGCTATATTGTATTTGTAGGCTTGAAGCGTACTAGCATTGGAATGCGTCCTGCGACGACGGGTCAAGCCCGAGGCGATCTTGCCTCCGTGCATGCCGTTCGTTATTATAGATGGATGCTGCGTATTCGGTGTATGCTGTAGGGACAAAAAAGAACCGATGTCTATGCTGTTTGGTCCGCAGGTCCTGAAGGGCAGGAAAAAGGACTAACAAGGTTAAGAGGATGAAAGCAGTGAAGATGAGAGCTTCCGAGTGCGAAATTACGAACCCCTCCTGCAGGCTGCTATGTAGGTTATTAAGTTACCTAACTTAATTGCGTAGCTAAAAGCTATAGGTAGGCGGGACAGGACTGTAAGGTGGGCTGTGTTTTATCGATAACGCCGATCCCGATGACCTCACCAGCAAGTCCCGGTAATCCTCGATAGTTACTGCAGGTGCAGGTGACTGGTATGCAAAAATAGTGGGGGAGATGAACAAACTTCCGCTTGCGTTTACGTATTGGTAGTCTAACTATTAGGTCTTTACGAAGAACTTCAACAAAGAGAAAATCAAGGGGGTATACCTATACGAATTTTAATTGGACTACTACTAAATATTCATACTACTAGTTAAGTCACCAACTCTGGACTGGAATCAGTACCTATGCCAGAGAATTAAATAGTTACCTGCCATATAATAGCAGTGCCTTACCAGTCCGTGACCATCACAACTTATTAATCTAGACACGACGCCATTGTTAGCTATACGCGGAAATAGGCACATGCCAATATTAACAGCACATTAATAATAAGAACCGCTCAGCTGTAACCCGCAACCGCACGCATCCAGGCAGATAATTGAATAGGAAGACCAATAGACTAAACCCGTGGGCACCGACACAGATTGAAAAGTGATTAGACTGTGATATGACGTAGACAACCCGACAGGCCACCAGCCAGGCACAGGAGACGCAGGCAACATCACGATTCAGGGTGGCTGGTAAAACACACGGACCTCCTTCTCCAGTATCCCATATCTACCTACCTGCCCAGTCATAGCCAGACCAGCCCTGAGAACCCCTTAAGTCCGTGTCCGTCCCGAGCAGCTTCAAAACTTCTCAGACCTCAACCTCGAGATACTTAGCATTGCTGAGATATACCACACCTACGAATAGCTTGACATCCCTAGGTATTTGTTCGAAAGACAGTATCCGCTACAGGTAACAATCATGTAGTATGGAGTTATTGATCTCAACATCTCAACATTGATTTCAATATGCAACTTTCAAGTCGCTTGCTATTCTATTCATCGCAAGTGGGTATTCCGACAAAGCAGGACGAGACATACACCTTATCCTCCCGCAACATCTAACGTCGATGCTCATCTTTCGTGCCATGTTGTCCTACACTCTCGAGATGCGCTAGGCATGCTAGAGCCGGACCAGCTAGCGTAGATGAGCCCTTTTTTGGATACGTGGCTCGAGGCGACTCAATCAGCCGCGTGCCTATTTGAAGCGGCTTTCCCTCAACTGTATCCGTGCGGTTGATCCCTACCTCTTCATCCTTATCCTTTAGGGACGGTTCACCCGTGGCCTTCCATCGGGCACAAACACCATCCCTTCATTATTTCGGCCTATATAGACATCTGGTCCAGCCCATGGAATGCTCTCCGATATCATTCGAATCCCCAGTCATATTCTCGTATCTTCATATAATGCGCTAAGACCTCATTTGACCTTACTAAGTCGCGACCCCTTCACGGGGGCCGGCAAGACGGAGCAAAGACGATCCCGTTCTATTCATTTTATTAGTTCATCCCATACACATCACGGTTTTCGGGGGGTAGGGCTTACCGAGACTATCGTCAAACAAAATAGTGATGTCGTCATGTTCCCCGGCAAAGTCAGGCATGTCCAGGCACAAGAAAGCCATGTCGTCCGGCTTAGCCGTGCCATCAGCCGGAACCCTCGGAAGCGGGAACTTCGCATCTGCGAGCTTCAAGCCTGCTTTCCCGTTTCGACCGAAAGACTCGAAGACGTCGGTGCCCTTGAGGACGAAACCCATGCATTGCCCATGGTTCCAGTCTTCAAAGAAGGCGAGCAGTTGCACTGTCTTCTCCTGTCGCACCACCTGAATGCGTGTTGTCCCGGCCTCCCATTTCTTGTGGATCGGAACCACCATCATCCTTCGCGAGATGTTGAGGCTAGCAGCTATCCCGTCGAAGAGAACCGTATATCCGGTGAGTCCCATTTGAAAGGCGTGTAGATCTTTAAAGCTGGGGAAGCGGTAAGTCCGGACGGTTGAGCTGCTCTGGATGGAATTCTGGAGAGTGGCAAACTCGCGAGCAGCCTCTCTCGGTACGCTCGTTTCGAGAAGAGAAATTGTCATGTCAAATTGCGGCTGTCGCAACACTTGCAAGGTGAGAATATCCTTGGTACCAAGCCTCAGCTTCAGTTCCCCTGGTGCAACATTCACGCGATCTGTGATGGTGCTAACAATGCCAACACCAGTTTTATCCACAGAGTCGATCTCAATCCTTAGCTTCTCCGCCAATACCGTCTGAGGAGTCTCCCCCGCATATCGATCATTGACGACGCGAGCCCGTTGCCATGGAAGTCGCTGGGTCGCCGCAAAACCGCCCTTAATATCCGCAAGCCCTTCCGATATATTCATGCCTTCTAGCGGGACATCCGTGACGACCTCTTCGTCATGGTGAACATAGCTTCCGGAAAGCAGTCTCAACAACTTCTCGCGCTCCTGCTCATCCGTAAACGACATGACCATACGACCTCGGTCTTTGCCATCGTTAAATTCCAGCTGGAGTAGCGGTGCTCGCTGTTCACCACGCAACAACGCGAAGTGGACGGGAAGTTGTGGGGTAAAGGTGTGGGAGACTCCGCTCAGTGTCCGGATCCTCGGGCCGGTCACAACGGCCAGTCGGTAACCGCGATGGAACGTCCGGGGGCCCGTCGGACTACTTTCTTTCAGCAGCCGTTTAAATAGGGCGATTTGACACTGGCCAACAGCTTCCTTTGGGAACGCCCTGCCTTGAGGGTTGGCATCGAAGTAATGGAAACCCCTGAGCATGCTGGTATATGCAACGACTTCATCTTGCCGAGGATAGAGATAGCCCTGTACCTTTGTGCTAAAATCAAAGATGCCCCATAGGACCTTAAAATCTTGCTGGGTGCATTGAACTGCAAGTATGAAACCCCGTGGTAACTTGATCTCAAAGGAGCAAGCATCTGCCCTCCATTTCACATTATGCCAGCTTGGGCCCGCTTTCTTGTCCGACTGGATTCGCAAAGACATGCTTCCATTCTGGCTTGCCACGACGAAATTGAGATTCGGATCCTCTGGTGATCGAACCACGGAGAGTATGCAAGGGAGATAAGTTTGCGCAGACTCTATACCTTGCTCCATGAGGTACACATCCACAGTGACTCTCGTATACATGAAATATTTAGCTGTATCACCAATGGGCAATGCATCCAGTGCCTCCATTGAACGTGTAGGTTGCTGTACTGCGGCCAGTGTGGACCCCCACATCCCGTTAAGTAATGCGATGATGTCTTGGCTGAGAGATGGATACTCTATCCATATTGATTTGTCCATAGTCTGTGGGAGAAAAGGCTCCTCGGGTGGTAGGAACCCATTCCTTTTCATCGAGATAGCCAACTTGCGCAAATTGGACACTAGTATTTGTCTCACATCCCCTAGCTCTCCGCCCACGGGGCTGTACTTTCCCTCTGCGATCTCTGGAAGGGCAACTTCGGTTAGCCAATAGCCTTTTGCCAAGTCCGTATATGCCTGATAGCGTGCAATCAAATGGCGTGTATCGTCGGGATCCTTCGGACGGTTTCTGATGACAGTCTCCAGCGACGTTCTTCCCTTCAAGAACCACCATAGAGCCGCCCGGCTCACATCTTCGGGTCGAGCAGTGTCGAGCGGCTTTTGCTGTTCAGCATATAAGCGGAATAGTTCATACAAGTGTCCCGTGCGAGCAGTGAAGGTCTCTAGTGCATCGTCCCCGGCTGCAACTACGACGTCGTGCAGAGACTTCGTCCTCTCAACCGAAGGCAATACGAACCCACGTGATGCAGGATTCTCCGTGATTGGGGTTGCTTTGAAAGATAAGTCGGAAGTCGAGTGTATGGAATTTGGATATGTCGAGTGAGGGCTATCACCATTGTAATCGGTAACGATGCGCAGCTCGTCGGGAGACGTTCTTTGGGATCTAAAAGAATCCCCATCAAAATTAGGTAGCTGGCTAGTGGCTGGAGGCGGTATGGGCGATTTTGTGGAAGTCGTCCGTACGGAATCCTGGCGAGGAAGAGGTGACTTCCTAGCTGGGTTTCTTTCAGTAGGAGTCAGAGGGGATCTTGTAGATTGCGTTCGTAACATGGAGGAAACAGATTCTGCCAATGATGGCGTGGGCAAAGGAGACTGAGCGGGCTTTTCCCTTGCAAGAGGGGAGGGTGATTCCTTGAGTGTGAGTGGTGGTCCTGCTGGTTGTCGATGTCGGCGATGAGGGGATGAATCGCGGGGAGATTCGGGCGAAGAGACATGGTCGTCCCATTCGGAGTTACCACTACTGTTTGGAGACCGCAATGCCCCGGCCAATGCCATACCTTCAGCCATCCTCTGCTCCTGCTGGTGGGTTTCAATAAACGAACGACGGTCCTCGTCTTTGCGATGGTCAACATCAAGGAAACGGGACGGAATAGGCTCGCCCGCAGGAATGGCTCTCGGTTTTGGCGGCTCGGGGGAAGGGCGCAAGAAAGAAGTTTTGGAGTCTTCACGGTCGAGATCTGATCTTGTAGAGAACCCTGTCTGTGTTCGTTGTATAGGACGAGGCACAAATTCATCACTGTCCTGCTTTGCCTCTTGAAAAGCGCCTCCCTGTCTTCTGTATTGACTTCCTTGCTTTGTAGGCGGAGTAGGGCCCGCTAGTGGCACTGATTTGGACCGTTTTCTTCTCCCAATCTCGGCGACAGCCGTCTCGCATTCGTCACCGCCCTCGCCAATGATCTCGGGGTAGGTATCTGCAAAGTGCACAGCCAGTCCCTTGTGTTTCCGCGGGCGTGTCGGGCTGTGTGAGCGTGCACGAAAGGGAAGACTCTGCTGTGAGGCGTTCGAGTAGTTGGCAGCTTTGGTAAAGCGGCTGGCCTTTGAAGTGTCGATAGCCAGAGTTGGAGGGCCAGTGTTCTGGAAGGGTGGCGGTCTTGGGGGGGGATGGGTGACCTGTAGTCTGTCGGAAGTACCTAAGAAGTTGGAGATCTCGTTGGCGCTCTCTTCGCTGGTCATCTTTTTATCCTTTGGCTTGAAAAGCTTGCCCATTAAGCGGTCTCGTCGCGAGGAGCGACCGCTGTCGGCGGGGGGCGGATCATTGTCCATGGTCTGTCAGCGAGACAGCAGCGCATACGGCAGCTAATGGGAGTTAGAATGCAGCATGCGAGGGGAGTGCAAGCGCGCCGATTATTGTTGTCTTGGTAGCCGTACGTAGCAAGGGAGCAAGACGAAATGTGCTGTTTGCTGTCCCCGTGATTCTGTACTCTCTCCCCACGTACAAATTCGTCGAGCGCCTGGGAGGTAATGAGGGGGTTCCTGTACTTCAGGTGGCTTGGTTTGGCTGTTAATGGCACCAATGGTGAGAATATGCAAGTGCTGCTTTTCGCAAAGCCGGGTATTGCAAGTTTGTGTTATTGTGTTATTGTCGGTGTTGCTGTAGTTCAGGAGATGGTAACCAAAGGTGGTGGTGGACTGTAGTAAAGTGTGGACGGCAAGTGGATGCGGGACGTGCACCGGTGTTCCAAGGTTGCTGTTTCAAAAAGATGGCGAGTTTGGTAGTTTTGTTAAGCCAGATCAGGTACCTACGCATAGGCGCATAGGTAGGAATGCACTTGCTACCTACCTAGTCTAGGTATAATGTCGCCAGTGTTATTAAGGGCCTAACTTAGTTCACGTTGAAAACAACGAACAAAACTTGCCAAGGTCAATCAGGGCTACAGTGCTACTGTACGTATGTATACCAGGAAGCAACATTCTCGACTACTAATAAACCTGGAATCGTACTTATAATACCTATAATACCTCTCTCTAGTGTACATATCTCTACATATCTCACACAAATACCAGCTATATGAACATCACTGGCTTGACTGACTTGATTGGCATGGTCATGGGTGTCTGCAGCCCGTTGTTGGTGGCTTGAATTAGGTATGCCCAATGACCCTTGATGCGCGGTGGCTGTGGAACACGAGAAAGCTAATAACAAACAATAATAATGATAACCATGAGGCTCCCTTGTTTTTACACTAAAAAAATTAGTGTTAGCGCATGCCCGCCAACGTTTGGAACCATGCAAAAAGCATCTAGTGTATCTCTCCAATTCCGTTAGACATTGTGAGGCCACCGATTGTCACTTCTGTAGTGAAGTCTTCAATGGCAGCAAAAGGGCATTGAATATGGCATTGGGAGAGGCTTGGGCCAAAGTGACCCGGTTTCAGGCTTTACAACAAAACGGGGTCGCCATGTGTACTGAATACATGTAGGTCTTCGCTGGTCCAGCAGCCAGAGCATGCATGAGCAAGCACGTGAGAATAAGTAAGGTATTGACGATCTGGCAGCTCTGACATCATCGGGCTTAAATATAGCAAATAACATTGTGAAGGACTTGTTTCTCTTGTTAGGACTCCCAGTCTAACAGGTATTCTTGTCCCATTCCAAAGGAAATAATGAGCTTGAATTCCTTAACAATAGCAGGCTGGCTAGACTAGGCTTCACACAGGCCTGATCTCCGGTACAGTTTTGTTGGTATGGAAGTCTATCTTTCAGGGGTTCAGCTCCGCCTTGAACGCTTGAGGTGCCTGACCCCTGCAGTCGACTCCACGTTTATCTCACGGGTGCGGGCCTTTTCCCCTCCATCCGCTTTTATAGTCGCTTGAGTCTTATTGCATTGCCCAAATGAGAAATCGTGGGGCAAGGCCCATATCAAATTTAGTCTAGACTGCATCTGACTATATCTTGCTATCTTGCAAGCAAGGATAATTGTTGTCCTAGGTAAACATAGTAGTAAATTCCAACCAACTACTACCTAACACAAATCAATTGCACCTCCTCTAGATAGACTTTATTCTCACAGCTATTCCAGAAGAAGCCTTGCCTAGAACGAAAGGTACCCACTCTCGTGTGCTGTTGGGTCATATAAATAGCCGTAGCCTCCATTGCACTGCAGGCCGTTTTTTCATGCAGGTTCCAGGTTTGCCGAGGAATACTGGTGGCGTGTTATATGTACCACGATAATTACACACCTTTCGTCCTTCGGGACAATATGGATACTTAGCTCTATCGTTTGGAAGCACGGACCAATAAACCACCTACCAATACACGAAATAAATAAAACTGTCTTACATACATGAGAGAGCCTGCAGGCTGAGCCTATAATGTCCTGTTCTACAGATGACATACAGATATAAATGCTGCACCGCCCCGAAAGCAACAGTAGATCCACGCGAACAGGCTAGGCCAAGAATAAATCAATAAATCAATAATCGTGCTCGCGTGGTGTTAAACATAGCGGTCGGCTGCCTAGTTTTATAAACTATTTATTTCGAACGTGCGAGCTACTAGACAAGGCTGCAGAGTTTAAGCCGTGAGCCAACAACCCTGAACCCTTTCCTTGAATGAAATCGAGATACCGACTAGTAAGCCTTCCGCAAGTCAAGGATAGCTATACAACTTTAGCCCCCAAAATCCGATGCCAGCCTCGACGTGGCGGTGTCAGCTTATGTGTCTTCCTCCCCCATGCGATGTCATGACAGGCTAAGGTTGGGGTCGCTAATATCGAGCTCATCCGTTGTGTGATATTCACTCCGGCATGCAAATAGTCGAAAAGATTAGAATGGCCACAAGTGACAAAGAGTACGTATCTTTACTAATACCTACGGTCAGCTGGCAGATTGAGATAGTGTCATGATGCCGATTCTTTAATAACGAAAGCGATTTGTACGGTATATTACTAGCAAAGAACACCCATTACGGGAGATTGATGTTCTTTGCGTAACAACATTCATTACCTTGTCCCGTAATAGCACTCACCTTGATCTCTCTCTGTGATCTAGGCCTAAAGAGATAGCCTTACAAGTAGCATGATTAAGATAGAAACTGTTAAAGAACATTAAGTTGGGTATGTTGTTGTTGCTACCTTCATCAGGGTGTTGGACGTGAGCTTCCACATGGACAAAAAACCAATTACGGCGGTGTACCATTGCCCTTTCCCACATATAACCAATTGACAGATATGTAATATTCTCATGGAGACCCCCTTTTAGTAGACATACCTAGGTAGGTATAGTTTTCGCTTTTCACTACATGTGCTTGGGGTAGGTATCCGATGGTCGCTACCGCGGGTGTTCCCGTTTATTTTGACTACCTAGTATGCGGCAGGTAATAATATAGGAAAGGAACACCCATTTCTTGCCTCCTTCTTGAAAGGTCTACCACAGAATAAATCTACCAAAGGTATAGGTATAGTTGAAACTCTACTAATATGTATTCTGGTGTCCATATGGTTTTGTTAGGGGATATCATGTAGCTCGAGGTCAGTGGTTAAAACGCCCGACAGGTGATGGAAAGTATGGAAAGTAGCTTAGGTAGTTAAACCTTGTGTATATGCCGAGATACTTTATGTAGTAATAAAAAAATCGAAGAGGCTGCATAGAGAAAGTCAAATAATCAGTCTATATTTACATATGTGTAAACAGAGACACATCCTTTTCTGTTCTGATTTGAAGAACAATTTTAATTTAATAAATTAGTATTACGGCTCCCACCTTCTAACGAATGTAAACAGAAAGTATCTGTAGAACCTGTCAGCTATTATGAGTCATTTCACCCAATCTCAACCATTTAATAGTTACCCCAAACCAATCCACAATATCTCAACCTATGAAAAGCACAATCTCCCAGGTCCTAAACCAACCAGATCCTCTCACATATTTCCTCATCAAAACCCTCACTATACATAACGCCATGAACATAAACATCGACAACAAGCCCTCACTTAGTAGTAATAGTAGTAGTCTCTACATGTCTTAACACCAGGGGCACCTTCCCGCCCTTAACAAAGCAATTCTGCCACCACGCCGACAGACCGCAGGACCGAGACCAAGAAGACCGCCTCTAGATCGAAACATCCGCCTACCATTCATCATGGGCTGATGTTCGAGGAGCCTCAGGTCCTTCGGCTTTGATCTTCTCAATTTCTCCCAGAGCAATATGCACGCTAATTAGCAGATACCCGAAGAGCGCTGCGCAGACCCATCGATATTGCATCAGACGAACAGCGTAGAGAAAGTGATAAAGATGGTATTTAAGTCTGATGGAGAGGTGTTTCTCGCGTATAGTGTCAAACTCGGCTTCCGTACAGCTTCTAATCATAGTCTGCCAGAATACATCTTCAATGTCTTCGCCTGTGAAATACTTACCTTTGGTGCCAAAGTGTCTGGTGATGGTTTCACTAGTGTCTACAAGATGAATGATGACTGCACCGTCTAGGATATCTGCGAATGGAGAACCGGCTTTTTGTTCACGGATGATGTGTGGACTTCCAATAGCATCGATCGTGTCGAGAACATAGCCTTCTAGTCCAAGTTCTATCATGCTGGGACTGTATTCTGGATGGTCACTAGACTGTCTATCTGTGAAGGGCTTGGTTCCGGTCCTTGATTTTCCCGTTTTGATTTCATTGGGATGTGATAATGGTTGAAGCATGGTAGCCAGGTAGGCAGGTCACAAGATGTATTCTTCAGGGGTAGTAGGCTCACGAGGCTGATAATATATAGGTTCCCTAACGTCCTGAAGAAGACTTCTGACTCAGACAAGTGATAGTCTGGAACAATATTGTCTTGGTCGTGCCTGTCAGCCAACCCGTTAAGCACATAAACTTTGTCTTGGTGATCTCTAGCTGAATATCTACTCAACTTATTGGAGTCGTTAATTGTCATCTTTAGCAAGGTCTTAGCTTTTAATTATCCTTTTTTACAAGTATAGTGGGAGCTCCATGGTGAAGGTATTGTTTGGTCCATGTTAGAAATGGCGACGTGCAGGCCTGCTTGACTGTTACATAACCATTTTCCTGGCATTTGACTTTGAAGAGAGTTTAAACTAGAGGGCTATTAAGAGCATACACGTCAATTAGACCCCCGCACCGAATCCTTAGTTACGCTATGTTCTTGTTTTGTGTCAGAGCTGTTCTGACCACATGGGCCTGCCCTAGCGGCATTGAGCCTGTGTGTTACCGCCCACATTTGAAATTGTCTCAGGATCTGTGCTCTATTTAGAGATTAACTTTCCTGCACCATAATTTGAGGTCATAGAGCATCTTTTGGTTAGCTGTGAAAACCTAGGAATACAATATCAAACGAACTAAGGTGCTACGAAAGTTACTTCAAGTGAATGCGGCCTGCTAGCTCAAAGTCACACCTAAGATTGAACGTCCGGCGTCCAGAGCGAAATATACGACCTGTGTGGTGCTCACTCAGCAACAGAGTGCGTTAAGACAGATCTGCAAAGGCCTGCATAAGGTTTCTTCAACATTTGCCATCGCCTGTCAAGCCACTGATGAATATCAGTGGTTTACCCTTTACTGGTGCGACCCTGGTGCAGGAAAGCGAATGCATATGTGATATGAATGGCTACGTCTTGATATTGGCCTGCAACTAGTTTTTCTTTGTGAGTTGATTGTATACGCGAGGATTTGAGTGATTTTACTTAATTGGTTACTCCTAGGCTTTAGCCTATGCGCATTTGCGTGACCATATACTTATTTGGGCACAATTGATTACACATCACTGTCAGCTTTTCTTATTTGAGTGTAACGCTTCAATTCTCGTCCCAGATATCCAGTATGCCAACATGGGGATGAGTAAGTACAGACAGGACCACTGTATTAAAGAGAGAAAAAGTGCAAGTGTGCACGAGGTGGCGTATGACATTGAGATGATGGCGCTTGTATAAATATATTCGAATCCTCGCGGGCACGAATAGTTGATGATAATTTCGCAATCGAGAGGCCAGGTTAGCTCCGTAAAGTTATTCAGTAATTCAAATTGGCCCAAGATTAAGCTCTCTTTTTACTATATTATCACAGTCAAAGTAACGCTATGGCACCCCAACCCGAAGAGTATGACTTGATCTGTGTCGGTTCTGGCGAAGCGTCCAAGCTGGTCTCATGGGCTATGTCAGCCAACCATGGGCAGAAGACTATCGTGGTCGAGCGACAGTGGATGGGCGGCTCATGCCCTAACATTGCCTGTTTACCATCCAAGAGTTTCGTGCATTCAGCGGCCGTGATACACGAGTCCCGGCGCGCAGCTGCGTACGGTTTAGACGTCACGGACAAGGCAGCAGATCTCCAAGCCGACATGGCCCGCATTGTGGCCCGCAAGCGTGAGCTGCTCCAGACAGTCAATGGGTTCCAGGGCCTATTTGACAAGTTCAAGGTCCCGCTCGTACGCGCCGAGGCAACTATGGTCGGCCCTAAGCTCGTACAACTGAGCGATGGCCGCCTGCTCACAGCCAACCGCATCCTCATTTGCACGGGATCACGGGCGCGCATCGACGAGCGCATCCCCGGGCTTGTTGCGGCAAAGCCCATGACCCACATTGAGCTCTTGGACCTTGAGTCTCTACCGAGTCACTTGATTATCCTTGGCGGTGGATACGTCGGTCTTGAGTTTGCACAGGTCAGTATCGAGAACCATAAACTTTCTTGTTCAGATGATTTCAAAACCGGAGTTGCCTCTTCGATTCTTGTCACCTCTCACGGGCTCCTTCACCACCGAAGCGCACTCAGCTACTTATTTAGTTTGAGCGGGAAACGCTAACACTTTGGATTCTCAATAGGCTTTCCGGCGCTTCGGGTCCACTGTCACCGTTATACAGCGCCGTGACAGGGTACTGCCGCAAGAGGATGGGGACGTAGTCGAGGCTCTCACAGCTACGCTAGAGAAGGAGGGCATCCGGTTCCTTTTAGGCGCTGAGGCGAAGCAGGTCAGCGGCATGAGTGGAGAAAGTGTTACAGTGACGGTCGCAATCGGCGCTGACACAATGACACTGAACGGCTCTCACATCCTAGTAGCCGCTGGCCGCGTCCCTAACACGGATGGAATGGGCCTCGAGACAGCGGGCATTAAAACTACGCCTGCAAGCCACATTGCCGTCGATTCAAATCTACGCACCAGCGTGCCGGGAGTCTGGGCAGCGGGTGACTGTGCAGGAAGCCCGTATTTCACGCACATAGGATGGGACGACCATCGCGTAGTGATGGCCGACATGCTTGGATCGCCACGGCCCGGGGGCACTCAGGGGCGTCTCGTCCCACGCGTTCTGTTTACAGATCCCGAACTTGCCTCCGTCGGGCTAACAGAGAAACAGTACGACATCCTGAGTCTTTTATTTCCGTTTTGACAAAGATTTTACTCCCATACGCAATATGCTCCTGCATACTCCCGAAACACCCCAAAATGAGCCGATTTTTTACTACAAACGGTAATTTCTAACTCCTGATTTCTTATAGGGCCAATGCGCAAGGAATCAAGTACAGGCTCGCGAAGATCGCCATGGCAGACGCGTTTTTGCGTGTGCAGACCCTCGGCCCTGAGCACACAACAGGTTTCGCTAAGGCCCTAGTTGAGGCGGACGGGGATCGTAGTAAGTAATTGTCGGAGTCATTTTCTTCTTATTTCAGTTGTTTTCCAAAGTAAAGGCTCCTGTGTAGGCCGGAACCATGTCTCAAAAGCTTTGTGTGCTCCCGAGGCCCTTGCAGATTTCGCTTAAGAAAGCAATTACTGACCCCGAATGTTCCAGTCCTGGGATTCACGGCACTGGGATCTGGCGCCGGTGAGCTGCTGCCTGTTGTTACGCTTGCGATCAAGCTTGGCGTTAGCTATCGCGAGATTGTAGACCTGATTGTGGCACATCCTACACTGAACGAGGGGTTGGTCATGCTCTTTGATACTGTGCCGCAGCGGGAGTGAAGTAGGTAGAGGAATAACTAAATAACTCCCTAACCTAGGGAAGTAAGACTATCCAACCAGAAGACAATTCTCTACGCAAGGGCCACTTGAGAAAGATATCTTATATCAGTCACACTTCCGACAGTTACAGACACAGCTCTTTCTCTCTTGGACTATCACCCTAGTGTAACAGAACTGACAAAGACATCTCTTATTCAGAATTAGTGGTAAGTGATCAATGACTCTGCTCCTCCCAAGCTAGTAGACTTCATTATAATATAAGAGCCTGTCCTTATTGAGTGAGATATCTTGCCCTATTTAATTTGTGAACGATTGTAACAATTGCCGTATTCATGGAAAATATGTACTTGACACCTTGCATTTGGCATAAGGGAGGGTCCTTGCTGGGTATCTCTAACATCGACATGCCGCGAACTTGGATTTTCTTTTAGAGAAATATACGTAGATGGGATGGACCTTATCTAATAGCTGGCTTGGCAATTCCTAGCACCCCTGTCGGCCAGCCAGTGTAAGAATGACTAGTACTTAAACAAATTACCAAGGTCAAATAATGATAAAGCGATGCCAGAAGATTAGAGAGTAATGGTAAGTGTGGAGCCCTTTAATTACCTCGAGCCAACCGTAGCAATTAGCAGTATGTTGGGGGACGTTATAAGTTGGCATGGGATAGGGCAAATAAACATACTTGTATCAGGTGTCTAGTGCTTAGTAATAGTAAGCCCAATGAGCTTTGCATTATCCTAAACGCATTGTAGGTATGCGAGCGGCACCAACACAGCTGTATGAGTATTTATCCAACCAAAAGATGAGCAATGCTGGAGCGGGCATGCCTAGACGTACGTCCCTGAAGCAGCAAACGACCTGCGTCTCCTAGGTATATGTTGATTATTAGCTATAATTACTGAGTATGGTCAGATCAAAGTTAGCGGATATGAGCAGATGTCTGACGATAAAAACAAGGCAAAGCTCAAAGTCAAAGAGATCTGTCGATGAAACGCTCATAGGCTGTCACAATACACCCTGGGGTCTATTCTAGCTGACATATGCCATGGTCGAAGACACCAGCACGCCGTGCGAAATATGCTGCAACCTGCAACCAAAGAGCGCACTTAGCGAACTACCATCGCATGAATCAACATTCGAATCGGGGATGCAAGTTCTCCTGCGCCGGGTGAAAGACTTTGAGGTGTCTGGCCATAAGGGGTGCAAGACATGCAATTTCACATGCGAGTGTCTTGCGTATTTTGGTCTGCCACTTGATGACCCGTTCCCAATTACGCTTCGAATCCATGCGCAAGGTGCTTGTGATCTTCTTGTCACGTCACGGTACCTTACACTACAGTTCTATACGCCAATTGGTAAGCTTTGAAAGAGTAAAACTAAAGAAGTCGGAACTGACTGCATGAATTAGGACACTTGCCTCCATGGGGTGGGATCATTCATAGCCAAGAGATGAGCTCAGGTCCAGCGTCTCAACAAGCCTTCGACTTTATCTTAAGATGCCTTCATGAATGTGATCAGCAGCACCCTTCCTGCAAGCTAGCTTCAGCGGACTTGCCCACCAGGCTGATAGAGATTGGGGGATCAGAGGCGAATTGCCTTCGACTAGTTGAGAGTGCGGACATCCTGCATGAGCCTTACGTAGCTCTTAGCTACTGCTGGGGTAAAGGCGGCAGTCTGACGACCACAAAGTCTAGTATGCAGAAAATGAAAGAGGGGATGAAAATCACCTGGTTCCCTAAGACCTTACAAGATGCAATTGCGGTTTGTAAGGCCTTGAATGTGCGGTATATCTGGATCGATGCGATCTGCATAATTCAAGATTCCATTAGCGACTGGGAAATCGAGTCTTCAAGGATGGCTACAGTCTATCAAAATGCATATCTGACTATAGCCGTCGGGACAGCAGCCGATGCGTCGGAGGGATTTCTGCACCGAAAACATCTCGCTGCGGAGCATAGGCCTCCTTTCCACTCAGCTTGGAAAACTAATAGCGGACGGGACACTGTCCTTGCGGCCCGTATCACTCCAGTGGCTGAGAGCCATTCATTAGATCAAGAGGAAGATGCACTGCCTCTGGCTTTGAGGGGTTGGACTCTACAGGAGGACATTCTCTCAACGCGAGTCCTCACGTATTCTCAACACGAGCTTTGGTGGACTTGCAAGTCAGAAAAGAAATGCGAATGCCACACGTGGAACTTCCTCACCAAGCAAAATGTGCTCAGAACATCCACAGCCAAGGACGCCTTTAGAAAGTGGCATGATACTGTCGGGGAATTCAGCGTCCGGGAACTCACAAATGCGTATGACAAACTGCCTGCTCTCTCGGGCATCGCCAGAGTAATACAAGATATGACCCAATCATCCTACCTAGGCGGAGTTTGGAAAGACAATATCGTACGCGATCTCAACTGGTCGTACGCGGCTTTCCTAGGCGAAGATATACAATCGATGCCTAACTCCCGACTGAAGCAGTATCGCGCGCCGTCATTTTCCTGGGCCTCGGTAGAACACACAGGTGTAGCTTTCGATGAAGGATACTTTCTTTCCCGATCGGTTACAACGTATGGAACCTGGCATCCGGCCTGTGTGTTGATCAGCGCGGGCTGCACGCCTACCGGCCAAAACCCGCTAGGCCGTGTTCAGGACGGGTTCGTGATCCTCCAGGGCCGCATTACCAAGGCAACCCTTCGAGTAGAAACCAACGAGCTAGGCGAGCATTACACCATTGCGCCAGGCAATTCTGCAGTTAGATTTACTTCAGATACGCGACTTGAAGAATTTGAAGCCGTCAACCACGAAGGTTTCCTGGAGAAATCGGTACGCCGCTCACCATTTGGGTCAAGGTCTCGCTCAGCGAAGGCTGGAGCTCCAGTCTTCCTCTTTCACCTAGGAAGCTGGCATTTGTCATACGATAGAGCCGGAAGACGTAACTACCTCGTCCTGGGAAAATCATTTGCAGATATGAGCAAGTATGAAAGGCTTGGTCACCTCAGAGCTGACTTTATCCCAAACATGTCAAGCACGGACGCTGGGAACAATGATAGTAATATCAAAACTATCACTATAATATAAGCAAAAATAATACTGTGTCATAGCTGCCCTAGCGATATTGAGCCTGTGCGCTATCGCTTACATTCGAAATAATATAAGTAAATTACTGGAAAGCTAAATTGGGTTGGTTCGGTTTGGCTGCTAGTCATGTATTTATTAACTAGTAACATGTCTCTCTAATGGTGTATCAGAGAAGGGAGTTGTGGTTGGGGCGTGGCTAAGAAAGTAATTAGTTGTAATATTGGTGGTGTGCATTACCTCAGAGGCGTGCGAATAACTGATAAATGACACTATTGCCTTTGAACTTCCCATATACTAGTAAGCTATTGAAATGAAATTGCAAATATCTTGCGATCAGCCTATCCAAAATATGGCTATATATCTATCTCTTGATGCTAGTCTACCTGACGGCCAAACACAGCAGCGGAATTCCCTGCAGGAAACAAAGTATCTGTACACACTTCAGTTGGAGGTACGTTAATAAAACAACCCGCCAGCGGTGTGATTAATAATTGTTGCTTTAACAACTACACCTTTTACGAACATTGTAGGGTATTTGTCATAAACAAAACAAAAAAAGAAACTCTCAATTCATCAGCACGTCTCAGTGCCGTGTCATAGTCATCCCACGTCAACTTGTAAGCGTGACAGTAAATCACAACGATTTTCGATACCACCAACTCTTAGATAGCCCAAACGCGATTGAGCCACTCACGCCAACAGATTTTGTTGAAGTACAACCATGCTGCGTCTGTGAACCATAGAAGATTCGCTTTTGCTAGCTCTGTAGGGAGGTGTTCCAGTATGTCCCATTTATCGGCTGGCACGAAGCCCTGCCGTAGTCTGTGAAAACAGGCGAATGACTTTGTGAGCGTGAAACTGGTTCGAATATGTTCTGGCAAAAAGTCCGGGTCGCTGTCTCCCAACCAGATCAGAGTACGCATAACATTCACATGAATATCTCGCATAAAGTTGATCGAATAGTTTATTTCGTCAGCATCGTCCTGCTTGATGCATATTTAATACCCCCAGAGCAATCTTGTTGCGTCATCTTTTCGGAAACGCCAGAGAGCAGAATAGAGGTCTTCTGTGATCATGAAGGGAGCAGAGTTGCAGACTATCTCGTGTCTCGGCGTTAAACCACCCCAGCAATATGATACAATAACATAATGAGATTTAACGATTAGGAAAGAAGGATTGTGATTTAAAAATTGGAAATATTTCAAGCCGTTTATTAACCGTGTTTCCACAGATAATCGATTTTTTTCCACGGTTGGAAACTATGTAAATGTTTATAAGGTACGAACTCCCGGGCATTCGTTTAAAAGAACCACATTGGGTCTCGTACGGCAAGCATCCATTAACCTTAACTGCCCTCGGCTGCATAAATTGGACTCACATAGTAGTGATGCCATGTGTTGCACCAAATTAACTGTCCGGTCAGAGATGAACCGCTATGGCACACGCGCCCCTCTACAGTGAAGGACATAGGAGTCATGACCTCAACCACCACCGAAAGCATCAGGCAGTTCGGCAATGCCAGTGCCGACTCGCGGGCAGTCAACCATTGGACACACAAAGGAACGTAAGGCAACGCAATTTTTGAGTAAATGAACGCTCAGTATACGTAGTATTACACGGCTTATGTTGCAAAGCTACAGAAACGGGGGATATCAAGCCGTCACAGCCCGCCTTGCCTCGCCTTCCCTTAGTTTCCGCAGTATGTGCACCCGCGGCTCCATCCGTGGACCAATCCACCACCCTCCCGTGATCCTTCTCACCGAGTCTTTGATCCACTTCAGAGTGGCGCCTCGCCCGAGTACACGATCCTGGCCGCTCTCGATATCGCCCTGTGTCGTCGAGCCAGGCTTTAGGACCTCGATTCCGTTAAACCCCTCAATAACGCCGACTGTCTCCCAGGGTCCAAGAGGTTTTCTCGGGTCTTCAGTGAGCACATAGTCAAACTTCTCCCAGAACAGTGGATTATGTAACGTGGTCTGGTCCTCAGTTTTGTCAAAGGTGAATGGCACGGCCTCGTGTGGGGGATGCGGGTCGCCCGGCCAGTAGGAATGCTGACCAAAAAGTGTAACTCCCGTCATGCAGGAAAGAACATCTGTGTGTACTGAAGCTGTTTGTATATCGGGAGATGAGGTTAATGTGACTAGACTCTTAAGCTCTGAGAGCCCCTCGCCTCCGGGGTAGTTGAGGGACGAGATGATGAGCATGACGGTGCTCATAGCGAAGGAGGCTAGGACCGAGGCAACAACTACTAGGGAGGCAGATGCAAAAGCAAGGGACTTAGTGCGCCGAGAGAATATGTAGTTGGCTCCTAAAGCCGCGGCCGCAGTAAGTGGAGGCGCGACATAAAAGATAAAACGGGCCTCCTTGTGCGGCTGGATGGAATAGATGGAGACGAAGAGCAAGCTGGGCATCACTAGCGCACGTGCCTGCCTCGCCGTCCCGGGGTTCCACAATGCAAATGGAATGAGCACAGCCGAGCTCATCGGGTTCGTCAAGATCTTGGGCAAGGCGGACGTAAAGTAGTAGTGCCAAGATGAAACCCCCCAGTTCGAGGACGAGCCAAGCACGGCGTTGTAGTAGAAACCCCAGAGTTCCGGCCACAGCGGCTTCTGCCAGAAGTAGGAGTCAACTGGAACTGAGATGATGAGTGAAAGAGCAAAGAAGGCTAAAAAGGGCGTGACAATTTGAATAAGAGAGATATGAGGTATGATTAAGCCGTAGAGAGTAACGGTCACCAGGAGGATGGCCAACTCTGACCGGAAGATGGCCGTAGCTATGGTCAAAAGCGCAACTGCGCATTTATAACGTACGACTTGCTTCCTCGGATCCGGATGTGTTATGAGTTGTGAGAAAGCCAGGGTTGCTATTGTCCATTAGTTTATTAATGACTGGTGTGTAGATGCCGGGGTTACATACTCAGACAGAAGGCGAACATGTTTGGAAGCAGCCTTGAAGCATAGAATAGCACATGGAACTGGCTAGCTTGCAGCAGCGCGTACCATCTCGCTGTTGACCTCCCGAAAGTTCTCTCTAGATTAGATTTAAAGACCAACAGAGCAGCTGAATTGGCGAGGCCTAGGATGGCTCTCACGATGAATTGCGCGTGTTGAAAACCAACAAGAGCGATCAAGGGCTGGCTCATGCCAGCCAGAAAGACGGGGCCGAGGAATGTCCTTGGTACAGCTCCGGGAAAGTCGAAATGATCATAGTGAGAGGACAGATGCTCGTACACGCTTTTGGTGGGTGTGCCGTATGCAAGAATGTCGTGAGTGGCCTGTATGTTGAAGGACTCCTCAACCTTGGTGTAAGGTGCTACAGCTAGGTGTATGATGACCAGAGCCGGGATGGAAAGCGAGAAGAGAATATCTTCAAAAGCATGTTAGCATGGAATAATTATTTAGTTTGATCCTGATCATTTTCATCTCACCGACGGCCCCCATCTTGATGTTATGGCTTCCTGTGCGATTAGCTTTAATAGTTGCCAGCTTGTTCAAATAGTTACTTCTCGGTAACGTAGTGAGTGACTAAGACACTACACAGGGCCAATCAATGGAATTGCATAGTTAAAAGATCTGATGGCCGGTGAGGATCCTCTTATCCAATGTGGTTGGTCAAACTGGTCTTATAAGAGGTTTACCCAGATGGAAGCTCACAAATTAGGCAAGGTTTAATGTTAGTATAGCTACCAATGTTTGTACCGTAAGAGCTTGTAGAAAGTTCAAAGCTCATTGGCTAGCTTCACGGAGTACAGCATAGAAGTACCTAGGTACATTTAGGAAAGTGGCACACAGCGCCCGTTGACACCTGGCCTGTGTGAGCTGCCAACTTCAAACAGGTCAGGTACCTACCTACCTGAGCCCTTCGAGGTTCTTGATATTCGTAGCCACCAGCAAAAACGACATAATCTTGTCAGTCAGCGCATTTCACTTCGGAAGCCCCCCTCGCATGTCGCGAGACCACGCTTTAGCAAGATGATGCTCATCGGCAACCTCATATATGGTGAGTGCTCTCGCCACGAATATTGGCGTCCGCCGTGCAGTCAATACAAACACCAAGAAACAAACCAGCCCACTAACGTTTATCCCTCCACTAGTGTTGGTCCTCTTCACCAACGCCCTCGCCATCCTATCCGAGGACCGCTTTCTAGCACGCAGTACGTTCGAAAACCCTCGATACCACCTATAATCAACAAGTCACTAACCTCCTCTACCAAAACAGTCAACTTCTCATCCGCCTCCTACGACCCAGCCTTCGGCACCGGCCCAGACACCCAGAGCATGAAAGCGAAGGCCATCAACCTAGTAGCAAGCGTCCGGACGCTTATGAGGAGTACGTGTTCCTCTTCATCAAATTTCTCCTAGAGACGCACAAAATAGAACAAGAGCGGAAGAAATAATAAGCAAAACAAAGAATACATGCTGCCATGGACGACAATACACTGACTGACTAAAACCCGATCCATAGTCCCGCTCATACTGACCAATACGTTAATAATACTCTACGAGCTGGTGCTGGGATAAAGACGACAAGACGATATGCTAGCCGCCACGAAATTCACGTAGGAACGGTTTGCAGGGATTCTAAGGGGGTCATTACAAGGCGGCGTTACGACATGTTTGGAAGAACAACTCTCGGTTCCAAAAAGGGGCACAATCCGTCGCATATTGCGTTCAAGCCGTAAGGAAGGCAAGGCGAAATGAGCGCACGCATCAGCAAGTAATTGATGTTTTCAAACCTAGGGGCCGATGTTTGCAGTACACTCTCGCAGTTTCGCCAGTGAAGTCATCAACATGCATACGTCGACTAGGTCACTTTATTGGTGTACCTCCAGTCATCATTATTGTACACTAAAAAGGCTTCTACTTGCATGAATGGGATTGTTTGAATAAGCCACAAACCTACAAGAGATGTCATAGGTCGATTAATTCGTGCATGGTACATGATATGATATGATATCGTACAGCGAATAAAACACTACGCATTCTATGCTTTCAAATATCGTTGCCGATGGCCTGAATGCAGTTGGCAGTGCTGGTAGTCGATTACCTTATCGTATCCATTATCCAAAAGCACGCTGCCTTAATAGTCACTGCTCTCTGAAAATGTTCGAGGATTGAACCCTGTCAACCCTCTTTTAGATGTTCCCTTGACTCCTAAATATGCCAACGATAAGATGTATTGTGCCTGTTTTCGCAACAGCATTCAACGCGACTGGATCAACTCTTCCACTCCTAGCAACGACCGCTACGTCGCATTTTCTCGAAGCGAGGGGAATTTAGTGCTTTTCTTGCGCCCTATCCCGAAGCTAAAGCTCTTCCGAAGCTTAAAGGGTTCGGGCTTGTCAGGCGCTGGCGTTTGCGTTGTGCTCTCGCCGTTCTGGCTGCCGTCTGAAGTCTCGATGCTGTCCCTCTTCCCCCGGAGAAATCCGAAGCTCTTCCTCGACATGGACTTGCTGCCCCTATTCGCCCTGTTCAGAGCCGGGACGCTGTCTTGTTCTTCGTTCTGCTTCCCTTCCGCCTCGGCCGCCAGCTTCTTGCTTTCCTCCAGCGCTTGCTTCAAATGCACTTCTTCTGTTTTCCGTGCTTCACGTAGTCGCGCATATGACTCCTCTCGCTGTTTCCGTTTGGCTTTCCATTCATCTTTTTCAGCCTGCTTTCGTGCCTTCTCTTGTGCCTTGGCTTCCTTCTTACCATCTTTCGACGTCTTGATCGTATTGGTCCTAGTAATTGAAGGAACTGGTGGTACGTCCTCTGGAGTTGGTGGAATGGATACCGGGTTCGTTGGGCTATGGATGAGATCCGGTGCTGTGACAGCGTGATCAAGATTGGGAAGTCCCTCTTGGTCGTCCGCAGATCGAACCGGTTGACTGACCTGTCTTGATAATCCATTGAGATGTCCGTTTGTTTGGCCATTTTCTTGGGCAACGTCTGCCTTTTCACTGACTATTCTCACCTCCTCCAGACCTTCCGCTTCCTGCTCTGCCCGAACCTTTTCGAAAGTAGTTTCTTGGTAGAATAGAACATACGCGCAAGCCATTCCTGGTTTATCCCCAAAGAAGTTGCGCACATAGTGTTTATCGACGGGCTCTACCATTTCATCATCGAACAAGAGCCATCCTCGGTCTTCGGTCTTGATAACCGATACATAATGTCCATGATAGGCATTTCCTCCAATATGAATGACAACTGCGTAAAGTTCATATAATCGGTCGGGATCCTCGGCGTCTTCTGTCGTGTTGAACATTCGCAGTTGGTAGGGGTATACTACTCGATGGAACAACTTCTGTAGTCGACTGTAGTCTTCTGTGTATTTGAATCGCTTTAAGTGGAGAGCCAGCACCTTGGGCAGTCGCTTGATTTTCATACGCTTTTCGGCCTCTTGTAGTCCTCCGCAATGATCGCAGTGAAATTTGTTTCTCTCGCAGAGCATCTCTTCAGCTGAGAACTTTTGTAGACAAGACGTTACCGAAGTATGCTCTTCTAGATCAATCGACAAATCCAAAAATGTCTCATCTCTCTGGGAAGCTGTTTCACATGTTAAGCACCTCGTCTCGGATGTTAGAACCCCTTCGAATATATCGTGTACCCAGCCTGTGCCAGGAGAATTCGTCCCATTGGTCGTAGTCTTGGCTACCGCACTTAATGCTGTTCTGAGAGATTCCGTCAAACCATCTGTGGCGTGCTCTGCCACGCGATTCAGCAACCGCTGCGCAGTACTCTCAACATTAGCAATGACATCATTGAGAACCAGGCCATAGAATTCATGGGCATCCTGGTGCATAGAATTCCGAAACATCTCGTTGTCGCGTTTGAAGAGCTCGAGAAACCGTTGCGGGCTGAGTACACCCGTGCGAGTGTTACTTTCAACCAGCGCCATGAAGATATCTCTCAAACCCGTAAATGTGCACTCTTCCATACCGTAGGCGTTGCTACTCTCCTGTGCCAGTTCTAAGATAGGTCCTTTCAACATGGCCTGTTTTTTCTTGTACTCGGGGGTATCTGGTTTATCTTCTGGCCTCACTGGCTGCCCCGGTTGCGGCGGGACAGAGGTGGGCGGCTTTTTCTCGTTGGGATTCTTTTTGCCATTTGCATCCGTCTGCGCGTTGCCGTTCGCATTTGGTGCTCTAATCTGCACATTAACCTTGGGCCGACTGCCGTTCGGGGTGTCCAAAGGCGACAGTGGCGGGAAGTTCAGCACTTGGTCTCGAAAAGCGGCCGTGTAGAAGAGGGCTTGGACGATCGAGTTACAATAGCTAGGATTAGGTTAGCAGGGTCTCCAAGACTCGAAAGCGACGCTCTATACCAGGTGTTGCCGAACTAGAAAGTTGATAGTCAGCATTATATCAACCCCATATCGAGTGTCCCACAAAGCTTACATTTTCCATGCCGAAGAACTTGTCGCTTCCGTCTGGTCGGATTGCGCCGGCATTCTGGAGCATCTTCTCCAAAGGGGTCATCTCGGGAAGAGTTTCTTCTTTCTTCTTGACGGCATCTTTCGCGGATGGGTTTGAAGAGGACTTTCAAAAATATGTCAGCACGCACGATACCAGGCCGGTATTCTCAAGGGCTGTCATATTCGGCTCCTGAGGACATGCGTGACAAAGGGAGACCAAAGTTCCAGAGACTTACCGCGGAGCCGGGCTTCCACTTATTCAGAAAGCCTGCCATAGTAGCGTTCCGAGTAGATTTGCTTGATGGGAGGAAGTGTTGGGGGAAGACTGGGGCCAGCGTCGAGGCGCACGGCCTTGGGGTTTAGGAGAGGCGATAAATATCGATGGGAGCCGTCATTCGAATAGCTGTTCTTCGTTCTGCTTGGCTTGGCGCAATACTATGTAGACGCCTAAAGCGCCTCTGCAAGGATCACTCTACAAATGTGACTCGACAGGAACGAGTAATCGCGTTAGATTCTATAGTTTTCTCTTACTCAGCGACTGAGGTTTGATCGATTAACGAGCGAGGGAGGCCATGAGCAGCGTGCGTGTATTGGTGGAAAGGTTTGTCGTCGTTGATGATTGTTCTGTCAATTGTGCGGGAAACAATACAGAAATTCGGCGGTAATGACGACGAATATGATTGTCAAAGGCGATAATGTCAAAAGACTGGCCGCATTGCGCAAAAGGGCTGAGGTATTGGGAAGAAGACGAGTTGGTCGTAATGGTGTTGCTGTACTGTAGTAAGGGTTGTTGAAAGGATTCGGGACCTTGTCGTATAAACCAGTCCACCGGTCTGTCGGTACGCACGCCGGCAACTCTAGGACCAGTACCTTCACTATAAAATGCGCTGAACAATAGATTGTGGCTGCGTCTTCTGGTCCGATCAAAGATGCAGCTAGGG
Source organism: Xylariaceae sp. AK1471 (assembly GCA_023159215.1). NCBI lineage: Eukaryota > Fungi > Ascomycota > Sordariomycetes > Xylariales > Xylariaceae > Xylariaceae sp. AK1471. Next base: position 531,056 of record JAJKLI010000013.1, on the reverse strand, counting down.
CTACAGGCGGGACATGTTCGACTGCATGGGGTATTTCCATTGGATCGCATTAGGGCCGTTAGGGGGGGAGGGGTTTGGTAACTACTTACTTAGGTACTTAAGGTAGTACCTACTAGGTAGGTAAGGTTATAGCCTGGAGTATGACTTAAAAGATGGGGTAAGGTGAGCAACCATTGGCCTGTTCTCTTCTTAGCGGACTTCTAACGGCTCATCGCTTCAAGTTGGAGTAACTCAGCTCTTCGATGAGCGACCTATGAAACAGTTCGCCCACCTAACATTTCAAATCGTTCCCTTTTGCCCTCTCAATATTCATCAATTCTCGCCGACCGAGGCTCCAGCTGGCCTAGACGGACAGATAATATAATAAGCCTAGATCTTCCCATCAGCAAGATCACCTCTTCAATATTCTTTACATACTATTAAACCGCACCCCTACCCACCAACACTACCCCATCGGTTGAATCCAGCTTTCAAAAGTGTAACATCTAAGGATCGCCGGCTCTGGAAGCAACACATCTTTGCTCCTCTCGGGACAAGTCTTTTGTTATCCTCGTACTACAATAACCTCGCCTAGTCTACACAAACAATATTTGCAAAGTTACTCCCCAAGTTTCCATGCCAGAATACGACGCCAAAACGTATGTGACAGAGCGTGATTCGCCATCTGAGGGGTGGCATACCCCAAAAAGGAAGTTTGGTCCGTTAGACGATGCCTGCTGTTTTTTTATGAGGACGCTTATCTACAACACGAGATTAACTATTTGTTAATACTGGGTTCTAGTTTGTCTTATGACAACTTAGAGAAGCTGTTACAGACAAACAATGAACACCTTTTCCTTGCCGCTGAATAGCGAATTGGCACCGGGTAATTCCCTACTATGCTGCAAGTGCAAGCTACAGGCCCGGTTCCATCAGCGGGATCATCATGGATGAGGGGTGGTAATACCTATTACCCAGGATATACCAGGATGGCCTGTTCTTTTGTCAGACGGATAGCATGCCCAGATCCACTTGCCACGCTTTAATGACAAACACCTGGTCAGGACCCCCGTTTAGCTGACCGCTAACAGAAGAGAACTTCAGTCGTTCTAGGCTGGAACGAGTAGGTAGGTAATGCAACGGGACGGCCGGTCCCAACACAACGGATACCTACATGTAACCAGTCCATTGTTGTTTACGGTCCAGCCTGCGTTTACATACAACGTCGTCATCCTCGCATCGTATCGCTGCACACGGAGTGATGAGGCTCGGCATTATGATACCGAACCCCTTCCGAGAAGCCGTGTATGTCGTTATAAATGCAACCCTACGCTATCTACCTATTGTGAATCTTCGCGTTCGGCATTCTTTATCACCACCGCAAACAATGCAAGGCACCACCCTGGGCGTCCCTTTGACCCCAATACCAACCGGACGGACTATGAACAGGAACAATTCGATGCTGGTATGATTATCGAATCACTATGTGGCCTTTAGTCGGTGCACTAGATGTCTTTAATAGAGGACCCACGCAAGTGTAGTGAACTCTCTTCGCTGCGCTTAGAGGGTTGCAAAAATCGAGGACAGATCATGATCGAAAGACACTTCTGATTGGTCAAACCAGCCCAATACCAGCCGAGTATTGCTAACATAATAGTCAATTACATACATGTTCTCATTGGACAGGGGGAAATTGAGACTATTTTTAGTTTTATGTCAATATATATATATAAAGCGTATTAAGTAAAGCGAGCATAAAATTTTATATTTAAAATATAAACTCAAGTTGTTGTATGATAGTTTTAGCTTGTTGAAGTTAGCATGACCAGGACTTGGCTGGGTTAACTAATAAGAAAGTGTTCTCTGATAATGATCTGGACTTCACTATAAATGATAGGCTCGCCCCCCTTGGGGGCCAGAAATGCAGTGAGACGACATACTGCGCGTATGTTTAACAAAATACTTACAAGGCTGCAGTTCCAACCAACGGCAAGACTTGAAACAAAGCATGGTTTCCAGGGAGGTACCATAATCTATGTCGGTTGACGTCGTAACATGACATCTAACCCAAAAGTCTAAAGGGGCAAAGTGATTCCCACCTTCAAATTTAAAGGGTATTCCATCTGCAAAACAGCCAAGCCACTATAAAGGGTACCTAATGTGGCCAATAAAAAAAATATATATATATATATATATGCACTTACAAGTACATCTACTTATATAGCATTTCGTACGGAGAGTGTGGGCATAATTGGTAAGTCTAAAGAATTGCAAATAGAACGCCTTTAAAGAAATATCCAAACATGAATCTGTACCCATGCCAAAACCCAACGTCCAAAGACCGCAACGAAAAATCCAGGGGAAAAAATAAGCAACAGCCAAAATACGAAGTCCCGAAAGACGACAAAATGCCATACTATGGTACAGACCAAACAAAACTAGCGGAGCCGAGATAGCGCCGCCTTGCATTCTATCGACCAACAGGCAATAGGCAAAACGAAGGCGGGCGGTTCCCCCGATGCACCCATCTCAGCCACATGGCTGATGTGCGATGACGAAAGTAGGGGGGTAATCAAGCTTGCTGACAGCAGCCCAGTATCCCCCTACCTACCTCTATCAAGAGAGCACTTGCCAAATGAATGGATGAAGGGTCCTTTTTATCAGTTGGTGTGCAACACAAAGCATGGCCACCCCAAAACGCCATTTGCTAGAGAAGTTAAATGACCTCGAAAGCGCCCCCCTACTTCATGAGCCGATTTGCTCCTTGCTACCGGTAGGACCACTACTCGCCAAGACTAAAATCGTCAGTATGGCCTATATACCCATTTCACAGTGCTTGCCAGTACTGCAGCACGCTAGTTTCGAAAACGTAGACGCACCCCTGGAGATTTCTAACGCTGTGCCTTTTCCCGGACCTCCAATCCATTGAGAGCTTTGTTGACAGGTAAGACGAATACTATATACCTTCACTTGCTAAGTACCTTAACCTCAGGCCTCCATCTAACTGGGAGAGCTTGGTGTTACACGTACGACACACGCCTGCCGATACCTAATGTCCAAGCGTGCTTATGAATATAGGCAAGGACAGGCACCGAGAGACTAGGAGTGCCTCTCGCCACGATAATCACAGGCCCGCACCTATTCCTCCGGCCAGCGGCTCAAGTTAATAAACGCATCATAGCCTTTCGGTGGGCTCGTCGCTCTGCATTTAAACCCAAGGTGCTGAGGGCTATAACAGCTCTTGATTAGATTGAAGGATACAAAACCCGCATTCACGGTAATATAATGATTTATCTAACTTATACGCAGAAAACACCAAAAGGGATTGCTAGAGTCTACAAATTACAACAGGAAGCCCAGTAAGGAATGATGTTCCCATCCGCTCATTTACTTTGCATCTTGGGGCAATTCATTGGCGGCGCCACCTGTCGTCGGGAAACCCATAAAGACCTTGAACGAATCCTGTTCCTCTGTCAGTAGGTGCTCGAGATGATTGCAGTTTACTTGATGCTTACATAGATCATCCATTGCAGACCAGTAAGTGTACCGATCATGACGATTCGTACAGGCAACCCGTTCCAGAGTCCCATGAACCCCACGTCCTTGTAGTTTCGTGCTACGGCGGCTCCAAAAGCTTCACCGGCTTTACGATTCGCATTTAGTTTGCTGACGAGCACGTCGGCTGGGTGCGAAACAATGGCACACAGGATACCCGCAAGATAGCCAGCAGTGAAAGAAACAGCGGTCTGGGCGCCCTTGCCATAGTCGCTCTTCTGACCAGGCAGGCGATCATAGATCTTTTCGACAATAGTCTCGAAGGAGGCGAATTTCATCTACACGAGTCTTGGAGTCAGTCTCAACCCCTTTCAAAGCACGATAAAAGGGGTTTCCGAAGTATATAGGAGTAAGCGCGAGTAAAATCTCCCACAATTGAAGGAAACGCTTGCCCCTGAAACCCGCGGGGAAAGGGAGTAAAAAACGGCTCTAATCGTTACTTACCATCGTGTATGGAATCTGACGTCCCCACAGGGGATAAAGACCCTTATATAGGCCACCGATTCCTTCTGCAGCGGTGATTTTCCTTATGCCGTCGAGAGTGCCAAGGTAAGGCGATGGGATGGAGGTTTGCATTCGAACCTTTACGGCTTCGAAGGGACATAGGGCAATATCTGCCAGGAACTCGGCAGAGGCCGAGGCCGAGAGATAGAGAAGGGTCTTGTACTTATAGGCATTCTCCGGGCCTGCAAGGTCCGAATATGTCTTCTTGAAGTACTCATACCAGCCGTACTATACGTAGACAATAGGTTAATTATATGCAACCATTCTAGGTTCTCACAGCATAACCTCAGCACTTGACGCGACTAACCTTGAATGCACCTTGTGCCGAGTAGCCAAGGAGGGTAGGCCCCCATCCTGTGAAGATGCCTCTGATGCCTTCCTGACGGTAGATCAAGCCCCAAGCCTGGAAGTTTCCCTTGTACAGCTTCGCATCCACCTGACGACGACATTTGACAAGGTCAAGTGGAGTAACAGCAGTATGTGTGAGACCCTAAGATTGTGAAGACAAGACGATATCAGCAGTCTGCTCTCCTGGGGAACAACTGAAATAGCCATGACGCATATCCAGTCGTCCACATCGAAGACGACAAATGATGAGCACTCACACAAGCCATGAGACCACCAAAAGTAGCAGCGGCGTAGAAGCCAGATGAGTAGAGCTCGATCTTGCCCGTATTGGCCTTTGCAGCGGAACTCGCCTTGTCGAACTCCTTCTGGGCCTCGGCACTCAACTTCTTCTTGGCGTCGTCGACGACGGAGTAGGCGGCACTATAGAGCTCGGGGCGGGCCTGGCGTGGTGTCGCTTTACTCGTCGCTGGTGCTGATCGAGCTTCGACCTGCCCGGAGGAAGCACGCCCTTGCGACCCGAAAGTCTGCTGAAGGGCGTGCTGGGTTGGGAAAAGGGAGAACATCCCGTCAGCGACTTGACCTATATATTAGGTAGCTGTCAGTGCTTGTCTACCAGTATTCCCGTGATAGTGAGAATGTCCAAGTGTTTGGAGCGGCGATATCAATCCATCGCTTGCAGAGCTATTAAAGACACAAGGAACCCTCGGCCACCATAGCTTCAACTCGGTCGCGGGAGCTTCATGTATGTCAGAGATGGCGCACCTACTGTTTATGCAGTAGCAGTGTTGAAACTTTCGATATCAACCCGTGGCAGAGAAAGCCGAGTTAAGCCCAATTCTCTTCGAAAGAGGACGGGCAATAGAGTTTTATAGCAATTGATTAGAGTGACTCGAGGAGAGAGAAATAAAATAGAAAGATCAAAAGATTAAAAAAACGAGAGTCAGATCAGATGACGGGTTGTTGCGAGGGATTATCTCCATGCTACCTACGCAGTACCTACCCTTACACTAGGTACCTCGTCGGAGTGTTTCAGTGGGTCAGGGAGTAGTACCTATCTACCTTACTTTGGTACAATACATACCTTAGATACTGTAGGTAATGCCTGCCATCAGAGAGGAGTCTCCCGGACTTAAACCCCTGCTTCGGCTTGAAGGTATCTGAGCAACCACTCTGATACCCAATACCGTCTAGGTAATAAGTGACGTTGGTGGGGGCAGCTATAAACAGAGCCGGCGCAAGCTCCAAATTCCACCTCCTCCACTCCCCAGATTTCAGCACAGGAATGGCTACGTCGGGTTTCCCCGACTCTGATTGGCCTGCAGTCGTTTGCGCTTAATATTCCTCCTCGAAATGGAGTTCGTATCTTGCGTGACATAATCCACAGGAGCTATATGATCAAGCTTATTTCGCAGATTATTTACAACATGATCACAATTAGTCTTCTAAAACCCCCAAGACATTTTGTATACCCCTTTTCTTCTGCAGCTACAGCAGCAGCTGCTGCTACTGCTTTAGACTGAGTAAGGTCGAGATGACAGATGGGGTGAGGGGCAGTGGTGACAAGAGACAAGAGAGCTGTTTACATACCTAGTCCGCTGATGGACAAGCGCGGTTCGAGTCGGCGGTCGGCGGTCGGAGGTCGGATGATGAATTAATTAATTGCCCCACCTTGAATCTTTAACGGCCAGGACGGGACCCTCTTCACTGTTTTGTCACTGACTTCCAGCTGACGCGGGACCATTCCCGTCTTCGTTCCAACTTCCCAAGAGAAGACGATCAGCTCAAAATTGATTATCTAGGTACCTACCTGAACACACTTAACCACGACTGAATAGTGCAATTCACCAAATTTTTCCACAAACAGCGCTCAAATACACTAGCCGAAAATAGTAGCTCCTCTTCATCGGCGTACTAACCTTATCTGAAGCTGACTGCTTCAGCCACCACTTGCACAACGAACCTACAACCCGGCGAGCTTATCGAGAAATTTCCACAAGAATATTTACAAATATGGCACAAACAATGAACGGCTCGGTCCATATCGGACCATCATCACTAACCAAGAAACCATTCGTCTCCAAGTGGTCATCACGGTATCGCGGGGTAAGCCAGCCAGCACCCTTCATTCGTATCACTCTCTCAAAATATTTCCATTAAATCCAGCTAGCGAGCTAGATACTTCTCTCTCCCCAGCTCCCCTTCATAGTGGGCAGAGATCAGAGCTTGGGAATAAGCAAGCTAACAACCGCCATGTTCAACTCTCCAGGCTACAGTCCAAGATCTCGAGCCTCCCGCGGCACTGTCCCTGAATCCCAATGACCCCATCTCGCTCGCCCTCCTCTCGGCCTTCGAGCGCGACTATACACACCTGACCATCGTGGACTCGGAGACGCGGGCCCTGCTAGGCTACATCGCCATTCCGGCGCTGCAGGCGCAGCTCGACTCGGGTGTCGTGAAGCCCGAGGACCCCCTCTCGCGAGCCATGGTGCGGTTCCAGCGCAAGGGCAGACGGTACACTGTCATCACGATGACGACGCCACTCGAGAACCTCGAGGCCTTCTTCGAGGGCGTGGGCGACTCACAGGGCCAGAAGCAGGACTTCGCCGTCGTCACGGACGAGGCTAGGAGGTTCGTCCTCGGTGTTGCCACGAGGGCGGATTTGGAAGAGTTTGTGAAGAGGAGGCCCGCGTGAGGGGGGTTATGCGGATAAACCATAAGTCTGCTGAAACGGAACTAACTGCATGGAGCGTACGGCCCCATGCTACATTCACCACGATCATGTTCCCCTCCTCGATCGATGAATGGAATTACCTATGTTTGGTGATATTCTTGGGTGAGCATCTGGAAGATAGAGTTGCTGGCCTGCTTTGGCACCTCTCTATGCCCTGGGGGCCTCGAAACCAAACTATGCAACTGCTCGGTGATGTAGTATTCAACCACAAGAAGGCGTTTTAGGGAAGGCCCCAAGTGCTGCTTTTATAGAAAGGGCTAAGAGAAGTAGCTATTAGTATCTAGCTAGGCGTCAAAGGTTCTGGTCGGCTGGATTTCAACATTCCCGCTGTTGAGACTGATGAATTCATGCCATGATTACAAGCATGATCATGTTATAATTAACGATCGCTCCTAAAGATAGAACGACGTTTGTGCGAGTCATATTTGATATCTGCATCTCAGATCTTGTAAATGCGTAACTGATGAACTCGGCATATCTTGGCCAACTCGCTCTGCACGCTTAGCTTCCAATGTCTACTGTATATAACCCTCTATTTACACATCTTCAGGGTTCCACAATGTTCCTCTATACATTACTTCCCTTCTCTTATTCCCCTTTCATTTGTTTTTCCCGCTTTCTTTTATTTTCACTCAGAGACAAAGTCATAGATCATCTTGAAGTTCTCGAATTTGTCCTCCTTAGCAACGACGACGTTACGCACATAGCGTCGTTCGTCGCCGATCATCTGGAAGCCCCAGACCTGGGTGGCGAACCAGCCCCTGTCGGCTTTGACGTGGTTCAGGACGTATGGCTCGCCCTTGGGCCCCTTCTTCTCGTTCTCGTCCTCGATCCAGTCCTGGGCGAGGAAGTCGTCGACGGCCCATTTTTGAGACAGTGCCTCCTGCAGGAAGGCGGTGAGCTCTTCGGCCGTGATGAACTTGGACCTGCCCTCGACACGCCCGAAGAGCCAGTCGCTGTGCTCGCGCGGCTGCCAGTCGAGCGTCCGCAGCTCAGATGTCCCCTTGAGCCCGCTTGCGGTCTGCTCCGCGTCGATATGCGTCGTCCCCGAGTCGTCGACGTACTGCTTCACCGCCACCGTCACTGTCGCGGCGCCGATGGCTTTACGGATCAACCACCCGACACCCTGAAGGGAGAGCGCGGGGTCGGTCGGGTCGGAGAGTGTCTTGTTCTGTTGGCATTGTGTCAGCGAGGTATCTTTCTTGCTTTGCCGCTTAGATGAGAGTTTAGGGAAGTGGTAAAGATTAGAGAGAAACCGTAGTATAAGTTTGTCTTTTCTGTGGAAGAATCCGAGGTCGGCAGAGCGACTAGCGAGTTAAAGTTGATTGCTCGATCATTGACAAGGTTATCTCCGAGATGGATTGGTTAATGTAATCAGGTAAGTTGGTGGGTAGGTAAAATGCCGGCTCTCTCTAGAATATAGGAAACGTGACGACGACGACGAAAAGCTCAGTAGAAACCCCCCCAAAAAAACTCACCAGAACCCATTTCCCGTTCAGGTTGCCAACTGTCTTCGATGCTGGTGCCGCCATGGTGACTTTCGCGTAATTTGTATAGTTTCAGGGTCTAGTATATTCTAACAGTGTATCTGCTGTCGTATTATACTCGTCTTAGTATCGCAGTAAGTGCTCAAGCAGGTTGGCTAAGAAGAATCGTCGTCGAAAGTTTTGGGGCTGAACAAGTAACGCGGGGCTGAAAAAGGATTGAGAGAGGTATTCGTTCGCTCCGTATGTAAGAAAAAAAAAAGGGTATCACGAAGAGCTTCAATGGGTCGAATCAATTGAAATGGACGACGGGCCTTGGTCTTGTGAATACCAGATATAATAAGAAGATGGATACTGCACCAGTCACAAGCCAAACCCTAACTTACTCTGTTCTTGTATACCGCAGGGAAGGTTGAACCGGCAGCGGCCGAGGCATTGGGGACCTCTCCCCCACCTTCCCCTACTTATCTGTCGTCACACGCAGGGGAGGGGTTTCTGTGAAAGTCCGATTTTGCGGGGTGAGCTTTCTAATTTTAGCGACTCTAGGGCAATACGTATCCGCGGGGCCATTTTTTTGAGACGTCATTTCAGCAAGAAACCAGTGAATTAGATTTTGGGCGTTGCAGGCGGTGCACCGAGTTATATAGATTAGGTATTACTAGTATGAAGGTAAATGTCGCCATGATTCTTGATGGAACGATTAATGCTGTGTATTGGACGAGTTCAAATAGGTGGTAAAGAAACTCATTGCTTGATTCGCAAGTCAACAAGCAATGAAATTTCGACAATTTCGACAATTCTAACATTAATAGGAGTAGCTCAAACGTGTGAAAAGTGTTAAAAAAGAACCTCCTCTTTTCATTCAATTACCTACCCAAGACTACTTGAATGCTGCGCAAAAAACGTCGATCCAGGAGCATGTATGTTTATCTGATATCACGGACCCTGCATCTTCTCCGCACAGCATAATCATAAAGGTGAGGTCTCGATAGGCCAGTTTTGCATAAGCACCACTATACCCAGTCCAGATCTTCAGATCATAACTGGGCTCGTCCATTTGTTCCGGAAAAACAATCAGTTCGAAAACTGTCTCATTAAAAAGATATAGACCCCTTATGTTTAGGCATTTGGGATACGTGCGTTCGACCACCCTGTGGTGCCGCCAGCTGCTAGGCCTTCGGAACAGGGATGCGGGTGTATATGTGAATGTGTATGTTAGGCCATTAAAGAAAGGATATCCTATTCATACACCATCGCCGTTTTCTGCGCAAACCCCCCGTTTTAAAACAGAACATGATAAGGGAAGAGGGGGAAAAAAAAGAGAGAGAACCGCCAAGTCTATCAAGTGTGGTACCGTGGGCCGTTAGTCATCGAGTCGTTTGTTGCAGTAAGCTTTATCACAACCTCTGTAAGGGCGTCATGATCCTCCCAAGCAAGTACTAGAGTTGCGGAAGGAAGAGTAGGATCGTCAATGCAGCAACAGAAGGCTGCATCCGCAGTTACGGCCACCATTTCATCTTCTTGTAGCTTTCGATCACTTCCAGGACAAGATCCTTGGTGATAACGGGCTTCTTGTACTCAAAGCCGACGACCGTCTCAAGGCGACTACCGTCCATGCTGAGATCCGTGTCCTTCAGAAGCTCCTTTTCCATAAAAGGAGTCAATGGGCCCGGCCTCGTGATCCCCGCATCGCTGAGCAGATCCGCCCAAGGCCCGAGCACATCGTCGTTGACATCGTCCACCACACTATCCATGTTCAGGCGCGCAAAGTTACTCAGGAGTTGCCCCTGGAATTCCCATTTGATTCCAAATACCTCACCAATGATACCCGCTATCGTGCCCTGTGTTGTGACACCCTTGTCTACCACATTGAATATCGGAACGTTACCCATGGTTTTGGTGTCCCAGTTGGCCTTGCCAGCGTCGTACCAGGAAACAATAGCCCACAAGGCTCGTGTAACATCATCGATATGAGCTGTATTCGTACGTAAATCTTTGGTCCACAGCCACTTCATCTCTTCGTCGAGAGCCTGGTACACGCGTGCTAGGGAAAGTGCCGTCGCAACCCACTGCGACGCATACGGACCATACACGTGAGGCAGCCGTACAATGACAAGATTGAGTCTATGCGATAAAGCTATCAGTCAGCCTGTGTTGCCCCAAATCCGTCTCTCTCTGTCAGTACTCACCCCTCGATTTTGGCTAATTGCTCCTCCGCTTGTGCTTTATATGTAGCGATCTTGCTCCACGGCTTGAGCTTGTCACCCTCTTTACTGGGTGAAGAATTTGGCTTGTACACCATACCCGAGCTTAGCTCTACGAAACACTTGACGCCTCGTTTTGCCGCTTCATTGCCGACTGCTAGCGACAAGCCTAGAGACCGGACTTTGTAGACCTCATCCTCCTGGGAATATCTCGTCTCGCCGCCGCAGTTGAAAACATAGTCCCATTGCTTACCGTCAGGTCTATCGAATATGCGGGCTAGTGCTTCTGCGCACACACCCAGGAATATCAGTGCGAGACTCTACCTAGGAATGGCGGGCCGGAGAACTCGGGTTTTTTCTTAGGCGACTTACGTTCTTTGCTGGCGTCAGCTTGCATGAAATTTGATGCTGAGCATGCGCTCTCAAACTCGGGAGCTAGCCACGCCAACTGAGGCAGGACCTTGTCAACCAGTCGCAACTCAGATGCCAGATCGTTGTCATGGATGTATTTGGCCAGAAATCGTCCAATATATCCCAAACCGCCAATTATAAGCACCGACGGCTTTTCGGAAGCCATTGCAAGAGCGACGAGGCCGTGCCGTTGAACTGCAGTTGGATGATAACTCCGAATCGACCGTGAGCGAGGCGCAGCGCAGCACAGGGTTCAGAGCAAAGGGGGGGTCGGTACGCGGGGGCTGACGGGAAGTCTAGAAACTCGAACGATGGGGAATCGTAGGTAGAGCTTAACGGCGTATCGCTGTGTAAATACGGGTGGAAATGGGTATGGTAAGGATCGCAGCCTTTGACGCAAAGGATTATTTAATTGTTTAGGCTGGAGAATTGTTGGCGACACGAGGCTAATATTGGCTCATTTCGCTGCTGTTTGGGGTGGAAGGAATCCTACTTCAAGCGAAAGGGCAGTCGGCGCCAGATAGACTAATATGATGAGCCGGGTTGATCAACGAGGTGAGAAGGCGGCACAGATAGGATCTCTTGGCTGTTCTGCCTGCAGCTCGGCCGATGTTAATATTCCGATGCGAGATTGCTCATGCACTCTAGAGACGTTTGCGTCTGTGGGCGATGGATGATTCGAATCGTTTGACCGAATAATGCGCTGCTTGTCAGCAGAGGGTGAGAGGCTTGGATTATTAACTAACGATGGGAGATGGGGGGAGGGAGGGAGGAGAGGGTCAGACAACTCGGCCCTAAAAGAGAAAGAGAACGAGAGAGGTTGTCATAATAAGATCAGAAAAGGGATTAGCGGGAAATACATGTAGGCAGGCACCAGGTAATCTATCCGACGCTAACTACATGCACATTTTCGAACCTTGGAAGGCTAGAGGGAGGAATTACGTAGGATAATACTAGGGTGGAAAGAGAGGTGAGACTTGAGAGACAGAGAGAGGCAAGAGGGGACAGGTAATACTAATAAAACACTAGAGTTCGTTTTCCAAATCCAGTTTAGTCTGAAAACCCTCTTGTGTACATGTAGGTAGGCGGTAGGGCGAAGCCAGCAAAATGTACATCTATCATCCAAGTGATCTAGTTTTAAAATTAGCACTGCATGTGTGGTGTGTAGTACCAGAAGGACTTCATAGCGTCTTGTAATAATATGATTGAAAATGCAGGTGGACAAGCAGCCCTTTCAGGGGGGAAGGTGGAGAAGAGATCCTCGTCCCGCCCTTATATAATAGAGTGCCTATCTGTTAATAGTTACTTACCTAGAGTACCTAGTATACAAACAGTCTAATATGCTACGTACAGTAGGCATTACGATAGCAATAAACGTAATTAAACCCATTCATGGCCTTGCTTAATACCGAGAAATGATATTTCTTTCCAAGTGGCCTTTATTAATATAGCTTAGGTTTTATTGGGTTTACAGGTTAATGGTAGATACCTAGGTACCCAGTTCCATAGTTGCTATTCTCTACCTAGGTACCTACAGTCTTAGCCTCTTCCTCTCTTACACAAAAGCTATGTAGGTAAGGTGAGGTGAGAGCAAGAATCAATACACACGTACATAGGTACGCACGTAAAACTTAGTACCTAGGCTCACGCCTATGCTGTTTTGCTAGGATGTTTTGAGGCATCTTGTAGAGTCAACCTGTAATATAAACCCTACCTGTGTTAGACCTCTGATCTCTGCCTAGGGCTTCAAACAGCCATTGATATTAACATCGAACATTTACTTCCCCTTACCTAGGCGTCAACCTAACAATTGAATTTCGCACTTGCTGTCCATGATGCATGATACATTATTGTGAGTATTAATCGGTCTGAAGTACCTAGGTAGTCGTCGGGACTAGGGAATAAATACATGTAGCCTTATGTCTTTGCTTAACTACCGTATCTCTTTGCGGTACATATTTGCGGCCTCAGGTTTCAGGGCTTGAGTTTCCTCTTATCGAAAGTTATGTCTATAAAAGTGTGTGTTGTGCGTATAAAGTCCTACTAATGTTCTCACAGCTCCTCCTCATCATCATCATCAAATTCCAAAAAGAGAGCTGGCACACAGCAATATCGGGTCGTCGGGATCGCAGAGTTCTACCAGGTAACATGTATCCTGTCGGGCCTGTGGATGGATTTTGCCGCGCGCCGATAGAAGTTTTCTGTGACAATTGAAAAGACGATCAACCCCTGCGTAAAAACATGCGGCGCCAATCCTAGTCCCTACGTACACACACACTTCCGGAATTATCCCACTGCAGGGATCGCCCGTTCATCATGATGAAATCAAGTCCCGTTTAGAGAAAGTAGGAACGTCCAAACTTGTCTTGTTGTGTGCGAATTACGAGAGATCGCCATAAGAATCAACATTTCAGGACAGGGATCCGAGTAATGACTAGAAGAGGTCCAAATGCTTCGGTCTATGGTACTGTAGGAGGCCTTCCCTGATAAGGGCGGTATACAGTTGTAGTGTAAGTTAAATAACAAAGCCTACCAAGTCTAGCCCCGTCTTCCTCCAGATCCTGTTGCAGAGAGGGGCGTTCTACCTAGGTAGCTTCTGACGATGCTAGTAGCCCTCGTTCCTCAAGTCAAGTGGCCAGAACCTTTCTCTTACCTTGACTTGCAACTGCACCCTATTGCTGGCGCAAGTGTAAGATACCGAGAGTTCTAATCTGTGATAACTTCCATCTTAAGCAGTCTAATAGATGGGGGTTAAAAACCTGCTCCCTTCTTTACGGATTCCGCAGCTCCAAATATTCGGTGTCATTTACGACAGCTAAGCCCCCAAGATGGTGTTGTCGTGTAACCCTGGCTACGCTATTCTCGGATTGGGTACGGACGAGTACCGTATGTAGTCAGTCAGATTGGCCTCTCTTGCTTATCATACTATTAGCTTAGATATCTAATTACCTGCTTGTCGCCCTAGAGCCTGCACTTACTCCCAGTTCCTGGGTGCAATGTCGTCCAGGGTATGTTCATCCGGCAAAGGGTGCTAACATTCTACATTCCACACAAGAGATCCCCCAAACCGGGTTCGGTCACAAGGAACCCAGCCGTCAAGAAACGAAAACGTGTTTAAAAGAAAAATGGTTACATCGGCAGAAGTCGGAGATAGCATGTCTACGATGCAACGATATCGCATGGAAATGCCACCGTGATATTGCACGCGCGGCCAAGCCTAAAGACTACGGGCTCGCTTCTTCATTAACGCTTTCGGCTTCCTATTGTTGCTATGATTTGCTATTATTAATACCACGTCCATCGTGACATGAAAATTCTCGTCAGCAGCGGTACTCGATGACAAAGGTTTCTAAATGCGAGACATGGGAAATGTTCCAATCCACTTCCGTCCTGAGCTTATAAGGGACTCGGCCGGAAGAGTTGGACCGCTCCGTCTTTTTCAGGACTCTTCCTTTCATGGATGGAGATGAGAGACAAGGTTGACACTGACGGCTAACGGCTTCTTGATTTGTTGGCCCACAGATCTCTCACACTTTTCAGTCGTTTGGGTGGTGTGTGCAGCATGCAAAATTGTATACGATATGTTGGTACACTACAAATTGAGTACATCATACCCTAGCAGCCTAGCCACCATGGGCTAGACAATCAAACTTCCCGTCAAACTTGTCCAGGGGCCCGCGCGTTTGACCGGCTCCAAGGATCTGCGCTTAAAAGCCTTCTAGAAGCCTTCCATGCAGCAGCCACTACACTAGACTAAAGCCCCTGTCAATCCCACTTGGCGGCCGGGTACATCTAGATGATGATGAGAAGCCCGAGCAAGCCACTAGATAATCTAGATAATATCAAAGTGCAATGTATTATTACAGCATACCTACACGTAATTTTTACACAGTAGTTCTTTGATCTTGACTCCTGAAAATACTGGCTTTTTTCTACACGGTAACGATTCGACATGGAACTGATGGAGTTTAGTGACTGTACTTGTATACCCAGGTAGGCTCTTTTCCCCTCTTAATTAAGTCTTGACATACCTATCTTTTTCTGGCATAAAAAGGCTGTATGTCGGACAAATCACCACACCAAGGCACTGTAGCTGTTAGGTAATAAGCACATACTGTATTCAACTGCCAGAATAGGAAAGCCCAGGCAGGAATCACTTTTGTTGAGGCTCCCTCACACCTTCTCACCTACCTACCTAATTTTCCCTAGCCGCAGCCTTGTTGGCGCTTATTTTCGGTCAAAGAGGCAAATCACACAATGGACCGTCTTTTCAAATCGTGGCGCAGACTGAAACACTACCTAAGCAGAAAGAGGAAGATAAGGGCGCACTTTGTACACTTGTATCATTTGGAGTCAACTGTTTGAGTAAGGGAAACTGGCAATAAGGCCAGTATACAAAAAGTTCTGAACTGTTGGTTCAATCACAAGAAGCCTGGCGAATTTTACCCAATCTACACTCTGACTAACCAAATTTTGCACTTTCACGAGTGCGACCAGTAGGTGTGCTCAACATAAGGTAAGGGATCCCATCCTAATCTTTCTCGCTAGATAGAGCGGATGCACTTCCCGCGTCCCCGCGGCGGGAAAACGAACGGTCTTGTGTATAGTAGATGTAGGGGTGTTTTCTATTATAGTCAACCAACCTGGAAGTCCCAAGCGACCAACTCGGGGCATTATTTGCCTTTACACGTACATATATTTACACGAACACACAAGAATCTGCAGAAAGCCAAGCTCTAGGTATTTTACTCTCCGTATTACTCCGTTGCCGGTAATACGAAGATGACTACAACAGACCAGGCATACCCCTTTCTACATACGAAAAAACCAGGTAATAAACACGTTGATCTCCCGACCGAAAGGGAAAAAAAAGACGTGGCAGCAGCACTGATGTTACATGTGTATGCTGTTACCTACTGTGCCCGGCGCCCAACTCCATGCAAGGGAGGCTTCGGTGGCCCTGGTCCGGGCTCCATATGTCCTACCTACCTACTCTGCATGGAAGCCTTGGTGACGGATTGCGGTAAGTAAGTATTGTCTATCTGTCTACTTGGCATGTGATGAACATGCTCTGTGATTTGGGCCGCACAGGCAGTAACACGGTTTCGCCCGGTTCACATGCTTGGTGAGTAACTTACTGTACATTGCTCGGTAGGATTTATTAGGCGAGACGGCCTGTAGGAGAAACTGTATTTTGGCTAGGATTAGAAGTCGATTACCAACTGGCCACCCGAGACAAAGGCAAAGGCATTAAAGAAAAGAATTGGTGGCCATCAGTCAAATTGCGAAAAGAGACCCCATTAGCAAATAAGCAAGAGTAGGTACCTAGATACTAACTATCAGTTAATGAAACCCCCCCCCCCCCCCCCCTCCCCCTACCGGACATCATCAAGACTCCCTACGCCAGACCAGGCGACGCATCTCTTTACTCCTAGGGTTGGTCTGCTCAAGCATAACCTTTTGTGACATTCTCCCAGTCCTTAAGAAGGAAAGTAAAGTACAACAGTCATAGCAGTGCTCGCGTCAGCCGGGGACAAGCTCCATCAAGCCATAACCGTCGTCTTACATGAACATTAAGCCCCCACTGCCAGAACGGGATGATAAAAGGGCATCAACACTCTCTGGGAGATTGGGAGCACTTCAAGG
Organism: Xylariaceae sp. AK1471; assembly: GCA_023159215.1. Classification (NCBI taxonomy): domain Eukaryota; kingdom Fungi; phylum Ascomycota; class Sordariomycetes; order Xylariales; family Xylariaceae; species Xylariaceae sp. AK1471. The sequence continues at coordinate 514,194 of JAJKLI010000013.1, read as the reverse complement.
TCGATCCTGATAGCGCTTAGGATTGGGATATGAAAGACGAAATGCTGCGTAGATAGTAAAGCAAAGAGTTTACTTTTGTGGCTTCTGCCAGTGGTCGAGATGTAATGTCATTATGGTTTATGTCTCAGACGTACTCGTTTCCCAGAGCCTATTGACCCAAATGAGCAACTTCCAGGAAGCCGCCTATATCTAAACGCCTGCTGCTCTCGCTAACTCAGTCTCTATAACAGAGCGGGACATGGTATGTTCTCAGCGCCACAATATTTCCCACCATACTTCATATCTTTTTCGTAAGTTTGTCATCTATTCCACTTCATGAACTATTGTCATGGCGGTGAGATGTGACGACTGATCATCGCCTCATACTTCCAATAATATCCTTCTGTGCCTCGCGATCCCTCGCAGACTCGCTCAGGCTACCCACACTCCTCAGGTCGCCAACAACATCTTTCGCCTTGCCAAAATATACCTCTTGCAATAGGTTGCGCATCTTGAGCTCCATATCCTCGACGAGCTTGCCAATGTTAGCGATTTGCTGCTCGTCGTTCTCGGCGGGTAACTCGATTTCAATCTGGCGGGTCATGTTTCCGGAGAGGTCCATATCGCCCAAATTGCTCGAGTTTGTAGCGAGGGAGAGAATGACGGTAGATGTCAAGTTGTACTGCGTGAATCTGGCACGGTCGATGGCCTCGAACACGTGAATCGAGTCCCATGTTCCCTCACTGCTGCTACCTGGCGTGGCCACTATGACGAGTAATAATGTTAGCGAACAGCTACACCCTTCCCTCTGTGAGATTCTAGCCAATTCAAATGCATGCGCTCACGCCGGTGAAAATTGAGCCGTATAGAGCCATATGAGATCTTGGGCGTGTTCTTTAAATAAGCGCCCCCCTTTTCCCCACGATAGCTCGTAGTGACCAAACTAATCATGTGTAGAACAAAGGAGAACGAAACTCACCCTTCTTCAACAGCACCACACCGGCGAAACCATCATCCAAGTTCCAAAAATAGACACTGCTGACACCACCCTCATAATACAGCTCGCGGTAGAGGTCAAACGCCTCGTTTGCCTTGATCTCCATGCGGCGGACCTTCTCGCTCGGCATGCCGGCGGCGCTCTGCTCGGTGGCGTTGTTGGCGGGCGCGTCCTGCAAGGGCGGGTCAAACTCGTTGCTCCACGGCGACCGATAGCTGTCGCCGTCTCGATTGTAGTCGCATAGCAGGTAGTCGCGGCCTGATTGGCGGCAGCGCTTGACGGCCAGCGGCTGGTCGACGGATGAGAGGAGGTCTTCGGTTAGGTCGGGCGCGAGCGAGATCAGCGCGTTGAGGTGTGCGGATGTGTGCTTCGGGTTTAGGCGGCGTAGGAGGTCGCTGCATGATAGTCAGATTAGCTCGCTCGCTAGGGTCGTATAGTTGGTCTTGGTAGATTGGTTGATGTAGAAGCTGAAGTGTGTAGTAGGTATGAGGCTACATCGCAGCACCTGCAGAGCTTGCGCATTGCTCGTCGAGTAGATTGAAAGACAGACTGCTCGGGTATCGAGGAGGTTGGCTGGGGAGAAGAGGTATACATACAGCGCCGAATCGAAAGGGTCGGCGGCCGCCATGGTGAGCAATGATTCAGGCCCTAACTGCAAAACTGAGTAAAAACTACAAAAATTTTGTGCTAATGATCAGATTGAATGAACGTTTATTCGTTGACTGTCGTAATGAACCTCATGCACCTAGGTATGTAACATGTACGGAGGATTGAGGAAGCAGGATGATGCATGGTGGGGGTTCAATCAAAGCGGGATGGGGTGGTTTGACAAAAGTGGGGCTGAAGAAAGCTGCTGCCAGGTAGGACAGCTAACAAGGGGGGAGTTGGGCTCCTCTTCGTCATGATGAATTCTGGATGATATTGGAATATGAAAGAGTAGTTTGTAGTGCTATGCCGCGCAATGCAAAACCCTCAGCTCCACAAGTCCCATAATAGGAGGTAGAACATATCTAACAAGATACGGTACAATATTGTATATACACATCTGTCCATAGCATATTGTTTAATGGCCCATGATCGAAATCCAGCCAATGCTATTCCATCCGTGTAGCAATTTCAACAGGCCCAAAAGGCCACAGAGCGATCACTGTGTAAACATCCGATGCTATAATGATTTGCCGCTCGCTGAATGACTGCAAAAATCATTATCCTTCACGTCAACTTCGACCGACCCACACAGACAAAGGAAACCAATCTTCCCGCAGCAAATATTGCAGGGTATCATTGTCACAAACGCCAGCCGAAAACCCACGCCGTAGGTAGGAGAACGTAAAATGATGAAATGAGACATAGATTATATACTTGTCAGGGAAATCGCTACTTGGTTTCCCCTTCCAAGCCGTGGACTAGGCAGCGCGGCTCAGTGGATTTCAACGTTACAGAGGAGGCAGTGAATAGGCTCCGTCCACGACTTCTCTCCGCCCGTGACGCTCTCGCGGAGATCCTGTATCTCGACCACAGGGGGTGTTGTGTCGTTGACAACGGCAGAGAATAGCCCCTCGTATGGTTTGGTATTAGCTACCTGGTTTATGTCGGACTTGCGGGGTCGTCCTTTGCGTTTCGACTCCGAGCCGGTAACAATAATCGGCACCGTGCGATTTTCATTTTTCCCTGTTGGTTCGGCATTCTCGACATCTGCGAGCTTGATAGTTTGTTGGTCCTCCGACTTCACATCGATCGACTGCTGGGCTGTCTGGGCGGCTCCCGACTCACTGGGGCTGAGGGGGCGTTGTCCTCCCTCTGGCTCTTCGGTCTTCACCCGTGCTGGTTTATGGGGTTTGTCGGTTCCTAATCGCGCAAATGTTTTCATGAGTGCCTCGTGAACGAGGCAGTCATCGTGAAGCCACTTTTTGCACTCCGGGTTCGTACAATTTATCAATTGTTTGTCGGGGTTCTCGGGGCGGTTGCATTTGCATCGCGATTGTGCAGACTATTATTTCGTCAGCTTCCTAAGCTCTGATGTATAAAGAAGTTCGTATCTTACTGAAAGCTCCATACTACGAACATCAAATGCCTGGCGCCAATACAACGCTTGTTGCACCTCGTCCTCATTCGTCTCGTCCCATTGGTTAACTGTAGCTTGTGCAGTAACACTGACGACGTTGATGACATCCACTGCCGATACGTTAGTGTACCGACATTTGTGGAATAGATGGCGGATCATACATACTGTGATTAGACGCGATCAATTCATTCTGGCCATGATAGGGTTGTCTCCCTTGGATCGACTTCTTTCCCTCCTGGGTGCCAGTGGGTAACTCGTCCGGCCAATACATCCAATATACACGGGCGTACACGTGGTGCTCATCGCTCGCACGAATCTCCAGGATTCTAGCTACCCAGTCATCGTCCGACTTTTGCCTAGTTTGTCGGGACTCGCCGGGGTTCTTTTGGCGCTCGATGGTGGAGTTGTTGGCTACAAAGATGAAGCCTTCGCTATAATACTTGACACCGTTAACTAGTGTCGATTTGTTAGCCGGTGTGCCAGAACACGACGGTTAATTAGGATATGCTACGTACGGACGAAGCTGTTATATCGAGTCATATCCATCCATTTCTGATGTGGATGAACTTGATAATACCGATCCATTGTATTGTTAGGGTCTTTGAACTTGCCCATGGGAGAGAATGGAGAAGCCTGAAGTGGTATCTTGGGGGTTGGTTGGTCTTCGGACTCCTGTCGCCTTCGCTTTGCCTTCTTATCCTTCTCGTTCGGGTCAGGATGCGTCACAGAGAAGGGGCATTCCGCCTGTGTGTCCTCATCGGGCCGGGGCCGTTTGCGAGCAGATGCCATTGTGGGCACAGAGACGGGACGCGGAATGGGCTTTTCAAGTCGGAAAAACTATGAAATCGAGAGCTGAGGGAATGGAATACAATGCGAGAGCTGGCAGCGATCGACGAGTAGGATAGGGAAAAAGCAAGGTGACAGAAGTAGAAGTAGAAGCAGAAGCAGAAGCAGAAGTGATGCTCGGCCAACTAAGGCAGAAAGCTGTTGATTGCGCGTGGAGGAAACTGTTTTCCTCTCTTGTCGCAATTGATATCACGACCAAGCACAAATTGTCGCACAACCAGCTTACTTGGACCAATGCTGTCGCGCGGCTCTCTGCCCTATTTTTCTGATCTCGTTGTCGCTCAGTCGGTTCAGTGGAGGGCTCCGATGGGCTTCGTTTTGTTGAAGACGGGGGACATGACTGTGGAAAGAAGCAGAGTGGCACTTCGTAAGCCGGAAATATTAATTAATGTTTATTCAATTATTAAGGTGGCGGGGGAATGAATGCATGAGTCCTAAATTGGGGGGAAACAGCTTCATCCGGGCGGGCTACACGCTACACCAAGGTGGTCTTAGCCTTCTTCGTACGCTCCAAGGATTCCACTTATGGGGACATGAATAGGCGTTGGTTCTCAAGCGTTAGGCGCCCCCCTTTTTGTCCAATAACGCTCTGTGCCGGTATGAATGGACTCTTTAGACTCAAGTATCCATCTAGTCCAACTACAGCTAATTATTGCTAGTGCTATGCGAGCAGATAACAGAAAAGTTGGCATTTGTCATGAAGTTACCAAAGCGGAATTCACTAGACAGGTAAGTCTTTAAACCCTCCTGCCAAGTTATTGTCTTGTATAGGTAGTTAACTAAAGCATCTTAAGTAAGTAACTAGTTAGTGTAACGAGGGGGTTTAGGTTTTTGAACGCATCAGTAAGAGTCAAATTGCGACAGATGCTGGCGTGTTGGGTTCACTCTTCACCCATTTTAGCCCGGATACTATTAATTACGAAGCGCAATGGACATCAGTCCCAGTCCCAAGCAGTTGAGACACGACCAGGTAGGACGATTTAGTCTTTACTAGGAAACACTTTGGTATTGTGGTATGTGCCTAGGTAAATGGCAAGAGATTGGAACTGACCCCACGGGCTCCTAGGTTGTCCTTTGCAATGCGTTCTCATGTCAAAAGCACAGGTTGTAGAACATGGAAGAAAATCATTTCTTCACCCTTACTACTTACTTGCAATGTTGGTCATTTGGTCTTGTGCCAACAATAGCCATTCTCGGGGTGACAGGTATCAATGATTGACAACCGGAATTTGTAGGCATACGACAGTTGCACATATCGTTGTTCTTCTCATTTTCGCTGGCATGTGCCATTAAAGTGACGAATTAGGGTGTTGTTAATCCATGCTCAATCGATACCGGTCGAACGTCAAAACCAGCCATGTTCTCCAATGAAAGAATAGCCAACGCCATCGCTATGCAGATTCAGCCCAAAAGAGGAACACCTCGATTGGAACATACCGTATCCATTCACGATACCGGGTATTGTCAAGAAAGTCTCTCCTCCTCGTCACCTTGATAAGTTGCTAGCATCGCACGACGCTCCTCTCCGTTGATTGAGGCATCACTATGCACACCCTCACTGCTCTTGAATCCTTCAATTACCTCTGCGAGCTTCTCTCCTTCGGACTTGCCGCGCTCGACATTGACAAAGTAGATGATCGGAGCAGGTAGTCCGACCAGCACTGCCAGGAACCAAAACGCTGGCCGAATCTCCCCATAGGTATCGATAATGGCACCGACGATGACGGGACCAAAGACGCTAGACCCCTTGTCGGTAATAGCATAGAGCGCATAGAATGCGGCCTCAGACCCAGGAGGGATGAGTTCGCCGAAAAGGGATCGACAGTAAGAGCTGAGCCCTCCCAAAACAAGACCGTAGACAGCGGCCAAGGGATACATCTCCCATGGTTGCTGGAGACCAATCACCCCCCATCGCTGGACAAATGGGAGATAGCCCAACAATCCATATATAGGAATCACCTCAAACAGGGCAATACACCCTATAATGGTTTGATGAGGTTTCAAGTTGAAATACCTCGAGATAAACGACCAACTAAAGGCACCGACGACGCCGGTCGTGGTAGAAATGACGTTTATTAACCCCAGTGCCCAGGGTTTCATGCCAAGTTGGGTCTTAGCGAATAAAATGGCGGTGGAGGAGGTCGTTGCTATTGCGTCAGAGAGAAGGAACCAGCTAGCCAGGAACAGAACAATGTCGACGAGACGTCGGGCCAGCATGACTGTACGAAACAGATTCTTCCAGGAGAAAACAATATAAGCTAGCCACGCTTTTGAGCCCTGGTAACCGCTCGCTGCTAGGGTAGGGCCAGGTCGCGGCCTCAACCACATGGCCGCAGGTATTGTGAAGATCGCCCACCATGATCCAATAAATAATAGTACGACTCGCTGCGACCAAGTTGAGCTCCCCAAGGCGAGGAGGACCACAATAGAGACACACTGCACGAACAACGCTGCACCGTAGCCGATACCAATACCCTTGGCTGATATCTGAGTTGAGAGCTTGAGTTCGATGGAGGTTAGTTCTTCGTGGGTGGGAATGCGCCGTAGATCATAGTAACCCGAGTTAGCATCGCTCGGTCGGAGCAAGGCGGTGGTCGAATTGCTGAGTGGCTGTTCCGTGAGAGTAGGCGAGGTCGCTAGAGACTGAGAATCAGGCCCCTGCTCTTCATTCTCAATATCGACAGGGACCCCCTCGACTGATTCTTGAACAAGTGGGTGGTGGCGAACGAGAAGCGGCAGAAAGGAGTTGAGCAAGACAAATGAGGCTCCAAACGAGGTGTTCGATATGATGGCGAGCAGGGCGCCAAGCAGATAAATTTCCTTAAAGATGAATATGTAGAACATAACACAGAAGCTCCCGGTCCAAGCAAATATGAGGAGGAGGCGTTTCCGATAGTTGCCATGGTCGGCGGCGCAGCTGATGCTCACCACCAAGAGCGCCTGCAGGAGCACACTTATACTGAACGTGTACATAGCAAAGCTTGCGGTGTTGATTTCGACCCCCAGAATAGATACAACGCATTGACTGTCTCCATGGGGGCCGTGATGGTTCTGAGCGCTATCGCCGCATGGTGTCTTGTGGTCGGAAAGGAGGACACCGTTCTCTCGAGCCAAGCTCTCTAGGAGGATTGGTATGAAGGAGGCTATTGCGATGGGTGAGCTTCACGTGGACGGGAGGGTTATCGCAAACGACGTTGGAAGACGGTAGCTAGGACACTTCTAGATTACTTACAGATAGCTACACGTAAAGTCAGCAGCCATCATATTGTAATGGGAATGGAGGATGTTAGACCTACCGCATATGACATAGGTTTCGGCAGCAAAGCCATACATATACCAGCCAGCCAACTCTTTGGTACTGGTCGGACGGGTGTCCTCTCCAGGATAACGACGATTAGGTAGCAGGCCATCACCATCGTCGACGCTGGGCTGTGGACTCATTCTAGCAGACTCGGTAGTGGTGATGGAGAGCTCATCGTCGGCTTCGAATGATGAGGAATGAGAATGGATGGAGTACTTGGACACGATGGATTGAACGGAGAGCAGACGAGGATTTGGGGGCGGGCGCCGTGGCGGCTCGTTCCGGGGAACCATCACTAGGTACCTAGGTAGGTAGAGGCACCTAAAGCTTAGCGGTCGATGTTGGCTGTCTGATTGTCTGATTGGCTAATTTGGCTGATTTGGACAGGAAGAAGCTTGAGTTGGCAGCTGGACACCAGTTGTATGTAACTGAAAGGAGCCGCAGAGCCCTGGAGGGACCAACCAACCCTGAACCTAGGAGGTAGCCCCCTGTTGGCTGTCCGTTACAGGCAGCTACGATACCCGATCGCCAATTTGGAACCTGCTGTTCACTTGTTCAGCGCATCAGTACGGTAGTTGCGTCGGAGTATTTCTGATCTGGCCCCCGGATTCTCTCCGTCACAGGTCACAACAGTGTCTGCTCGAAAATGAACTTATTCGTGCGGTATGATGTACTTACAGGTACTTGCTAAACGAGATCTCTTTATAGCCTCGAGAGTCGACTGCGACTCATTCATAAGTTGTAGAGGTCTTTAGCAGTAAGTTCTCTTGCTCGAGTGCTCCTTTCTCCTCTTTACACGCTGCTCTCAATCCTTCATTGCGCGATCTCATCCACTCTCCCACTTATCTGGTCAACGCGTCGGCGGATGTATGTATTGTACGTGTGCGGGAGGCCTTGGGCGTTTCCTTGCTGCTATGCTATAATCATAGGCAATAAGCGAATTGAGCGTCCTCTCAGATGCGTTGACAGGCTTACTGGACGATTTGTAGATGTGAAAATACCAAGGGAGAAGAGTTCTCACGACAGTCCATCACCAACAAAGAAAAGAGTAGAGAAGGTTGGTATCGCTCTATGCCTACTTCGTCTGCAACCTCGTATCGTCTCTTCTAACCTGCCCACCTTTCTCCAGTGAACCTACCTCAGAAGAGCACAAGAGCTTGAGACCAACCACGCCAACCCCTCGTTCTGCCGACAGAATGGGGTCAGGCGGGCCCTTCCATCGCCATTATAGGACGGCCGTCAGGTCAACGCCATCAAGCTTGGCCTAGTTCCCCCCGCGGTTCGGTGTCTTCTCTGCGGGGAAGCAAGGAAAGCAACCATGGTTGTCGCTGCAGTATGCTTGGCACCCACCTTCACCACCAACTTGTCTCACCACGATGTCAGGGGTTCGGGGATCTCCTGATACAGCACCTGATTAAACTCGCAGCCATTTACTGTCTTTCTTGGTATGATATGGCGTTTTAGACATACCTTGAACGGCGTCATACTATACTGCTATGTTAACAGCCGAGGATTTAATTTAGGAACCTCTTCAAGATACTGCGGGAATGTTGTGAGTGATCCTCGTAACCTTGCTAGGACTGGCTCTGCCTTTGGCGATTGGACTTACTTACATAAGGATAGTCAGAGCAATAAATACTTGAACAAAAATACTAGTACAATATCATTACACAAGGGGCACTAAAGATTATTACGTGAATACCAACGCCTCTTGAGCTATCTGCCAATAACCCCAAAACAACCAGGTCGAAGACTATCTTGGCATAGTCGCCAAGGCTGCCGTTCTTTAACCAAGACGAACAAGACGAACAAGACGAACAAACGGATGAGGGCTTTCAATAGTAGACATAATTGAAAAAGTTCCAAAGTTTCATGTGCATGGTTCAGTGGAGTTCCCAGGTACCGGGTTAACTGATATTCCACCGACTGGTCTTTTTCTAACTCGAGAGTATGCCCATTTACAGTCCACAATCATCCAGAGTGCCGAGAGATACAGCCAATCGCATACCTACCTCAGTAAAATAATCACAGGGTAGCTTCAATTCTATCAGCCCGTTTTAGCCGGTATTGATGCTCTCTCTATTTTCAAAGCACTTTTACCTAATTCAAATACAAACCCTATAGTAATTAAAATTACAAACAACGTGGTGTTTTGAATTAACTAGAGAATGGTTTAAATATATACTAATATGTGTTTGGCGTCCACATGCTCTCCGGAACTAACCATACAGCCTGGCCTCTTTGACTCGAGTTTCGCAATGTTAACCCTCGGTCACGACTAAACTGGCACAGATATGAAGGCTGAATCGCAAGACGTCCGTTTTGCATTATGTACCCAACAAGTACAAACCCCGATCTCATGCTGGTTTGGCGTCCACAAACCCTCCGGAACTGGTTTGCTGGCCTAAAGCTACAATGGCCGCTCGCACCATGTCTCTACAAATTTGTATGAGTTTGCAAACTCATACAGGCATAAGGCATACTAAGCATATTATTGATAGAAAGCATCGAAGTCATAGCCTACGCCTCGTTCTCCTCATAGTCACTAACACTTGGCTATCCGCTGTTTGAGGAACATCTCACCCCGTATGAGATAACGACTTCAGGCTATATATCGCCCACCAAAAGCTTCGCCCTCGGCCAACCGCTTTGTAACCTTCAGTTACCTAACAAGGCGTTATCCTTTTTTAACTTCCTATCGTCTTATTTACTCTTCAGACAAATGCTGATCGAGCCTCTTCACCTTGCTCGGCTAGAGTGATATGCAAAAAAAATGCTGAATTCTAGGTGTACTCTGAATCGAGGTGGCTTCCGCTGTGCCTTTTTACCGATGGTTCCTGTCCCAGCTTAATATACAAGACGCAACTATAGAGCGGAACATTACACTTTTGTAGCCTCGGGCTGTATGCTCCGTCTATTATGAGATAGCCTATATAAAAAATGGTCCTTCCCCTGAACTCGTTGAGAATATTGGTCATATAGTACAGTCCCATAACTGAACGAGATTGACAATACGGATCATCATGAAATCAACGCTCCTCCTCCTGCTAGCGCCAATTGTGGCCTTGGCCGCGCCCGCCGAGATATCTGAGAGACAAGCGGCGGATAGCATCAACACCCTCATCCAGGCGAAGGGAAAGAAATACTACGGCACATGCGCTGACCAGAGCCGACTATCGACCGGCAAGACCGCGGCCGTCATCCAGGCTGATTTCGGCCAAGTCACGCCGGAGAACAGCATGAAGGTAGGATACAAGCCCGCCGAAAACGCAGAAGAGGTTTTTTTCCGTATCAAGAATTAACACGAGGGTTTTCTTATTTAGTGGGATGCCACAGAGCCGAGCCGGGGCAGTTTCAACTTTGCCCAGGCCGACTATCTCGTCGACTGGGCCACCAAGAACAACAAGACGATCCGTGGGCACACTCTCTGCTGGCACTCGCAGCTCCCGAGTTGGGTCGGTGGCATCAAGGACAAGGCAACGCTGACGAGCGTCCTGCAAAACCACGTCACGACGTTGGTGACGCGTTACAAGGGCAAAATCTACGCCTGGGTTAGTTTTCTTTTCTTTTTCTTCGGTTTGGCCGCCCCCCATCTTCCTTCTATACCGCCCCACACTGCCCAGCGCGTAGCTTATGGTACGTGAACTAAAGACCCTTCGTATGTATGCAGGACGTCGTGAACGAGATCTTCAACGAGGACGGCTCTTTGCGGTCGTCGCCGTTCTCGCAAGTGTTGGGCGAGGACTTCGTGCGAATCGCCTTCGAGGCGGCGCGCAAAGCGGATCCCGACGTTAAGCTGTACATCAACGACTACAACCTGGACCAGGCGAACGCGGCCAAGCTGACCACCGGCATGGTCGCCCACGTCAAGAAATGGATCGCGGCCGGTGTCCCCATCGACGGCATCGGATCCCAGGCTCATCTGTCGAGTGGGCTGGCGTCGCAGGCCGGCGCTGCCATCAAAGCCCTCGCCGCCTCGGGCGTCAGCGAGGTCGCCTTCACAGAGGTCGATATCGTGAACGCGCCTGCCAACGACTACGTCGCCGTGACCCAAGCCTGCATGAATGAGCCCAAGTGTGTCGGCATCACCGTCTGGGGTGTCCGAGACCCTGTGAGTAGCTCCTTCGTTTAAAAGGAGAATTCTTTCGATTAGAGAAAGATTTTATAGAAAGGGGATGAACAAAAAGCTGACAATTCGAACGCAGGACTCTTGGAGAGCAAGCAACAACCCCTTGCTCTTCGACAGCAACTACAGCCCGAAGGCTGCGTATACCGCCGTCGTCAACATGCTGAAGTAGATGAAGTGGAAAGGCTGGAGGCTTTATTGCCCGTCCTGTGGACGTACCTAAGCACCGGTAAAACTTTGCCGTACTTGTACATACCCGGGTGTTCTGTTTAGTAGCAAGTGCTTGATCACACGTCTTGTACATAGTTGCCCCACAAAGGAGAAGATATAAAACCCTAAGTTTAACTCTCGCAGAAAGTAATGGTGAAGTAATGGCCGAAATAACGGGTTCCATGCAGGTAGTCTCAACGTGTTTCTTATTCATGGGGTCCAGAAGGAACTATCATAGTTGCCTCGCAGGAAACATAAGCGGATATCATTGTAAAAAAATTATTCCTCATAAAGAGGAAAAGAACAGACAAAGATCTAGGAGGCCTCGCAATCATAGCCGGTCTCCTAAGAGAAAATGAAAACGAAGTAGAATGTCGTTGTTCTCCCGCGAGCTCCCACTAAACCATGCTCCCACTTCCCTCAACCGGTGATCAGCCCAGACGACTTCGTCGTCGCCCTACACTCCTCCTCCTCTGTCTTCGCTTCCTCACTTCTTGAAGGCGCCAAATATCTTGTGCTTCAGTTTATCGGCGAGGCCCTGGTTCGGATTCTTAGTGGTAGCACCACTCTCGCCCGTGGCGTGCTCGGATTCCGGCACGTGTACGACGTTGGCAGCGCCGCCGCGACCGGTGTGGAAGTCACCCTCGATCGAGGCCCGAGTCGCCTCGGGCGGCACGAATTCATTGTCTGCGCGCGCTGCGGCTCCTGGAGTGTTCTTGTCGGCTATATTGGCAGCACCTATTTTGTGGTGCGAAGAGATTAGCTTGGATTTTGGTAATTGTATTGCCCTACAGCTGTACAGCAAGAGAGGTATGCAGTAAAAGAGAGAGAGAGAACCCACCTCCGCGTCCTGTGCTGTACGTGCCGTCGCCGTGGGTGCCCACCTCACCCTGGCGCACGATCTCGCCGTCGACGTATTCGGTGTTGTCAGCGGTGATGTTGCCTGCGCCGCCGCGACCGTGGGACACTTCAGGAGTTGTCATTTTTGGGGTATTTCTTATTGGCGTGGTTATGATGAGCTGAGATGTGTTAATGCTTTGTGTTTATGCTTGTGATCTGATATAGACCTTGATGCCGATGAAGACTTGGAGAGTGTGAAACGTCGATGCCGATATGAATGGATGAGGTTCAAATTGATTCCACTGGGGTCGTACCACGCAGGACCAGCTCCTGATCAGGAACTCCAACATATGACGTGGGAGCTGAACCTGGATCTGGATCTAGATCTATGCATATACATTGTATGTAGAATCTTGAGGGGTCACGCATGGCAAGGGACAAACACACACCTCGTATGATGGAACGTACCTGCTTCTGATATATTGCTTCAACAAACGCACGCTTGATCGATGACCTCAAGTATGATATTCACAAGAATAGGATATTTGAGGAATATTGAATGACTTTTGTTTGTTTCCCCTGCTCAGCGCAAGCCCCAATATGTACGACGGAGCGCGGAAATGCAGGTGATGCTGTCTATGAGCACAGACCAATGAGGGGCAGCGACTGTATGCCGCCTGACTCGGTAGCAATCACATCTCCTCTTATTCAGTTGACTCTGACTTCAGCCTGTGTCAGCCCCTTCTCATTAACGATATCAGTTGCTTCTCAATGTAACCCTGCTTCCCTATGGCTGATTGTGGTGCTGGAGAGATAAAAGCAGTGACAAGAGCACTGACGTAATTAGAGCTACGATAAGATGATATGCTACTATTGGTTGGAATTCTAAGCTGTGGGACGGGAGGCGTCCTCGCTAAGTCCAATAGCTGTTCGAGAACCGAACCGAACCTGGACTAAATACAGTAGGAGCTGGATAATAGTGTAGATGGGGGATCCCACCTTATGCAGTGGTCTAAGCTCAAGCTCCAAGTCGGCTGGCTGAAGCGTTCTAATCACATGTGTCTGTCCATCTCACATTCAAGTAGGTAGGCGAAGTAGATAGTTTCGAATGCCGACTACCTTCCCATCAGGCATCATGAGGAGTCGTCTATACTATGTTTCTAGCTATTTCCTTTTATAATATATGACTTCTTACCGGCGGCTAAGTAGGAATGGCCAACGTCTCTAGATTCACTATCTCTGTGATTACCTAGGTAGAGGTTGGTGTTGGTGTTGGCGTTGATGATTCTGCAGAGCACATAGAAAACACACTTACTGGATCTGCCTGGATTGATACGACTTGCCGGACCCCGAGCAGGGCGGGATCCGGGTTCACTAAGATGAGTTATCGTTGCCGTAAAATGTACCGTTCTTATTATGAAAGTTGTTTTTCCCCAAGTACTAGAACTAGTTTCTTTGGTAAAACGCATCAACATGCTGAAAGCGGTACTCTCCATCGCGTAAATCACTAGCTCTCACATATGACATACAAACACAATCATCATCCATCCTCGCATCTATACGAAGCATCCGGGACAATCTAGAGCTATTCGTCAAAACGGCGGAACATGCCGAAATAGTACAACCATTCATTGACCAGCTCCGCGGCTTGAAACAGGCTGAGCAAGTGGAAGCCACACGACGCAACTACAAAACAGTACGTTAAGTAATAGAAGCAACTCTGTGAGCACTGCAAGCCACCCGTTGAACAGCTAGTAGTAGTTCGAGAGAACGGTGGCTCCAGAACGTGTACTTTTATAAACGATAATCCTGGCCAAGGAACATAGACATTGTCGAAACTGTAGACCACATACTTGATTGAATAGCTAACCGTTGCCTCAAAGCAACCATCCAAGCCGGTGCAACGACACCTAGACAAATTGGTCTCAGGCATCCCTATTTCCAAGGGGCTTACTTACAAGCTGTCTTTGAAGGATATATATAATGTGGAATCCTGGCGGATTCTCATGGCCTATGCATTGCGTAGATAACACACAGACATGCCACAAAGCCATGATGTCTGGCAAGCCCTTTTGTCCTAGGAGCGAAATCAACCCATATCCTGAACCCTTATACTGAGGATATGAATCAAGCTATCTTTCGTCCCGCAAGTGTGTGACACGACTTCGGGCTGGAGGGAAGGTTTTTCTTGAACATTGTGATTTGTCTTGACAGTGCCCCTAAAACAAAGGTGAGTAGAAAAGACCAACTGTCTACTTAGGTGATATTCCAGCCTATTAACTTTCGACTGGTACCTCTGAGAGATTAGTCCGAGACTGGACGGACCGACTTGGCAACGTGCTCAACTGAACGCCGATCTCACGAGTGTAGAGTGAACACAGCGATTCTCACCTGCTTCACGGCTTCTAGGGTTGCCTTGATGTGGTTGGCCAAATTGAAAATCTAATGAGCCATCTGGAATTATTCCAGAATTATAATTTGTAGACCAAGAGCACATCGATTCTTGCTCTTGTTCCTGTTGATGACTGCTGAGATATGGTAAACCAATCTACAAGCTCGCTCACATAAGATGGACCGTGAAATACTATCTCTTAGCGAGAATGAGGTTAGCGTTCTCTCTTATCGATAAGACCTACCACTAGGTACATCAACTTTTTTCTTTTCCTCCTTCAAGATTCTTCTTTCTTTACATTCATCAGCACTTCCAATTCACAATCTCTTTTGATTGCTTCGAGAGGCCAACCTCTCTACTGTCTCTCGATTTGAATCTTGTGCGAGACTAAAATAGCCGTTCGTTTGAGGGAAGCTAGCTTATGCCAACAAGCTGGTTTCCCATGGTAAATCTCGGCCACATCGACATACCAATTGACTTGTGTTGTGCGTACTGTCCATACTAGATGGATGGGAATACTATGAGTTCATGCTTTCTTCAGCGAAGTAGACTCGGGGGCAATTTTGTGAAGGGTGTTCAGTAAATCATTGCATACGTGGTATCATGGCTAAATGAGAGCGCCTATGATTCCCTTGCTGGTATATCCTTGCTCAATTCTGGTAACTGTCTCAAGTCGACTTTTCCAGAATCATTTGCTTCTATCTCGTAGGCCCTGTATTCGACGTTCCTGTACCTCGGTTCCTGAACTACTCTCTTCAGAAACCCTGAGTGGGTGACGACGATAATACACTTGTCCGGCTGCTCAGAAAGCCATCGTCTTGCAAACGCGGCTCTCTGCTGGATGGACTCCTCTGACGGCCCATATAACCCTGTTTTCTGAGGGTAGATTGGATCTAGCTGAGAGAAATTATAGCCTGGCCAGACTTTCTCGAGTTCAGACCTCTCGGCACCAACATCGCAAGGATTTGCCGTATCCTCCTAGATGGTAGTCCACTGTCAGCCCCTCCTGAATGAGAGACACACACAAGTCCCAGGGGAATATCCTCACCTGCCATTCCGCACGCACGTCGACGGGCACACCACGGTCCAGTAGCCATCCAAGTGAATGGTGGACAGTCTGCAGTGTCCGTGAAAGCGGGCTCACCACGATGCGACACTCGTCTTTGGCGTAGGGAAAGCTAGCCTCGAGCTGATCTGCGAGAGACTTGCATTGCTCTATGCCTTTATCCGTCAACTTTGGATCGAATACTGACCAGTCATGTGCCCATTTCGTCAGCTCTCATAGGGATTCAAGAAGAGCCAGGGTACTTATCATCAACGTCTAAGACTTATCAGAAACTGTACATTGTGCTGTGGAGGGCCCGTCTGGTCTAATAAGCTACTCACTGTGCAGAGCCTGTGCATGGCGTATAAGAATAACGACGGGTGCCATCTTGACGAGATTTGTTTATCCGGCTATCAACAAGAGCAGTTACTCGAGCGGAGGTGTAGTTCACGCACGAGAATAGTTGGTATTGGCGTGACCCGGAGCTTCTCAAACGAAGTATCAATGCCCGTTGTTCTACCGTTCCTCATATCGGAATGAGGTGTTGAGCGAATTGGGTTTAGCCTATGATTGCCACCTCCGCATCGCATTGGAGAACTTGTCTCGCGCCATTAGCGCCGTCATAACCTTTCCATTATTGAGCTTCTTGAGTGCCAGCTATTTTTGAGTTTCAAATACAGGAGTAGAGATACAAAGGCGTTGGGGGCAAGGATGAAGACTCTCGACTCCCAATAATAATAATAATAATAATAAGAGTGGGCGACATACAACCAGCACATGAAGTCTACCATTAGGGCTGCTTAACTTGCAATGCATTCCATCCATGCTTTATTTTTTAGATTTTTTTATTGGAATAAATGAGCAGTACAGTTGCGGAAAGTGATTAAACGAAGATCACCACAGGTGTAGGTACATTTATAAATACAGAGCTTCGTCATCTGAAGCCTTTCGCAACAGAGCGCGTTTCTCCATTATTTGCTAACCGTTTCTTTTTTGGTGACCTTTTCAACAATGTGCTCGCTTTCAACAGATCAGTGATACAATGCACTTTTCCCAACGACATCACACACATCACAACATGCTTTTAACTGCGCTAAAATGGCTGCGGTTATAGTCATTGTTAGTGCCTTTTTGAGTTAATAAAAAATATGTCGAGTACTCCCTAAAACCCCCCCGGCTTATTGCTGAAGAAGAGGACGAAGAAGATGACGAAGGCGATAATGACGCCAAAGTAGGGCAAGCTTGACCTTGAAGAAGGGAGACATATTGAAACCATCTGTTGTTTGAATATAGTGAATGCCAGTCTTATGTAAGTTACCCTGCGGTTAGGGGTTAGGACCCTGATATTTCCACTATTTCTGGTTCTAGCCAGTGAGAAGCGCCGAAACGCCCGCCACCGGCAGTCAGCCAACGCTAAGGTCATTCGCCACTTCGGGGACAAATCCCGTCGGGGAATACTGTAGTGTACCATTCCGCCCTTGGCACATTGCCACTTTGGATGCCTTGAACACTTGCATGCAACCTTTTTGATTTTCGACTCCTCAAGACCTCGAGGCTGAAGCCGTCGGCCTAGCCATGTTCTACTTGCCTCATGGGCCAAAATGAGTCTCAAGTCGATTCTGGGGGGCTCGGGCCGGGCTAAGAAGAAGTCCTCGTCGACATTGTCGAGTCCATCAAGTGCAAAGCGTCCGGCCTCTCCATCATGGGCATCTTCACCCGGTCGCAAACCGGAGGCTAACGCGACGACGCCAAAACGAAAGCGTATCGAAGAGGGTGACGATTTATTCGATGACAGACTCGACGACTTCGGTCTCGTCAAGGCCCTTGCCACCGATCTCAACCTTCGCGATACGCCTCAGGCTATTCAATACATACGCACGCGCATGTTTGCGCCAGTGCCCGACACCGCCGCCGGCATGACGTCTACGCGCATTTCAGAGACCCTCAACTTCCGTCGGAACCTACCGCCCATCGTCAGCATCTCGCACGTACAGGCGTTGCTCTCATCGCCGAGCGCCGTAGAGAGGGAAGTGGCCGAGCTCGCGCGACGAGGGTTCTTGCGCCGCATAGTGGTGCCCCGGCGGGGTGTCGTGGGTGAGTTTGTGGTGCTAGCCTCGGACTACGAGATATCGCTTAAAAAGACGAAGGGGCTCAGCGAGAACGCCAGGGAGAAGCTCTTGAAGTTTCTAGAGTCGAACCCCGATAGCCAGGTGGTAGAGCGAGATGCGCTGAAAACGTCCGAGATCGAAGAGCTCGTGCGTGCGGGCTTCCTGACTGCGCATCATACGGGTGGCGTTGTCAGCTACGGTGTTATGTCCAACACCATACGCTCCTACGCGCGTCCCGAAGATAAGATAACGCTGACGTCCCTTGAGACAGTATCGCGGCACGCAGCGGGCTCGCTCGGCACGGTGGGCGGCGAGGGCGCCGTGCACAATGCGGGCGGCAGTGGCGGAGGCCCATTATTGTCTGCCATGGCTCCGACGAGACCTGCTACCACGGAGTACAGACTTGCGGCCCCGGGTAGCGGTTCGTTCCTGAAACTAGTCTCTACTGCCTTAGCTCATCTGGTCTCGCTGCTGGAGAAGTCCAAGTTCCGCGAGGCACCGGAATCTGTACTCAAGGAGCGCTGGGACGGCGGCATCGCTAAGGTCGAGGAGGCACAACACGCGGCAGCGAAGAGAGCCCGTGGCGAGTTCTTTGGCGTATTACCTGGGCAGACGAGGAAGTGGCGCCAATTCTACGGCCTTACTTTTGATTGGGTGCTACAGGAAGCCGTGGGCGCGGGGCTCGTCGAGGTCTTCAAGACGCGGAGTGTCGGGCGGGGTGTCCGTGCCATCGATTGATACCCTTTAGCTGACGATGACATCTCTAGACTACAAGGACGATCCAACCGACATCACCCTGGAAACGAGTGACTATGTTGGTGAACCTGATATGAGAGTCCACCTAGTAAATAGGTCGCAACTCATCAGATCGGGGGTTTTCGCTCTTGAAAAACCAGTGTTAGATACGTGTGCAACACCATCAATGGCTATATCATATAACAGACTACTTCAATGCACTCACTATACTTATAGACAGCTTATTAGTACCTATCTAGTTAGCACATGAAACTCGTATTGAAACTTATCACCTGTTATACGTGACATAATTTGCCCATACTGTATACCAAGGCATCTGAAGCCTAATACCTGGTAGCACTAGGGATACGCTTCCTCACACAATAAGTATTGCTTGCTCCCTTGCTTTATAGTCGTGTGCGAGTATCGCAGCAAAGGTCTCTCGTCCGGTAGTACAGCATCACGTTTGGAAGCAGATGAAGCATGATAAATAGCGCCATGTTTCATATGGTTCTTGCTTGCCCTACCTACACTAGGTTTCTGTTCAACAGGCCACACCCCCAAGCTGGGCCTGGCACATTTGGTTTCGAAACTCGCTAGGAGCCGTACGACAAACGTTTTTCTGTTTGAATACCTAGCACAATGAGCTAAAAATGCGATATCGATCGAATGTTTTGTTCAGTTCCCACTTACTTCTGTTCTGGTGAGTGGAGAGGAATGACCACTAAGTGACAGCCCTGAAATACATACAATCACAGCTATGCCGGCTTCACCTTTCGGCCGACGATAAAGCGTAAAGTTTTTGGAGGCAGAATTGTGCCGCCAGAATTATCGCGTGATATATCTGCAACTCTTACATTCTTTCGCAAGGGCATCCTGGGATTATCGGCCTGTCTGATAGTTTTGGTGTCCTGATAATTTGTTTCAAGACAATGGATGTCCACAGGCTTTCGATGCGAATGCATAATGCGGGCGCAGAACGATCGATGGAATGGTAACCCCTAAGTTCCTGGCCTAAGCAAGCGAGCAGTTTGCTTATAAGCAATACATGTAATGCTTGCTGGTTGCGCGTTGTGGCACGAATGGGCATGGAACATCGATCCTTCAGGATGTTATATGGCAAGCAATACGCTCCCTTCTAATGACCTGTACACAACTGATGCTACCGTCACTTGCATATTGACGGACGGACGGCTGAGTTGGCAGGTGCTCTTACTCATGCTCAGTGCAGAAGCGCCGGACAAGAACCCAGACGGCTTCTGTCTCACCGATGATTGATGACATGAGGCCGGCGAAACCCATGCCCGAGACATAAGCCGTACTCCCACGAGGTTTGCTGTTGCGGATAACCAATGAATGTGCGCTGCAGCATCCATGAACCTGGTCGGTGTTGAGCATTTGCGAGTTTGTCCTGGGTATGGGCAGTAGTAGTATGTGGTTCCGCGGGAACCAAGAGGCACATGACATGGCAGAGTGCTCGTTGTGCCTTTGGCGACAATTAGGTATTTGCTGTCTCTATTATATCACCAACGAGGAATCTCTTCCTTTCTCCCAATCTTAAAGGAAGACTCACAGCAAACCCTAGCGATGTTACGCAACACAGCTGTCATTTATTGGCGAATAGAGCCACAGGGGACCGGTATTGTTTTACCGAATTTATACGATGCCGGAGCGATATGTAACCCGAACTGCACTCAGTCGTTTCGTACACTTTACAGCGATGCCGACTTGAAAGTTTCATTAGTTGACTATCTCCTTAGTTCTCGTTCTAGTGAAAGAGGCGGACTTATCGTCTGTGCGCCTGTACCTACCCTTTGCCCAGATCTCTCGTCATATCGCGAACCAAGATCGCACCTGTGGACCCATCATTGGTAGGTATAGGTACTCCGAGGTCAAAAGATTCTTTGCATACTAGGTAGCAGCGGGGTACCATTCAAGAACAGAGTGGCGTTGACGTGGGAAATTGCGATGCAAAGTTGGCAGGGAGGCGTTCATAGCCAACCAGTTACACCCCAACGGCCATTCTCTTTCAGCGCAGCGCGGAGGGATACAAGGTCAACGAAGGGCACTTGAATGACTAGCACCTGACCAAATGTGACGAGAAAGGCCAAACTGCAGTAGCAACATTTTGAGAACTCCCTGAGCAATGAGCATGGCTAGGTCCACTAGGGATATTCTGAGGATAGAACGTATGGCTCGAATTTGTCCTTCTGCCTCATTAGATATGGTTCGTAATATCATATATGCATGCCGATATCTTCAGTATCCTTGACCCCTGAAGAAGATTCGGGGACACTACTGTACTCGGGAAGGCATCCCACGAAATGGGTGGTATTGGACCTGCGTTGAAAGGTTGCAATTGCAACCTTGAACTGCAGCTCCCGTTGGTGCAGCGACGACTTCTGCATGTCAAATCCTGACATTGGATAATACCAGTGATGACTGGTAGCGCGCGATGTTGCGATAGTACCTGGGCAGTCGACAGTCCTGGCCCAGCCCATTATTGAACTTCCCAATGGAAAAGTTGTTCAAAGTGTGCTCGAGAGAGGCAAAAGTCGAAAAATATAAATGTAAAATGTAAAATATAAAAGAGTTGAGTAGTCTTAGCAGTGGTGTTCCGCTATAGTAGGAAGTGTAATGTCTCTACCGTAGACAAGTCCATCCATGTCGGGTCGAATAGTGTAATATACCCTAGCGCCGAATTTCCATCAGTCTTCTTTCAATTCCCGACGGAGGGACATAGCCACGTGCAGCACCAAATAATGCGAAAAAAGGCTTCGCTATCGCACTAGGACGCACACAAATATGGTGATAGCAATGCTAGCTCGCTTCCTTTGAAGTACTTGTAGGTTCTTCTTACCAGTATTTGTCTCCTGTTGAATAATGGGAATACATCGCCTTCTCCTTGTTCGGAGCTTACAACCTAACGTAGCAGTTCTAGAGCTGGAATTGGCTGTGGTTCGTGGTAGCCCGATATTTGTACAGGGGAGAACAAGCAGGGTTCATGGGCTGAGATTGGCTGGATGGTTACGTTAGGCCGCGATTGGAAATTGAGCCTAGTCAGGGGTAGGATGATAGAGTGATAGTTCTGAAATTGAGGAGAGAGTAATAAAAGGCTCAGAAAAAAATAGAAAAAGAGGAGAAGAGTGTGTTGGGCAGAACCAGTATAATATCGCCGACTTTACTTTATTAGTAGGTACTTTCAAGGTAGGTAGGTTGTTGTCGTTGTTGTTGTTGTTTTGCCTCGTTGCAGAAGCTCACCCCGCGTTCCACCACAATGATGCACACGGAGAGGAGACTCTGCTATAATGTGGTCTTGTAAGAAGCGAGGTTCTCTGAGTCGGCTGTCAAGGTTACTGATGGGTCAAGACGGGAGATATTAGGGTCATGCAGTGCTCTTAAAGACACTAGGTATTTTCTTATTAGTTTAGCACCCGTTCATACACTAGGCCCAGCCTGCTAATCCTCAATGGGGCGTAACTGCAAGGGTACTGGTTGCCCATTGCCTAGCTCCTGTCACGGTACTTCTTGCCACTTGGAGACGCTGCATACTGCTATGTATCTATCTACATCGATGCAACCGTCGACCCCGACTTGGACTTCTTCACCCCCTAAATTCAAAGTCGCCCACTTGAAAGACTGAAAGGTACTGACTGTAGTAAAGCACAGCAAAGGTAGGTGGTATTGGACACAAACTAACTCAAGCGTCCACCACTTTCGTCAAATTTAGCATCGACGGATTATTATCGTTTTTTTTTATCAGTAACATCAATCCGTTGCTGTTGCTGTTGCTGTTGCTGTTGCTGTTGCTGTTGCTGTTGCTGTTGCTGTTGCTGTTGCTGTTGCTGTTGCTGCTGGTGCTGGTACTGCTACTGGCGCTGCTACCCCGTCGTCCTGCATTGACGATCACTCTTTTCGCTTTCGTTGCGCATATTATTACTACCTTATCTTGGGGTTTATACTTCGCTGAACATTATACATCTTTCTATCACTACCGTAGCGATAAACGCGCCCGGCTCCTGCAATAAACTTTCAAGCGGCTTCGATAGCTGCCACTCGCTCTTTCTCCCTGCCGGTACCTCGCTCGACCTCACCTCACCTTACTACTAATTCTTTGCTTCCTCGATCGAACAGGAGGGTGTATTGGAGAGTCATCATCATCATCAACAACAACTACAACAACGATAACAACATACCGCGAGTCGTGTGGCTTCCTTTGGATTGTTCCATCGTGGAACAAGCTTAGCTGGAATAGGTCACAGGACCGTAACAGAAGAAAGCATATGCTTCATACCACGGACTGAGACTGCATTTCACTTTGTCTTACAAGGACCCCCCAACGCCCCGACACACGTCTTTCCCCTCCATCTGCCAGTTTTGCCAGCGGGTTCGAGCAGGATTTGCGTTGCGTTGTAGCTGGCTTTTACCATTCTGGTTCAGTGTTTGTTGTTGTTGAGCGCCACCACAGCGTGATACTACCCCATCTTGACTTTGTCATTAGCTTCCGCTTCCCGTGAGTTGGTCGACCTCCCCAAACTTACCTTCCCGAGTCATTACCTGTGCTGCGAGAGTGCGCATCCTGTTTTCGTCTAGTTAGAGCACCTAAAGATTGACTAATCTAGTCTGTTCAGATAAGCTTTGGCCCTCCCGAGTCGCATTTCCTTGCTTCTGCATTCGTAGTACTGTGTCTGCCCGATCCCCCATTTCCAAGCTTAGCGAAGATTACGCCTTGCGAGCCAATCAGCAGCAAAATCAACCTGTCTGGCTACTGCCACTGCAGTTATACCCCGTCGATCGAGGCCAAACCGATCCGTTCAAGTAGTATGGTCATATGAGAGCTTCGACCCCTAGTGTCTGGGCTATGATTGCGGGACGAGACCTCTCATTTAGTCAATTATCCTGGGCTTGGTTTTCCTATTCAGCACTGCAACAGCGCATTCCACGCTCAGCATCGATTGGCGTCGGCACTCTCATGGAGGCGTGAAACGCAAACCACACCCTCCCAAATTCATATACTCGTGCGCTATAGACCTGCTCATCGTAGATCATAATGGCGACTACATTACCGCGTCTACGGGGATCCAACGATCCCCCTACGAGTGCCCTCCCGGCTTTGCCCATGCCGAAGAGCCGAAAGAGCACGGGCGGAATCGCAAGCCCTACTAGAACACCAGGTACCCCCAGAAGCGGGCTGAGAGCGCCATCGGCAGCATCCATACATAATGGGCCTCCTTTGTCCCCAGCACCTACCATGGCTCTTCCGATCCCGAGGGGGGCCGGAGTGAACAGCGCCGGCAGATCTATCCGAAAAACCGTTAGTATCAACTCGTTCCCGCAACCTCCGAGTCGAACAGCAAGTATGCCTCCAAGTCCACTGTCTGGAGCTGTCACGCCAGCTAGGAAAGCTCGTACTCCTCAATTAACGCCCAAAATTGGCTTCCAGTCCAGTGGAACGCCAAGCTTGCTGAATGGAGGTGGAGAGGGCAAATCGCTACTCGGCGGAGCTGGTGCGAGAATTTCTGACGGGCTGATCAGTCTAGCCTCACCCCCTCAAAGTCGTAGCTCTTCGGCGCAAGATTCATATTCAACATCAGCGACCACGTATGACGACCCCTCCGAGATGAGCGGGACTGCTGCTAGAGAGAAGCGCATCTCCAAGGGTTTAGATGGCAAAGGCAATGTTCTTGTCAGTGTTCGTGTGAGACCAGACGCTGGAGGGAGCAATGGTAAAACTGAGGGAGGGGAGTGGATGGTCGATGGTCGAAAGTCGCTAGTTGCATATCGTGGACGAGAGGGAGGGGATTATTACTACGGTTAGTCCCGCACTCTTTATTGTTCGACCCTGCTAATTTCTTATAGATAATGTTTTCACAACGCACGACGATAATAGCCGCGTATACGACCATAGTGCGAAGCGCTTAGTTCGTCGAGTAATGGAAGGTTATCATGGAACGGTATTCGCATATGGTATGACGGGTACCGGCAAGACATTTTCCATGCAGGGGACCGCCTCATCACCTGGTGTGATCCCACTCGCAATAACCGACATATTTTCGTACATCCGCGAAACACCATCCAGAGAATTTTTGCTTCGAGTGAGCTATCTCGAAATTTATAACGAGAGAATACACGATCTCCTTAGTATGCCAACGGGCAACAACGTTGGGGCTGGGGCAGCTCAGGAGGAGATCAAGCTTCGAGAGGATAGTAAACGGGGCGTCTATGCGACTCCTTTGAAAGAAGAGATCGTGCAAAGTCCCACTCAGTTGCTACGGGTTATTGCCCGTGGTGATCAAGCCCGGAGGACCGCAAGCACACAATTCAATGCGAGAAGCTCCCGCAGCCACGCTGTTGTGCAGATCGTTGTAGAGAGCAGAGAACGTATCCCTGGAGGTTCGGGCGGAGAAGGCAAACGTTCCGGACTGATACCAGGCGGTGTTCGTGTATCCACGTTGAGTTTAATTGATTTAGCTGGCTCAGAGAAAGCTGCTGAGACGAAGGAGCGCCGACAAGAAGGATCTCATATCAACAAGAGTTTGCTCACCCTGGGGACGGTCATTTCGAAGCTATCAGAACACAAGGAAAAAGAAGGAAAGGGCACGGACAAGGATGGCAAGCATTTGCCCTACAGGGACAGCAAGCTCACTAGATTATTGCAAGGTGCACTATCTGGGAACTCGCTTGTGAGTATTCTCTGCACTATCCAAACTGGCTCAGCAGGAAGCACCGCTTCGGCAAATAGCCACGCGACTGAAACCCTGAATACGCTCAAGTTTGCTTCGAGGGCAAAGAACAGTATTGTGAGCCATGCCAAACGAGCCGAGGAAGCCTTAGGCGCGGGGGGAGAAGGTGGCGCAAGGGTTCTCCTCGAGCGTTACCGAATGGAAATCCTTGAACTGAGGCAACAACTTGATACCCAAGCCAAGTCTTCCCATACCAAGGCTGAAGAAGCGGAAAAGGAAAAGGATGTGGAAGAGGAGCTCGCACGGGAGAAAGAAGCAGAAGCGAGGCATGAAGAGCAGATCCTGGAGATGCAACTTGCACGCACAGCTCTAAAGGAACGGATTGACCATTTGAATCGCCTGATCTTGAGCTCAAAATCGACTGGAGTGAATTCCAATGGTACCTATAGTGCCCTAGGGATACATCCCCGTTTCTCGCAAAGCTCGATTCGTACATCACTTACGACGCCTAGTGGACTTGAGAGGACAGCATCAAGGGGATCTTCAGCCTCGACAATAGGACGCAGATCAGTAGGCGCACGACATTCAAGCGGCGAAGAAGCGACCGCGAATGAGGACGAAGATAACGTGGGCGAGTATGGCGACGGTATAGCGTCTTTGCAAGCTCAGAATCAATCGTTGCAAGCCGATCTCGCTGATAAGAACCGATATATTACAACACTCGAAAAAAGGCTGCTCCAAGCTCGCCGTGCCAGCTCATCGCGAACGTCAGCAGGGTTCTCCTCGCCAAATAAGGGTATCATGGTTGGTGAGGATCATAGTGTGTCCGCATTGATCAAAGACAAAGATGCCGAGATCGCAGAACTCCGGGCGAGATTAGATGATAAGGACAGAATGCTGGCGGCTCTTCGGAGCGCTGCTCGTTCGAGGGACGCCGCCGAGGGACTCGAGGCTCTAAGGAGCGAAGCCCGCGCCTCGCTCCTACTAGAGTCGGTGAGCCCCCCACCACAAGATGCTCTGCCAGATCCCCCCGTGACAAGGAACAAGAGGTACTCGCCTGTTCGAAAGCGAAGCGTGGATGAGATGAGCAAGATATTGGACGAAATGATTCAAGACCGTGTCGAATCTGGTCAGATCGTTAGAGGCGTTCGTGGCAGTGTTCGGGTGGCCAAGGATCGCAAAGCAGGTGGTCTTGTGGAGCTTAGCCAGCCTAGCCCTGAGCTACCGCGAAGCGACCTACCCTCGTCAGGAGGAGGAGAAGAGACGCAATCATTGATGCAAGAAGCGTGAATGCCTTGCTACGATGCTGCGACTGCGACCAGAGCAACATTCCAATCTTTTATGAAGTAAGCCGGTGTTCAGGTCAGGCTCTTCCATTTTCGTCCACTTATATTATACCCCCTTATCATATTCTTTGTATCTGTTTGCTACGATTTTGCTTGGCTCGTGGAACGCGAATGTCCTGATGAGGAAAAAGAGGCTGGCGGATGTTATGTTTTATTGATTCCTTCCCCGGTCCCGTCGGACAACATTGCCCTTGTTTTATTTAGTAGTCGTTTCCAGCAGCCAACGAGGGGGAGGTGATGGAAAATTGTATTTATGTCGGTCAATTGCCACGGTTCGGCCATCTATCATGGGAGACAGGAAGGGAGTATGAATTTTTTTTTCTCCCTCTCTCCGTACAGACTTACACTCGGTGGGAAGAGGGCCTCTTTCACACATCTTGTACATTATCGAAGCGGCCAACCGCGGTAAACGGATTTCAATCCACAGTATCTAGACATCTTGTGCCTGGTGGGGCACTTATTGCTTTTCATCAGCAAATAATCAAGGTGGACATGGGGGGAGATCGGAAAAGAATCTAAATTTATTATTGACCATGCCATCAGATGGTTTTTTGTTTGTGCAACTAGGTTCTCGACGAACGACCGGACCATTCTTGCATCTGCATTCGCTAGCGACGAGTGAGTCGTTCAGCTCTGCTCGGTTGGTATGTGGGTGATTACACACGAAAGGAATTGGCATGTACGCATATGCTGTCCTCTGTTGAGCCTAATTTACACGATGGGTAGTGGCGTGGGCATGGAAGCTTGTGGCCCCCAGGCAGGAAGGAGGTGATGATGTTTGAGCTAGTTGATCCTTTCTGCCTCTGTGGTCTTTTTTTCTTTCTTTCTCTCACTTTCCCCCACCCGATAGCTTTTCACAGGTATGGGAATCACAATCCTATACCAACACCAACAAACAAGCGCGGAATATTTTGGTGGGGTCAGTTCATTTGCGCCAGCTGGCAGCCGGATTCGATGGTGTCCTTACGTGTTTCTTAGTATTTTGATCCTTTGTAGAATGTGCTTTGGTTTAACGTAGGCAAGTAGAAGTGTAAGTTAGTTGGCTAGCTAGCGTGCCCTACTTGTAGACGGACAGGTTAGGGGATATGCTCTGCCTAGATATTAATAGGACTTGCTACGAAGCTAAAGGCTACATTTGGGGGGTTGAACGAACGACTGGAGTCCGAGTGGGCTCAACGTCATATGATCTATGTGGCACAGGCGTAGCGTTTAACCGAAGTAATGCAGAAGCGAAACAATCGAGATGATGATTCGCGTCATGTTGGACGCGGAAGAAAGAATCTACATATTTAAATACCCTCCTATAATTGAAGGCCAGGAGCGGGAGAAATGGATATTGCATACTCGCTTTGAACCTTGGTAGTTTGTTGGCGAGGCTGGTCGGGGGGGCTGAGCTGTTTTGTTCTAAAATAAATGTCGTTTGAAGTGTTACTCTGTAATCTTATTGTTGGGGACTTAGGAGGAATGCTGGGAATCTGGAGTTGCAGCCAAGCTCCTTCGTGCACATGCAGGAACAAGCAAGCATCCGAGTCTTTACACAGATACCCAATACATAGGCAAGAATACCTAGACTACCGGGCAATCGGTGAGCGTGACAGAGAGGGGGGCCGATTGGCTGGGGGTTTTTACACCTAGGACTCGCTGGGAATGGAATATAGCTTTGCATTCATTTATTATTAATCAGGGTCTCTTTATCATTTGGGCTACCGGCACCTACCGGGAAATTTGGATTTCAAGTTTCTTTTTGATAGTGGGTGTTGATCAAGGGGGCTAATTACTAAAGATGTGAGTGAGGGCACATGATTTCGTTCGTTCGTCATTGATGAACAAAACGTTGCCTCTGGCTTGTGCTGCAATCAACCTTGGGGGATGGCCGATTACACCGAAACGGCTTCTCGGCGAATACAAAGCTAAACACCAACTACTGTACTTCGTACTTGTGTGAAGGGAGGAGGTGTTGGGTTCAACGGCAGCATTGATTGTCGCTCTAGGCTACAATGTAGTGTGTCTACATACGTTGGCCAGACTTGTTGGTCGAGGAGGGAAGAGGGAGAGGCAGCTGACAACGCATCATCTGTGCGATCTGCAAGATGCTAAGAAACCAATGAGGAGAGCGGGTTCTTGGTGATGTTCAGGAGTGTAACCTCTTTTTGCGTCGTCAGGAAAAGGTGACCTAGGAGGTGAATCAACACGTTGTAACTCGTCAGTGGCCGGCAGAGCGAGAAGGAGCAAGATTGTCCGGGCCGTCTCTTCATCTGACAGAGATCGCCGCCAGGCCTGTCATGCAGCTGATTGTGCATTAAGGACGATCAGAAGGCTTTGGAGGGGCCATATCGTAATAAGCTACTACGTATAACACTCCTTGAAATATTATCGAAATAGTTCTACACTGCAAGACAACTTATAGTTTTCATTAGACCAAAAAACAGCAGCAACAGATGTTGTTTAATATCGGAAACCGTACATAGAAAAACGGCCAGGTAAAGTCGTAATACTTAAAATGCTAAGCTACACTAGTTATTTAAGGAATTCAAGCAACCAAGCAGATGCGCCATGACCTTTTAGCTTGTTTCATCAAGTCAGGGGTTCCATGAGCGTGGGAACCCTTGCTCGCCTCGCAGCCAATTGCAGCTCGTTGACATAGAGGTATCGTTCCCGGAATGCGGAGTTGAGTGGAGATTATCTAGGCACATACATGTATGTAGATACTGTAGAATGCTCATTTCTGCGCAAGTAGTACCAAATTCCTTCGCTGGATAATGGAAATTTGGAGATTCTGTTTCAAAAAGTTATTTAGAATTAGAAGTAGAAGGAGAAGAAGAAGAAGAGGATAATAATAATAAAAATCTAAACTAAATGATCCGATAAACTCTGCGAGTCGATGTAGTTCCATTATCTACAGTTGTACGCACAGTTCCTTCAACCTTGAAATACCTTCCCTAGACAGAAGGAGTGCTTGCAATCCATTGACTAATATAGCAGTACCGTCAACTAATCCTCAGCAGATCCGCAGGACAAAAATAAGCGTGCAGAGAATTCCATCTGTGGCTGCTGGCTAGAGCCTGAATTTGGGGGGAGATGGCGCAGGCTTGCTTGATAATGCACATACTGTAATAAAGGTAGTACTTCTCCAGGAATGTAACAACTTGATTTCAGACTACGGAGTGCAAGGCAGTTTATACATCTACTGCAAGTTGTTTCTGTTTATCAATCGAAACGGTGCTCAGCTCTGTGCTATACAATTGTAATAGATGCTCAGTCATGCTACATGGACTGGCAGTAGTACCTAGCCTCCTTAAGTAATGATCTAGTAATGTATGTAAACTTGAAGATACACTGTACAACAGTCTCTTCTCTAGCGTACCGGTGGCAAAGGCTCTGACATCATTGTGCCCCACTATCCCAAAGTCAATCCTTTCAACAATCAATCATCGTTCACCCGTAGTTTTCCCCACATCAACCACTCACTTTTGTGTGAAAGTACAAAGGGAGAAGTCGAACAACAACACTATCACTATGACAAGACTTAACTAGTGGGCAGTATGTAACTCGCTTACCGAGTAAACGTTCCCTAGGTCCCTAGCGTGAGGCGTGAGGTGTTGTGAATAAATTCTAGGCTGATTATTATTTCATCCGTGTGGAGCCACCGCCTCGTCCTTCTCCATGCATCATCGTGGCTCGTCCATCTGAAACAACTCCGGCCTATCCTGCCTTACCTAGCTCTTCTGCATTTTCTTCTTCTTCTAGCAGAGGTAAACCTACTACTTGGGTCCCAGTGTACCCATATTCTCTTGTGTTTCATGTTCTTTCTGTATATCACCCCCATTGTCGTGTAGATATAGGTACTTGAACCTCTTATCTCCCTTCCATCTACCACGGCTCGTGATCGTCACTTTGACAACCAGGGATTGGCCTGAATGACTGGCACAGCCCAATGAATCTCTGACCCGCTCATCAACCCGCCCAATTTTATACTGTAATCTTCTAATAATTAAGTCCACCCTTCATATTGCACAGAAGAAGCCCACTTCGTTGCCAACGCTAGATCGTCACCATCTTCCTCTACCTCCGGTTCATCACCTACCTTTTTAAGTCTACGATCGTCTCCCGACGTCTTCATTCAGCAAGGCGGGCGCACCGCTGCACCCAGTCAGTCGTGCCAGCCTTGGTCATCACCCGAAGCTGCTTTTCACTTATTGCCTCGAGCCTTCTTGTAGCCTCAACGGTCCATCTCACATTCCTGCTCATTGACATTCTTCCTACCATTAGGAGTGTGGAATGCCACCCATCTTACTGGCTGCAATGGCCAGTTCGTAATACTAACCACTTGTCGCTCCTTTATTCTTAATTTTACTACCTCACCGCTGCTGTGCCTTCGGATCTACCTCTAGCCTCGTCGTTCCTTTTTCTTATCAATACGTTAGAGGTCTATCAGGCAAATCGGATTTTGCTTGTGAATGCAGACACACTCTGGAATATCTCGAAATCCGCTTTCATACAGTATACCATCAGCTGTTACAAAAATGGCGCCTGCTATGAATATCTCTCAGAGCACCCATCCTAAGGTGATGATTGCTCCACCTCGACTGAACCTTCGTAGAGCTGCCTCATACCAAGGCGAAAAGGCTCCTACGTCATCCACTTCTTCGCGATTCAATTTCAACCATCTTATATTCTCCTCGCCACCCCCCTCTCCAGGCTTGCCAGCACTAGTTCCCCGGCCGAAAAAATCTTCATCAGCTCCCAGACCAAGTCGAGTACTAAGAGCGTTTGCTTGGATGACGGGGTTGGCAGCTCTTCTCATGCTTGCTAGAGCACTTATACAAGGAGACAAACGGATACCAGTTGTTGGGTGGACTCTTGAGGATAGGGAAGAATATGAAATGGTCTGGCAGAATGAACTGCCCGAGTTCCCAACACCAATTGCTGTCACGGATCCACACGGAAGATCAAGATGGACCATCTCTATCCCTCCCACCCATAAGTTTCCTCTATCGATGAAAGAATATTCTGATATATGTGCCAAATGTCAAGAAGTTGCCGCTCATGTCAGGGAGTTGCATGGTCAGTCGCAGCTATCGCAACAGACTCCGCTGGACTATTACTATGAGGATCCTTATTTCATGGACGTCAGGGACGCCGAAAAGTGGGGACTCTTGCCCGGTATTGAGGGAAAGGCATGGACAGCGATCGCTCAGGAACAAAATGGGCATCTGGTGGGACAAAGAAAGGATGGGCTGGCAGAAATGGAGACCTGCAGGACGTCTCTGACTTTCGTGCTAGAGTCATCTGACGCGGGATTGGGGCCTGCTCTGATGATGCTGTGGATGGCCTATGGCCTTGCCCAGAAGGAAAAGCGAGCTTTTTTTATCGAAGACTCTCGATGGGCCTACGGCAAGTACACGGACATGTTCAGATCGTCGCCAGCACAGGACTGCAAGCCACCACCGAGGCATCAAATGGTTCCCTGCCCCCGAAACGCGAAGCATCTCGTCGTGTCAGCTGCTACGGCTCGGGACACCTTCGGAAATGGCTTCAACGCCGAATATGAGAATCTCAAGCGGACCGATATCAGCCAAGAGCGACCAATGTATGACCTCGCCCGTGCGGGGTACGAAGCCTTGTTCCATCTCAATAGTGATGACCGGCCTTACGTGAGTAATCGCGTTAAGGAACTTAAGGCAAAAGCAAGCGTACCACAGGGTAATTACAATGACGGCACAGTTGTTGGCGTTCACGTCCGACAAGGGGACCTACACCCATTTGAATATCAGTACAACGGTGCATACATACCGCTAGACCAGTACGCACAGAAGTTCAGGGAGCTTATTGAAGAGCGCCACAACCTCAGTACTCCTGTAGGTGGAGAGGATGTGGTCGCCAAGCAACACTCGTTCATGGTGGTTGCATCAGATAATCCAGACGTATACGAAACAGAGGAATTTGTAGATTCCTTCCGAGCCCAAGAACAGATTAAGCTAGCCGGAAAACAACACGCCGAAACCGCCGTTCCTGATCCATCACTCATGCATAAGTTCGTCGATGAGGCGTTTGGTTGGGAAGGCGGCTTCTTTGCGAGCATGTTCTGGAACCTCGGCCGCACAACATTCCATAATGCGGGTGCAATTGATGACGACTCGCAAGAGACAGAAAAACCTCTAGCTGATGCCGTGCGGCTTAGAGGGCTCATCGGAAGAGCTTACGTTATGGATCTGGCCGTGCTCGGCGAAGCAAGTGATATCGTCATATGTACTATGAGTGCGATGGGATGTCGACTGCTAGCCGTGATGATGGGTTGGGATAAAGCTATGACCCACGAAAATTGGGTCAATATAGATGGAAATTTCATGTGGACTGGCATATCATTATAATAAGGACTTGTACGGCGTTCCGGTATACTCATACCAGTTCTTGGATTAAAGGATCAGTGATCGGAACACTTTTTCTGCATATATGTGCATAACTACCGGTGTTCTGGGGACAAGCAAGGCATTGATCATTTCAAGGATACGCGATTCCTCATCAAGGTGGCATATGAGGACTTTCGAATTGGTTGTGTAGGAAAAGGGCCCATTTCGCCCAAGAGAGATAACTTATTCATAGCCCTAATAGCCAAGGTTATTACTTCATTGCACACCAAGGTGTCCGATACAGTGCAGTGAGATTGACGAGACTACGGGTCTGTAACAACGATGCGTATCACCAATAACTTGGACATTATTCAGGGCTAACACCTGAACGCGGATAAAGGCCTTGATGACAATAACATTGTAGAGGTCTCTTTGCTTGAATTCTTACTCCATTCAAGGATGGTGAAAATTATTCCCGGAGACTCTCTAGTCTGATATCTCCTAACCCGAGTCTACGCCATATAACGTCGGACTCACGGACCATGGACGAGCGTCTTGCCTCGTATTCTCAAACGACAGCGACTGCGTCATCGCTGAGAGTCTGGCCCGGCTCAGTTCTAACGAAGATGAGGGCAACTGGTTTTGTGCTGTGACGTAGTTGCTTACATACGAGGACGATCTTTACGTGTCCGGCAGAACGGTGCTCCCTGCTCCCGGCTTTCCGTTTTGAAGACCGTACCCGAATACGAAACCTCACTTCTTCATGGTGTTCCTTGGTGACTAGAATTACGTGATCTTTGGTAATGGAGGGCCACTTGATAAAAATGATAGGCAACTTCTTTGGCAATGTTTGCGAGGGATCCTAGAGTTTGAGGTTTGAAACGGTGCGCCGGCTGGCTTATGGCTCCGCCGGTTGAGATTGGTAGGGGCCCGATGCCAGAGCGGTGTTGTGAAGGCTATCCTACGAATTTGTATGGGTTTGACTGGCTTGTCTTGGGTTGGGTTGGATGTTTGCTTCTGGGCTATTCAGAATATCACGTGCTACTGTGTTCTGGTCTTTGGACTTATAAAGCAAATCATCGCGCATCAAGATTGGCTTGCATAGAACGTGAACAGATTTTTGT
The DNA here is from genome assembly GCA_023159215.1 of Xylariaceae sp. AK1471. Lineage (NCBI taxonomy): Eukaryota > Fungi > Ascomycota > Sordariomycetes > Xylariales > Xylariaceae > Xylariaceae sp. AK1471. The sequence goes on along the minus strand of JAJKLI010000013.1, from coordinate 480,047 downwards.
CACCTATTTCCCAAACCCGGATAATAAAGACATAGCTTCATCGTATACTCTCCAGATGAGTTCGTCATATTCCATACCTCCATATGCAGAATGGAAAAGGGGCTTTGCTGTGATCACCAAGAACACAACTACGAGATACGTAACTGACAAATGTGCTTGATTGAATCGAGAGATAAATTACAATATATTAATAATAAAAGTGTCTTTACTGTTCTTGATTTGTTGAACAAACGTCGTTTACCTCTGTCGAGTGTGGATAATCCTCGTGATGGGGTTATAACTAGGTCAAGCGTAGTACCGGTAGTGTTCATCTAATTTACAACCAGCACATAATATAGCGGTTGGGGAATTTCATGAATAATCAGTACATCGCTGAGGTGTTTCTTTGACGCAGAAAATACGCTGCAGTTTGAGAGGTGGTGTGGGAGTAAACACGTAAATCGGTGTTATGGACATGTATGCGTCGTACTCGGATCATTGGGGGGTACTGTGGGTTAGGTAATATTTCTCTGCATACACTTGGATGCGGTATGATCCTAGAAGCTTTAAAGTAAAAAATGGTTGAACGCTGGGATTACCTTCAAGCAATATTAGCTAAGAAAGTGGTGGCATGATGGCTCGATAAGACGATTTTCTGGTCTGTTGCTTGCTACATGTAGTCTTTTAATATGATATTGCTTGACGATTTATGTATTCAGGCTATGTAACATACTGGTTAGAGGAAAATTTTGGCCTTCTGACATTGTCTTGAAAGACATATGCTAGACTCAAAACAATGAAGTAAATGATCTCGAAAATCGTATTCGTATTTATTTTCCGAACAACGAACTGTCGGATTGGAAAGGCGGATCTGCGATTGGTTATTGCTCCCCCGCTATACCCCTTATCCCACTATCGCCATCTCGCCATCCATTGGACAATGGTCCCCTGGATCCCCTGGGTCCCCCCAAAATCTTGGGTTTCTTTAGCAAGCGCATAGACGTGTGCAAGTGCATGCATATGAGTGCTGCTCATTTTATAAAATCCTCGGCCATCCTCGACTTCTACCTAATAATCCTGTCCGTACACTCAATTCCCCGTCCCCTCATATACGGCAAATTCGAGCCCAGATTGGGAATTGGAGGACGATATCTTCGCTAGAATGGGTCTCCTACAGGACATCTCGGGACCTCTGTCCCAGCAGCTATCACAGCTGTCGGTTGTGTCGCAAGTGGGAGTTGTGGTTACTGGTCTTCTCTTATTCTCCGTTTTCTTCAACGTCCTGCACCAAATATTATTCAAGAAATCTAATGAACCGCCCGTCGTCTTCCACTGGTTTCCCATAATAGGAAGCACCATCACATATGGCATGGACCCTCCGCGCTTCTTCAAGGAGAACCGTGCTAAGGTACGTCGAAGGGTTTCCACCAAGTTGAAAGACGTTTCTTGCTAATTCACGACGTTTAAGTATGGCGATATCTTTACATTCGTTCTCCTCGGCAAGAAGACGACCACATACCTTGGACCTCTGGGCAATGAGTTCATCTTGAACGGGAAGCTCAAGGACGTTTGCGCCGAGGAGATCTACACCGTCCTCACAACCCCCGTTTTTGGAAAGGATGTGGTCTATGACTGCCCCAACTCCAAGCTCATGGAACAAAAGAAGGTAAGCGGCTATCCAATCCGGCACCTTTATGAGGCTGTTGCTGACAAGCGCTGGAAATAGTTCATGAAGATTGCCCTTACTACCCAGGCCTTCCAGTCATATGTATCTATCATTGCCGACGAGGTCACCAACTACTTCAAGAGGAGCCCAGATTTCAAGGGCAAGTCGGGTGTCGTTAACATTTCGAAGAGCATGGCCCAAATCACCATTTTCACCGCTTCCCACTCCCTCCAGGGCGCAGAGATCCGAAACAAATTCGACGAGTCTCTAGCCGATCTTTACCACGATCTTGACATGGGCTTCAGCCCCATCAATTTCTCGCTTCATTGGGCACCGCTACCGTGGAACAAGCGACGAGACCACGCCCAGCGAACCATCGCCAAGGTTTACATGGATACGATCAAGGAGCGGCGTGCTGCCGGCCAGTCGGACTCTCAGGATATCATGTGGCACCTTATGAACTCGACCTACAAGAACGGCATCAAGGTCCCTGACCACGAGATCGCGCACATGATGATTGCTCTTCTCATGGCTGGACAGCACTCCTCGTCATCCACCAGCTCCTGGATCATGCTGCGACTAGCTTCCCGACCAGATATCCTCGATGCTCTTTATCGTGAACAGGTCGAGAATCTCGGTGAAGATCTGCCACCGCTTACCTACGAAGACCTTTCGAAACTCCCCTTAAACCAGGCAATCATCAAGGAGACCCTAAGACTAAATGCTCCCATCCATTCCATCCTCCGTGCCGTCAAATCGCCTATGCCTGTACCGGGAACCAAATATGTCATTCCTACCAGCAATAATCTACTCGCGGCTGCTGGTGTTAGTGCTACCGATCCCACATACTTCCCCGAGCCGGATCTCTGGGAGCCGACACGATGGAACAAGGACTCTCCTCTTGCACCTAGAATGGCTAGCTTAATAGAAGAGGACGAGAAAATTGATTACGGATACGGACTGGTTAGCAAGGGTGCTAACTCGCCATACTTGCCGTTTGGCGCGGGTCGACACCGATGTATCGGCGAGCAGTTCGCCAATGTGCAGCTGCAGACCATCGTAGCCATGGTGGTTCGCGAATTCAAGCTTCGCAATGTCGATGGTAGCGACAAGGTCATCAGCACCGATTACGCATCGCTGTTTTCCCGACCCCTCGAGCCCGCCAATATCTACTGGGAGAAACGGGAGCAATAAGCCTTTTCATAGGAACGACTAATTCAATGATTTTGTATGGATTTACATGAGCGAAACCCTGTATTACTAAGGGTTGCCTGAGGAGCAGATACTGGAACTCCGTAGGCATGTTATGAGAGCATGGCATAGACTTACAGTATTATTTAATATAGAGAATAAAAGTAACCAAGACCATATACGAAGTAGAGGGCATGATGTGTGAAGCTTCAATGTGACTGATATCACTAATCTTTAAGCTAACAGTTGGTTAGAGTGACTTAAGACACATCGTCATCCATCATCTCAGTTACCATATAAGCTCTGAGAAAGGCCGAGAAACTTGATGAATACTGTACTCAACAACTGATTATCTAAGGACATGAGTGAAGAATGGGATGGGGTTAGGCTCATAGCATTTGTTATCTGCCTACCTAGTACCTACCTAGGTACAATGGGTAGTGGTTAGGGGAAGCGACAGCCAGGGGTGAAAGCTTGTCTATCATTGCCCTGCATCACTTTCGGACAGTGGACACGCGCCTGCCAATAGGGGCGTGACCGTAAGCCCACCCGCAAGGGAACAGGGACCGACCGGGGGCCCAGAATGCAAGGAGCTTCCTGCGTCTACCCGAGTACGGTAGCATTCATCTACCACGTTCCCCAGAGCTTCCTCCGAGTCATCCGCCTGTTTTCCTTCTACTGTCACAAGCTTCATTTGTTAACCAGTACAATCTATGCACTGTTATTAGAAAGGGCCCTTCGTCTCTCACCTGAAGCCGAAGAACGCCTGGTATAACTACAAAAAGCTAGACCGTGTCTATTGCAGTTTACCTAGCTATATACGTTCAAATAACGAGACGTCCAGCCGTTGTTCAAGAGTTCCCTTCCTTTCGAGCATACCATCAAGACGTTCTATGAAGCGTCAATATACCGCTTATCCGCCCGACCTACCAGGCTTCGGCCAATTGCATAGCTCTACCCTTCTTCATTGATTGTCAATTGAGACTCGACCTACGATGTCAACAGAAAACGAACTAGGACCGCTGGTGCGTCGTTGGGGTTTGGGTTGGAAGCAGCTCCCTTTCCCAACGAATCCCGATAGACCTAACCCGACGGCCGGAGAAGATGAAATAAAACCATTCGTCGTGTCAATCCTCAAGGAAGCTCTTCCCTTCATCGACTCTGCAGCACCCAAGACCTCGTCCTCAGATACGAAGAAACTTTGGAAATCGAAGGGTGCCAAGTCAAGCCATGACTCAACTGCCAAGGTTGAGGTTCTCGAGCGTGTGGTGTCAGCCAAGGAGCTACGAGCTATCGCTTCCCAACATGATATCAAACCTAAGGTCGAGCAAGAGACGTGGGCGGTACGGTTGAGCGTGCACGAGGATGCGGCAAAGAAAGGCACGGCGTCATGGGACGAGTTCGATCACTCTTTCCGCTTAGAACACGGAAAGACTGAGATGGCTTTTACACCAGAGGTCATTGGTGCAAATGAGGCCTATCGGTGGGACTGCAGTGGTATCGAAGCTGAGGTGGCCGGTCAGTCGTGGAATAAGTTCTCACTTGTTGTTGTGGAGATGCGTCACAAAATCGGTCGGCCCTTCCTGAAGGACCGCACATTTCCTGTGCTTCAGCTGTCGTGTGCGATGACAGAGTCGACTGGTGCTCCCGAATTTGTCATTGTTAGCATCCCTGTGCCGGACTTCGCTAATTCTGGCTACGGCAAACTATGCAACGAGGCAGGCGTCCAGCTGGGATTCTACGTGAGCATCGAACGTATACGCAAGCTCGACGGTGGAAGAATTGAGTGGCTCCTGGGAACGGCCAGCGACGCGGCTGGCAATCTGCCTCTGTGGATTCAGGACAAAGCTCTCGGGGGCATCGTATGGAAGGATGTCCCCCTATTTCTGGGCTGGATCGCGAAGGAGAGAGAGAAGATAGGTACGAACGCTTCATCTGTGCCTATCTCTGCGCCGGCTGCTCAGTCTGGTGAAAACCCGGCAACGTAGTAGGAATCCAACTCGCCATATGAGTAGCGGCCCGGTCTATTGGCGGCGGTTTTACACAGGGTTGGTTTTATTCCTTCCACTATTCTAAGGAGAGCCCTAGGATGAACAGCCGGGATTGGCGATACGGGAGAGGAATCGAAGGCAGAAGAGGATTGGGGGTGTTGTATGCTGCATATCAACTCCGAGACTTGCGTGCACCTGATAAGCGGATGCATACAGCGACGTACAATTGCTTTCTAGATTGTTTTGGAAGAAGCGCTGGGCCTCGACCTGCGTGTTATTACTTAGCTAAACTTGGTTGTTATTAGTGTTTTCGATACCATTTGTAACTTTTAGCGGACTGAAGAGTCGAATCGAACGAGGCTTGGTGTTTACACTTGCACATTGCAATAAAGCAGCTATATTAATGTTGAAAGTTTTGGCTTTAAGATTAAGATTACAGAGTGAAAAGAAAGGAAGAATGTTATGCACGTAGAGAGAAGAAAGCAGCATAGTGTTTGCTCTCTCAAAGCATTGGCACAAGAAGTAATTAGATGAAGGACTTGATGTAGTAAATTTCCTTGATGCTAAAAAGTTACAGAAGTACAGTATACCTAGAAGTGCCCTAGGAGTCGTGGTGCTACCCTAGAGGCATTTAACCTAGAGTTAAGTAAGTACTCTTGTACCTATTACCCCTCGGTCGGAGCGTGACTCAGATTGGAACTCAGCGCTCCAAAAAAAATATGACTGACTGCAGTATAGCAAACACGGGGTACACTACTATAGGACCGTCTGCAGGAAACACCCCTCCCCATCTAATGTCACTTCTCTCGTCTCTCGATTGATCGTAACAAAACACCGCCAAGTTGTCTCGATTAATTGTTCGAGGAACTCTCTGGGTGCGCAGGCCGCTGTACAGACCAACTTTTCGCTTCTTCACTACCACAATGGCCGAAAATAGTGGCCGTGGCAACGAGAGTACGCCCGCTCCTCTCTTCTGTCCCAACCTTACTCACAAGCATGCTATGCTGAGTTGTTCTCGCCGTACTGACAAATATGTCCTCCGCGCTAGTTGATGCCGCCGATGGCCCCAAGGGTGGTGACATGGTCCCGCCTCCCGTTGCCAACGATGTCAAGAGCGCTCTGAAGGCAGCTGCTGGACAGACCGTACACGCCTCGGGCCAGGACGCTGGCATGCAGCCGAATACCACGCCCAAGGTGAAGACCGAGAAAGAACGTATGTGGATTATACTCGCTTCGCTCAGAACGCCTAAACGCGCGTCGACGACTATCTTATTGACTAACCTTTTGGACGGACAGTGGAGAAGGAGCGAAAGAAGGCCGAGAAGAATGCCAAATTTTTGCAGAAGAAGAAGGCTGCCGAAGCTGCGCAAGCTGCTTCTTCTGCCTCTGCGGCAGACCCCAAGGCCAAGGAGAAGAAGAAGTCGAAAGCCCCGAAAGCCGAGGAAGAGCCCCTGCCCAAATACGTCGAAGAGACTCCCGCCGGTGAAAAGAAGCGCCTGCGGTCTTTGGACGATCCCCAGATGAAGGCTTATAACCCCATTGCCGTCGAGAGTGCTTGGTACGAGTGGTGGGAGAAGGAAGGCTTCTTTAAGCCCCAATTCAAGGAAGACGGAAGCGTCAAAGATGAAGGGTCTTTCGTGATTGTCATACCCCCGCCCAACGTGACTGGTGCACTCCATATGGGACATGCCCTCGGCACGGCCTTGCAGGATACTATGATCCGTTACAATCGAATGCATGGGAAGACTACACTCTGGCTCCCCGGCTGCGACCACGCCGGAATCAGTACTCAATCGGTGGTTGAGAACATGCTATGGCGCAGACAAAACAAAACTAGGCATGATATTGGACGAACTAAGTTTATTGAGACTGTATGGGACTGGAAAGATGACTACCATAAGCGAATCAACAATGCGACACGCAAGATGGGGGCGTCTTGCGACTGGAGTCGCGAGGCTTTCACGATGGATGCAAACCTCTCGGCCGCTGTGATGGAGACATTTGTCCGCCTCCACGAAGAAGGGGTAATTTACAGAGCGAACAGGCTCGTAAACTGGTGCACGAAGCTCAATACGGCATTATCGAATCTCGAAGTTGACAACAAGGAGTTGAATGGAAGAACGCTTTTGGATGTTCCCGGATACGAAAAGAAGATCGAATTCGGCGTTATCTGCCATTTTCGTTACCCAATCGCCGACAGTAACGAGTTCATCGAAGTCGCCACAACCCGTATTGAAACTATGCTAGGTGATTCGGGCATAGCGGTGCACCCGAATGATGAGCGCTACAAACATCTTGTCGGAAAAACCGCTGTTCATCCATTCATCGAGGGCCGACTTCTTCCTATTGTCGCTGATGACTACGTTGACGCTGAGTTTGGTACTGGATGTGTCAAAAGTAAACACTTCCCCTAACACCCCTGGTGCAAAATGGCTCGGCGAACCAGCTTCGTTTTCTCTTCCAAATTCAGAGAGCGAGTATTAACTAGAAGTAGTCACCCCTGCCCATGATCCAAACGATTTCGCGTTGGGTAAAAGACACAATCTTGGTAAGTATAGCCCTTCACCCATTGTTTATAAGCCATGCCATGGCTTGAAACCAATACTATACCTCTTACAACTCTTCCGAAATATTGCTCTCGAAAACGGCCGCTAACGATTTCTCATGTAGAGTTCATCAATATTTTGACCGATGATGGTGTAATGAATGAAAACACAGGTCCATACAAAGGGCAGAAGCGGTTCGATGTCAGGTATGGCATTGAAAAAGATCTCAAGCTCAAGAATTTGTGGGTGGACAAGAAGGACAATCCGATGAAAGTCCCCCTCTGCGCGAGTGAGTGATACCCAGAGCGCTTTGTTTCCCCTTTTTTCCCTGGATTGCCCATCATTTTTGAGCAGAAGATAGCAGTAGAAGTGGCGATGTGAAAGGTCCAAGGTCTTCTACATCTGGCTACAGAAGTGTGCTCTGTACACCGATGGGTGAGGCCCAAGATTGTGTCTGGGCCATCCGGATCGCACTCCGTGACACCTCAGGCGCGTTTCTCTCATGCATCTGCTGCTGGATTCTCCCAAATTACCTTCTCGCTTTCTTAAAGACCGCCGTTATTGACATTTTGTGTAGAGAGCAAAGATATCATAGAACCACTCCTGAAGCCTCAGTGGTGGATGAGAATGCAAGAACTTGCTGCGCCCGCCATCGATGTGGTTAAGAATGGACAAATCAAGGTATGTAACTCATCTCAATATCGGCCTTGAATGAAGTCATACTGACATCGAATAGATCTTACCAGAATCAGCAGGTTCGTACCCTCAACAGCCTCCATATCGCAATATCCATCACTAACCCAACTACGTCTTCTAGAGAAATCGTACTATCGATGGATGGAAAACATTCAAGACTGGTGCTTAAGTAGACAACTGTGAGTATATCTTCTCCTGTTTTAGGTTTTTAGCGCACTGGCTAGAAAGAACGAGGTGTTTTGAAGATGGGTTTACCTGCAGTGCCACCCAGCAAAGCTGGGAAGTTCTGTAGCCAAGGCCTAGGGCGCACTTCTAACCTTCAGTTATTGCTAGCGGCATGTCATCTCTAAGCTAGATCATGTCTCAGAGCTTTATATGCTCTGCAAGTTTTATAGGTTTTGCTCACCCGATTGGTACTGATTCTTTACTCTAGCTGGTGGGGCCACCAATGTCCTGTCTATTTCGCCAACATTGAGGGTGAAACTGGCGACAAGGCTGATGGCAAATTATGGTATGTTGAATCCCGCAAGTTTGTGTTGTCTCACTCTCGGGCAACTTTTGGTAATAAAAGCATGCTGTTTCATCCTTGTACCTTCTTCTGAAGCTTTGCATGATGCTGTCGCGTCAATTCTCGAACGTAGTGGCAAGTACTGACTCGACTTGCAGGTTTTCTGGCAAAACAGAAGCGGAGGCTCAGTCTAAAGCTGAAAAGGCTCTTCCAGGCAAAACGTTTACGTTAGAGCGAGATGAAGACGTGTTAGACACCTGGTTCTCCTCCGGTCTATGGCCATTCAGCACTTTGGGCTGGCCTCGCACAACCGAAGACTTACAACGTCTATATCCTACTAGCGTTCGTAAGTCATATGAAACCAATATCTGTCTACTCTGGTCATGGTTGAGAGTTGTAGATACTGACTTCACGTGATATAGTCGAGACAGGTTGGGTAAGAGGTGAACTCGTGAGAAAGAGAAAGGTTTCAAATTGCTAAGGCTTCCTAGGATATCCTCTTTTTTTGGATTGCAAGAGTTAGTATCCTAGCGTCTTTTATTTCCTTCTTGATGTGTTTTAAGCAAGAGTTTGCCTAATCCGGGATTTTCCACTCCTGAGGGCTTTTGCAGGCTCCTAAATCTTTCCTAAAATAAGCCCAGTTTCTACTATAAACAGCAATTACTAACTCCTAATTTCCGACTAGATGATCATACTGGGACTGAAGATGGTGGGAGAGGTTCCGTTCAGAGAGGTCTATTGTCATACGGTATGTCTTCTGTTATCCCTGCGACAGGCCATAAACATCATCGTTGCTATGCGAAACTAATACACTATCAGCTTGTGAGAGATTCGGATGGTAGAAAGATGAGCAAGTCATTAGGCAATGTCATTGATCCTCTAGACGTTATTAGCGGTATCCCGTTAGAGCAGCTCCACGAGAAGTTAGCGCTGGGCAATCTCCACCCCAGCGAAGTCGAGAAAGCGAAAAAGTATCAAAAAACGGCTTTCCCTGATGGAAGTAAGTGTTATTTCCTTCTTACTCTAGTCATTTTCCAGAATAAAAGCCCCCATTCAGGCTAGAGTTCATGCCTCAAGAGCTTTCTATGCTCCTGAGACCCTTACAAATCCCGCTCAAGCAGGCAATAGCTAACCCCGAATGTTGCAGTTCCACAGTGCGGTACCGACGCCATGCGATTCACTTTGGGTGAGTACTATTGGATGGACTATTTTCCTCCTTGTTTCCGCTATGATTGGCAGAAACACTATTTGATATGGGCGATTCGTATTCTGGGAGCTCTATACACATTGGAACTCTTTTAAATTCACTTTGAAAAGAGATATCTAACTCGGCCGTCACAGTGAACTACACTACGGGCGGCGGTGACATCAACTTCGATATAAAGGTCATGCACGGGTACAGGTACGCACAGCTAGACATGCGGAATTTTCGAAGTTGAACTAATTTTGAAAATAGGAAATTTTGCAATAAGATTTATCAAGCCACGAAGTTTGTCCTTGGTAATCTACCAAAGGATTTCGTGCCGCGGAAGACCTCGAAGCCTAGTGGACAAGAATCTCTAGCTGAAAAATGGATCCTTCATAAAGGTAAGGCTTTGCTAGCATATCTTTGACGCAAGACCTGTCTAGCAGCTTTATACTCCTACTCACTTCTATATACCCCTAAATAATTGGAGCCGTTGATTGTAAATAGCGTATACTGACTCCTGACTTTAAGCGAATACCTGTGCAAAGGAAATGAATCAAGCCATCTCGGCAAGAGAGTTCAATAAGGCGACGTCGGCCATCTACCGCTATTGGTGTGAGTATCTTCCCTTCATTCGACTTTTCTGTTCCTCCTCGCTTAAACAACGGTTTCCAGATGATGAACTCTGCGATATTTTTATCGAGAACGCAAAAAGCATTATTCAGAGTGGTACCGAAGACCAGAGACAATCCGCTGTCCAGACCCTCTACACCGCATTGGAGAACGCGCTCAAGATGATTCACCCGTTTACTCCCTACGTGACTGAGGAACTTTGGCAGCGCCTGCCACGCAGACTTGGCGATGAGACACCTTCTATCATGCTCGCGAGTTATCCTGTGTATGATGACGTGCTCGATGACCCTGCAGCGGAAGCTGCCTATGAGCTTGTCCAGGGTGTCTCTAAAGGTGTTCGATCTCTGATGGCAGAGTATGCTCTGAAAGATGAAGCAAAGGGTACGAATATCAATCATCAGCTACGTGACGCGTGGCTAATAAGTTTTCAGTGTTCATTCAAACGTACAACGAAACAGCATACCAAACCGCTACCGAGCAGATCCAGTCCATCAAATCCCTAAGTCACAAAGGTGTCACGAGTATCGAGGTTATCCCCGGATCGCAGAGCCGCCCGGCCGGCTGCGTCGCCTTCCCGGTCTCGAGCGCAGCAGCTGTCTTCTTGGCAGTCAAGGGTCGCGTGGACATTGACAATGAGATTGCTAAAGCGACTAAGAAGCTAGACAAGACGCGCGCTGCCATCGCGAAGCAGCAGAAGCTCCTCGCCGACCCCGCCTACCAGGAGAAGGTCGCTGCTACTCTCCAGGATGCCGATCGCAAGAAGCTTACCGATCTCGAGTCTGAGGCCAACGGCTTCGAGGGAACCATCAAGCAGTTTGAGGGCTTGAAGCTAGAGTAGTCCCTCTCTTGCCTCCTGGTACCCTTTCAATCGTGAACTATGATGCGATGCCATATCTTGGACCAGCTAGTGAAGGACAGTACCCGAGTTTGGAGGTAAACCAACCAATCTCTTGTCCCCGGTGGTAGAGGGGGGAATTCTGTAGACTAGACCATACAAATAAGTGAACACGGGAAGAATTGCGTCTCAAAATGTGTTTTAATCATAAAGATGTCTATCGATGGTGAATCGTATCAACCTGTCATCAGAAAACCCACAAACGCGCAAGAGATATACCTCGCAGTCTATTAAGTTATACCATCATACTTTAGCATGCATTTTATATGTTCGCGAGGTCGGCCGCCATTCACTGAGAGAGCGAATGAACTCAGTAATACAAGTCTTGAAAATTGAGGAGATGCGTCTTGTTCTTTGTCAATTCGTCATAGCATAGGTAAGGACCTAGAGGTGGGTTACATTTGCAATTACACACCGATGTTTGCCCCCGTCTCCCCTCGTAAAAATCATGCCACAAGTAGGTGGGTAGGTAAGGGGGTATCAAGAAAGTTCAGGTAGCCTCGAGACGAGACTCGAAAGTGAAGAAAGGTAGAATGAAATGGAATGACTCCAGGTCACACACACGAATACTCCTTTCCCCCTTCCATTTTCCCGCCCTTTTGTCTTTTCTCCCGAGTCTACATTGGGGATTTTGCCCTCCGTTTTCGCTCAATCTTTTTCATTGACACAAAGGTCAATAATTACATTTACCTCCAAACCACCGAGAGCTCGTTGGTAGTGATGTTGCGGTATACCTCGTAACTCAGGATTCTGAGATCGTAGTAATGGAGCACTGTTTCGATAACCCACGAGTCAGTGATTGCTTTTGAAAGACAAAAGGTTTTAACTCGGTTTTAGAAGTTATGCAGGGGATAAGGACCACTGTGACAAAACCTGGGGAGAATAAAAAGACTAGGGAACAGAAATGCGTACTGATGCGGTAGCGCCGTTCGCCAAGGAGTCGGTCGTCCTTGCCAGACGACGGGATCGGTCCGATGGCGACACCGAGCAATGGGCATATGGGCCGGAGACGGCGGTCCTCGTCCTTGCTGGTAGGCAGGATCGCCTCGACCTTGAAGCCGCGTTTGAAGGAGTAGTGTGGGTTCGTCGGCCGCGTTAACGTAATCAACGCCACCCGGCCGCATAGCGAGCCCGCTACGACCATGGATAACTCCGGCACGTGCAGGAGGTTGGCCAAGCGCTCGGGTGGGAAGTTTATCTGAGGTATCACGGCCCGTGAGGGTTTCTTCTGGTAGATGACGTTATCAAGCATGATGCCGATGTTATCCAGGTCACCGCCCATAAGTTCGATGTCCATTTCGTACGTGCGCATCACTTGAACGCCAAAGAGTTAGTAATGTCCCCTTTGGCCCAACCTGTAAGGGTTTCGCGAGTACGTAGACTTCTTCAGACTGATTTCTAGCCAGACCAGGAGACTTTTACTCCCAGTAAAAGAAATGTGCCAAATAGAAGGAAAATGGTTCTTGATATTACTCACCACTACTACCGTCAGCTAGGAGGATTGTGGGTTTTGCGTCGGCGTTGTTCCTCTTCCGCAGGGTGCGGGGATGTTGTTTTGCGAATTGATCGGCGGCTTCATCCTGGACAGCTGACCAGTCTTGCTTGCAATCCACCTTAGAGTCGTACCAGTCACGGCATTCTTCAACCCTCTGCCAGTTCGGCAGCACACCAAACCGGTGTGATTGTTGCGATCTGACCCATGGGTGGTCTGTTGAGTTCTCCTTGACGTACTGAACGGCCTTCTTGGTTCCGATATAATAACCGTAACCATCGTGGTTCACGTACACGGCTTCTTTTGGCTTCAAGCCAAGTGAATCTTGGAAGGTACTGGTCGGCATGAAGCTGCTTTCCGGCAGTACAAGAACGCCCCAACCCCGAGGCAGGCTACTTTTCTCTCTTATCAGCATTGTGAAAAGTAAAGACTGACGGGCGTACGGAGAAGCGAGGCCGGGTGCAATACACCATAACGCTGAGAATGTAACATGGAAATCCAGCTCAGTCTAGTGATCTTTTCCTTAAATGGTCGATAAATCTAGCCAGATAGTATATGCCTGGGTACATGGAGAAACCCAACAAATATGAGATGGTTTAACTTACTCTATTGGCACCCTACGACGCGGCTTTCGAAGCAGCACCGATCTATAGTACGTTTTGTGCAGACCTTCGACATGCCAATGAGGGCGCCCATCTAGCGACCAAATATCCATTACCCAGAGATTCCCTGAAACATCGATAGCGAGAACCTCGACAGCGTCACCATTGGTATCACTGCTGAATGCTACATTTGGAATGTTGTTGCCTTGGTCCCCGGTTTCGAGTATGATGCGATAGCTGCGTTCCCGACGGTAAAAGAGGGGATTCTCAATGAGTTCCGATGACCCTTCGGCAACCAGGTCTCTATACTCGTCAAGTTCCTTCAGAAGCGCTTCTGAAATCTTACTCACCACTCCCTCAGAGCTTTTCGTCAGGTGCAAGAACAACTCAGGCGTATATGGTACCTCAGCGTTACCCTCACCGAATGCGCGTAGCAGGTCTGTGAGTCCGAACGCGAACACGTGTACGTTACGTTTATTGGTACCAATGGCGATTAGTCGCGACTGTGTATGAACTGCAAGCCCCCAGGCTGAGATCTCAACATTCTGGTGGAAGAAAGGCTTTACAAGCGTGGGGTAATAAAGGGGGTTACGAGACTCAAGACGCTCCAGTTCGGTTTGGATTTGGGAAGTATAATAGCCAATCACGTCGCCATCGTCATAGGCGAGTAGTAGGATCTCTGCATCACCCAGGTCGCCCATAATCAGGTGGTTCACTTGATGGGGAAAGATTCGGTCGAGATAGCCACCCACTCTCAAGCTCTCAGCACTTGCCGGTGGCTTTAAGATCAAATCTAGAGAAAGAGGGCAGAGTCAATAACTGCAGCTTTCGTTTATTGAATATTCAAGTGATGGGTAGATGGATATAAGCCAAGCAATCTAAATCCAAAGAAGACAGTGCATATTCATTTCTTAGAGCCAACCTAACTTACCAGGACGCGCAGGAAGGGCATTGTCGATACAGCTGCGAACGCGGAATATATGGATTTTGTCTTTGTAAGCCACGGCATAGATATTGTAACGCTGAGATAGCGCAGTGAGGTTAAGTCGATAAGAAGCGATCCCAGGGACGACATCTCCGTTAAGACCATCTTCGACGTCGCCATCAGGAGGCGCAATATCCCCTGGCTCCGAGGCTGGCCCAAAAGCGTCGTCGAAATCGAAATCGTCATCACCATCGTCATCATTATCTTCATCATCATCATCATCATCATCTTCTTCTTCTTCTTCTTCATCTTCGTCCATGTTGACGTTCACATTTACATTGACGTTGACGCCTTCGTTCAATGCGTGGCTCAAGAGCAGCAATAAAGGGTTATCGGGTAGAATATGAGGGTGGGCATTTCCTTGTGTGGCATCGCCTTGGGGAATTTGATCGTTGGTCATGTCGGAGTCGGAGTCGGAGTCAGAGTCGGATGGTACTTGAAAGTCGAGACCGGCAGGATGGTTGAGAGGCAATGGGACGGTGGCGGCGCTCTCCCATGGTATGAGGACGGATGGCTTGATGTGATACTGACAGGCGCCATGTTAGTATTATGTATTATACTGTTCTCGCGCGTGTTGGCATGGGACTCGCCCTCTTCCGCCCCGTTTCACAATAGCACTGGCCAACGTGGAGAGCATCCTGTGCCATGGTGCATCCAATACCGTTCCCGCTACGGCTGTCGTGTCACGGGGAGGTGGATAGTATAGTAGTATATTGACGAGGTTTTGGAGAGGACGCTTGATTCCGATCACGATGTTTGCAGTTCGACGTTCGATGTCCGGTGTTGTGCTCAGTTTTAGTGGAGACGATCGATCCCCAACTTTGCCTTACCTCACCTTACCTCACCTTGCCATACATAACCTTCAATTGTTACCTTGGACTTATAAGGTATGGCATACCAGCCTCGCATAAAGCAAAAGAGACAATGACAGTGGCAGGGTTGTTATAGGAGGACATCTCTTCAGCGTACATGCTAATGAGAATTGAGAGAGACTTGGAAGTTAAAACGAACGAACGCTCATGAACTCAACAGGATCCCGTCCTACCTAGTACCAACGTTAGGTGCAGAGTAAGGTGAGTAGGTAACGAAAAACTTTGAGTTGCCTATCGCAACCCGACAATTAAAAGGTGGTGTAAGCTAGCTGGATAGTTGGACAGTTGGATGAAACAAGACCCGTTTCTTCTTTCCCTCCTTTCCCCCCTTCCCCTCCTTCCCTCCTCCCTCCTTCCAAACAGATGATGCAATATTTACGGCAACGAGAAAACCACATGCACTTACTTATGTACCCCAATTATACCCCGCATTTTGTAGTCTATTGTTCCATGCGTATTTATTTATTTATCTTATCGCAATACAGGAACATGATCCATAGTGGGCATGTGATGAGTCATCAGCTACATACTTACTTAAGGTACGGGCATACATAGGTAGTAGAAAGCTCATTCAGCCTCCCGCTTATCACGAACCCTTCATTCTCCCACGGATAAGGAACGCACTGGCAGATAGTCTATCCAATACATTATTAGTTATTTGTTCAAGTTTTATACTGTTCAAAACCCTACAGCCAAAGCCAAGGAAACCAATACACGTACCGTAGTACAGGCACGTACCTCGTGGCTGTATGCCCGTCACTGCGTTGAGTCCCTTGGTTGGGAGGGCACAGAGCAAGGAACTGGCTACCCAGGGGGGTGCGGTTCTCATGGACAGACTTCTGTTTCGCATAAGTGATATCATTAGGTGCGGGGTTGGCCATCGAAGTTTTCTAGAAGCCCATGCTGGTTCATCGTACCTAGAACAACCAGAAACAGCAATCAAGCTCGTGCTCGATCACCAAATTTTTACGTACTCGAGACAAGTGACAATCCCGAGCTAAGCCCTACGGCCCGCCATTCTGGGTCTGGTATGATGATATCTACCGAATGGGGCTCAAGAAGTGACCATATCCAAGACGGCAAGGCAATTGACAAGTACAGTAGTGCAAGGCTATAGGAAAACATACCCCAAAAGCTGTTGCTTCTCTTGTCCTACGACTCGACTAGTATCGTGAGATTAGTTCGGAGAAACGATCTCCAGTATCCAGTATTCAGTGGAGCCAAAAGTAGAGGCACGCCAAGATGTGATTTGATCAAACAATGAGAAATTCCGATAGTGCTGCCAGACCTCCCATTGGCGAAAGATAAGGCGACGAGCTACTGAAACTACTAGTATAGCTTAAGCCTTGTTCCACTATCCCAGCGGAAAAGTGAAATTCACCTTGATCGCGCGACTCGTCAGCATCAGCTTTGGGGCTGAGCAATTGTTCTATCTTCATAATTCGCGCAGAAGAGGATACGCTGAGGATATGGATATATGAAAGTGCTTGTTTCTTTTTCTACCAAGCTCAAGTCAGCGATAGGGCGCTATCTCTTTAATGTTGACTATTAGAATATTAGACTAGGGACTTCTTTCTGTGAAGGGCTTTCCTGTACAGTACTCAGGCGAGGATGACCAGAACTTCGAAAGCAAAGTAGCTGACACCCTAAGCCTCGCATGAAAAATGTTAGTGAGATACTTCAGCGTGTTCACGGTAGTTATCCTTGCCACTCATGCCACTCATACCAACTCGGGAACGGCAATTGGCTCCTGCATCTACCAACGTGGGGAGGATACGCGAAGGAATGCACAGGGTTGTATGCATAACTACTTTTTAACGTCATTCGAAGCCAGCAAGTGAATGATTAATCAGAAAGCTCAACGACACACTGGTCACATCTACATCAATTGGCGCCTGATATGATTGGCACATTGGCAAAGTGTGGTGTAACGCTGAGGTTCTAGGCTTCCGGAGCTGGTTGATAAGGCTTCAGCGGACTGCTACCGGTATTCCTATGGCACGAGACGGGGCACGACTCGTTGAACTAATGTTCGGAAACTTTAGTAACGCGATCCACCATCGAGCTGTCCAAACCATCGAGCTGTCCGATTTTCCGACCGCGTCACCTTTATTTTTAAAAATATCAATCACAACGTATTAAAATTAATTAAAACTAATCGGAATCCTCTTCATTAGACGTTTCTACAACTACTGTACATGTTCGTACATTATGACCAGTGTTGCCGCATATACCACACCGGCGCGCGCGAGCTGCAGCCCTTGCAGGACGACTACTACTTTCACCATTTTCCTGTAAAACCAAACCACCACTTTCTTTAGACACTTGCAGAGTTGTTCCTTCTTCAAGAGTAAGTACTCCTCCAGGTTGTAGCCGCTTGTTTTTTGTTTGCCGGCGTTTACTTAATATGTGGTTGGTCTCGCGAAGCTTGGAGACCTCACCACGTAATAAAGCAACTTCATGCATCATAGCATAAGTAGCTTTTGATAATGAGCTGACAGCATTAACAATTGGTGTTGGAGAGCTTCCTTGATGGTTAGAGATTCGGGTTTTTAAAAAAACGGACTGAGAAACGGCTTCGTTAATGTTACTGGGTGTTATAGACACCCAGGGAGTAGCAGGCAGTCCGGGAGGCGGCGACGGAGTTTGGAAGACTGGCGTAATATCAAGCTGCGAAATAACAACTTGCGGGTCGAAAGGAACAAGGCCAGCGGCCCTGAAACCAGCTCGAACGTTTTCAGGCGTTATTGCTTTCGTATACGCCTCGAAAAACGCGGGCAAGAAGTCTTCTTTTGAGATATGTGTGATATGGCGCCGCATTAGATCTTCGATTATGCGACCGTAAATCTGTTTTAACGCGCTAAAACAGGCAACATCAAGAGGTTGGAGCTTATGAGAGGAATGGGCAGGCATACAGAGTGTAATAATGTTGTTCTGCTTGCAATAATTCTCGAAAGCTTCGGAATGGTGGCTTTCGTGACCATCAAGGATAAGAAGACGTTTTGAGCCCGTTGCTCGCGGCTTGGTGTATTCATCAAAGTGCTTAATCCATTCCAGACCAAGCTTATTGTTAATCCAACCATTTTCTGAGACTGCAATACGCCAATTACGTGGTAGAGAGCTGTTGCGATACCACGACGCAAGGTGGGTTTTCCCCTCTAAAATGATAAAAGGCGGTACTGCCCAACCTTGAGAATTGACCGCACAAACGGCTGTAGACCAATTCCGATTGCCTTGCTGGGCTTGCCTAGGCCTTGTACGCCTTTCAGAACTTGTTACAACCATACCGGTTGTAATTATGCCCATCATAAACCCCGTTTCGTCGAAGTTGAAGATATCCTCTTCCGCAATACCCTCACGCGCGATTGTAGCTTCCACGCGTTGAAAATACGCGTTATATATAACAGGGTCTTCGCATAAAACCCTACTATAGTCCATCCGACGGTTTAAACGCGTCCGGAGCTCTGGTGTACGCGTTATAAAACGCGACGTCCAGTTCTTCCCAACAGCCTCAGCCCCGCGTTCGTGTAGCAGTCGATTAGCCATATCTTCAACGTAACCGAGCCGAGGGGGAAACGATCGCGCGTCGAGGTCGATTATGAAGTTTACAATTGATCTTTCTTCAGAAACAGTAAGTTTTATTCGATTAGGTAGTTTGTCGGCTCGTGCTGGTATTCCTTTAAATCTGGTAATAAGGGTAGCTTTAGGGACAGTATAGAGTTTAGAAAGTTTACCATAAGAAATATGAGGGTCGCGTCGTTTAGCTTGGATAGCTAGCGAGATTCTGGCTTCTTTAGAAACAGAAGACATGTTGTGGTGGTAGAAATATGTATAAGGAAAGTTAAAAGGTTGACGCGGTCGGAAAATCGGACAGCTCGATGGTTTGGACAGCTCGATGGTGGATCGCGTTATAGGTAAAATATAAGCATTCACAAAGATAGGGATTCTTCGGATTCGGAGGTTGAGGGCCTGATTCGTTCGCCACAGTCCATTGCAAATAGAAATGAAGACACGGAGTAATCGATTTCGTAATAAATACTGGCCATCCCTGCCATTGAGAGGCTCGAGCTCCTGCTTGGCTCCAGGCTTAAGAAAAGAGTATCTATCTAATTGTTGAACATGACATTTCCTTCAATGTCGACATATACGTTAGGAACTGGGGCTGAGGGTTAAGGTAGTTCCAAGATTGCGAGCATCAAATAGAAATGCAACCCGTCGAAACCACCAAGCAAATCATTGCTCTGCTATTCGATAGGCTAACAATACAAGAGCAACACTTGCGTCATGAAGAGACGGGGCCATGGAACGACAGCCTTTTTCGGGAACCCCCTGCCCCCCTAGCCAGTAGCTACCTGCCCATTATCTAGGTTGTGGACCCTGGCTGCCTGGTATGCGGAATTGCATAACCCCACAGTGAACCCCACAGTGGACCCCACGTCTGTCTCTCGGTGCCAAGCCTCTTCTAGAACTTCTGTCAGTCGTCACACCATCACCATCTTAGAACATCTTTTAGGATACACATTGAACGACAATTGAAGTGTCCTATCTACGAGCAGGTATGTGGGAATCGGTAATTTGATATGAGTGCAAGGTGACCAGTTTTATTTCTCATCAACTGAAGGGGCACATAACAGCACTCTCCGTAGTTCACTTTCCCCCGATTTGTGAGGACCATGATCTCCTGCAGTACATCAAAGTTAGGAATGCTTTCGCTTATCTATCCTGGTCAAGCCAAACGAGATTCTCGCAGCAATACCACCACGATTGGGTAGCATGCAGCGACAACTGAACCGATGTCGCTCTCGCCAAAGAGAAGCCCCAGGTTGATGGATCTCGCGACGCCACGGCAATGCTCGACGATTAGTAGATAGTAGGGAGACACTCGCTGCCCGCCGCCTAAGAGCTCCGATGTCCCCGACGGAATGATTCCAAGTAGCTTGCTTACTTCTTCCTAGTGTGTCTAACCGGGCACATGGGGGTCTCCCATCAGCCCATCAACCCATCTCCTTGAGGCTTGGCCCAAAATTCCCGGTCTGCCAGGGGTGGAGTCCAGCCCGTGGGACCTGTACCCGACTAACTAACTAAACTAACATGAGCTTGAGCTTGGGGTCGAACCAATGAACTACTACTATAGCTCTTATCTAAGACTATCTTGCCGTCTGATTAATCGATGTCTTTGCCATCTGAAGATCCCAAATCGGGGCCCTGTCGTGCGTGTGAATAGCCTGCCCCAGTTCGACGCTCATCATTGCGCTTCTCTCATATATAGCATGGGGAGTTCCGCATCGGCGTCGGCTCACACGTCAACGCTCCCTCTCTCCCCGTTCCATTCATTGTTATTAATCCAAGATACCCACTTTGTCTCTTCATCCCTCTTTTGAGTTTTGATTTTGGGACGCCACACACATGGACTGAGACTAAAGTCTCCAATAATCTCTCATTCGGGGGTTTCTTGGTCGGTTCAAACCTCAGCTTGAGGGAGAATCTACGGAATCGTGAACCTCCTCCTCCTCCCTTTAGCATCCGCGTTGACACCATGTCGTGGTATCCGTCCTACTCGTGGACGGGGCCGCCTACCACGTTCAATAGCACCAATCTAGAGACTGGAGGGGATTCCAGTACGTTTTTTACATCCAAGAACTTTGTCTGGGAGGTCATCGAGCATGACGAGATGCAACAATTGGCGGACATGAAGGAGCAGGAATGGCTAACGACAGACTCGACTTCTGCGCAGGAACCCAGAATCTAAATCAATGGTACCAATCCGGAGACCAGGCCTTCATTATCGTCGCGGCGTGTATGGTTATGCTGATGGTCCCGGGTATCGCATTTCTATACTCGGGGCTCTCACGAAGGAAATCCGCCTTATCTCTTATATGGGTCGTCATGATGTCTTTTTCAGTCGTCATATTCCAGTGGTATTTCTGGGGCTATTCTCTCGCTTTTAGCACTACGGCAAAGAATGGCTTCATCGGTGACTTACACCACTTCGGCCTCATGAATACATTGGCTGTGCCATCTCCAGGATCACCGCTCATTCCAGAGCTCCTGTACTCTTTCTACCAGGTAAGCCTATCGCTCGCTTTCTCCACAGGGAGGGGGCACTTTTAAAGGCACACAATGGCGCCCCATGGTCTTGAAGGAATCTAGATCTTGACGTGTGCTGTGACAGATGATGTTCTGCGGTGTCACCGCTGCCCTCGTGGTTGGTGCTGTCGCCGAGAGAGGCCGTGTCCTACCCGCCATGGTCTTTATATTCTTCTGGTGCACGATTGTCTACTGCCCGCTCGCATGCTGGGTCTGGAACATTAACGGATGGGCCTTCAACTACGGTGTGCTGGACTATGCAGGAGGCGGCCCCGTCGAGATCGGCTCAGGTATGTCGGCGCTTGCGTATTCGTGGATCCTTGGCCGCCGCCACGAGAAAATGATGCTCAATTTCCGACCCCATAACGTTTCCCTCGTCACACTCGGAACAGTCCTCCTGTGGTTCGGCTGGCTCGGTTTCAACGGCGGTTCCTCATTTGGTGCCAACCTACGTGCCACCATTGCCTGCTGGAACTCGTGCCTCACAGCTATGTTTGCCGCGATGACATGGTGTCTCCTCGATTACCGCCTTGCTAGGAAGTGGTCTATGGTCGGTTGGTGCTCTGGTACCATTTCGGGCCTCGTCGCAGCTACGCCGGCGTCTGGCTTCATCCCTCCCTGGGCGTCCATTATACTGGGTGTTGTGACGGGTATTTGCTGCAACTTTGCTACTAAAGGTGGGTTTCTCGTCTATATTCTTTAGTCCTAGGTTCATTAGAATCTCTTCTAACCAATACATGCTCCAGTCAAATTCATTGTCGGAATCGATGACTCCCTCGATGTGTTCGCCGAGCACGCAATCGGCGGTATCGTAGGGCTCATCTTCAATGCACTGTTTGGTGCAAACTATATCATAGGGTTAGATGGCGTAAACAACGGCGTATACCCCGGTGGCTGGGTGAACCACCACTACGCACAGCTATACATCCAAGTAGCGTACATCGTGGCGGTATGTGGGTACTCGTTCGTGGTATCAGCTATCATTGCAAAGTTGATCGACATGGTCCCTGGTCTGCACCTTCGCGCGTCCGAGGAGGCCGAGCTCATGGGCATGGACGACGACCAACTCGGCGAGTTCGCGTATGACTATGTAGAGGTGCGCCGCGATTTTCTTGCCTGGACCCCGGCTAAGGAGGAACCCGCCGGTGGCGGTCACCGCATCATACCCCAGCACGGCATCGAGGAACACCAAAACTTAGCAAATATCAACGGTCACTCGCCCCCGAGCTCCGTGCACCTCAGGTCCGAACAGGAGAAGATGGGCGTGTCAGTCCGCGCTCCAGCCAAGGAGCAGGCTGCGGAGATTGCGGCTGAGAATAGTGGTAACTCATTGCCAGCGTCGAGGGGCTCATCCGAGAAAACCGAGGGGAAAGGACAGGAGATTAAACAGAGTCTTTAACCTACCTGATCTTCAATTATCTATCCAATGTTTTATCATCTGGAAAAGGTTGTTTCTGTGTATATTTTTCAGCCGGCAGAAGTATCTTGGGTGTTCTATCTGAGTTTGTTCATTACTCAAGCTATACATACACATTACATGGAAGAGGAGATGGTCATCTTATACGTGCAATAATACCCAACCGTTTTTCTTTTCTTTGCTCTCGTTTATATGAGTCGACATCTACAGTGTGGGCACAAGATGAATAGGGGTTCGCTAGAGACATTTTGAGCGTCCTTGTGTTCCTAGGTACTACAGCAAAGGCTTCTTGGCTAGCTTTCCAGGGAAAGTACGCGCAGAAAATATCAGAGTTACCTTCACGAGCACAGACAGATCATTAATGTTTCCATCCTCGCAATACGCAAGCCACTTTGAGGGTGCTTATATAACTATAGCGCGAAGGTTAATGAGTAATTATGCTTAGGGCTGAGGGGAAGGGGCGCTGAATTCAACCGCATTTAAAGGAATAGAACAGTATAGCGTTACTTACTAAACTATCTTAACTGCAGCAATCACATTTTGCTGCGTTGTCTTTGCACTTTTGACCCATACCACAAAAGATGGCCGGCAGAAACCACACCATTATCACTACGCCTGTTCACTGTCTCGTTTCCTGATGGACACCTTTCCATAATCAAGAAAATTATACCTATGGGCGGCTCTTTTGCGATGGGCTCGTGGATTATCTCACCATGTACCCCTAGCTCCTTTGCGATCCCCGACCACGGGTTTTGATATGATTGACGACTTCTATGTCGTCGAGGAGGAGCAATTCGATAACTTTAGCACAGGTGTCCCTATCCTGTAAGAGTTGGTGACGTCTATGCGTCAAAGGACCAAGTCGTAGGAAAATGTGGATTTAGAAGCATCTCTACTGTCTAGCTTGCTCGAAATCTCCAGCAAGTCTCTAGCCTACAGTTTTTACCCTTTCCCGCTATCTTCTGCGATCTAGTTGACAGCCTATGTTATAGAACGCAACCACGTCGCTTTGAAGATATATGCTAGAGGAGTGAGGTATCAGGACGAAATTCAGATGTACGAACGCCTGAGCGCGGCGAGCCGTGCTCATCCTGGTAGCCGCCATGTCGCAGCGGCTTCGGATGCCTTCACATTGCCACGTCCTGGTGGTGACCACTACTATCTTGTATAGAAGCCCCCGCGGGACAGTTGGCGAGACCTCTTGCTTCCGAAACCCGACTGGCCGCTTTACAGACCTTCTCAAGGCGGGACTCAAGCCACTTTTTCTCGCGCTCAACTTCTTACAAACTGAATGCAAAATCGTTCATGCGGGTAGGCCTTGTGTCGTTTATAGTCCCTTTACTTGAAACAATGTGACTCATGTTTCTACCGGCAAAATATCAAAGCCGACAATATCCTACACGAGATTGCCGATGATATTATCCTCGAGGCTTTCACTAAAACTGAGCTGGGGACCATGTGGAAAATTTGGCTACTCTTACTTACCCCTTGCCTTTTCTTGATGTAGATTTGGGTCCTTTTTTGAAGGCAAACACCTGTTCTACGGAGAAGACCCTGATGGAAAGGGTTATTCCACTTGAGCACATCTTGCCGAGGTAGTAGGCTTGCTCAGTCCCCCGCCAGTTGATCTAGTTCAAAGGGGAGTGCAGAGCCCGAAATTCTTCACTAGCGACGGCAAGATAGATGATTCCCGGTCTACATATGTGTTGATATATGATTCGATATCTAACCCTAG
This sequence comes from Xylariaceae sp. AK1471, assembly GCA_023159215.1. Lineage (NCBI taxonomy): Eukaryota > Fungi > Ascomycota > Sordariomycetes > Xylariales > Xylariaceae > Xylariaceae sp. AK1471. The sequence goes on along the minus strand of JAJKLI010000013.1, from coordinate 455,566 downwards.
TCCGTATGTGGCAATTCTAGGACAACGGTAAGTCGCTGTCGAGGTGCCGCGGGATACGGCCTTGGGAAGTCTGTACAATATCTCGGGGGTGAAGAAAAACGGGCTTCCCTGGAAATCGTGCGAGGAATGTTGTAGTGGCGTCCGAAGGCAGGAAAACAGCGAAGCAGCTACTCAACGATCCTTGGCTCAATGGTTAACCATAGTGAGAGGACAACACATATGTCGTTGAACCCTGCTAACTCATGAAGCTTATGACACGATGTTTAGGCTTCGGGCAATTATGGGTTGCGGTCTATTGTTGAGGTCGAGTTGAGTGTTGAAAGAAACGACCTGGAGCAAGACCAAGGTTCCTCAGCTTTGGCACTTAGGCCCGCTCGCCAACCCTCTCTACTTAACTGCGAACATCCTAAGTACTTCATTTACCTTCAATCAATCGCACGCTTTCGGGTCTGGTTAAAAAACTTGAATTTTTCATGACATGGGCGATAGATTGAAAAGAAGATGGGAAGGGAGGAGGCAAAAATAAAAAACTCCAAAAAGAGACGTACAACACCAGGGATTCGCTGGTCGTCACCGACCCAACTACTAATCTGGCGGTATGTAGCTTAGCTATGGGGGAGCGGACGGGACCCCGCGTTCTCTACATCCTATGGTCGTACGTGATGGAACAAGCAGTTCATCAAAGCTATATTGTCGAAACTAGAAGGTGGAAGAAATTTAGGTTATGGATCGTAGTGGTGGCGTGTTATATACCGCGACAGAAATAAACCCTTCGTCTTTCAGGACAGTACACTTGCTCAGTCGTTTGGAGTATGGACCAACTTACAATCTACCATTAGCTATGAATATTTAATGAAAGTGGTTTGTAAATCCTAGACTGACTCGTGGGTTGCAACGTCTAATGGTCTTGACTGTTAAGCATCAACACCCGAACTACTCACTCAGAAATCGCTTCCACAACTAGATAGATAAGTTCGACACTCCCCTGCATTCAACGGCTGATTTCTGAGGTTCTGTAGGAGACTGTACTTTCATAGGCACGGAGATTATGACGAGACTTTTAGCTGTTTCGTGTACAATTAAATATAAATCCCATACACATTGGGTTGACGGAAAATTGCGAGACCGCGCCCCTGGCTTTCCTTGCGTTACTGCCTCTCGAATGTCTTCGACGCGAATGTCGTAAAATATTTCCGCTTTAATATCACCATGAGACACACAATCTACGGCCTGATAAGCCTGCATGTCGTTCGTTCGTCAGTCCAAGTATAGAACACTGCAGCCGCTCGACCCTGGCTCCGGCAGGCATTGCATTCCGGCAAGGTAAAGAGAGCTGCTACTTGACTGGCGAAGCGGCGTATATAGTTTCCTCCGTCGCGATCTATCACTTGTCTTCATGAATGACTCAACTTAGTTGCCGTTTGCGTGGATAGAAAGGTAGATGAGAGAATGAGAGAATTTGTTTAAACATGTTCATTGATGTCATTAATATCCATTTCATTGTAGTCTTTAACAGGAATAAAGTTTAACTTACTTAGTGCCCTCAGAGTCCTCAGCAGAGAGATACGTGAAAGAACCAGGACTACGTCTTAGGCACTCCTCCAGGCCTACTCTGTGGCTTTGGTGTGGATGGATCAGTACGAGGTAGAAAGACGACCAGGAAGAAGTAGCCCTGTCCATTGCCACGGCACGACAGGCGCCGTCCATGTCATGAAGCTAGAAACGTTCGCCTCTCTCAAATAAAACCTCCGAAGTCAAGGTATGTTATCTATAGCTTGCGCGTCGTGTCGCGATAAAAGCGTCGTTTCGTGCTGAAAAAGCATTGGTAATATCGTGAGGCCAGGGGGGCCGGTTACATCGATTGCCAGGCTGTAGAGAATGTCCTTGGTGGGAAAACAAACCCAAACAGTCTACCACGTAACCTAGGCCTCTAGCCTTTCCTGGTAGCGAGCTTACGTCGCCATACGCTACCGCTGTTTGCCAGGTTTTCTCCCTGAGGTTCCAGTGGGTGCACCCTCGATGCATTTTCGAAATGAGCCTGAATGCTGAGATGACAAATATCTATATTCGCGCACGCAAGCCTTGCCTTGTGTGGAGCTTCAAAATAACGACTCCCGCCGTCGCTCTTGTAGTTCGGATAGTCTTTATATTATATATTTAGACTTCTCACCCGTTCTCGAACTCGTGCGAACTTAGAACTCAAAGGGGAAAAGGTTGATATGAAAGGACTAACAAGATTCATAGCGCAAAAAGGTCCTCTTTATAGTTACAATTCTTTCCAACTAATCGTATAACAACAACAACCTCCCCCTCAACTATCAACATCTCGAGATTTACTCCAAACCAAAAGCACACTTAAGGAAAACTCAAACTCCTTTGCCAAACTTTGTCTTACTTCGCAAATTTGTTTCCCCAGATATAGATCAAACAAGGCCCGGCCGGACCAGACCAAACCAGCACAACCTGCCTCCATGCTTTTTTTTTGGGCACCCCACAAAACCTCAACCTTGACCAAGACCACCGAGGCGAAAGATATTAAGATATCGATTGACACCATCTTTCAAAGTAGAGAAAAGGGTATTTTTGATGATGAAGAAAAAACATTGAAAGTGGAAAAACGTCATAGTCATTAGCGGATCAAAGGGCCAGGCCACTGCCGTCGCCAGTCCAGCGATATAATGCCAACAATTCGCGGCGACGTTGATGCTGCTCGCCGAGGTCTTCGGGCACCCGACCGCGGACCTGGGCGAGAGCGCTACGCATGACTTTACTGAAATTACGCTATTCAAACAGTTGTTAGTCGGCAAGCATAGAGAAGAGAAAATAATGGAATGGAATGGAATGGAATGGAATGGAATGGGGTGAGAAGGAAAGGTGGGAACGGGCATACCTGATATTCGGTATTTAGGGTGACGACGCAGGCCTCATGGGCGCGAATGATGGTCTCGCAGGCGCGGACAACGCTGGCAGATGCCTCAAGCTGGAGCTTGTCGGCGATCAGGAGTAGTAGGAACGAACCCTGCAGGAGGTAGATGCCGTAGAAGAAGGGCATGAACTCGAGGCCCGGATCGTACTCGAGGATATTGCTAATCGCTTCGGCAGCCGACACAGCATGGCCAGTGGCGGTGATGAAGCCTTGGGATGAGATCCAGAGGTCGTTATCATCAAGCAGGTTGATAGGGTCCCACTTGCTCGTAAGTAGAATATGCAACACGTGCATGACGTGTGTGCCGTAGGATACGACGATGCGAGTCTGGATATCTGATTCGGTCATCCGCGACGAGTTGGTATGTGCGGAGCGCACCGAGGACGAGTCGAGGTGGTCCAGTTCGGAGGGCATCTCTAGCGTAGCTGATTGCTCGTTCTTGTCCTCGGAGCTGACCTTGAAGTTGCGCTGCTCGAAGTTCTTTAGACTTTCTTCGTACGTCTCGAGATGCCGGACGATCTCGGCCTGTTGGTCATCCCACTCTCGAGCTGGACGGAAACCAACGCCGAAGCGTGGGTGGTTACGGGCGTGATGGAGATCGACAATCTCGCCCAAGATGGTCATCAGGGGTAGAAAGTAGCCGAAGATACTATGGCCAGTACATTCAAATTGAGGTCCGCGGGCTCGACCACTCTCCTCAGTTAGATCGTCACCCAAGGCAGGGTCCGTTGTATATGAACCGAAATTGCCGTTCTGCCATTCCGTATCGTCCATGGGCTGCAGCAAACTCTCGCACTCGATATCGAGGAGAGAAAGAGGCCGGTTGTAGCAGAGGGCTAAGTGGCGATCCATTACGTAGACGAGCCACCATATGCGCCTCCGTTCTTCGCGCTCTTCTTCGCTGACTGTGGCATTGCTGCCTTCGTTCTCAAGCTCGGTGTCCATATCGCCGTTATGTTCGACTTCGTTCACATCTTGAGTCGTGGAGGCTGCATTTGCAGGCAGCTCACGACCCAGCTTCAACTCTCTGGCGAGAGACCATGCCGCATTCCACCACCGCATGCTGGCCCCCTTATACTCGCTTGCCGAGACGACTGTGGCCAGGTGAATGTATGTAACGACATCGTCTAGCGATCCCGCAGCCCCAAAAGCTCCGGGCTCCACACCGATGTTCTCCATGCTCATGGAATTTGGAAGGGTCACGCCGAAGCCACCTAGGGAAACACCATCCATCGCAGGGCTAGACAACGGTGACGCATCGCTAGACGATGTGTGGACCAAAGGCTTCAGTAGGTTGACGGTCAGTTCCAGCAACTTCTGACATATTTTGCCCCTGGCTGACGGAATCTGAGTTAAATAGGGAGCATCGCTCGTTTGTGCAGCCACCCAAAGCATACTTGCTAATAAGGCTGGTTGGCATTGCCGGGGTTTGCTTGGATGCAGAAATGATCGCTTTCTGAAGATAAATCCAAGAACATATGGCGACATTGGATGGGCATGAGCCGACGAAGAACTCGAGAAGTATAAATCGATCAAATCGCAAGCAAGAGAAACGGGAATTATGTTGCCCAGATGGGGGACAAGTGGGTTCAGGACAGGATATCTGAGTTGTTGGTGATAGGTATTTTGTGGAATATGTGGTTGATACTGAGGGGGCGGTGAATTCATGGACATCCATCCAGGTGATCCACCATCTCCAGCAAGAGGGTACGCGCCAATCGGGCTGGTTTCCATGCGGAATGCTGCCGAATGATTTGTAGAGTAGCCGGTTGGACTGTGAGCCTGGAGAGTGTACGGGAGATCGGGGTAGTTAGACAAGCCTCCTTGACCGGATCCGTAAGCCGTGTGTGACGAGTTACCCATCAACTGGCTAATGGTTTGCCTGTCGAAGGGGTTATGAATATTTCCATATCCATTGAAGTCCAGTGGCGCCGGACTCTCCATATGTTCCCTATCCAAAGTCAGGGAGTGATTAACTAAGTTAGCTTGGTGAGAGCCGAACTCAGCTAAGCTGTCAAGGCTCCCCGTCCTTTGACTACGATCCATAGCATCCTCGTCGATTTCGCCCATAGCTTTATCGGACGATGCGTTTTGTTGGTCGTGCTTAGAGGAAGCTGCATCTTCTGTTCGGCCTTCAGTACTTGATCCGTTGTCGTCATTGTGCCCTGGTGATTTCTGGCCATCCTGGCCCGAAGACGCAGCAGCTTGTGCTGCCGCTTGTTGAGCAAGGTCTTTTCGGGACGCCTTTCCACGCTTTTTCCGTTCGCGAATATATTCACACCCTAGGCCGAATTCTGTTGACTATCAGCTGCGATCCATAACTCTCGACATCTAAACAAGCAGTATGTACCTATACAGTGAGCGCATGGGTGCTGCCCGTCACACTTGGTCCTCAACTGGTTGCATTGGTCGCAAGCCCTACTGATCCTTCTTCTTATGGGTCCAGAAGACCCCGTTGTTCTCGTACCCGGCCCACCATATGGATGTTGACGGTGCTTTTGTTGAGGGGCCCTTGTAAGATGTGGAGCATGGATACCGACATGTTGTTGAAGGTGCTGGAGAGCGTATTGAGGCCCGTGGCCGAATTCCAAGCCAGCTGCATGGAGGTGATTTCCAGGAACATGAGAGTTTGATAAGAGGGAGTTCGATGGTATTGAATGATACGGCGAGAACCGCTGAAGGGGATTCGACAGCATTTTCGAGTAAGCCGTTGTCGTAATGATTTAAGCAAAGAGGAGTTGTTGTCCGAGGTAATTGTCTAATAGATGATCATCGCAGAAATCCGCAAACTTCGAACGAGTGCAGGCAGTTGGGTGAAGTGTGTGTGCGTCCAAAGTGCGTGAAGTCTCAGATAAGCCGAGGAGATGCGCGATGGTAGAGCTATATGCTCCACGGAAGAGTAATTATAAAGTTCTGCCTCGCTTTGACTATAGTTGTCCCCCAGAACGGTGGTTCGGCTAAGGAACGGACCGGCACCCTCTTGTTAATGATGGAGCTAGAAGCATGAGCATGATGATAGGGTGGCCTGCATGGCGGACCTTAGAACAACAAGCAGAAAAAATGATCAGCACGATTTGGACGGACGGCAGAGCTCTCCACGCAGAATACAGGATACACAGGATCCCAAGGCGGGTAGCGGGGGTTGGCGTGTAAGATGGACGATATTCCAGGGGCCTGACAACAACTCAGTCAAGAATTGGTGTGCTAATCTGCCACGTTCCGTAGAGCATCATCTGTGACTGAAACCTCAGTAGCCTCTCCCGGACTTGTAATAATAGTGACCAACTTTAACGCCAGGGATAACTACCATGCTCGGAGGGACGATGGACCAAGGGAAGGCCAGAAATGTCCGATCTGCTCAAAGCGACGTCCTAGGTCTGGGTTGTCCACCTTTCTAACGACGTCTTGTAATTCCGTGTGCTTGGCATGCATATAAAGAAGGGGTTCCTGGCCTTCTCCAAGGTGCTTCGATTGGCGAAGGAGGGTGGCTTTCTTACCAGGGCAATATAGAGAGCAGAGTACGTATATTGTGATTAATATACGACGACGGCACAATGCTATGTAGTGGCAAGTGGACTGACTAACTGGTTGGGGTGGTAGAGGTCAGAAGTTTAGTAGCGTTTCAAGAACGATCGTTTTGGAGGGGAAACCGCTTCTATGTTCTCGGGCTTGCTTGTTATATGGCCCGCTTCGTGACTGGAGAACACCCAAATACAAGGGTCTGACTGGCTCGGAAGTGCGGGTTCTGTGTGGGCAAGGAGGGAAGAGATGTGGGCATTCCCACGTATTCTCAACGGCCGGGCCAGTACTACGACCCACCAGTGCAGATAGACGATATGGCGTCAAGAAGACTTAGTATATGCATAGTGTAATAAGAATCAACCTTGTGAGCTTGCTGGAAGAACCTATCTAGACTAGTTTCTTTGCAATTCATGAAGAAGATAAGTCTGGCCTGGTCTAGCCGGTTATGCCAGTTGAGATAACTATGTATCGTCATGGATTATGCTCATGTTGTTCAGTACTGTCGGTGTCAAGACGACAGGCGAGCAGCAGGTTGATGTCCTTGCTTGAGAGCTTCGCCTGTCTGGTCTTGAAGCTTGGGCTTACGGTATTTCAGTATCAGCATGACTCCTAGGAATACAACATTCTAACAAAGCCGGTCATATGACGGCCTGTGGTTGTCATGATTGTCATGGCCAGGAAAGACCAGAGATAGAAAATGGCCTCCATGGTCCGGATCGGTTGATGGAGTGCCAATATGGGGGCAAAGAAGTCAGAGGAGGAAAGGGATTGACCGTCCCCAGCTTTTCCAGCGGATCCGTGCCATCCATGGCGATCACTGCAACCCCGTCGGGTCTTGGCAGATGGTTAGCTTTTACTTCCGGTAGTTCATAGCGTGGGAGAAAATCACTTTTTCTGCAGATGTTGATATTTCCGTTGTGCGTAACCATTTTCTAGCGACATACACTTTTTGGTTCTCTACTTCGATCTTGATAGTACTCATTAGGTGGTGGCAGGGAGCACACCCATACTAGCAGCGTTATAGTGAAGGCCTGGTAAGATTTTCGCAGTGCGTATCTTCGTCTCATCTTGAAAGTGTTTGAGGATGCACATCACGGAATATTCCCCACACAGCTTACCAGTTCCAACTTCGCGCCCCACGATTTCTGTCTGATGGGAGCCGCTTAATGATGAACGAGTGAACAGGTAAACTATCTCAACTAGAGGTCGCGTTTAGCTTACATGTCGACATGCGAGAAACATATGCGAAGCGTAGGGTTAGTATTAAGGCCACCAGGCATTAGCTTGTCTCAAGTATGTCGACATGATCTTGTCTGCGCGTCTTCTTGAGTAGATGGGCTAGGTAGGTGCGGTGACCCTCCTGTCAGGTAGTTCACCTCAGAAAGGATAAAGTGCACCTATCGTCGTTAATAGGCTGTCAATGAGGTGTAGCTCGGTCAACGGTGAGCTCACAGTAATAGTGACCATATCTCAACTCTATCCAGGCCCGGATGTCCTTGGCACCGCTACCCGTTATGAAGTCAAGTTCGAAAAATCAGACTCGGTTAAGCTCATATGCTTTCAAACTGAACCGTTTTGTTTTCATACCGGATAGAGCCATTCTCAACACGGCCTTCTCTCCTCTTTGGCGTTGCTCTTCGCTCAGTCTCTTCGAGATTCGCCATCTCTCCCATCTCAAGTATACAGAATTTATGCGCAGTATTACGATCCAACAATACTTCGATGCATAAAATGCAATCTCCTCCGATGCGAAACTCGGCCCTTCCCCATGGAAACGAGCTGATACTGTAGGTGATCTGTAGGTGGTCTGTAGATTGGTGTCACGACATGCCAATTTTTTATTATTGCCAAGACGGGACCAACGAATACCTTCCCTAACGGTTGTCTCCATGCTTCTTATTAGACAGCTGGCATCCCCAGTTAGGGAGCTGAATAGCCCCTCACGGTCAGGCTTCTCCGCGCTTCAAGGTCGCAACCCCTCACGCTTCTAGCAGCATCGGCATAAGCATGCAGACTCACCATATGGCGCTTGCATATGTGCATATGCATTACATAGATTAACTGTTTCCTGCATGCAGAAATGATACTCTAGTCTGCTTGGGGGGGGCTACCCGACCGTGGCATACGATCTGCCGTCACGAGGCCGCAACACTTAGGTAAGACGGGCCTGTGGTATCTCATAGCGCATCAGTATTATAGGTAAACGCAAGAGCCGGTCAACTTCGCTTGGACATCATATTTATTTTAGGGTTCATTTCGCAAAGACTCGAGTAACTCTTTCGTTTTCGTAGGAAGACCGAGCCTATCGTGATAGAGGTTCAGATACACCGACCCTCTTCTTCGACAGCAATGGAAGATGCGGGTTGCTATCTGGATAGCGAAACTCTAACTAGAAAAACAGTTGAATGTCTGCAGGGGGGCCAGAATAGGCAGCTAGTCACACCGATGTAGCGAGGCATTGCGTTGTAGTTTATCATTGGCTGCTATGACTTTCGTGGCGTTTTTTAAGAGAACGATGTCATGCTTCGTTCTCTTATTCGATGCCACCGAGCTGCCTGTAGTAGTCTCTTGCAGTAGTAGCAGTTATTACATAGTAGAACTGTGCCTAGGACTCCTCATCTCGCTAGAAGTGTGGGGATATTGATCTTAGATCCTGGGGGGGGGAAACATAACTCGAACTGCGCGTGATATTGACTATGCACGTTTCACTATTGTTAGCTAGTCATTATGAGTAAAGGAAACACGATGGTGAAGTCCTACGTGTAAGCTGTTAGCAAGTCAAGTGACATCATAGCAATGAAGCTCAGAACAAGAATCGGAGTATTGCTGTGTGAAGCGGGAGAGCTAGTCTAGCGAACAGAGGCTTGGATATCGCCGAAAGGAGTCGGTGGTCGGGCCGGATTTCCTCTCTGTACCAAGATTCACACAGATATTCTCGCAAACAATTCCTATTCGTCGCTTGTAGACGCGCATCCTTGTACAGATCTCGAATTTTACAAACCCACGAACCAATAGAAATTGCCGGTGATCGACCATATGTACACGGCTTCCACTCGAATGGATTCTTAAAAGTCAGAGATATAGAAAATCCGATTTCACGGGCTATGGCGCACATTGACTTTGAATTTGACTTCGATGCATCGCAAGACAGCTAGATGGCTTCCATTTCAACTGCCGATAACTAGTAAAGCTTGACGGCGGTACTAGTCTCCGTCGTCGGTGAGATGGAGCTTCGATAGTGATACATCGTCACAGACAGGCGGCATCCTCCGGAAATCGTTCCAAGCTAACGTATTCAGAAGAACTCATCAGCAGCTTTCCAGACTTTTACGAAGCTAGGATCATATGACTGCCGAAATGAAACTCGCTACGAGTCGTCAGCTTTTCAAGCCCGATATTGTCGATAACCGATAGATCGAAATCGCCGGCAACATGTATGTATGGGCTCCGCTCTATCGCAATATGACGGTAGCGAAGTGAGAGAAGCCACGAAAGCATCGCATTCAACAGCGCTCGTATCTGAACTCGAAACCGAAACTACTGGAAACGATGATAATGAGCTTCGAGGCTAGGTAGTCAATGACCACTTTGAAGTCTATGCTCCAAGCATATCATTCTGAGGTCCAACGTCCTACATCCAAAGTAAAGACCACCTCGCCTTGTCACCATTATAACGGTTTCGGTTCTGTGGAGCTGTGAAAACAGGGGAGGGCTGAGTGAGCCTCACATTTCGCCGTCGTCTCCTCGTTATAGTACTACTGGTATGTATTGGCTGACGATCAAATGTGCCGGATACTAGTACTACCTTCAGACTCTGCGTATTTAAATTCATTCTTACTTAATACGCCAATGCCAAGTGTGCCCAAAACGCGCTTATGAGTGCTTAACATGGTTTTGGAGTCCTCACATGGTCGTATACCGTATACCTAGTGTCTTCATATGCCAAGCGCCGCTCAGACTTCTACGTCGCAGTGCAAGCCGCTATCCCGACAGCGGAAATCTGGACCGAGAGTCCACCGGCTCGGTCAGATATTTGCTGACCCACTGTCTGAGAACAACCCTCGCAGAGACACCACAACCTTCTCCAGTTACCGGCCAACCAGAAGGCTCCCTTGCCGCTAGACGCCAGACAGCCCTGGCATTATGTTGCAACCAAGTGTCGCTGGCCTCACAAGAATATTGGCAACCTGGGGAACTACCCGGTTGTGAGGTGGCATCCGTACCTGTTTACTGTACACCACCTGATGAAACGGTCATGCTTATAGTACAGTAGGACAAGAAGCTCGTCATTCGTATAGCCATCTTTAGCAAGTCGCAGGAAGAACCGATTCAGGGTTCCCTGACACCATGCTCACCGTGGTATCATGCTTGTAGGACTGGGCTAACGTCTTTAGACTCAATGACAGGTCACTTTAAGGTAGCTCTGTTGCATTGAAACAAAATTGTGCATATTCTGTAGATATTAAACAACGACATAGCGCATCCAGAGCGTCAACGACCACTGACACGGATCTAGGTACGCCATCCCGCGCAGCCGCGTCTCCAGGATCGTGGAACCTAGGACATTAAACAACTACCGAGGCGCCATAATTTTGAGCCCGACCAGAACTTAGAAGTGACGGGTCGCCCTTAATGACGGTTTTTTAATATCCGAATACTGTATCTTTAGGTCCCCAAAGTCTGAAACATATAGGTATACAGCACACTCGCGCCTCATACCTCCGACTCTGCGAGGGCTATCTATTTCTGAAGCTTCACGACCATTTTAGAATATCTATGCATGTATATCCTCCGTTACTGCATATCTTACAGTTACTTCTCGCCCTAGTTCTCTATAGTCAAAGGGAGTTTATTATATGCCGACGTGCCCCTAACTAGTCGATGTCAAACTCACAGAAATGAGCAAGGGGGGAGACCTGCAGCCTCCACGATGCTTAAGAAAGCCCCGATGTTTCACTCGGTAAAGCTAGAAGTGGGTAAGGCAGAAGAAAAAACCTTCATGATTTCCACGTGTATGTCCGGAGGTTATGTGCCATCTAAGCTAAGCTGTCACAGAAAGGTGTATCCTCCCGGGCTTAGATACCGGACCACGACCTACATGTGTTCGATGACACCCAGGAACGACGGGTTTCCTTCCAGATCAGTAATGCCCCAGAACAGCAGGGGTTCGCTCGGCAGTCTGTCAACGATCTGGGGTACAGTAGCTTATGAAAACAGCAGATCTGTGGGTCAGGGTCTCTGGGTGGCACTTTCAGATAATGCCGTCAACTGCCGTGTTCCTGAGGAGTCCATTTATGCGGCTCACTATAAGTCAAGCCTCCTTCGGAAGACATCAGCAGAGACTTCCACTTCCGTCTGTACCAACTGGTTACGGGCATCTGCTGAGCTGCCTTTTGTGCTACGTCTTAACCACTCATTCTAGACATGATTTTCATCCTTGGGTCGTATTTTCTGCATCATATAAAGCTTTTTTGCCTTGCGGCCGAGCCACACTTGACGATATCCTGGGTTTGGCCACTTCTCTAATAGTCTCGTTCAAGCAGTCCGTCTTACCTCTTACGGAAGAAGAGAAACAAGACTAGAATTGGTACTAGCTAAGGTGAAGAGAGAAAATGCTGTTTACCTCCTTAGCAAAGACCTACGAGTGCGGCGATCAATCGCTTCTCGTCGGACCCTTGCATGGGGACCATTATCTAAATTGGCACCCAGCCAAGCTGATGCAACCTCCACATCCCGAGTTGATAGTCGACGGTCGAGGCCACGCAGAACACGAGGATCGGCTGGAAGTCGTTAATGACGACTGACGATCAAACCCCGCGTTATTTGACCATCTGGACTCTGGCAACCCCGGATCGACGGTGAGGATACCTGCCATTCGATACTTCATGCTCTCCATGTTTTTTCTGCAAAATGTCGATGATGCTGGGAAAGAAGAGCTGGTTGTCTAGCAGACTTGTCTACTCTAATGATCATTCGCCACACTCTATAATCAGATTGTCACATCACCTACATCATATCGTACGAAGGCTCCATTTCTGCGGAGATCAGCACACTGCAATATAATTCTCTAGACCGAAGGCGAGTTGCCACTGTCGCTCACCTTGCGATTTGGTTTCGTATGGCAGATAGGCGTATCAGATCACTGTAGACGCTTCGATGGCACGGGGAGATGTAGACGCCCGAAGGCCTCATCTCATGCGGCCGAGACTATGCGCTGATTCATTTATGTTGTACTCCATGCCTTCTAAGACTTCATCATATGATTTAGTTAATGCTTCCTGAGACATTGGAACCAAAGATATTTATATCCATTTACCTTAGACAATTGCTAGGTACTTCACGCTACGCTATTGTTAGAGAAGGATGATGAACTTGTTATTGCGCTAAAGTACACTTATGAACGACGGTAACGCACTTTCTTCCTCTTCTCTGTATCATGTTTGAACGGTCAAAGTTGATTCCTCCTCCCGAAGGTAAGACACTCATCTAGTCTCTAAGACATTGTAAGAAGATACGATAGTTTATCCAATGAACACACCCATCTTCTATGCCAATCGTTCGGATTCATTTGCATGGTCATTATAGTGAGTGAAGCGAGACATTATATAACAATACGAGAAAATCCCTTTGCTAGTAGTTGCTTGAGGCACCCAAACGGTCTATCGTTGAATCTGCCAAAAGTTTGCTATAGCAGTCTCGAACCCAATTAGCCCTGAGACCTCAGTTGATAGTTCAATGCATTGTTTCATAGGATACATTAATATCGTAAGACTTAGTAGCGCAGACAACATGTGTTCTCTTTCCTAAGATACGATATATCATTCTTCTTGTTTCAAGCTAGGGGCTTCTTTTCGAAACCACCCCTGAATGTCTGAGAAGCGCGGCTGATGTGCAGCGCAAATGAGACGAACCGCGCACCCCCAAACAAACTCGGCACGTGGGAAGGGAGCTAAGATATCAACGGATCTCCCGATACGATACAACAAGATCTCGAGACTTGGTCGTCTCCAAGTTTGATGCCTAGTATAGAGTTCCCTCTCTTGGATTGAAGGTCGATCGGGGTCCTTCAGGACCCGTGCCTATGCTTTGCCACGCCACACCAAAGAAGCTCGAATGACACAACCCGAGGTAACTTATGCGTATTCCCGCCGCAGAATTCTCTCGAACACACCACACTCTTGTTCGTTCATCAGTCCCGGATCTGCGCTAAGAAGTCTCATTTCATCTTCATCTCATCTTCCCTTCTCGAAGCTGTTGAGACGCGGACGCAGATCTCGTCCGATGTCGACGCGGCTTGAAGTGATCGCCCTTTAACACAACCTAATCTTCGACCTACTCCTACCTTATATCTCATCTCAATCTTGCCTAGGACTGGACCAGATCGTCTCCACAGTGGCGCACAGACAAAAGTGGTAATGGCAAGGCGTGGTAGACAAGCAAGCAGGAAAGCAGGGAGTCAACAGGGACACACCGAGGCCAAGATGGGATGGTATGGCTGGCTTTTCCTGCCTCTCCAATATTTCAAGGGCGATGATCCCATCAAGAAGAAATGGGAAGCCCTAGCTAGGTACTCGTCAAGTCTGGTGAACCCAAGCAGGACCAAGTCTCGCCGATCGACCGATACGAGCCGCCTTGTAGCAAAGGGCACGACAAGCCAACGACGTTACAAGATAAGAGATACAGGACAAGACGATACAATGCTGGGTCAGTTTGAACTTGTGACGGCCCGCACGTCTACCCCGTGATCGATCTATCTTATCTGATTACATTACTCTATCATGATGCATGTATGGGATGGCGCTTTGAGCATATCCTATGTCTGCATCTTCTACCGCCTAGTCTCGCTCTTGACTTGTTTCGTTGAAGTTAGACTATCTATCAGCAGCCTGGTTTCTCGTACGTTACCCCTTTCACTCTCGCACCCTCCCCTTTGTTCATTAGCTTTCGTCCCTGGTTACGTTCGGCCTACTGCAATGCCATATGAGTGAGATAGGCGGAACTTGCTATATCCTACCCATGACGGTGATTTATACCTTGGATTATGTTATGCGACACTACTAGACTGGTACAAGGATGTCAATGTATGAGAGAGTAGGCTGCGGTATGGCCTGCTTTCTGGACAGAAGTATCTCCTCTTTAAGAACTATCTGGAGAGTATGGAAGTAACCTAGACTACCATTGATTCTTCTTATTGTAACTGTATTATTCAATAGCTCACTCTAAAACCATTGAGCCACTCTAGATGTGAGATATGTAGTCTCCTAAGGGAACACACCACGAAAGCCAACAACGTACTTACTTACTTACTCTAGATGCATTTAACTTAACTTACCTTCAACTCACCAGTGATTCCGTAACCGTCATTTCCTATTAAATCTTACACCCATGCCGATGCATACATGCCGTAGAATCCATGACAAGAAAACCTGCATTTTATAACCACTCTCCTTTTCCAGCTTGCTTAAACTTAACATGCATTTGAAGTAAGAAACACACACTCCCAGTATACTACGAACATCTCAAACACAATTAATCCTCGGCCCAAGACAAAGATTGAGTGTGAAGGCCGGGTATATATATAGAATGAATTGATTTCACCCATCCTACGCCGTGGTCAGTGAGCGGAACCATTGCCCTTCTGCTCGGCCTAACGCTATGCATGTGTTCTGGATCTAATCCATGTGCCATGCTAAATGAGTATAGCGGCCGTAACCAGAAAGAAGAAGATAGACAAATAGCCAACAAGTGAGGTGGCAGGAGAGTTAGGCTGTGAGAACGTGGGAACGGGGTTTGCGAAGCGACGCATATCGCAGTAAAGATAACTTGATGCTAAAGATACCTAGGTGCTGTGGAGTCTATGTTACCTATCAAGAGTAGACATTTGAACTAGAAATGAATATGCTTCGCATACCTCTAGTAGATAGATATGTATATGCTGTACCTTTGTAGCTCGCAGCTTGTGGTTGCGTTTCTAGGTAATCGGACTTAAGGAGACCGGCCCTGAGGGAAGCGCAGGGTCTGGTGGGGCAGCTGGACGGGACCCTTGCAGCAGGCCTCTCTCGAGTCACACCGACTGAGGGGTCGTAACACCTTTGATAGTTTGTGCAGTAAATTTCGACTTTAATCTTCCTGATCGGTGAATAAAGCAAACATCAACTGAAATAATACACTTCTTCTGGTAAAAAAGCTAGTTTCTGTCGCTATAAACCTATCCTGGTCGCAGTTCGTCCCAGGGCTGCGACAATGACCACCGAGGAGAACAAGAGGCGCGCTGAGGCGCTAATTCCCAAGTTTCAGTTTGAACGTATCTTGAACCAAGGTGAGGCTCGGTGAATGCTCCCTGACACTAACAAAATAATTTCGCTTGACCCATTCAGATACAGAGCGAAACTGACAAATCATAGACCAAGCGGGACGACGCATCAACCTCTATGGCCAGGTGGACTCGCAGCCTGCACTTCTGATCCTTGAACGAGCTCCCTTCCCCGATGCGCCTGAATACCTATCCGCCCTACCCACCAATCTGCGCAGCATAACGAACCTAGGCAACAATGACATCTACTCTTGGTTTTTGGGTTCCGGGGGTCCAATACTCCAGAATGACGACAAAGACAAGTTTGCCGACTTTAAGATAGACCTAATTTGCCCTTGCACCGATAAACATATCAAGAAGCACAGTCGCCAAGGATTTCGCTTCGTGACCGAGACGCCCGAGACATATCGCGACAAGATCCGACCATTCATGCAGGCGAACCGGGAACAGGGCCACCTGAACTGGGTGTATAACATTATCGAGGGGCGGAAGGAAGTTGAGGACGTGATATATAGGACACCGTTAGGACGGGATGGCGACGAAGGCTTCTTATTACTGCCTAATCTGCACTGGGATCGAAAGACCATCGACGCGTTACATTTGCTAGGGATTGTCGAGCGGCGTGATCTTTGGAGCTTGCGGGATCTGAAGAAGAAGCACCTCGCCTGGCTCAAACACATGAGAGCCAAGCTAGTCGACGCCACAGTCAAGACATATCCGCAGATCGAAGAGGATCAGCTCAAGCTGTTCTGCCACTACCAGCCGACGTATTACCATTTCCACATTCACGTGGTTCACGTCCTGTTGGAAGCGAATTCGACACAATCGCTAGGCAAAGCAGTCGGCATGGATAGTATCATCGAGCAGCTGGAAAATATGACAGGTGGTGAGGAGACAGGCATGGAAAGTGTTTCGTTAAGTTATACGGTAGGCGAGGCATCGGATTTGTGGTCGGATATATTTGAACCTCTTAAGAACGATAGAGCTTCTCGATCGCAATGACCAGGTCGTTAACTGATGGCCCGCTCGGGCAGTCTTTCCATTCTCCGCCATCGCGTACGCAGTATGTCTCATCGTTCAAGCGGACCGTGCAACTCGTTTTGATGCCCAGCTGTAGCGCGAGTGTAAGTCAGTAGCTCATGTATGTGTCTGCTGAGGATTGGGTCTGGACGTACACTAGCGGATCTCTTCACACTGTCACGTAGCATGCCCATGCCGAAAGCGCCATCATCCCTCGTGGCGCATTCATTAATCTTTTCAAAGTCAACAGCATGTTCGAGCGCGCAATCTTCCACCAGCTCCCGCTCAGGAATCGCTTTATAGTCCTTAGTTAAACACATGGTGAACCCCAGCCATATTTTAGGGTCCGGGTACAGTTGGTGAGCACACAGCTCAATAATGTTACCCATGCACTCTCCAGGGCCGTGTTTGCATTCGACGCCATCGTTTTCAGTCGGGATTCCGATATAAGTGAGTGTGAAGTTCACTTTATCATGTACTCGGATCATAGCTGGGAGGAGCAACTCTCTGAGGCAATCTCTTGTGTCCGGACACTTGCTTATGATGTGCGCCTCTAAGGGAACCAACTCCCTGGTTTGGGCTGGTACTGAATGTTCAACGGTGTCGCTCACGTTTGAAGAATCGGAGATGAACACGACGTCGGGTTGAGGCGTAGGCGGTGCGCTGGCATAATATGAGAACAGGTCAAAAGCGTACACGCCATAGACAGTTATGGCGATAAGCAAGAGCAACAGGAACGGTCGGTATCGACGGCGAGTTCGGTTTCGCACTGCCCGTTTATCCTCCACTACAACACATGAAGTCAGTAACTCCTGGTTATAGTTGGGAGGGGAAGAAAATGACTCGACGTAAGGTAAGTACTCACTAAGGGGAAGGGTAATTTTGGCGGCCATACTGGTCTGATTGTCGGGGGATGATTGAAGTGTCTAAGGGATGTATTGAAAGAGTACTACGTGCAATATTACTCGTTCTGCTAGATTGCGAGGCAACCCATAATGATACGTATAATACCAGAAAGCGATGTAGGGTCGCCGAAGTGAAGCGAAGTTGTTGCAGTGGTAATAATGAAACAGTGCAATATCGACAGTGGAGGGGGAACTCCTGAATTCCGAAGAGAAGTCAGCAGCAAGCAGCGCAGCTGCATCTCGACATCTTGTGCAGCTGACCCAGACCCTAGAGAAGGTGCGTCAGGGTCTGTCAGGGATTATTGGGTGTTGGACCTGCTGATCGGAGGTTCAACGGAAATCTATAGCCAATCAGGTGCTGTGCCTTCCCAATACCGAGCTACCTAGGTACCTATGTAGGTATTTTATATATATATAGGTACCTACCTCCCCAAATAAGCGTCTCTCGGGTGGCTGGAGTTGCCTCGGCGGGCGTACAATCCACTATGAATATGTCCAATAAGTACCTACCTATGTACATGTAGGTATCATAACCAGTTACAAACCACCATCTGTAAATCTGATTCGTGCTTTTCTGATTGTAGCTGTGTTACAGATACAGTTTTTGACGGGAATACCCTGCGGACGCTACAGCTAGGTACGGTACTCGCTGGCATTTGATAGGTTCCTGTATCAGTTCATCATCCATGTATGCAACCCATTCCTCTATTTTTGTATGCATCGTGCATAGGACTACATTCCAATTCAGGCCGGTTATATGATCTTGAGTCGTACCTAGCCGATGGACTCAAACATACTGAAAGAAGCCCCTGATTGAAATATTTCTAGCTGCCGTTTTTCGCGGTAGGTACCTACGTTGTTATACTTGTCTAAACTGTACCTGATACCCTACCTTCTCCACGTCGATCTGCGTCCAATACCGTCTTCCTTGCAACTGCAACGTTCCCATAATCGGCAATTCTCCCTTGCTACAACCATCCTCACTACCTATGAACATATGCTTACCAACATCAGCCAGGCGGATATAAACTTGCCCTGAGCCCATCATCTAGCAGTTCGGACAAGACCAATCAGCTTAGCAGTCGTATGTTGGGTGCTTATTCTTTGGCACAGAAGAACTACTCCAGACCTGGTAGTTGTCTGGGTACTTGACCGTTTCCATCGATAACGAACACCTCGTCTCTGCTGCCTATTGTATGCCTATACATACATATTATATGGCAAACAGATAGCAGTATAAGATGTCAACAGGCAACATGTCAGCTCCAGCTCCGATGACACCCGAGCTGGAGCACTTTCTCAGGCCCATCTATATCGACGTGACGAAAGCGCACCTGCTCGCACGTGAGCTGCATCAGACCTTTCAACAGCTGGCTGCTGAATCCCTAACACAATTCCTGCCAACTCCCATATCCGAGTCCATCCTACGCCCTAACAAGGGACGCGAAAAAGGGCGGTATGTTCCACCGAGCCACTCTCAGTTTTGGGTCTGACTTCCACATCGGACACCAAGTCACTAACACTGTGCTAGGTATCTTGCTATTGACATGTAAAGTCTCGCAAGCTATGTTCTGTATTACTTCGCTAACTAGCAATGGACAGCGGTGGTACGAATTTGAGAGTTGGATTTATTGAGCTCTTAGGCAGTGAGAGTGCTCCCACTTATAACAGAGTCATCACAGACGGGAAGCATTCCGATCATCCAACATCACCCAACCTCCGCCGAGTCTTAGAGAAATCATGGCCGATTCAGGAGTACCTCAAAAAAGAGAATGCCGAATCTTTTTTCGCCTGGATTGGCAGCTGCATTGCCCAAGTCGTAAAAGAAGGAGTCGAGGCCTATACCCTGGAACGAAGCAGCGAACTGCCCATGGGAGTGACCTTTAGCTTTCCCATTGTGCAGAACACCTTGTCAGATGCCACTATCATGGCGATGGGTAAAGGTTTCGCCATCACCTCAAAACTTGATCTGGGGACCCTTTTAGTGAATGGGTATGAAAAGTCGAAATCCTCTGACCTCCCAAGCATCAAAGTCACTGCAATACTGAATGATGCAGTCGCCACCCTAGTTTCATTCATTTACCAGTTTCAAGAGGACCACAACCGTAAAGCAGCGATGGGTTTTATATGTGGCACAGGTACCAATGCGACGATTCCACTGAGACGAAGCATCCTCAATCCTGAGAAGTTACCTGGAAAGATAACAGTCAAGGCCGAAGATCAAGTGGACGATATCAAAGTTACAGTCAATACTGAGTGGAGTATAAACGGCTCTGCACAGCCCCTGCGTAAGCTAAACTTAATCAGCAAGTGGGACGTCCAGCTTGACGCTGAAGGAGAGGCTCCTGGATTCCAGCCCTTTGAATATATGACGTCAGGAAGATATTTAGGTGAACTGGGACGTCTCATGTTCGTGGACTACATGAAGTCTCATTTTGACCTGTCGGAGGACCACCTACCTACACAATTGCTACATCGATTTGGGCTTACAACAACCTTCCTAAGCCATTTTCAACCACCTCACCCACCCACCTTGGTACGCAAGCTTGAAGTCGAATTCCCGCCAAACACTTCTCGGTTGCCTGTTAAATGGACCGAAGATAACGCTATAACGTTATACCACATTGCCAAATCTATCGAGATCAGGGCCTCGGCACTTGTTGCTGCTGCTATTGTAGGGCTGCTGGCCTGTGCCGATGATATACCACTCTCAAAGCCGCTTCAAGATAAGACGAACCGGCAGCTAACAAATGGGAAGGCGGAGAAGATGAATCTAGTGGTAGGATACACTGGCGGGTGCATAGTTCACTTTCAGAACTACCTATCGGACTGCCAGTCGTTCCTAGACTCGATTATTGACGCAGAGTTCGGGGATCACGCTCCTGTCAGGGTGACATTGAGCCCCTGCCACAATGGAGGTATTACAGGTGCTGGTGTCCTGTGTGGTGCCTCTCAAACGGCATCCAAAAATGTCTAAGATTTGGTATATGGTTCATTGTGTAACTAGTTTGTACGATGCCATGACGAATGAATACCCGAGGCACGGAATAGATATAATAGATGAGTCAAGATACTCTGTTTGATGGCATGGAGCGTTGTATCTATGTTTGAGTAGTACGTCTGAATAGAGATACAAGTCGACTTAATATGGCAAATAAATAGCTTAGGTACATTATCGTAACTGTTGCGGATGTGTTATTGAGTAAGGAATGCTGAGCCGATTCAGACGATGTCTAGAGCATCAGAATATTGTGGGGCTGGTAACCGCCTCACCTCGAATTCTACAATATCCGTTGTCGGCGCGAACTTGAACTTTCCAACATTTCATCAATTCTATTTGGGGACCCATGAGTTACTCACATTTTTACCATCTTTAGTTAAAGCGAAAATCGGGTGTCACGAAGATGAGGGGACATCAGTACTGACTAGCAGCATTGGTGAATACCTGAAAGCCAGACTGCCATGAAAATTGCCCTGCTTTTGGTCTGGGGCTACACAGCCTACTAGCATGTCATACGATTATATTCAAATTTCCTGTATATAGATCGACTGTTACCGGGAAGTTTCCCGTGCTATACAACAGTCTACTTGCTAAAGAACGTCAGCGGAGAAACCAGCGCAATGGCTTACAATGAACACGAACCTGACGAGACACGAAACCACGATAATCAACTAGGCGAGAACACTGCACTCCTGCAAACAGGACAACAGCCTCGGTATGATACAGGCACAACGAGTGTCAGCCGACCAGATGATGCAGATGAAGATGCTACAGAGCGGGACTTGCTCCTTGCACACAATGGCTCAGGGTCATCCTTCAACCCAGCGGCCCTTGCTCCTGGACCACTCAAGCTGGTGCCGCCAGAGTGTATACCCGAAGATGAAGACCCAGAAGCTAATGGTGGCTCATCTAACGGTAGCCCAGGCGCTACCGAAGACAATTCCGACAGCGAACCACCAAGCTTCCTCATCAACACGCACCCGCGGCAGTTCCGCGTGGTCTTCGCAGGCATCAGTATGTAATTCTCGGTGTTATTTTCTTCCCATTCTAGTCATTTTCAAGAGTGAAAGGGCTCCTACTCTGGCTAAAATCATGTCTTAAGAGCTTTATATACTCCTGAAACCTTGACAAACCTCGCTCAAGAAGGCACTTACTGACCCCGACTATTGCAGTGCTAACGTACTTCATCGCGAACTTTGACGGCACTATTATGGCATCGTCGCATCCGGTCATCACGTCATACTTCCGTTCATCAAATAAGGCCTCATGGCTCACGACGGCCTTTCTGCTGACGTCGACAGCTTTTCAGCCGCTTGTTGGCCGTCTGTCCGACACCATTGGTCGCAAACCGCTTTATCTTGTGACGATGTTTATTTTCACGGCTGCCACGGCTTGGTGCGCGCTCGCGCAGTCCATGACGAGCTTTATCGCTGCGCGCGCGGTGTGTGGGCTGGGCGCTGGTGGCATGATGACGCTGGGCGCTATTGCAATTAGTGATTGTGTGCCAATTGAGTATGTTTTTTCCCTTTCTCGCTCGGGGGGGTTTTGCCCCGTCGTCTTGTTCTGCTAGATTCGTCAGTTGTGGATAGCAGCTGTAGCGCGGTAAAGACATAAATACCTAAAGAAGACCGGAGACTCGAGATTTATCTCGAGTAATCCCAATACACCCGCGATGGATCTTATTGGATTAACCTACTTGATATAGGCGCCGAGGCACGTATCAAAGCTTCATTAATGTCGCGTACGGGCTAGCAGCGGCGTCCGGCGCCGCGTTCGGTGGCCTGATGGCCGATAGGCTGGGCTGGCGCTGGGAGTTCGGAATCCAGCTATGCCCCTTGATGCTGTGCCTCGTCACCGCTTTCTTTAGCATGCCAGCTGATCTGGGCCTGCAAGATGGGCGGAAGAAGGAGACGCTCATGCAAGCCTTGCGCGGCTTTGACTTCGGAGGCTCGGCGCTCTTGACTATATCGACTACGTTTTTGATCTTGGGACTGGTGAGTGGGAATTCTCTTGATAATCATGCGCAGGATAATATGTTGACGATGGAACTCATATTGCAGAATCTTGGTGGCAATGTCCTGCCGTGTAAGTCTACACTCGTGTCTTTGTGCCAGTTATTTGCTGCTCCTACAGACAGATTGCACAAGCCTGACCAATATGAACGAAGGCTGACATATATCTAGGGTCCCATTCCTTTATCATCGCCTCACTCGCCATATTCGGCGTATGCTTCCCGGCATGTCTTTACGTCGAAAGTCGTGTCGAGCGGCCTATCATGCCCCTCGTTCTACTGCGCAGCACACCACGGGCCAACATCATCTTCTCAAACTGTCTAGCCTCTTTCCTTCTAAATGCCATCCTATTCAACGCGTGAGTTCTAGCCCCATCCCTATCTTCTTCTTTGTCTCCCCTTCCCTCAATCGACGCTTGTTCTCCTAGCTGGCCTATTTTAATCCTAGCTCTCCCCAAAAAACAACTAACCCTCCCACCACATCCAGACCCCTCTTCTTCCAAGCTGTGCTCCTCAAATCCGCCACGCAATCAGGCCTATACCTGGTAGTGCCCACTGCCACGGCGTCCATAATCGGTACGATAACGGGAGTCCTGATCTCGCGTACGGGGCGTCTGAAATGGCCTCTCCTCAGTGGTTCCGTCGGCTTCCTCGTCGGCGCCGCGCTCTTATCGTCGATGCGTCCCGGATGGCCCACGTGGGCGTACCTCCTGTGCCTCGTGCCCGCTGCCGTGGGCCAGGGCTTCCAGTTCCCGGGTACCTTCATCGCCGTGCTGGCGGCATCGACGCACCGCGAGCAGGCCGTCGTCACGAGCACGCTGCAGCTCTGGCGCGCCCTTGGGAACGTGCTTGGCGTCGCTTGCTCGAGCCTCGTGTTCCAGAATGCGCTCCTGCGATATCTCATGGAGTATGTTTCTATCCCTCAAAATGGAAATGGCGATGGAGGAGAGGAGTGGAAGAGAGAGTTCATCGAGCGCGTGCGTAGCAGTATCGAGGCTGTGTCTAAGCTGCCCGAGGGCCAGACTAAGGACCAGGTCATTATGAGCTATACGGCCGCTTGCAGGGCCACGTTCTTGGTTTGTCTCGGTATTGCGTCTCTGAGCGTGTTGTTGATCTTGCCGGTTAGATTACCGCGGTTAGGTAGGAAATAGACCGAGAACTTTTAGAAGAAAAAACACAGGGCTAAACCTGAATATAATAAACTTCGAAACCTCACATGTAGCGTTGTAAGAGAACTTGAACGATGTGGGTTCCGAGCCAAAAGGCGGCCGTGGTATTCCTCGAGACCATGATTATACAAATTTGTGGATTATCATACAATTTCCTCTCCATGTCCCGATTAAGTATTGTGCTAATGATACCCATTGACGCCGTCAGCGAACCTGTCGAGTTCCTCCTTGGTCTGACGGTACGCTTCTTGCGCCTCTCTCTCCCTGCGACTGACATAATTAACTTCTTCTCTGAGCGCCTCAAGACGACTCCTGATACTGATCTCTTCCGATATGGCCAAGGTCCTGAAACCTCCCAGCGCAACTGTGGCCTTCTCAAGTGCCTCGGAAGCCTCTACCATTTTTGAGCGTAGCGTCTTTCCTCGTTGTTGATACCCTCCCAAGTGGAGATTCAGCTTCTTCTCCAATTTGGAGCATTTCTCTGCTATGGCTATCGTGGATTCCTGCGCAATCTGCGAAATCGTTAGTGTTGTGTTGGAAGGATATGCGAGATTCTTGAGAGCTAAGAATAGGCTTACGTCAAACGCGGACTTAATAGCGGCTACCTGTACCTCCTCCTCGTCATCCTCGTAGCATCCCAAGCCCAACAGCAGTGCGTTGCTATTTTCTCTTTCCCAAACAGCCTGCACATCTTCTGATTTTGGTTTGTCCTTAACGTCCATCAATATTTTCAGCTTGGCCTCGGCCAGCGAGGCATCATCTATCGGCTGTAGGTGGGTTGGATTACCCTTGACCTTGGAGTCAGGATTCGGGTACCGCACAGCGTCGTTGGCAATAAGAAGAGCAGCTTCTTTTGCGATTAACGCCTCTATTGGGTCGGATACTGCTGACGCTTCCTTCGCTAGAGCCTCGATGTCAACAAAATCTGGCCGAGGCAAGTCCCTTTGCATAACTTGAGTTCGTCTCTTTAGCTCCAACTGTGCTTGGGCATCCCGAATAGCACGTTCTCGTTGGTCTCGTACTTCAGCATCTTCTTCGAGCTCATCTAGAGGTACAGTTTCCTGTTGATCTTCGGGAAGCTCGAGCTCCCACTCGGATTCCTTGGGCCTCGGTAGTGAGGCCAATCCCTGTTTGAGCTGATGTTTCATAGATAGTTCGCGAAGACGCATATCATTCGCGGCGCCTCCTGCTAAAACCATCTCGTTATCGCCTTTGTTGAGGGCAAAGCTGTCCCGGGGGGTCCTCAATGGGGTCTGCCCGACCCTTTGAGGGGTGGCACCAACACCATTCATACCGTTGCGTAAGGGAGTTGCCATTGGATTAGGAGTTGCCATAACCTGCTTTCGGGGTGTGGCACTTTCGAAACCTGTGGATCCAGATCCCTCATTGAGGTCAGCATTCTCGCCACCAAGTAAAGCCGACTGATTCTCGGTGAGAGCCCGAATATTCCTGATCTCTGTAGCGACTCGGTCCTCCTGCGCTGGTGCCATTGGGGTCCTAATTGGCGTCTGGCTGTTCAGAGTCGAATAGGTGTTGACAAGACCCCTCGTTGCATCATTCTCGCTCGACTGTGCGAGGAGGTTGGCACGCTCGCCGATCATGCCCATCTTGACAATATCTTCGAGTTCACCTTCGCTTACTTGCGGCGCCGGCAAGGCCAAGGCCCTTCTTTTACTGCTCTGCTCTGCTTCGCGGATTTTCTGCATTTGGCCAGCCTTGATAGCTGCTTGTGTCGCAGCTGAAGGGGCATCTTTCTCGTTCTTCCTCCTTTTCCTATCAGCATCATCATCTTGCTCTCCTTTGCGTTTATTCGCAAGCTGGTGTTTGCGAGGGTCGAAATTGGCTCGCATGGATTCGTTCCGCTTTTGTTCATCTCCAGTATCGTAGAAACCAAGCGCAGGAGCTTTTTCAAATGGGATGTCTGCATTGTAATCCATCTGACCCTCTTTGCGCGTAACAACTTTAATGTTGATGCCAGCCGTCTTGAGCTCACGGCGCTTCTGCAGGGCAGCTAAGCGACGCGACTCCTCTTGCTGACGCTCACGGGCTTTCCGCTTCGCCTTCTTTCCTTGTGTGTTCGCCAAGCGGGCCCGAGCCTCGCTCAGCATTTCCTTCTCATCTTCGTCGAGGTCGATGGTGTCAGGCTTCGCAGGTTTGGTTTCGGGATCGGGATCGACTTCGCCTGGGCGCAATCTCCGCACATCGTCGGCTGTGGGTGCTTGTGTCTCGCCGCCTTCGGGCCCAGTGAGACCGAGGTCTGAAGATTCACGCTGCTCCGCCTCGTCAAGAAGCTTCTGGTACCGCTCGAGACACTGATTTGCAGTGCGACCGACGATGGGGGCGATAGTCCTCCATTGCGTGGGCATTAATTTGGCAAGGTGCAGTAGCTTCTCATCCTCCTCTTTGCTCCACTCGATCTTTTTGATACTCGGATCCAGCCATTCGTTCCATCTTGCCTTGCACTGCTTGGGGGTTTTTCGTGGTAACAGGGACGACACGCGAGCCCACTGGTTTAGGCCATACTTGGAGACAGAGGCCTTGAGGATCTCGTCCTCAATATTCGTCCACACTCCTCCCTTGACTACCGGCATGTTTGCTTCTGGTGGACCGTCGGTGATTTGTTATGAGATGGGGAGGGGGGGAGGAGTGGTGACCGGCTAGATTGTTGAAGAAGTTAGCAGGCTAGATAGACTACTTTATTAAATAAGGTAGTCACTGTACCGGTCGCGATGCGCGCGCTCTCAACCTTGCGTATTCTGGCAAATTATCAGCGTTAATTCAGCCACAATGTCTCCAGCTGCCCCGCTTATGTCACACATTTCTCCACTTTCATTGTGGCTTAGGTACCTACAGCATTACGACGTCAGCGTCTGCTCAAACCAACACTTTAGCTGGTCAATACTACCTTGACTAGGTAGTCACTCTACACTCCAACATGGTACCTTATTACTACTTCTTGTAATAAGAGGTCTTGTATGAAGAAATCAAGCGTATACTAATGGAAGAGTCTATTCATGAGAAGAGATACATCCACCAACCTCTCGATCGAATTATCATCATCTTCACCCCGATATGGCTAGCATGGCTTGGGAGGGGGTCCAATTGATCACGTTGACATACAGGGAAAATGAACTTTATATTCGCAAGGACATCTCGGGGATTTGAGGTTTTTTAAAGGTCTTGTCCGATGTCGATACATGGTATGTGACCCAAGGCTAGGGTAGTTGTACAATCTATCATCCCAATCTCTGATCGCCTTTACGACTAAAAGCGGAAATGTCTAGACTGCTGTGCCGCCTGCTGCCTTATAGTTAGGCAGCGCATTTCATTTCCCCGCCACTCGTCGTGTAGCATGAAATCGAAGAACAGATAACTGAAATAACCGTCATTTTATACGTCTTATAGACTTTGTACAGGACAGATCAGGTCATGGCGAGCACGGTTGAAGTACCTACCTCAGGTAGTTCTGATAAATGGTTCAATGTACGCCAACGTCTTGAAACGCAAGAAGTCAATCCCCAGACCTCATCACCCTTCTACAATGGCCGTATTCCGCCCGAGATCCGGAATCTCAGTAAGTAATTCTCGGAGTCATTTTCTTCTCACTCCAGCCACCCGCAGAGTAACAAGCCCCATTATTCGGGCTAGGATCATATCTTAAGAGCCTTGCATACTCCTGAAACCCTCACATATTCCGCTCAAGATGGCAATCACTGACCCCAGGTGTTGTAGTATTTAAGTTTGCTGTTGCGGAGTTTCCATCTCCTGAAGCTCCAACACTCAAGCCGGATGTCTGGGTTCAGCAATCGCACGACCTAGCACCGACAGATCATATACAAGAGGCCGTACCCCAAGGCAGTTAGTCACACTTTACTTGGTCCAATATGGCGCTGAATGACCAGGGTCGTTTAGTCATATAATCTTGCCCCTCACGTATCCAATACGCTCGTTGCGAAGACGCCTTGAAGCTACTCAAGCTGACCCTAGACAGGAGGCATCGGTATGAGCTCTCGTACGCAAAAGCCGTACTTCGACTGGCTCCGTTTTGACAATACTGAGCCTATGAGGGTTGATGCCGCCTTGTTATTAACCTGTCGACGAGTCTATCTCGAAACCTACTCCTTGCCGCTGTTGCAGGCAGAGCAACGCTTCTACTGTCATCGCGGTCCTCGCCGCGACGATTCGGTAGCTTCACGTACGGATATCCACCAATTCATCGCAAGCTGGTTGAGCAAGCCGGCTCCAGTGCCGGTGCCGGACCTGAAACAGAAAGATCTAGTGCGATCAGTGCGCTTATTTCTTCAACAAAACTGGCTAGAAGATACCCTGCCACAGTTCGTGATTACCAACGCATGGTTTACGAATCTCGAACATCTCCGCATAACTTTGCGCCGCAGTGACTGGTGGGATTGGGAGCAGAACGCAACTCTCAGGATCAACCCATTCAAAGGCAACTGTTGTCATGTGCACACTATAGACCTTATGCGCCGCGACATGTCGACAGAGACGGGGAATGTCGACTTCGCGCCGGGTGCGTGGGGAAGTGCATTCTCGCACATGTCGAAGCTAAAAACCTTGACTATCGACTTCGAAACGTCCGAAGACAAGCACGACGAGATGGAGATCATCGTCGACTGGGCCCTGAAGTGGCGATTCCCCCTGCCCGATAGCCGACATCTTTGCGCACATCAACCAGCCAGTAAGATGAGTTGGCGGGGCTTCGCATACCACTGGAGCGACCTGGTAAGTAATTCTCGGTGTTATGTTTCTCCCATTCTAGCCACTTTCAAGTGTAAAGGGCTCCTACTCGGGCTAGAATGATGTCTCAAGAGCTTCGTGCGCTCCAGAGGCCCTTACTGACCCCGAATATTGCAGTGTGTTTCATGCGGTAACCGTGCCCTCCCCGTGAGGCGACGCCCAGGATCAGAATGCCTCAAGTGCATTGAAAGGTTCCGGCTTGTTTCACACGATTACGGACCACAGCTTTTGATTTGGACGGTTCTCTGGAAACCAGTACAGGACATATGATAAAGGAACCCTTCCATCTTGAAAGCCTATTTCGCAAGGCTGCAAATACTCTTCTGGGTCACAGTTTAACCATCTATCTATTCGAGTGTATAGGTACATATCTTGGGTGAAATCGAAGTAATTTGTAAACATCCTCATAGTTCCCTCCTTAAGATATTTTTATCTCATTTACATTAGATGCTTGGCCCTTTGTGAGACCTTTAAATTATTAAGAGGCCAAGTAGCCGAGATCCAGATAGGAGAATTCTCTCAAATGGATGAAGTATTTCAATAGATACATAGTAAGAGCGCTCGAGGTGACAGGCTCCGCACTTGAAAGTCGTGTTGTTTTACTTCTGAGGTTATTTTGATGTATGGCCTTCTGATCTAAATTTCCAACACTATTCAGATTCAATCACAACCTGACGGGTTGCCTTGACTGCGTGATTAAAGTGAGAAGACCTGCTTATATGACGGCCTGTTTCATGCCTTTCATAGTACATGCCTCCTTTAGTATTTGACCACAACAGAGTCCTAAAAGCATTTCCACCAAGTAAGGCCCGGCATCGCTTGCCTTGCTCCATTACTAGGCTAAAAGTAAATTTATGTGGTGTATACAAACTGGGATGTCTGGTTTTCATGATGTCCTTATTTCACTTATTCCGTCTCTTAAGTTGCTGATGATAGGAAGTTGTATGATACTTCCAAAATACATCGTCACGACCCCATATCCCGTGAATGATATTCAGGACCGAGGCTGCCTCCTTAACACACCCTTATTTGCTTAGAACTCTTGATGCCCCTTTTCCATACACCAAAAAGAACAGTGCGTGGGCCCGCCTCCACGCCGGTTCTGCGGCATGCTTCCCACAAAAAGACCGAAGTGGATGATTGTCATCGCCGTGTATCTCACTGCAAAATGCTAGAAATGTATCTGCAGAGGGACAGTTTGGGTGATTTAAAGCTATTAAACTTTTCCAAAGACCCTTGCTTGGAGATCTATAGTACCTCTCGAATGCAGCGATGTGGTTTGCGCAGCGCTCGAAGCTTTGAGAACTTGCCGAGTAGCTAGGTCTCATGTACTCCCTCCAAGCTCAGAATAACATATAGCCAAGGAATGTAATCATGGGTGTACTCGCCGAAGTTCTTCAAGTTTTCGGTATTGTGCCGCTTTTCTTCCCATTTCTTTGAGAAGAAGTGAAGTCGTAGCCTGCACCGGCAAGGCCTCTATCTAGGGTCCCACGTAGCTGGTTGATCTCGCATTGGTCACTCTCTAACAGCCTATTCCAACCCTGCCTCTTGATAAATTACATTGTTGCTGGAGCCTATCCTTACCTCAGAGTTTCACTCGTCTTCGGACGCCATAATTATGGGATGTGAGCCTTACCGTCATATGGAGGCCAAGAAAGGCTTTGATTCGGCCTTGACTCATATCAACTCATCATCGCGAGACCAGAAGCTTGAATGAACCTCACTTGAACAACAACATGTCCCGCTTTACCTTAACTATATTTCAGCCGACAGTACGCAGGTGACAGCACTTTGCTCATAGTGACCCCTACCAAACGTTTCAAGATCACAAAGGCTCTGCTTCAGGGAAAGAACAAAGGACACACGAGCTGTCGGAGTTGAAATACGGAGCTAGCCCTGCCCTCAGAGAAAGGCGGCGATATAGTATAAAGAAGAAAGAGTTAAACTAGGAAGCTCGTTGCTCTATCTTGCAAGACTCTAGGTAGCCTAGGAGTTCTTGAAAGATCTAGTGTTGGTGCTCCCAAGATTTTGTGAGGATAGGTTTTCTCGTCGTTGTATATGTTCTAGAAGTGTTATGGGCATTATGACTATCCAGCCGGCTTTTGTTATTAGGTAGAAAGCGAGCATTTCTGGGAAGCAAACTGGCGATCTCGTTTCCCCCGAAACACCTGCTTGTACGTCAAATGTTGAG
This sequence comes from Xylariaceae sp. AK1471, assembly GCA_023159215.1. Classification (NCBI taxonomy): domain Eukaryota; kingdom Fungi; phylum Ascomycota; class Sordariomycetes; order Xylariales; family Xylariaceae; species Xylariaceae sp. AK1471. The sequence goes on along the minus strand of JAJKLI010000013.1, from coordinate 424,750 downwards.
GCCCGCTGAGGCAGAGGTTAACGCCCTAAGGCAGGAGGTTTGGAGTATATTAAATAAGGACTTTATAAGTGCCGTTGCCAAACTTTGGTTGCAGTGATATTGTTGATGGGGTAAGCCATGCTCGCAATCTTGTAGCTGCCTGGGCCAAACTGCGTACTGGTCTAATTGCTGTCGTTTTCTCAGCGAAGCGGTATAAGAACGATGTCCTAGAGATTATATATATATATGGGTTGTTGCGATCCGTGCTTCTATTCTAGTGGCTATATAAAAAACACTGCAGGCTTACGCTCATTTTTAAATGAGCATCAATGTATGTGAATAATATCATTTCACAGGTGCTAATATCTCTGTTTCTGGCTATACATAGGTGACCTGCAGCCCCTTTTAGCTGTGGGGCCTTCAGAAATCAATTGATCACTGTATTGGGCCCCTATACTGTAATCTACTAGGTACCTCGCCATGATAGCCTTCTGGTCGTGGTGTGACTGTATTCGACATTATGGGAGACTTTAGGGACACTAGTGTATATATGGGGGAGTGGGATAATTATATCTTGAAGCTCACGATGTCATGAGCTAGCTGTATCGCAACTTAGCTGGGCAGAGAATGGGTGAACTCCGAGAAGAACCACAAGCAACATCGGCGTTATGGTACCCTTTTTCTAAATATTAGTACTATGTTTATACCTCCCGCGTGTAGTTTTGCATGAAGTGCTCACCAACATTTTGGCAGCAACAGTGACAAAAATAGTGGTTTCCACAAACAAAACACGCAGCAAGAGGTTGGAGTATCATTTTCGTTGCAATGGTCCACTGCGCAGGGCTTCCCATTTTTGCTTGTGAATCTAATGTATTGCTAACTGTTTTGATAGTGTTTCCTAGTCATGCCATAGAAGCTAGCGAAGATATTTATGATCTGGCTGGGATTAGGAATGTAAACCCTTAATTTACTCCGGACTGGGGGTTACACGATTCAACAAGTGCACAACATACATGGTAGAAATGCTTTCATCTAGGACGGAGAACTTTTCTACATTATGATTCGATGTAGTGAGATTCTCCCCGCCCCGGAGTTGTTGGCTTGACCGTGGCCGTTATCACTTATTAAGCTTGCAGGTGTCTATGGCCTCAAGACCTTATTTTTCAACCCTGAGAACCGCATTTCGCCGGCAGCCGCTAACCAGAGTCCGTTTCCTGGCATAGGCCTCGTCAGGATTCTTGTTTCTGTCCCTTGATCATGGCATAAGGATCTGTATGACATAGCTGTAACTTCGTGGTGCTATTGAGCCCCCAGCGCATTGGGCTTCCTGTGAGAATTACTAGTCGCTACCTCACCAGTTAAGTACAATGGCTTCTACACCTCGATTATTTCATCATCATCATCGTCATTGCCACCATTTTCTTTTTCGCCCTCTCCGACCTCCCCGACCTCCTCTACACGTGACTCTTGCTTCTCATCTTCTTCGTCTCGTACAAGCACCTGAACCAGTCGCTCGCAGGCTTCCTGAACGTCCTCATCATTTACCCGCGCATGTGTCTCCCTGATGATTGGATACACCTTGACCTCGCGCATGCGATCTCGGGCCTCGCGGGTGGTCGATAGGAGCAGTAGGGTCTCGACGTGCGTCTGAATGATCTTGGGATCTGTATCTCGCTGTTTGTCTGGGGGGAGCAGCTGCAAATCCGGCAGCATGGCCATTGTCTCTTCTAAGTCATACTCCTCGTTTCCGGTGATGGGCAATAAAATATAAGGCAAAATGTCGATGTCATCCTCGGATATAAAGAGTGAGTGTGATGGCACGTCAAAGGCTACATTTTTGATGGTTGATGCGACACCCTTTCGCCGAATATTTGACTTGTGTTCTGTGAAGACTTTGAGCTTTGTGATGGGGATGACGCCGTCGTAGTCCTGCTTGCGGATAAAGTGGTGCCGTATCTCGGCATGTTTGGTGAGATCGGCGAATAGATATGATAGGTGATCGAAATCGGCATGTTTATTGTATGCTCCTTCTTTCACGAAGAGATCGACTAGCTGGTTTATAACCATATCATTAGACTTGAGCTCGTCTGGTGGAGTTTGCTTTTTATCCAAAATGGTCTTGAGAGCTTCAGATTTGGCGAGGTTGGCAAGCAACATAGATAGAAGGTTGGCATTAGGTTCGATTGGGACCTATCGTAGCACGCATTAATGAGATGGCAGTCGATCGACCAGTTCGATCAGAGCAGTGATTGCAGTCCCGTCATGGGCTGATTTACTTACAATGATCTGTCTGAAAATCTCGGCCAAGAACTTATCGTCTGACGCTAGGTTTTCTAGTATCTCATGATCGACTGAAATATTAATGAGAATTGTAATGATGTGCTCAGCGATTTGCTGCGGAGAGGTCTGGTTAGTTCAACTCATTCATAAAGCCTCATAACATTTGAGATGAGTATCTCATAACATACCGGGACGTCTTTGATTAAAAGCTTTAAATTCTGAACAGGCCCGAGACTTTCTGTCTTGAAAATGTTGGGTTGCGATAGCGAATATGGTACAAGATGCTCTGCAGCGAGAAGTCGAACCTGGGGGTTTCGATCGGCCACCAGACCGACTAACTGCCAAACAGTGAGATTCAGCTCGCACGACAACTTAGTAAAATATCATGAATTAGTTTACCTCTTCTAGTTCAGTAGGCATATTTTACAATTCCGGATTAAGAAACTGCAAGACGCTGTTCGTTCTTCTTCTGGTAAGTCGTTGAGGTTTAGACTAAGCAGGCACATTATTAGGTGGTACTCATGTGCTGTGCAGATGGAGGGGCACTCAGCACTCTATTACAACTTTTCTGATAAAGAGCTGATAACGGAGGGGTAGGTGGATACTGGTGGGGTCAGAACGACACCTTACTGGACAGTCCCGTCGGTCTTGGAGTCGCGGGGGCCCCGCCCATATTTTTTAATTTTTGTAAATTTATCACAGTTCGCAACCTTGAAGCAAGCCCGGCGCCGACTTAACTGGAAACACGTTCGACACACCCACAAAGAAAACGAACCTACCGAAACATTGTTTTGAATTAACACAACTTCCGGGATTCTACTACACCATGCCAAAAGCAACCACACCCAAGAGACGCGCTCTTGAGGACGAGTATACGGCGGGGGGGATCTTACGCAACCGGAAACGGAAATCTAAGTCGCAAGACGAGGAAGAGCAAGAAGAGAACTTCGTTGATTCGCGAACCACTCGAAAAATCCTCGACATTGGCCGTCAACTTCTTGCAGAAGAAGACGCTCCTCCGCCCCCGACAACCTCAACCTCAACCGCGTTCGGCTTCGATTCGAGATACGAAGGAGATGCTGAACTATATGACGAGGACGGAGTTTGGGCTGATGACGACGACGAGATAATTGAGCACACCGATGTCGAACCAGAGGACCTGGAAACATTCCAAAAGTTTCTCCCAACCGATTTCGATGATCCATTAGCCCCGTGGTCCACGACAGAGGCCACAACAAATCCGTTGGAAGAGGAGCATGGCACCAGTACCAACCTGGCGGACTTGGTGGGTAGAAGCCAGGACTTGCATGCCCTGAAATCTCTAGCATACTAACGATGTCACTGTAGATACTGGCCCGAATTGCAGCTCATGAAAATAGCCAAGATAGCCGTGACATGGAACCTGTGGATGAAGGTTACGAGTTATCGCCAAAAGTAGTCGAGGTGTACACTAAAATTGGTGTGTATACTACTTTCCCCTGTCTGGTCCCTTGGTTTCTATTTCTTGGCAAACCCATCAAGATCAATGCTGACCCTTGCGCAGTGAGTCCAGGACCTGGCAAAGTTCAATAGTAGAAATCTAGAATCCCGACTAACATGTTTTTACCTCGGAGGGGCTCTTTCTGTCCCGTTATAAATCAGGGAAATTGCCCAAAGCATTCAAGATTTTACCCACCGTCCCACACGTAAGTGATTGTTCTCAACCTCTAGCTTCATTTTCGTATGGTTCTTCCTGCGCCCCTGGCGAAAGGGAGCTTTCAGCGCCGTGACTCTGGTGGTGTGACTTCTGAATAGGAGTTGCATTACAGCCTTGACGTTTCCGATGATCTTCAGCCAAGCCACCTCAGACCAGCTACTTTTGAGAATTCCAAATCTTTAAGACTTATTGCTTCGAGATTCCACTAACTAAAATGCTGGAAGTGGGAGGATATAATTCAAATAACCAACCCGCCGAACTGGACCCCAAACGCTGTCTTGGCCGCAACTAGTAAGTAACATGTCGCTCAAGTTAGCAATTACTGATCACGAATTTTACAGGGCTATTTGTGAGCTCGAAGCCTGCCGTTGTAAGGCAGTTTTTAAGTATGATACTGTTGGACCACGTCCGCGATGACATAGCAGAGGTTCGTCTGTTCCCAGTGATTCTTAAACATAGCGGCTGACTTTGGCCGCCTAAAGACGAAAAAGCTAAACGTTCATCTGTTCAACGCGCTCCGAAAGGTCAGCATCCTAGAGTCTTTCAGTTCACTTTTTGTGTGTCTTGGGAGTAGAATTTGCTTATCCAGGGATTTTCTACTCCTGTAACTCCTGCATGCCCCCGAAACCCTCCTAGAGTGAGCCCGATATTTACCGTAAGCGGCAATTATTGACTCTTGATTTCTGGTTAGGCACTATATAAGCCTGCTGCTTTCATGAAGGGCATCTTATTCCCGTGAGTAATCCCATTCTGGCTGGGCTTCTGTCTTGGGAATTCTGTATACTTTCGAAACCGTTGCGTATCTCACCTAGAAGGGAAATTACTGACTCTTAACGTTGAAGTCTTGTGGAGAGCGGTTGCAATTTGAGACAGGCACATATTATAGTGAGTAATACTTGGAGTTGTTTTCTTCCTATTCCAGTTGTTTTAAGAGCGAAGCGACTCCTATTCGGGACTAGAATTTTGTCTCGAGGGCTTTGCATGCTCCTGAAACCCTTACATAACTCGTTTAAGATGGCAATTACTGATCTCGGATGTTGTAGTCTGCTGTCCTCAGGTGAGTAATACTCGAGACCATTATCTTCCCATTTCAGTCTCTATTGGGAGTATATAGTTCCTGTTTGGGTGCTAGTTTTCTCCTCGAGAGTTCTGTACCTTCCGAAACCCCTCAGGACTTAGCTAAAGAAGCGTTACTGACTTTACTGACTATATGAAGTCGTGTTTCCATACCAGGTGAGTAAGCCACACTTGCCACGAGATAAGCAACGTAGGAAACTTTTGAACATTCTGGTTAATGTGGTTTTACTATGAAAGTGCTTCATTCGGCGGCAGCAATTAAAGGGCTCTGCGAGGTAAGAGTTATTTCATATGCCTACGGAAAAAGTTACTAACTTCTCTCTAGATTGCCGCCCATGAAGCGTCAGCTGGAACAGAGTACGCATCCTGAAGTTTTTGATTCTTACCTTTTGCTCATTCGCCCTTACTAACTCTTACAAATAGGGGAGGTGGAGCCGTGAACATCTTTCTCCGCACTTTGTTGGATAAGCGCTACGCTTTGCCGTAAGGACTCAGTCATTTCGCGACCCTTTGTGCTTGATCGTACACGTAGCACTTTACTAACCAAATTGAAATAATCAGGTGGCAAACCGTCGACGCTTTGGTTTTTCACTTTTTGCGGTTTCGCAGTTCCGATCCTGCCTCTGCGACAGAGGCTGATGTAATGAACATGGGAGAGCGTGCTGCAACGCAGGCTAAACTGCCAGTGATATGGCATCAGACTTTTTTATCCTTTGCCATACGGTACAAGGTTAGCATTCTGGAGACTCTTAATACCCCTTTTCATTTGTCTTGGGAGTAAGAGTCGCTTAGGGATTTTCTAACCCCCGAGACTTCTGCATGCACCCGAACCCTTCCTAGAACAAGCCCAGTTGTACAACACATAGCATTTACTGACTCCTGATTTCTAACTAGAACGAGATTACAGAAGACCAGGTTAGTCATAATAGAACCCTTTCATTTTTGGCGCGGCTCGGGAGCCAGTGTCGCCTAATCAGGAATTTCCTGCTCCTGCTACTCCTACGTCACCCGGAAATCCTTTTAAACTATTTCGATAACGGCAATTCCTAACTCTTGAGTGGTCAGCGTGAACTTCTTCTGGATTTACTCTTGACCCACGGCCACAACCAGATAGGACCAGAGATCAGAAGAGAACTGTTAGCGGGGCGTGGCAGAGGCGTTGTTGCTGAGCCCCAAGGCCCGGCGTTGGATGGCGATGACACCATGTTGATCGATGGCTAAGGTAGGCAAGGTGAGGCGGGAATGTTACAACTCTCAGGTGGTAAAAGTATGCGATTAGCTGGCTTTTGAGGACTGGGAGGAATGGCACGATGATTTTGATACCAATGTGTAATGAACTTGAGGATAGGTTGAACGAAACGGGGTCACTGGGCGTTCAGGTCCTTTCTATTGCGACGAGACTGATAGTGGCAATTAAGTAGCTCGGCATATGGATATTACGAAGTCTGACCCTTGTTTTGTTTACAATATTCACCTCGAGATATTGCAAATTCTGGAGCTCATAATTGGCGTAATTATAACTGTACTCCGTGAATGTTTTTATGTCATTTGCTATTATACCGCCTTCATGCCGAACAAGATTTGTCAATCTAGGTTCGTGATTATGATGCTCTCTCGACTCCCTGAAAGCCGCCCCACGTTTTCCATGGTATCCACGGCCCGGGAGGCTTAACACCTTGGAATGAACACCACCTCCTTCCTTACATCTGTTCTGCATCCGTCCCTGATCTGTCTGCTCATTGTAGACAGCAGCCGACACACCACAATACCCGAGAGGCCACCAATTTGAAGGTATTGACAGTCCTGAGCGAGAGCACAGAAATCCAGGCTAATTTGACGAAATACTTTATTTTACGGTAGCGAGGATGGATCGTCAATGAATTGCTGAAAGATCATCACTCCTCATCCTGAGCCTTGGTCTTGCGCTTCTTCTTTCGCTCGCCGTCCACGGTCTCGTCAGGCGCGATGAAGTCCCTCTCACGCTCGCGCTTCTTCTCCTCCTTCTTGACCTTCTGCTTCTCCATGCGCTCCTCCTGTGCAATGCGCTTCTTCGCGTCGCGGCCGATATGGTACTCGCCGGCCTCAAGCTGGAGGTCTACTTTGCTGGGCTCCACAGGCGGAGGGAACGGCGTGTATGTCTTCTTTTCGTGGACCTTGAACGGTTTGATTCGTTTGCTAAGGCTGCGCTTCTTGTAGTTGGGGAGGAAGCGGTCCCAGGACTCGTTCTTTAGCAAAGGATCCCTAGAAAAGAAGTAAGCATCCGCTATTCGTGGCTTGCAAAGACAAGGTTAGAATGATCAAGTTGCACCAAGCTGCACGGGGTCGGACTATCATTGTGCAGAGTCCAGGTAGCGGTAGAGGGTGTCAATCCCGCCAGCAGCCAGTTTCGGCGTAGACTGGCCGCTGGACATCAACCATCATGCTTCAAAACAATGAAGCTAGTTAGTGCCTCCCTCTTGTTAGATGCCCTGGGGATTATGTGGCTGAAGGAACAAGCGGGAGCTGTTGGGGAGCTCCTAAGTGTGTAATAGTCGTCTAGAATAGGCTTGTGAAAGCAGTCGAAACCATCTAGTGTGGTAGCTGCCTGGGCCTGCGGAGATGATGGCTACCATCCTACGCATGCCGATCCTCGGAATACCAAAAGCTCAAATATAAATCTTGAGCGCAACTCACGAAGCTAAATCAAGCACCGGAGGCCCTTGGTATTATAAAGGAGAGATATGTGCAGGCGAGTGACATATACTTACTTTGCTAGTTCCCGTTTTACCATGAGTTCTGCCAGTAGGTGTCAGCAAATGTCTTGATGTTAGCGTCGACGAGCTGATCTTACCTTTTATTTGATATATGGGGTCTGCTCCATGTTAATATGCCGTGTCTGGTGGTACAGTATTCATAGCGCGGCCACTGCATTCCAAGACCAAGGAACAGGCAACTACTTACTGCGAAAAAGTTAGCTTTAGATATAAAAAGTCTTCTAAGAAACAAATATGGGAGCACTAGATAACAGAGAATGGTGTATATACCGTATGTTATGCATGGTATCTTCAACTACCCTCCTCACTTCTTTCAAACCCTTCCTAAAGGTCAGTAACGTTCTGGCACCTTTATATAAATCAAGTGGCTATTTGTACCTTATACCCGCCTATGGCGCTCACTGTATTTCCCTGGACCTACCAGCAAACTAGTAGTTAGTAGTGGACATTGGTTAAAAAGATCCTAGCCGATTCGGAAGGATGCAGGAGTAGATAGAGCAAAGATCCTCATTAGGCAGTGCTGTCTGGAGCATGACAGGACGGAAAATTAAATCCCGGGAATCTAACCTGGATATAGGTATTCGTAAGAAGCTGGAGTGCCTTTAAGGTAGCCGCATTCGGGCCCTATGAACACGTTAGTAATTGCGATTCTAGGCAAAGTGCGAGCAACATTCATAGACATATTCCCGCGCTACATACCAATAATCTTTGCCGGCGCTTTACAAACTTCTCCTTGTTATTCACACTACTAAAGTCAATGACCACTTCCACGGGCAGAACGGATCTGCAGAGCTTTTAGTGCTACGCAGAGTTGAGATACTCACAGATTTCGGATTTTTATTATATCGGCAGCGACATCGTCTTGGAGGATGCGCAGAGCTTCCGGCGCTGGAACACTTCGTGCCAGCAACTTCACAAGATCACGTGCCTTCACTAGTAACGTGTAAGTAAAAACCCATTGCAGCTGAAAGTGGGTAGATGCTCACATATCGCGGCGGGATCCCATGTTTTCTTAGTCTGTTGTTGTTAACATCCTGTGGCAGGCACAGTACTACTTTCTGGCGGTATCTAGGGTGCAACCCTATATTTCTAAGAAAGTGAGGGTCAACTCACTACCAAAAGGTCAGCTAGGCACTCTATGCATTGTTCGAGAAACAAAAATGTAGGATATTGTCAAGGGATGTTCACACGTACCGGTCTTAACTTCCACTATGCAAAGTAGGGGTTAGCTATTACCCCAATAACATAAGGGGGAACAATGCGTACTGCTTCCATTCACCAAGTCGAGTGTGCAGGCACTTTAGCAATAAAAGTCAGTATTTTCTTTTCTGAGCGAAATCCGTAGCGCGTTCGGGAGTATGCAGAGCTCCTAAGCCAGGTCACTGGCTAAAGCAAGAATTGCTGCTCTCAAGACTGGCCAGAACCCCAAGTAAATAACTCTTGATGTTACTCACATGCCAAGATTCTTGAGCGCCTTCGTTACACCCGGCCAGGCCTCTCGAAGATAGACCTGATAGAGTCAGTCAGTGCAGAACCGATGGAGTCGTGATAGACCATCATACCTCGCGATATTTGGGAAATAGGACAACAAAAGAGCTTTCCTCGGCGAGAGTACCGGCGGCATTGTCACTTCACCATGGCATTATTAGTAATGGCCTTTTTAGGCTAGAACTGTAAGGGTTCCGGGAGATGCAGAGCTCTTCCGATACTATACTAGCCTGAGCAGACGGGCTTGCCCCTGACAATGGCCGAAACAAGATAAAAATCACTGTTGATATTACTCACGAAGGTTGGAAAGGCTCGATCCTGCCGAATTTAGGAGTTAGTATGCGATAAGAGGTGAAATTTTGAGAGGATCTCGTGGCGAGCTTGAAATCTGCCATAAAGGTGGAATAAATGACTCCAGGGTACGTACTTCCACTTGTCGATGTCATCGGTCTTCGTCTAGATTAGCTATGAGAGTCCTGGGTACTAGCATGGCCATACTCACATCCCACTAGAAACCTGTTAGCATATACCTTTGTTGGGGCCATCAAGTTTATGAGGACTTACGGGCTTGGGAGCATTATTCGTTGAAGGCATATTGTACGTGCTTAGTCAAATCGCAGTTTTAAGTATGCAGTGGAAGAGGGTAAGTCTGTGATTTCACCGTAAGGTGGATGACTTGGTCAGAAATTCTGTAGCAATAGAGGCGATAAGGCGAGGTTGCAGGCGCAACTTTGAAATTTCAGAGTCGAAGTTGTAAAATAAGAGCGACACTAGTTGTAGATCTGCGGCATGTTTTCACAAGGTCTGCATTGCCCCACTTTTGATCAGGTGCAGCCACCTGCGGCTGAGCTACCTAGACCTCCAGCTCCAGCTCGGGCTAGGTACCTAGGTACTGTCCATAGGACCTCCATTCGGGACCTTGCTGGCTGCAGGTGTACTGGTATCTTGAACTACAACCAACTAATTTATTTACCACCTATACTCCATATCTACACCCTACCTAAGGTAGGTACTTTAATCAGACTCATCTACTACCATCGCCAGTAATCGAAACCCGGCCTTGACACGTGTTATTCATAGGCAGCGTTCAAGAGGACTACTTGTACAATTAAACTGTGCGTGCCGAAAACTAATCTCTACCTACGTACCGAGAAACGTAGCCTGTATAATTGACGCTGATTAAAGCCCTAGGCATGCATTGCTTGCCAATACATATTCTCTTTCTTTATAGTCAATCCATAATACCTACCATTAATTGTGATAATCCATTAAGCTGTAAAAGTCGTAAAATATAAACGTTGATCGTTGGTGAAGTTATTATTTCGAGATGCTATAATACGTACCTCTACTACTGTATGGTGTAAATAAGGCTGGGCTTGGAGCTAATTGGGCAATGCGACAAGCCGATTGCCAAGCCGGGATTGGCCTACTGTACTGTTTAGTACTATCCAGGTACAGTGTGTAGAGTAGGTCGGTACACTACCTAGGTACCTAGCCTCTACCTGGAGTTATATTGGCTTGATGGAAAGGAAGAGCAGGTGATCATTGAGCATTGGCCTTCAGAAAATTAAAATAACATATCTCTGTTGTACCTACCTAACATTATTTTTCTCTTCTTGTCATTTGCTGTCCCTTGGACAAGGTACATATGCTCACCTTTACACCACGGTACCCGTTACCTACATGTAGGTATTTCCTCTCGCACTATATTAGGTAATCTTGCCCCCCCTGAAAACCTTGTGCTGCCCATGCTGTCTGGATTCTCATCAATGTTACTGTAGTTAAGATTCTTTGACCACGTCCATTCCTTCAACTTCTTTTACTACGTCCGACCCAACTGCTGCGCGACAGATACCCACTTCCAAGAGAAGACGGACTATTCACATTCATCACTTGTCTGTCTTCGCACCGTATACTCGTCACTCATTCCTTTTGTCGTTGAAGGTCTTGGCAAATCCATCCGTCTCTTCGATCTTAAGCGAGTGCAATTTGGACAGCACTTGGTCTTGGTCGCAATTGTCGACATCATTTGTCGCAGCATATCAAGGAGTCTCGCCTGTCTTCCTTGCACTGGTTGATTTAGTTTCCATCTGGCCCGTCCCCTTTCACCATTAGCAAACCGAACTTTCCTACCTGCTTTCAATAGCGCCATCCGTCCTGTCCCTCCTGGGGCATTGCGCCATTGTCACGCCGAATTTTAACAAGTCGATAGTCCACTTGCAATTTTTGTACCGCTAAGGACAATATACTATTCACTGCATTACGACTTTGACGATCAGTCATGGAGGAAGGCTTAGCGACGACACCATTACCCGCAACTCTTGATCCTTTATCGCGACCGAGCTCCGCTTCGACTACAGCATCTGCCGCAATCGCCCAAATGCCCGGGGTCACAGCATTGGAAGCTAGCGCTACGAGTTCACCACAGTTAAAGTAAGTACAAACGGCCCTCCCGAACTCGAACTCGTATCCACGTCGAAGATTTGCCGTCCAGAACACGCACGTACCGGAATGGGCAAGAAAAGCGCAGCAGTATCAATGCACGGTATGATGTGCTCGATTGGCTTTTGTCGGCATAGTTCTTCACAGGACGTCGACCAGGGCAGTAAGTCGTATCGCTACGGTAGATAGGCCAAAAGCCTTACATTTCCGTAGTAGCATGGATAGTGGTGATAACCCGTTTGCCACATATCCAGCTATTGTCCACTGCGACATCGATCTATTGTGTCTCCGCTGTTGTTGTTTAACTCCTTTTCCCGTGGAGTAATGAACCTCTTAATGTTGGATCCTACCCCGCGCTTCACCAAGCACACAACATCACTATTTCTCTTACGCGTCGCGGACGCTGCCCTACCTAGTTTTGCACTGGAGACTAATCAAGCCTCATGAACAGAACTGCGAGCCCACCAGTACCTGCTAGCACACCAATACCGCCGACTGCACCGACACCGGCACACGAGACACAGATCCAACCGCAGGCGCTACCAACTGCTACTAGTACTGCGACTCCGACGCTGTTAACAACCTACACGCAGATCGCGACCCAACCTCCGGTGCCAATTGCGGCAACTATACCAGTCGCGATGAACAACCACATCGCTACATCGCCCGCGGCGCATGCGCCAACACCGTCTGGTAACTTGGTACGTATTTGTTGTCGTGCATGTTTTATTGCTCTCTGTTGATCTATTGGGCGTGTTACTGCGTCTTATCACCCATTGCACCACCACTCAACACGGTCTTGTTTCCATCCAATTCATCGCTTCTCTCAATACCAGTTTAAATGTAACCGAGGGGGATTAGGCAAGTGCCTGCCCAATAAGTTTAAGTCGAAGCATATCTACCTATCTCTGGAGTTATCTTCTACCTTGTTCATCATTTCTATCACCCACATGCGCACTAGTCTAGTCCTCGGTGCATGGTGCCGGATTTTAGCATGTTACTTGTGGGTGCTTGACCAATCCCCGGCCGTGTATTATTTGTTCTTATCAGCAAGACCCACCGGCCCAGCCTGGGTGGGCTGAGACTCTTTTCCCTCTCCAGTGCCCACCTCCCAAATTTTTTATCATATCTAATCGTCCCTATCGATCAATCTATCATTCCGTCAAGTTGCGATAATCGACCTATCTCTCTTATCCTATCCCACTATCAACGGCCCGCTGTCAAGATGATGGCCTCACATCCCACTGCTTCCGCAGCGCTTTCTACCGGCTCCAATGCTAACAGCGACGCGCCTCCAACACAGCCAACCTGCCAGAACTGCAGCACATCCACCACGCCACTATGGCGTCGCGACGAAATGGGCTCCGTCCTCTGCAATGCCTGCGGCTTGTTCCTCAAGCTGCATGGCCGCCCGCGACCAATATCACTCAAGACAGATGTAATTAAGAGCCGCAATCGCGTCAAGACGATGCGACCCGATATGCAGAAGAAGAAGGTTAGTTGTTCCCACAATCGCATCCTTCCTACCTCTACTCGTCACTAACCTCCTTCCAGCAAAGCCTCCCTGCCGCTACCGGCTCCAATGGGAGCAACTTCCAGAACCATGATGCCGCCAACGCTGCGGCTACGGCTGCCGCTCTTGCCGCCGTTCGAGCGACACAGCAGAAAGTTGCCAATGGCCATGGCACTACTGACTCACCCATTTCTCGCACTGCGACTCCAAACGTCTATGATCCGAACCTTACCGCTTTCCAGACCATGGATCAATTCCAACACGACAGTCTCCACTATCCTCTTCCCGCCGGCTCCCCTGGTCGCGCTCCTTCTCCGACCAATGGCGAGCAACAGCCTCTCGATGCGCCACAGACCCACGAACAACTTATCGCTGCAAATTCGAGTCTCAAGACACGTGTGAGCGAGTTAGACCTCATTAATGAACTGTACCGCGGACGACTTCAACAACTTGAGCAGGATAATCAAACGGCGGATAATTATCGACATTCTGCCGAGATGTCTGCCAAGGAAGCTGCTACAGAACGCGCACACCGTGAGGATATCCAACGGCAGCTGGATGATAGCCATAGAAGGGAAAATATCCTGAAGCGAAGACTCGATGAAATGGAACAGGAACTCCAAGACCTAAAAAATCTTATCCAAAACCAGATTCAAGAGTCAGAATCTGATGAGCCTGCGGCCAAGAGGCTGAAGCTTGAAGAGCAAAACGCCGAAGAGGCGGAACAACTCGCCGCCCTGCAGACCGAATCATGATTGTTGTGGACTAGTTGCATGGTGCACGATAATACCAACTGTCCTTTTTCACATTAGGCGTACACCTCGGCTTGCGCCCTGCCAGTCTTTGTTTTTAGCAAGCACCGAACAACCCTTGTACGATTATACCTCGCATGCGATTTCCCCTGTTTCTTTTTTTTCCCTGTCACACTGGGCATTTAGATCCGGCGGATACGATGGGCATTGTTTTTGCCTGGCCACACATGTTTTCCCTAATAATAATGGGCCAGGGATGATATAAATCTGCTGGTAGCAAGCCAGAAGCTTTATATGTGTTGCCGACAGATCAGAAGTTTGGCTTGTGTCGCCGACTTCTGGGGAAGGATATTTCTTTTTCACGATGATGCCCGGACGATTTTGCATGCCAAACGTTGGCCAGGAGGAATGCGGAAAACGAAGAGGAGTTGGTGGAGTCACCCTACGTGCAGGCATTGCACTTCTAGTGTAGGGAGGAAAAAGAAAAGTCCTGAGTTCTACCAAGCTGTCGCATGTCTTCCCCAATGGAATTGCAATTTGCAACAGCTCAAACCATATTGCACCTAAAGTGTACTATTGAAGTGAATTGATCAAGTGAATTGATGAACAGAAGGGATATTTCTAAGGTGATGGCCTTGGTCGAATAACTTGGTAAAACGTCTGTTTCCCTCGACCAAACACTTGTGAATGAATAATACAATCTATAATACTCAAGCACGTGCAAGAGATGCTGAAGGATGACTGACTACTTTGTGTACATCTTTGTTAGTACAAGGATATGCCTGAACGGCGTAGCTGAATATTTCGAAGCCAGCGCACTCAATGCTGTCGATCGTTATTCATTGTTTCTTTTTTGGCGGCATTTCTGCCCCTGGCCTGCTCATATCGCTGTGTTCCTCCTTCTTAAAGCCCATTAGCTCGCCAATAACACCTCCCGGCTTGGGCACTGGGCATTCCCTTTTTCCCCTAGGTGCTGTACCAGTCATTGTAGATGTTTCGGTCCCTTCACTCCTACTACTGCTGTTGTCCTTAACTCCCTCGAACTGAGCGATCCCATCTTTGACTTGGGTGGTTTGCTGTGGCGACCTCCGTCGAGTGCGCCGTCGGCTGCCGTCTGGGGAGGCGGAGTCTGCATATGCCACCCGCGGCGCGGGACATGGGAGTATGTGCGGTAAGCCCACCACAAGGAAGCTCGCTGCGACTGTGGTTGCAAAGAGCGATGAGGTCATGCGCGAGCGAGGGTGCAGGTGTGGCGGCATCGTCTTCTCTCGTCTCGTGCCGGCGCGCGCGCGCCGGATTAGAGACCGGGTAAGGGGGGCAGATTGAGGCTATACATTATATTAGCTAGCTGTCAATTGAGGAGAGAGACGCAGGGAATTGAACCAGTTTTTACTTTAAAGTGAAGTCTTCCGTCCTCGTGTCATTGCAAGTAAAGGCAGAGACAGACCAAGCTGTGTCGTCGTGGTCTCTCCTTGATTTGGGCGTCGCTTGCTTGCTTGCTCTGTTGAGGTTTGGCGTTTTACCAAATGCCAAGGCCTCGACGAATTGGGTTAGCTTTATCGCCGCCTTATCTCAGGCTCGATTCAGTCAATCATCAGGCTGACGGCATGCTTTATGTATAGTTTATGTATGTAGAGGGAATACGGTCAGTTCAAGCCCCTGGAAAAGTTCTCTTTGGACAATTTCTTGTGGGGGAAGTCCGAAGTCGAACCGAGGTTCCACAGTACCTGTAGAAGTACCAATCTTGTTGAAGCGAGGGGCCGGTGGGCCACCTTTTCCACCTCAACTACCTTGATTCTTGAATGGCAGCGAATCCGATATTATAGTCACTATTGTTACGTTTTCAAGTATATCATCTGCAATTAAGCTCTCGCCGCGCGCGGCATAGGTGGCGGGGGTCATGGCGCCTATCAAAACCTGGCTTCTGGCGGGAAGGGTAGACCCCCGCGACGGCATCTGACAGCAGAGACCGAGCACGGCCAGCAGCTCTTCTACCGGAGAGCGAGGCTAGCGAGACGAAGAAGTCCAGCTTCGGGAAGAGCTGGTGCAGGTTCTATGAAACTTGCACTTTGGAATGGATCGTCGTTTCCCACTGGGCATGGGTCGTGTTCGTAAACACGACATCCTGTTTGCAAGAATCAGCATTGTATTGTGAGTTGTTCATGATATCTGACTTGTCCATCTCAACAAACCGGCCGTAGGGAGCCATGTATTCCCACGAGGCTCACAGGCTGTCTCCGGACGAGTTCAATACCACGTCGACACCGTATCCATTCGTCAAGCGACGGATGCCCTTTACAAACGACGTATTACGGCTGTAGAAAATGTGATCAGGCGGAATGCCGTGTTCCTCAACTAGAAGCTGCTTTTTGCTGTCGAATCCAATAGTGGCAAAGATCTCGGCCCCAATCATCTGGGTGATCGAGACGGCGTATAAAGGTGAAACTGGCAGGACAGCACTCGAGTCCCACGAGATTATTATCTTTGCAACAATGTTGACGGTCGATCTTGACGAGTTGAAATGAGAAAAGAGTTATGTACTCGACCGATTTGCCGCCCTCCATAAGACTTGACACTTATATAAAAGCTCTTGTTGTAAATCGTACTGTTAAAGCTATTGTTTCCACAGTATTTGATTTTCCTTGCACACTTTTTAAAACACAAGCTCGAAGTTAATAATGTTAGCTGTTCTCTCGACTCTCTTCGTCGTCGGTGTTGCGGGCTTGGGTGTTGCCCTTACAGGTTCCACAGGCGTCGACCTTAAGGTTAGCAAAACAACCACTGAGCTCGCCCTTTGCAGTTATAGTTATTTAACCGACCATGACCTTTCGACTTCCTCTCTTTCAACTACTAGTTCGACTATCACGGTCTCGATTACCACTCGCACCTACACCATCACTCTTCATAGCCCGTGCACCAGTTCCGAACCGCAGGCAAGCTAGCCGGTCACCCATTTAGTCTCCCAAATCATGATGGTTACCGTTACAAGTTAAATCTGCTCTGAAACGAACGGAAGTGGTTTGACTCCACCTACCGGCTCGAGTCTTTCGAGTTCATCCGCAGCATAGTCTACCCAACGGAAACCGGTACCTTGTAGATCATCCGGGATGAACTCACTGCCATGTCCAGTATCTAAGGGTCCTTCTGGTTCGGGGTGGAGGAGCATGAATCCATACAGGACAAGCTCATCGCTGCGGCCATCAAATAGTCCGGGCTCGAGTGGTATGATATCTTACATACCAAGCACACCATCAAGCGGCCCAGGTTAGAGCAGTATTCCAATATCTCATAGTGACTCGAGTCATCCAGCGTCTACGTCTCCTGGTAACTTGAACCACCCAACACCTGCCAAATCCCCCAGTTCAGAGTCCACAAGCTCGGCCATCTTTTAGAGCTCTACACTAACATTGCCATCACCCGCATAGTCAATGGGCTCGGGACAGAATGTTTCGTTTCAACCGGGCTAGTCTTTCTTAGCAACTATCGCTGTTGCTTTTGTCCTCTCATATCTCTAAGTCATCGTGTTTCCGACATCTCTCATTTTATTTGTAGCAGTACGTATCCTCGGTGTTCGAATATGCCAAGATGATAGCTCAACGTGAACTCTGGTAGTTAGTCAGTTCTATAGAAAATTGGAATTAACCCGACTTCTGTCGCTTTTTTTGGCCGCTCACCCGCGGTTTCATTCCTCCGTTTTCGTCCCATGTTCCACTAGTATCATGGCGCCATTCGTTCATGCCGTCTTAATTTCACTTAAATCACTCTTTCTAAGCTTTAACGCGTCCTTGGGTTTAACCACTCCAGTGTCGACAACTTCTCTGTTCATCATTCGTTTCTTTGCAAACGCCACGACAAGCGGGCCGCAGCTCGAACCGTCGAGTTGCCGAAGGCAGTCCTGTCAGGTTCAGTAAAAGCCAGGAGTCAGTAGGATCCTGGTGCTATACTCACAAGTTTTTCAAACCCAAGACCTCGAAATTCAGTTCGGGCTGCATCCTACCACAAAATTGTTAGTGGATTTAAGGTCAAACGTTTATGGCTTTAATTACTTTAATTTGCTTATAGTCGATCCCCAGTCCAGAGTCGTAGTAATATATGTTTTCGTACTAATAGTTGATTTCAAGGAGGGCAAAGTGGTTATTGTTTAGGAATAGTCGAAATAGGCAAACAAGAGGATCGTGAGATGCTGCCTCACGCCATTTCTTAATCAGCTGAGCGGCGGCCTGGAAAGGTCTCGGTAAACGCTTCCGCGAATCGGTTTGCTGATGTATAGGGATCGAGAAGCCGATCGGGACATTGGGTAGTCGATCAGACAAGTGAAGACATAGCAAGATGAGCTCATCATTGTACCATGTCGTCCTCCCGAGTCTGCTGAGTGTTTCGATGTTGAACTGCAGCTCCGTATTCTTGACTTGGAGCATGCTTCCAGTTGCCGAGGACTTCAAAAGGTCTTGGACTGACGCAATTTCCTCAGTGATGTCTAGATCGGGCTCCCGAGACTGAGGTAGTACCCCGTCGTTTTCTAGAGCATCTCTGAAAGCCTGTGGATCTGTCTTGCCATCACCCTCCAAGATTAATTTCATCTGCTTCTCAAGGAGTCGCAGAACTTTAATTTTTTGTTCATCGCACTTGAGTCTAGAAATCAGTCTTTAGATCTGAACGTTCGTAGTCTTTCCAAGGTCCCTAGTGTCATGATTAGTATATTGTCTTCATGGAAGTATCGCAATGGATTACCATGAGTCTTTGAAAAGAATTCCCCATCCCAGTGCCTTCACTAGCGCTTCCCATTTTCGGCCCCGCGTCAAAAGAACACCCAGTCTCTTGCGAGACTTCTCGCGTTCCGTCTTCTCGATGGAATCAACTGGCATTGGCCCGAGAAGTCTCTCCGAAACCTGCTAGGAGGCGGATTCATCAGGCGGCGAAGATATCAGGGTGAGCCTGCTCGCCATGCCACCGAGCGAGCGCCATGAGACTCAACGTGTAGTAAATCGAACCCCTTTGGCGCCCAGAACGGCCTGATCGGAGCAAAGCTCCCCATTCTGAGCCGCTGGAGTATTGCGTCTCCCCTCGGGGCGGTCCTTTCAACAAAAAGAAAATACTCTGAAAGGTGTCTTCCACTTCAGATGGGAACCGCAGTGGTTCGATCTCCTCTAAGCTAGATACCACGAACTCTTCAAGAGTTTGTCGTAGAATGAGCTCCGATTTCTCATCCGCAGCGGTAGGTACGGTTGTCTTCGTTGGGGTGACGGAACAACGGCGTTGAGGCGGTGTCGGCAAAGGAGTTCGTAAATGTGTCGTTGAAAGCTCTTTTGATTGGCGAGAACCCTCTAAATTCGTGCCGGGAGAGCAATCTCTGGATGAAGGGACCTCATAGATATCGCCAAAGGTGTCAGCGATGACCTCTTGTTCCGAGTCATGACATTTATTGCGCATGCCAGAAGGGTTCACATAACCCTGGTCGTCCACATGGGCTCGTCTCAGATCTCCACAGGCAGTTTCAACGCCCGTCTCTGGTTGAATCTCGGCAGGACACGATGCATCATTGCCGAGCTCATATTTGTCATCACTTTCAGGCGTGTAACTGTCATTGTCCCCGAAAAGATCGAACAAGGGATCGTGACTTTGAAGGGCCTCATATGGCTTTTCGCCATTGTGTTGCTCTCCTCCATTTTCCAAAAAGGGCATCGAAAGTCCTTCGGGTGTCTCTGAAACGCTCCGGCATAGACTGCTGCAACAATCATAAAGGTGCTGAAGCAATCTTAGCAGTCGATGCTGGCGAGTATGGGGCCATTGAGGTAAAAAAAAAAAAAAGCCAAGCTCGTTCGTGCTGAGACTCTCAACTGGAACTTCCAGAAGGTTTGTGAGAATCGTTGAGAGACTGGAGCAATGAACGCGGCGCTGCTTTGGATCATGGTTCCGTTGTGCATCATGCACGTTCGAAGAGGAGTGAAGATTCATGATGAGTGTTTTGATGGAAGGTAGATGCTATCGTGAAGTTGTTGAATTTAATTTTGAGTGGGAAAAAGAAGAGAAGTGAAGCAGCCTAAATCAAGAAGGCATTTGCTCTTTATACATGCCTTGCTACCTTAGTTTCTGCCGCAGACCACCAGGTTTGTCTATTCTCCTCACTGTGAGCCTGCCGCCACTAGGCTTTGATCATTCTGCCTATCTTGCCGCTCCATGAGACATGGTCATCGGCTGCCTGAGTCTTGGAGCCCACTGGTCACCGCCTTGGCCCTTTTTCAGGGGCTCATACCGTTTATTCTTCCAGACTACCAGTCTTCGCCAGCCTATTAAGCTCCCAGTCGATGCGACTTCCCTAGATCAAGCGCAGCTCCTAAGTCGACCATCGAGACCAAGTCAGCTCCTTTCGTGATCCAACAGCCCGTCGTCAGCCTATCAAATCTCCAGTCGAGGCGACTTCCTGGGAAGTCGTCAACCCCTAAGCCGACCATTAAGCCCAGGCCAGCCCCTCCGTCGTTAGCCTATCAAGTCTCCAGTCTCTAAGCGACTTCCTAGGAAGTCGTCACCATTCATGGCTTGTCAAGCCCCCGAGCCGACTATCAAGGCCAGGCCAGCTCCTCTTGTGACCCACGCTGTCAAGATATCTCAAATCGAATCCTTAGAACGTCACCTGTAACCAATCATGGATTGATTTTTGAGGACCTCTTGGGCCAGTGCAGCCCCCTTGAAGCCGGATGACAGCTCATCAAGTCTTGGGTGAAAGCTGTTTCAGGTGAAGTTTCTAGAGAGTCGTCTGTTGGTGTTCTCGTCGTGGAGGAAACGATTCCTTGCTTGATACGCGTCAGCATTACTACTAATACGACAGCAATAAAGACTCTCTTTGAACTTAAAAGCTCAATTCCCCGCCCTTGAGTCTCCCGAGCTGTCACAACTCATCTTTGCTCCTCTCCCCCTTCCTCAACTGAACGTTTCTATCATAAAAAGTCTTTGCAACATGCGTCAAGACATCAAACTGCAGGAGTTGGCGAAAGTAGTAGCAAGTTCGAAACGTGTTATCACCATCTCGGGAGCTGGCATCAGCACCAGTACCGGTATTCCAGTAAGCACAACGTCTGTCCTCCCTCTCTCGCTGTGTTGGTGAGACTGACCAAGCTAGGACTTCAAATCATTGAGCTCGAGTCAACCAGGGGTTAGGACTCGAGATCTTTTCCACTATTCGGCTCTATCACACCCTTCAGATGGACCTGCTCTCATCAGACTCTGTACAGAACTCTTCGAGTATGCACAGAACAGCCAGCCAACAGAAACACATCGTTTCCTCAAGGATCTATCAAGAAGCGGCCAACTTGTTCGAGCATACACGCAGAACATTGATCACCTCGAAGAGAAAGCAGGTCTCTCTACGGACTTGAGCAAAGGGACAGGTGCTTGGGTTTCTTCCGACCTTGCTCATAGTGCGGTATTGATAGTTGAATCTTGAAAACGGTGAAACACCGTCATGACTCGAGGATTACGGCGCGCTATATGTATTACTACCTATGTATGTCACCGTAAAGCTTTTATGCTTAACCTTATGCACAAGTGGGGTTTTGCTCAGGGCAGGCTCAGGTCCTGGCTCAAGGACAGTTCTAGGCTAAAAGCAGCTTGGCTCAAGTAGATATCCTGAATTGTTGAAGTACCTACCTGGTAAAACTCATCTACCGGGTACTTCTAAGGTCATGGCCAAAGACCTCGGGAGCTTCAAGTTCCCGTCTAAAATTCATCCAAGCTGATTCGACCGAGGAATATCCGGAGCCGCTAGGCGTCAACAAGCTGCATGCACTAAACTAGGCGCTAAGTAGACTCTTAACAGTGCCCCGGAATTGGACTAAGGAACTCAGCTGCGACTCTTAACGCGCCTTCAACTTCATTAATTAATCGTGACCTGGGACCTGGGACCTGGACATCCCACCTTATCACTTTATCCACTGAATGCGACTTGCCTGCGACAGGGACCACACGACTTCGCGACTACAACGCCCACGTCCCAGCACGCAAACACGTGGGCTCTGACTCGGCTTAATGAATAGATGTTGCCGTGTCCGGATACTACAAGTATGATATAAAGTCGATTCAAACTACTTATCACAGGGACATTGTAGGCTTTGCGCGCGTCCTTGCTCGTGCGCCGACGCAGTTCCCGAACCTTTGCTGCTGTCGCAAAGATGAGCGACCTTGATAAGTATGTCTTCCATCCTATTCTTAACTTAGATGCCACTCTCACATAGCTTCTTATCAGAGCCATTGCCCAGTTGAGGGCTTGCCGACCCATCCCCGAAGCCCAGGTCCGAGAAGTCTGCCATAAAGCCCGCGAGCTGTTGATCGAGGAAGCAAACGTGGTGACAGTCACTGCGCCTGTGACAGTGAGTTCCTTCTTCATATACCAATTAACTCATCTGGAACTGCGGCGCCACATGATATTGATGTCTATGCAGATATGCGGTGACATCCACGGCCAGTTTCATGACTTGATGGAGCTCTTCCGCGTCGGAGGTGATCCGCCGGATACCAACTATCTCTTTATGGGTATGACATGAACCTAGTGCTAGTCAATGGAGACAACTAATTAGTTGATTGCGCATAGGCGACTTTGTCGACCGTGGATTCTATTCCCTGGAATCGTTCCTCCTTCTTCTCTGCCTCAAAGTCCGCTACCCCGACCGTATGACCTTAATCCGCGGTAACCATGAATCACGGCAAATTACGACCGTTTACGGTTTCTACGACGAGTGTCTACGCAAATATGGCAGTGCGAATGTTTGGCGGTATTGCTGTGATGTGTTCGATTACCTTGCGCTCGGTGCCATAGTTCTTGGAGCGTCTAATGCACTTGAACCAGCGAACGAAGCCACTGCACGCGAAGAGGTTGAGATCGAAGTCTGCAACGCAGATGGTGATATCATAAGTCAGTTTCCTCGGTGTCGAAAGAGCGGTGGCAGTGAGCAGGGAAGTCCTAACGGTAAGACAGAACGGACAGGTCCTCCCGGCTCTGGTGCCTCTGGCTCAAGCGGAGGGACAGTCGGCAACCCGACGGGCGCAGTACTTTGTGTCCACGGTGGTCTCTCGCCATTGATCGATACGGTGGATAAGATTCGCCTTCTGGACCGCAAGCAAGAGGTCCCTCATGAGGGTGCCATGTGCGATTTGCTGTGGTCAGATCCTGACGAGATCGACGGCTGGGGATTATCACCGCGCGGTGCCGGTTTCCTGTTTG
This sequence comes from Xylariaceae sp. AK1471, assembly GCA_023159215.1. Taxonomy (NCBI): domain Eukaryota; kingdom Fungi; phylum Ascomycota; class Sordariomycetes; order Xylariales; family Xylariaceae; species Xylariaceae sp. AK1471. The sequence continues at coordinate 401,556 of JAJKLI010000013.1, read as the reverse complement.
GAGCTGATATTGTTAAAGTCTTCAACCACAGGAATGACCTGTCGCTAATCGCACGAGCGCACCAACTTGTCATGGAGGGGTTCAAAGAAATGTTCGACTCCAGCATTGTTACCGTCTGGTCGGCACCCAACTACTGCTACCGCTGCGGTAATGTGGCCGCTGTGCTCGAGTTGTCCGAGGACCCCGGCGGTCAGGGCTTCTTTGCACGCAGCAATGGTGATGTCGGACGAAGTGATGGCGGAGCTGGCAGGGGCGTTATTCTTGATAGTGAGGAAAACCCCAAAAGGGGGCCCGCACGCAGATATCGGGTCTTCCAAGCCGCACCACAGGATTCCAGAGGGATGCCTGCCAAGAAGCCAGTCGCTGACTACTTCTTGTGAGTGTGGAGGAAAGGACATATGATTAGCCGCCGATGAACCTCGTCTGTGGCCCGGTTTTGAGTGCAGCGACAGTGCACGTCTGGTAGAATTGTTTTGCGACCGAAGGTGTGCCAGAGGTTATATTTGGGAACTGGATTGAGCTTTATTGGCAACTCTGCTCACCTGAGGTCTTGGAGTTTCGGACTATTAAGGAGTTCAGCATGCGACGACGCGTTTCTAAGACTCGTCACAGTAGTATGTGCCTCGTCAAATCCCGAGTTCAATGCAACGAGCTATTACCAACATCTTGCTCTAGGTTTAGAGCGGGCACAACACTTTGCACGGAAGCGAAAAGAGGTATACACTAGTCTCATCATGAATAATTCAACTTGTATTCAAGAAAACAAAGGAAATAATGCTATCTTGGGCGTTTGCGATTACATATTGGCGCGGAAGCCTAACTGTGAGTAGATACTCGATGAATAAAAACACCTCGCCCTCCCATCTTCTCTTTGGCATGTTATCAGTTCAAAACATTGCATTCAGCCCTTTCCCTGCCTCCCTCCCTCCCCCCCCTCTATCCCTTTCTCTTATAACTCCCTTGGCTTCCTAGATCCTATCCCTGTTTCGAGCGCTACTTGTCCTCCGTATATGTGCCCCACGAACCCTCACACAAATCCCAGCTTATCAATGCCATCGTCAGAGCAACGAACAGTCGAATAAAATGTGACTAGTTTTATGTCCTCACAAATCAACATATTGTTGGTTTTTGACGGACACAGGCGCAGGCCACCCTGGTTGTCCAGCGAGGCCCATAGTGTCCCCTGGCTGCTGTTGCAACGCGTTGTACGCCAAGACCGCGCTCCATGTGGCTTGCAGCAGGCCCTTCAGGTCAGGCCAGGCGTCGCTCTTGTTGATTCCAGACACCAGTGTGGTTGGCGGTGTCACATACGTTACTGCCGGGGGTGCCGACTTCCTCTTTATCTCGGGCGGCTTCGTCGTCGTCGTCGTCTTCGTCTTCGTCTTTGTGTTTGTGTTTGTGTTTGTCTCTATCTGGGGCGGCTTCTTATTCGTGTTTGTGTTTGTGTTTGTGTTTGTCTTTTCCTGGGGCAACTTCGTCTTCTGCGCCCTTGTGTTTTGAGCTTGTTCAAGAAGCTTCTCTTTCGTTGGGGTTTTGTTATACCACTCCGCTGGCGGTTGAGGCGGCAACTTGATTAAGGGTGTGATTGAGCTGTTTGGTTTTTCGGCCTCCAGATGTAGTGTCGTAATCAATGTGTGTAACCAGATTTTGCGCTTCTTTTCCAGAGTATCGCCTGGCATTTGGACCCAAAAGTGCTCATACATTTGTGGGAAGTATGGTGACTCCATTCTAGTATTGTTCTGGGCCTTCATAGCCTCGTGCATCATCTTAATCACACTTATTGCCCACTGTTGGTGCACGTACTCCACCGTGTCGCGCCCTTCTTCCCAAGGATAACTACTTTTCCATAGGTCGATGTCTTGATCCAGGTTGTCATATGTTGCTTGTAACTCACTGGCCGACCACGCTGGATTATTCCACTCCTGTTGGACATGTAATTCTTCCTCGAGTAACTGTAGGTCGATATCTGCGGCGGCGGCCTTTTGGTAAGCTATATCTCTCCACTTCTCTGCTTCGTCAACCGCCTTCTGTGCGCTTGCGCTGGGTTTAGCCTTTGCTGTAGCCACGGCCATCTCTGCATTTTCGGTGGCATTATCAAGTATGAGTTGATTCCTGTCATACTTTGACGTAGCTTCCTTAATTTCTTCTCGGAGCCGCTCTATCAACTTCTGAGCATGCTGCTGCGCTGTGTCTTGAGCTGAGTGTTGATTAGCCTTCTTCTTTTTGGCCTGCTTGTCTCCTCCCATGGCTGCTCCCGCCGCTCTATCCTTTGCATCCTGGGCTTTCCGGACCATTTCATCCATTTTGGCTTGGGCTTCCTTATGTGCTTTGTCTTCACCCTCGTCCACTATCTTGGCAGCTGCCTCAAACTTATCATTTTTTTGTTGGTACAAAAGGTCAGCCTGTGCTCTCGTTGCGGCATCTGCTTCGTTCCGTACGCTTTTGTACAACGCTATGTATTCTTTCCTTCTCTTCTCCGCGTTCGCCAGTAACCTCGTTTCCCACTCGGACAGCGATTTTGCGTTCTTCTTGCGCCTTCTAAGTAGCCTAATCTTCGCATCGACAATATTCTTCTTCCTTATGAGTTCTTCGAGTCTCTCTAGAACTGTCTCCTCCGCTGTGATGTCAGTGCTTGTGTCTTGCGCAGTCGAGGTTGGAGCCGGATCCGAAGGACCAGGTCTTGCGAATGGTGCCGGATTATTGTTGTTCACTGAGACGGTATTGACTTGCAAAGGACCCGGTCTTGCGAATATTGCCGGATTTTTGTTGTTCTCTAAGACGTTATTGACATCCTTAGAAAGAGTCTCCAGTATCTCGTGTCTGCGCGTCTCGCGTTCACGCCAGGACATAGCATTGTGCTCGAAGGAGCTGTTCTTGAACTGTTGTCGGTACAAGGAGTTGACATAGCGCCTAAGGCTCTCATCCGACATCTTGAAAGGACTCTGGTCGGGGAAAACATCCTTGAAACCGTTGGTATCGTTTCGCACGGCCCGATAGACCGATTCTGTCCACTCGTCCCACCCCAGTGCTGCCATGCCCGTCTGCTCTGTTTTCTTCTGTGAGTCATCATGCAACTGGATGAGCTGAGGCCAGTCCGTCGGAATCTCGTCAATCTGGAGGGGAATCTTCACACCGGCCTTCATTTCCTCCTGCTGCGGATCACGCTCTTGCTTCCCTGTTTGCGGGTTAAACAAACCATCGAACAAACCATCGTCTTCGGGTTCGGCAGCCTCCTGGCCAGGACGTGGTGCCGCGCCGAAGCCTGGTCCGGCACCCACGAGGACGCGGGGGTGGCCAGGTGTGGGGTGTTCGCCGGGCATGGGTCCAAGGTTAAGACTTGTGACTCCAAGAGGCAGTGGCTTCTTCTTCGGAATCTTCCTGGTGTACCTCCAATAGGACTCATCTTCGGGCAGTTCCCATCTGTGCTGCGCCCCTCTACCGTAGTTGCCCGCGGCGAGAGGCTCCAGGGAGCGCCGCAAGTTGTGGATCTCGGTGTCGAGAGACCAGATGGTCTGTTGCAGCGACATGATGTTGATATTGTTCCGATTGATGATGTTACGGTTGCCCGGATCATCCGCGTCAAGGGCATTGTTCTTACGGATCTCCTCATTGAGCTTCTTCTCATACACGTCGCGTGTCTTTTGGAAATATGCGAGGGCTACGTCATGACCGGCGATGTCGTTGTCATCGTCATTGTTCTCACCGCTGTTGCTGTTGTCGTCGTCGTTGTCGCCGCTATTATTGTTGTTGTTATTAAAATCGGCGTTGTCATCTCCGTCGCCGCTGTCGCCCATCTCTATATCATCTTGTTGATTTTCAAGTCCTGAATTTTCTGGGTTGTCTTTGGTTAGATCTATTAGCTTGTCACTGGCATTTGTTTGAGATTGGTGACCAGAGACTCCCGTTTTGACAGCACCACCCCTAGAACCGTATGACTTATTCTGTCGCTGAGGGCGGGTAGGTGAAAGTGTCGATCCAGGCGTGATAAATCCATCAGGACGTAGAACATTTCCGAATGCGAAGTTATAACGGTCCGCGCCTTGAAGCAGGATCGCGAGAACCTTGTCTATACTCTCTCTCTCTCTCGCCCACGTCTGACGCAGTAAACTACGGGCATCATAACGTTTTCTGCAATCTTCGATCTCGAACTCATCTTTCAGCGAGAACCACCGGTTGTTTTCCCACTCCGTATACAGCTCTTCGTGCTCGTCCCAGACCTCTAGGTTGCGTTTCTCCTCAAGGAGTATATCCTGCAGACTAGCTGCTCCTAATAGATACAGCTTCCAATATATTGCCAGGCGGAAGATTTGGTACATTCTGGCCTCAAAAGCATGTCCTATAGGTTTGGTAAAGTGTCTATCTCGAAGGCCCTCGTACCGATGTTTTCGTTTATCCTGCCCTCCTTCTTCATGCAACTTCGGCGCATTCCCCTTGATTCTGGGATTACTGCAGATGAAATCACGCGCCTCCTGTCTGCTTTCTGATACGTTTTGGAGGTATCCGGTAGCCAAATTTTGGAGTTTTATCAAGTCGGTTTCATTTTCAATACTTTCCCATTCCATGGGCTTGGGTATTTTCTCCATGACTTTCCTGTATTTTAGCATTGGATCTCCCACGCGATTTGGATCCATCATGGGTGGTCGATCCTCCTTAACGCGGTCGTAAAACTCATCTGGAGGATAGCGTGCATCCTCCTGTAGTTGACTCCAAAGGTCGTTAGGATCGCGAAAACGAAGCTGTGTTCTTTGTCGAGCCACCATTCTTTTCTTCTTATTCTTGTCTCCATCGCCAGACGCACCACCACGCAGCGATAGTGTTTTTGCCTTCATTGCAATTGCTATTGCTGCGCTCCCTAGGCCAGCTACGAGATACGGGTTGTCTCTTATTGAGGCTTCCTCGGGAGTCAGCCCGCCGCCTAGAACCTTCTTGAACTCGTTGAAACCGCGAGTTGCGGGTGTGCCGTTACGCCAGAGAGACTCTCCAATACAAGGGTTATTGAATGATGGGGGGCGCGCATTCGAGGTACGATCAGAAAAATTCCACTCAGACGTAAGTAACAAGTTTTCTATCTGTCTAGGCATGTTGAGCGCCTTAAGGCCTGTTTTAAGGTAATCTACCATACGGTCCCTGTGCTCTTTGGTGCCTGGTGCATCCCCGGGTGCCGCAAGGTACTTCTTATAATCACGAATTACATTGTCGAACTCTTTGCTAGAGACAAGTTTCGAATTATTGGATCCCCACCAATCGCCTGCGTTGATTTGCATCTTCGATTTCTTCGAAGGTGGTTCGTCTATTTTGTCACCTGAAGATCTCTTTTCCCCTTTCCGATCCGAACTATTAGTCGATGGGGGGGCGATTGCATTTAAAGCCAATGCTATAGAGTTCCGAACAGTCGTCAAGTCCGATTTGATTCGGGTCGTGCTACTGTCGCTAAGACTGCTGCTAAGACCCTGATCCTTTTGCTGCAACCAGTCTCTGATTTTCTCCAGGAAGTTGTCCTTGTGGTGCTTGTTCCATTTAACGCGAGATGAGGACTCCGCAACGACTTTCATGATCCTCTTCAACAAGTCATCGAATTTGGACTTCGCTTTGACACCCGCATCGCTGATGTCCTTCAAATCCTTTTTCTTCCCCTGCCCCTCTTTATCGTTCCCTAGGGTCGAATACTCGCCCCAAGTATCGTCCAGCTGTTGTACTAGGAACGTGCGAACCTCCATGACGCCTTCATAGTGATCCTCATATAGCTTTTGGAACACTCTGGGCGATATAAACGTTCCTCCAGTGGTCAGCTCACTGCGCTTAGCGAGAAACCTGTCGAAACTTTCTTCTTTCTCTTTAAAACCAGTATCCGCTAAGTACTGAACAAAACTGAGAGTGTTATCCGGCGCAGAGGGAGGCTTCTGAGACGCCATTTTTGGCACTGGGCCGGCACCGCCGGAGTCAGCAAGCACAATATCGTGGTCGGTGCAACAGTCTAGCTTCTTGCAAGCACCTTTGAGCTAGTTGCTATTGCGAGACTTTGTTGAATGAAATTGTACAAGGTAGTTTAGTAGAAATTTGGGTACTCTGGATTCGAGGTACCATTAATGCATAAGAGGGCATGAGTAGAAAAAGTGCGAGGATCAAGATCAGACAAGAAGCTAAGTAGTGCTGTCAGTTTCACCATGCCGTAAATAACAGAAGTTGTAACAAAGATATGGTCGAAGTCTTTGTTCTAGGCATCGAGTTGTCGCATTTCAGGCTGAAAACGTAACGGGCTTGCGATCGATTCAACGAAAAATTGCTTGCAGCAAGTTGTCGCAGAGTTCTGAGACAAAGAGCCATTCTCGCTTCTGACCCGAAGCGGCCTGTTTGGCTGGAATGCAAATAAGCCACTTTCTGGGTGATGCATGCAAATGACCACGAATGGTACGGAATGCAGTATTTCGCTAGCTACTTTGTTTTGGTGTGTTGCAAGCTGTACCAGTATCTTTGAATCCTAAGACCTCACTGATAGGAGTGTTCTCGCCCGGCTGTCTATATCTCAACACTTGATCCGTCTGAGCAGTCAGTTTTTACCATCATGAGAGACTGCGGTATCTAGAGTCGCGCTCTGATTAATCAATTCAATTCAATAGCAGCAAGAATATATGGACTTTGATTTAGCCATATAAACGTAATTTCTGATATCCGGTACGTTCTCCGGTGGTTCTAGTCAGTATTATCTGCTCAAGTGAGTATAAAGGAGTATACCTTACCAACAGTCCCAGTTGAGAATGCTGCATATTGAGAAGTACCTCCAAGCTATAGGCAGAAGTTTCATTCATGTTTAACCAGACTCAGAGTATTTCTCCACTACTAGTCCGTGGATACCTGAATGTGCCGTCCGTGCTGAAGTTTACAGTGTGATAATGTTGTATACTGAAAACGTGCGCTTCTGAGATATCACGAGTTACAGTGTTGCCTAATGCAGCCACATATAATTAGAGCATGGCCAAAAAAAGAAACACTTTCCTGTTCAGTTCATGTGCAAGAATCAGATTGGACTATCGTCCAGTTCCTTACATTTCTTTCACTATATCAATATGGATTCTCATCGCACTATACTAAGCAAGTTGAAATAACCCAAACTGTCTGATTGAGGAAGATTTGAAGGCTTGATTTCACAGAAGTGATGGAAAATGCACTTAGATTAGATGAGCGTTGCCCGATGTGGACCACTGTAATGGGGAGGGTATACGACCGTAACCTGTGGTGCTTAACTCGAGCCTGGTGTTTAAATAACTAATGCCGGGGCAACCGTCTCGCGGTAACCACCTGACAGAAGTTCTAGCAACAGGATACTGTGCAGCTGTCGTCTTTAGGTAGATTATACTTTTCTAGGTATAAGTAATTTTATTGTCCGCTTCACTTAAGACATACCTGTATACGTTTATGGACGGCCTTCGGAGCCTGATATCGAGGCATATAATCCATGTTGTACAGAGCCCGATGTCACCAGAGCCCGAAGACTTATACGAAGTTGACATACATGGAGCGGGATATATTGCGAAAGATAAACTTCTTGGAGGTAATAGATCTAGTGATATAGGTAATTCAGACGAATCTGAGTGGGATAAAGGCGACTTCGTGGTCTATAGCTCGTCGGTTGCGAAGTGACTTCGTCTCAATTACTAAGTAGAATGAGATGATGATATTGAAAAACTAATATTAAGACGGTGAAGTTTCCTCAAATTATTTCTTTTTGGTTCGACTGATCAAGTAATGAGAAACTGAGTCGTACGACCCAACAGGGTACTGAAGAATAGCTGGAGGAGTACCACGTTCAAAATACAAGTTCAGTGGAATAGAGCTACATATATCACACGTCGTGTATTCGGATATATATTCTTTGAATTATTATCAACCCTGCCCGTATATCGAACGTGGGCGATAACACACAGGCTCAGTACCGCTAGGGCAGATCTATATGGCTATAACAGCTCCAACCCATCATTATTTGACTACCCCCCGGGTTGATAATGTATATATATATACTGATGTCGTTTAAATGATCACGAGACGGGAGTGGTCGGAATCGGGTTCTCAAGCGCGTATGGGGGGAGGTCATCGCGCCAATACTGGTAGATCGAAAGACTAATATCGGGGGCACTGCACTCTTCTACCATTTGACCTAGAAACTGTGAGTACTAGGCCTCAAGTTAACATCCTTCATTTAACATACTCGATGTACTATTAGCACAATTGAGAGTGACTAGTCTGGTCTCCGCAGTGCCCTTGAAGGCAATCCTGGAGGAAGCATAAGTTACGACCGAGTAAGGTTCAATGGAGAGATGCAAAGAAACTCACGGATACTCAGGGTTAACATCATCGCAATACCACGTTTGGTTGATAACCAACAACTTTGATTGCCTGTCAAACAGGACGTCCGTATCCACAGTGTAGTATCTATCCTCGCCAGGTGCCACTGTCCTGTCTTCGCAAGGCGTCCACATATCGTCCACCGAACCTTTACTGAAAGACCCTGGTGTTAGTTGAGCTCCAGCGAGATCACACTTGCTCGTGTAGTTCGTTGCTGCATTCGTCACGTCGAGCTGGAAATGCGCGATGATAGGGGGGTTTCGAAGTTGGTACTTGATGTTCCTGATGCTGAACGTGCTCGGTGCCTCTGATCGTGCTGAACATAGGGGCGTGTCATGTCCGGCTGGAGGAATCATGACTATGGCATTAGCGGCCTGCGTCCAAAGCAGCGCTTGGAGCGCGGTAGTCTGCATATATTTCATGTGTTATTTTTAATGTCCGCGCGTTGATGACAGTGGATTGAAGGAGTTGAACTCCAAACAAAACCTAGAGAATCCCGACATGTTCTATGAAACAGAAGAAGCAGTATTTACATCCTAGGCATCAACACTGATCCTTTAGTACCCCCACTCTCGATATTGTAACGCCCTTATTACCCGCTCAACCACATAGCCGGGAGGCAAATCTATGAGGGCATGGAGGATGGCTACTACATATGTCCGGCATCTTAGATGAAAATTTCGCTTGCAAAATTGGGGTAAGAGTACCAGGGTGAGCTATCTTATAAATTAGTGAACTTGTCGCATCTTGAACAACGACGATAAACAAGTAGAGCAACATCAGACGATATTAGGAGATGGAGGGGACAAAATTCAAGGTACATAAAGTTCTCAGTACTAGTTATTTATATGTCGGTACATTAGGTCAGTGAGCGAGCACTTCGTAGTCAGGAGATGATGATCTGGGACTACACCAATTCAACCATTCTTTATCTAGAGCTTAAACAAGAACAGCTGCGATAGATAGCTTGGATATTCAGTGCAGTCCATATATATAGCATTGAATATAGTCTTATAGAGCAAGGAGCCACTCCCATACCTACATAGGTTAGGGTAGGAATGCCTTATCAGTGCAGCTGCTCTCTCGCTGTCGCAGAACGCCCGATCTTCAAAGCTATGGATTACCGACGACATTCCGTCGTGTCGCACAAAGGTAATGTGAAAGCTGGAATACTATTGGGAGTAAGAGAGGTGCGGCTGTGCGACTCTCATGGTATGACGGAAAGGGGCCTGCCAGTCGAATAAGCCCTTCTGTAACGGTTTCATAAAGTTGAACGTCTTGTATAACGTTTATACAGATCTAATTCTGACGCTTCGCGTAGTCTTCTGTATGTTGGCTCTGACTACCTGAAGTGTATTTCTTACAGCACTTGGCATTAGTGTTGGTGACGATCGGTCGGTCTTTTGAAAGAGTGCATACTTGTTAGGGACCAATAAGTTGTATAGTCGTGTTCAATCCCTCTTCTGTCTGATATATTTAATATATTTTGCTCTATTGAGAATCGGTATTGAATGTGAACCCGTCTTCTGGTGTAGCACTTGAACTCTCTTGGGCCCATGTAAAATGCCAAACTCTCATTTGGTATACCAAGAGAAAAAAACCGTGTCAAGCGGGAATGCATTCAAACCCCGTAATAAAACATGCCCTCCGTAGGTAGTCCCCACCGCTCCGGATGCCCCTGCCCCAGACTGGTCAAGGTCCATCCTACCTCAATCTGATGCTTCTTGGCAAGATGGCTGACCATCGACTTGGGTGTCATTGCCACGAACAAGCAGTCGGCTGCCCTTTCACCGCTCAAGAAGTAGGCTTCACAGCACCACGAATAATCATCGCCTTTGGGCCGTGATGGGTTGACTAGGCGAAAGCCGAGGCGCCACCACCAAGCCTTTTCTTTAGCGACCTCGTGGCTAAGATGATACCCTCGGTACCTTTCGAATGTGGCCGGATCTTCCCAGACATAGTAGTCGGGAAATCCGCGATACACCGATAAAGTTGGGTTTGAAGTTTGCGATCGCGAACTAGCCGCTTCGATGGGAGTGGCCATCTTGACGGATTCAGAGCCAGCTTTAGCCATGACCAGTTGGAGGTCGTCTAAGTTTTCTGGTTCACTTGACCAACACTTTCGATGCCCTGGTGATTAGCAGCCCAAGGCGTCCATGGCTTTCAAGGGTCCCCTGATACCCGATCTACCCGACGGGCATCCATCATCATCCCTTTGGGTCCGGGCATCACGAAAATTCAATCGGGCAGGCATCGGGCGAGCGCCCGACGGGTGACCTGATTGGCGCCTGCTCGATGAACCACTGTTTCATTATGGTCTTGTTTACCGCCTGTGTCCTCAGATGATCTTGATCCTTACACTGCCATCTTCTGTTTTAGCCTCATAGAGTCTAGGCCTTAGCTTGTCCCGGTCAACTTGTGCTTTGAAGTGATGGAGTCCATCATTGACTTCCGGGGGTCCCCAGAAAACGGAACCAACACGCCTGAAGCATCCGTCACCCTGATCGACCCACTCCAGCACCACTCCCAGAAGCCGATTCTCGCTTGGCATCGCACAGAGACCCATGACGAAGTATGTACCCGACCAGCCATGATTATCACTAGTTGAGCCAGATCTCAGGGCATCTGCCTGCCATCCCCATCTCTGCACCTCATCGCCTATCATCAATAGGGGATGATCTTCCCAAGTACCAGCCTCTGTCAGGTGTTGGCGAGGATTGCTCGATGATTTAGCCTCCTCAATCACGTTAGTCGCAAGCCGTACTGGTAGCAAGGAACCTTCGAGCCAGAGAGCTCCAGCCCCTGGATTGATCAGACCAGTCCACATTGCGGTGTTTAGCTCATCTTCGGTGTTGTTTTCAGTATTGATGTCTGCATCGACCCTGACGATTTTCGCTAGTTGGGTAGCCTTGTCAACAGTCGATCCGGAAATCTGAGCGGTTCCGAAAGTCACTGTCGATGTGACGCTGCCGAATGACCACGTTGGCACGATACCTCGTAGCTCCTCCGGCCTAGACACAAAGCTGCCGTTTGTTCCCCAGCACAGGTCGTTCAACGTATACTTGTTGCAAAACCAGATGCCCATAAAATAGTCCGGCAGTTTTTGGCCTTCGCGATGGCATTCGATCTGTCTCGATGCCAGATCACTTCGTCCCTGGAGCGTCATCAACTCGTGGCAACGTTGTGCTATGCCTGCAATCGCAACCAGTCTGTCTTTTGCGAAGGTAAATTGGCGTGCACTGTACTGGGCCACAAGAGTGCCCCATATAGTATGTGTGACCTGGGCGAACTCGGAATCTCCATGCTTTCTCAGCTTCAACAGACATGACTGCGGCGAGATGTTCTTGTAATCCTGAACAAAGATGTCTTTCTGTATACCATGCGGTGCTTCCTCTGAGCACTTGCTGTCCAGACACTCGAAGAATATGCGGGTCTTGCAGAAATGGAGAATTCGAGATGATAATAGGCGTTCTTGGTAGCACCATGCTCTCGTGTTCAAAGGCGAGGGGTCAACCTCGCGGTACCAGGATCGACCATCCAGGAGCACGTACTTGCCAAGGGGGAGGAGATGATTTTCTGGCTTTGCTTCGGTCTTTGCTACTGATATGCCGAGATTGACGAACTTCGTCAGCATAGACTCCCCCATCTGATTTGGGTCGATTGGGCGGCGAAAATCGTAGATTGTAGGCAGGACTACATTAGGATCACGATCGAAAACTAGTCCTTGATCTTGTACAGTTGAGGCGGTGGCTGAGAGTGTGCAGTATGAGTATTCGTAGCTGTCAGTCCAATCAGCCCAAGATGCTTAGTATATGGGAAGATAGCAATTACTAATCGGCCATACGCGCAGATTCCATGGCCCAGTCTGTCACCGAATCTTGTATGATGCAAAGCGAGTCAATCCAGATATAACCAACGTCTAGCATCCTCGTGACAGAAATCGCATCGTTGAAATTATTTGACAGAGACTCGGGTGGAATGATTTTGCTGTACGCCTGCATATTGTTTGTCAAAAGTTTATGAATCTTTCCCTCGATCCATCGATGGGTCAATGTAGTGTATTTGACCGTTTCCGACAGTGTGCTAGTCTCGCAGACTCTCAAAACTGGGTGATCCATGGTGCCCACCTCGATTAGTCGTGTTGGCTGCAGCTTATAGACCGGTGCGAGTTTGGAATGAGCATGCCATTTTATGCAAGTGTCGATCCATTGTTTAGCAAGCTTCGCAGTTCTCTCCGTGAACGTCTTGTCAGCGTACCGTTTCTGTAGCACGTCCGTTATGGTCCGAAAGCCTGGAATTGTTGCTTGTAGCGGCAATTCGATTTCCTGGCGTCTTCCAGCTCCGCGTGTCTCTGAGCGAATAGGCAAAATGAAGACCAGGCATGTATCGCGGCAGTAGCACTTCAAATAGCTTTCGCCGCCACTAGTAGCCCTTTCGTTCGATGATATGTCCTTACAGATATCTGTTTGCTGTGCGTCAGAACATCTGGACCAAATATTTGCACATAAGCTGCATAACCGCGATTCTGCACAAGCTTTTAGCTCCTGGCCGTTGAGGTGATGCTTATCGCTACCACCGATTGGCTGCTCGAAGAAGAGCGAATAGCAAGCATCGCAGAACTGCTTTCCGGTTGTCATTCTTGTCAAATGCACCTCCAACAGAGTTGTGGCATAAGAAGAAGTGTTGTTGCATAAAGCGGGAGAGTCTTAGGAAATCGAGGCATCCACTGCTTAGTCTCCTGATCGCTGGCAGCATGCATTAGCGGGAGTACTGAGATGGGGGGGATCCCGATCGCTCAGTTACAAGTCTAGGACACATTTTGAAAGCAAATCAGGTTGAGGTCCTTTAAACTATAAACGAGTAATAGCTTAAGCCATTTCATCAACGGTGTAGCTACATGAGTAGAATACTAGCAAATCATCATCATCGCTATATGAACTCATCCTCGTCGTCGTTGTCACCGCCAGACTCATCATCATCCAGCGGCTCATCGCCGTGGCTCATGCCGAGATCTCCGTCAGCATCATACGCATTCTCCTTATTCTCTCTCCTTTCGCTTTTTCTTCTCCATCTCTTTGAATTCCTTTGTTTGGCGCCTTGCCTTTTTGACTGCTTTTGCTCATGATTGACAAATTGTAGTCAATCTGGTGTTTCTTGCAGAGTTCCCAGAACCGGGTCCGCTAAAGCTTGGCAGTGACATGCACCTCTATGCGGCGAATCGCTGGCGATACTTGGCACCCTGTTCTCTCGGAACCGTTCTAGGTAGCATCAGGCGTGTGCCGGCGGCAGCGGTATTATCCGATTCGAGGCGCAACACACGATCAAGTTGCTACACTCGGCATTGCGTGATGAGAGCATTGGTGAGAGGACGAGAATAAAATAGAATAATAGATTCGTGGTTGGCAACTCATCACAGATAAAATTAAATGTACGATATAATAGCCCGATTCATCCCTCGACAGGATAAGTTCGCTATGCATCTATGGTCTCTAATGTGATCATCCGCTTAATCATCATATGCAACTTTCTCCGAGATTTGGCGGGTCTCAGTTATGCTTGGCTGACTAACCTTCCGCTCCGATTGACCCGATATTTACTTGTTATACTGCGGAAACTGGGGTGAGTAATTCCCAAGAACACCTTACGCCGGCATTCGAACATAAGCCCATACCGAATTAAGACTGTAATAAGAGTCCAGCAGTCGCTACGATTTTGTGGCCCACAAGGATCGCGCCATGGGAATAAAAGGTTGTTGGACTTGCAGAGGTAAACTTCAAGAATGGATCAGCTGCCATATGAACGTTAATGGGCTGATTTCTGCTTAGAGCGCAAAGTTCGATGTGACTCGCATTGGCCGAGATGTGGCAATTGCACGAAGGCGCGGCGCGTCTGTCAAGGCTATGGCATTCAGCTGTCATGGCCTCGAGATGGCGACAGTAAAAGAGCAATAGTCTCGCGAGATACGCGTCGCTCAGTGAACATTCTCCAATCACATGTCAGGAGGTTTTTGAATTCATCTTCCTGGGACGTGTCGCTATCGGAGGAACTAGAGAACGGAGGGATTTCCGGTGCAAATCACCTCCGACGCACTGTCAAGCTGCTTGATACTAACGGTGGTTGCCTGTAGTCCGTCACCTCCGTACCATGAGAGTCCCTCGCCCGACCTATCTATCACCCACCGCCATAAGTAGAGAAGAGTCGCAATTTCTGAGATTTTGTATGAAAGGTGATTCTCCAAACTTAATCATCCTACTGACTAAAACATCTCAGTCAATGAATCAAGATCACTGACACTAGGACCAACCGACGAGGAGATTTTGGTACAGTTTATCTTGAGAATTGCCTTCTCAGATCCATCCGATGTGACCAATCCAGTCCTACAGGGCGTGTTTGCTCTTGCATCACTACAGCTTCACGGAAATTTGAAGAGCTTCCGCTATAAGTACCGTGTCATATCATCAGTCAAAGAGCCTATAAACTGGCTCGACGAGAAGACGCTACTTCAGAACTTGATGGGAATGATGCTTTTGTATCATTATGAGGTAGTATAACCCGGTCGCATAGTCTTGCCATGGTCGGCTAATAATCACAGCTCTCACTCGAATCAAACTCTCAAGGGGGTTGGGTCGTATTTCTATGCGCAGTGAAAAGGATTATCAACACATCACCAGCAATTCACAAGCTGGTTCGGCAAGAATATTCGGTCTTTCTTGATTGGATTTATTATCACGAGGCCCTCTCAGAGTTCTCAGTCAGGCATTGGGCTGCACCTTATGAAGGTTGTGGCTTTACTCCAATCGCAAGATCACCCAGAGCCATCGAGGGAAGCGGCTCAGAGGTAAATGGAGGCATTTTGCACTTTCTTCGACATCATCTAATTCTGCGACAGAGAGAGGACAACATCGGCTGTCCAATTGACGTACTCCGGCTTGTTGTACTTGCATGTAGACGAGCTATAGTCGCGAAACCCTCCGAGATGGATTATGAAAATACAGGAATGGAGCACACGAAGGTGCTGGAACAGAACATTTCAAGAGAAGTAGGAGACTATGGCCCCATTCACGTACAATCTGCGACACCAATGGACCGGAATACTATGGTCTCTGACCTTCATCGACTCGCGTGCTTGATATATGTCAATCGGGCGGTCCATTGCGTTTCAGGGATAGAATTCCGTCATAGACGACTTGTGAGAGAGGGGATATTGCTGCTGACCAAGATGATAACATGCCAGAGCGCGTGGCCAATGTTCATTATCGCCTGCGAAGCAATTGGCGATGACCAGCGCCTTGCTATCCTTAACGTCTTTGAGCAAAGTCGGCAAGATCGAAGACGAAGATCAAGCCACATTCATTTTATTCAGCATTTGGTTGAGGCTGTATGGAACCAGCATGATCTCAATACGGAGAACCCAGTCGATTATCTAACAATCTTCGATGCGGTTGTTCGTGGAGTTCCATTCCTACCAACGTTTGTCTGAGTTCAGATGTTGACCTCATCATTTCCATTTACTATTCTAATATGCTATCAAAATATATCCGTTTAGCTTCTAGACTAGAACCATTCATCATCATTTCCGTGATGTGTCACAAATTTCCCACTGTTCCCCTCCGTCAAGCTCCGAATCACCTGAAGCATATCGGTGACAGATTCATCTACCGGAACCGGTCCATTGACGCTTTGGTCGAGCTTTCGAAATGCATTTAGCATGAGCTTACGTATAGCCGGCTCGCCTGTGACTGCTTGAGCTGTTCCAAGTCAGTCATCTATGCTGATTCAATTCGCCTTATGTATTGACTTACCAGCATCCGTGTTTACCCATCCTGGACTCAGAGACAGGGTCTTGATGCCATCTTTGGCCAATTCGGCGCCGAACTTGGTGGCGACGATGTTCATGCCAGCCTTGCTGACAGAATATCCCAGCGCGTTAGAAATGCCAGTAATACGATTGAACTCGATGTCTCCACTCGGACTGGAAATGAATATGATCTTCTTCTCTTTGCCGCTACGAACGAGATCGAGGAAAGTGTTGATGACGTAGATGTTGCTGATCAGGTTTGCTTTGATCTTTGTGCAGTCAGCTTTTGCGGTCATCTCTCAAGTGCTTGCTGAAGGATCATACGTTCTCATTAATCTCCTTCTCCAGTGCTTCCTCCTTGCCATGACTGCACCATGTCAGCCATTTGTACTCCCAAGCGCACTAGACCCGTTCACTCACAAAGCACTTGGCGGTAGCGCGCTGGTTTCTGGCCCTGCTGACCCAGCGTTGAGAAGCAAGACATCAAGCGAACCGGCCGTGATTTTAGAGACTTCAGCGGCAGCCTGATCCAATCTCTTCGGGTCGGAGATATCGGTCACTACAATGTAGATGTTTTTACGCTTTGCAGCAAGCTCCTCAAGCGGGCCGGCAGTTCCTCGACTTCGAATGAGGGCGAATACTTGGTTGTTCGGATCGACAGACTTCGGCGGCACAGTCAGTGGTGGGCCTTTGCCATGGCTACAATTGTAGCGGTAGACTCACAAGATTATCGACGAAGCCGAGCTGAAAAGATGGTCTGGTTAACATTTGACATGTAGTTGTGGTGTTGATAAAGAGAAGCTTACGCCGATGCCTCGCGTCGCGCCGGTGATGGCCCAGGACACCATATTCAGTTTATTCGACGTTAGGCAGCGAGGAGTGACTAGTATAGAATACTGAAGAGAGCTAGTGCAACTTAGATCGTTCTACTCTGGTGGTTTGGATATGGTGATGTATTGATAGAATGGGAGGTTGTCGAATCCTCTTATACCCCTCGTAGAACCCATCATGATGTGCTAATTATGGAAGTAAGAGGTATCCGGTCGAATACACTGTAATCACTGGAAAGTATTTCCGAAGAAATTTTAATAGGTCATTTTTGGAGTGTTCGCCGATACTATAATCACTGGAAGGTATTTCCGAAGAAAATTTAATAGTTCATGTTTGGGAGTGTTCGAGTTTAAGTCCTTATGTAAAGTGAGGTAACTTTCTCCGACGCTAGCCACTTTTCCGGGGGGTTTTTGATAATCCCCGAATGCGTCTAGCGTCGCGACCGTGGGACCAAATTCAGGGCTAGAATCAGGATAATGAACCGAAAAATGGTCTAGGATGGCCAACCCGAGATACCATGATTTTGATCATGAGCGAGCCCGAGCAAAAAGGAGGCGAGGTTGAGCCCCAATTGGTAAGCATTTCATCTTTTACTTCACAAGCGACAAATAGCGCTCCTTGAGTTCTTTGTGCCAAACATCCGGATTGGCCATCTCAATCCCATGAATGCCATCCTTGCAACCCGACCTCCTCCACAATCAGTTCTGGGTAGTTCTTCATAATCTCTCTTCCCGCATCGTTGATCAGCTACGATGATTCGCCCTCTTCTACACCGTCGCCATTCACCCCTTCCCCCTTCAGTAAGATGACAAGACTCTTCTCGCAGCCACCCTTACACAATACCATGTCATTTCCCACAATAATCCGCCCCTTTTTGGCCCATTCAACCTCTAAAGAAAGAAAGAAAGAACGATTTGACTTGAAAATAGTTTTCTTAACTAATAGTATGATACTCTAGTATACAGTTGCAAATCAACTTTTCAAGTATACAAAGCGGTCTTAAAGCTTAAATTCTAATGGTTCTTAGTGCTGATTACTCGGTACACTTAATAGCAGCTTCGTAATTATAATCGAAGGGTACATTCTATTATTTCGCAGTGTACTTGAATAAGAAGCGCTTTCTGCCTTTATAGGACTGAATACTTCTAGTATGTCTGTCTTCTTTTGCAGGAGACTTGTTCTAGAGTCGATTTACGTGATGGTCTGTTATGTTAGTGGGCGTCCACTAGCATCGTTGAGCGAAAGACAAGCTATTGGGTCAGACTAAGAAGACCCTTGTCCTTGTTCGATGGCCTTCAACATCCTTGGAGTTGTGTCCTCGTCAAGAAGCTTGAGGTAACGCTCTTTAAAAACTTCGGTCAGCTTAAACGGCTCTCGGGACATTCTATTCAGCTTACCACAGCTCAACCACCTCTTTGCCACGATCCTCAAGAACTTCCTTAGAGTCCTCAACCTTACCAACTCGTCATTTGCATCGATTTTCCTCGACAGTCTTTCCGTTGTAACCATTGCCGCTTTATACACCAAGAAGGTGACGAAAGGTGGAAAGTAGTTAAAGTCAATAGCCCGTGTTTCCATCGTGAAGAGTTCGACTGTACTGGTTATGGTGGAGAGGATGCGGGTGAGAGACGTTGTGGTAAATGAGTTCCAATTCTCAGTTGCATCGGCTGAGGAGGATATTTTGGTGTCGTTCTCAAATGCCAAGAGGAGGGCGCTGTCTCAACATCAGTATCGACGTGGCTATACAAACGGATCTGTGAGGCCTGGAAGCTTACATCTGACATAGACTCAGCCCACCGGAGTAGAGGTGGTCCTCGGCCAGGATGTCCTCGGTCAGAATCGTCTGAAGGGTGGTTGACGTTCTGACAGTCAGCATCACCTCTTCCATGTTGAATATATGTTCTGACGTGGGGCTGTTTATCGTGGTGTGAATCTTATCCAGCATAGCGGAGGCTTCCACCAGACGAGCAAAGCGGGAAATGGGGCTGTTTTTATCCTGTTTGGGCTCATATGTCGGGCAAAGGGCGGGCTTCAGAAGGTTATGTAGCCATGCGGTTCGAGGACGAGTTAGAGAAGGACGCGGGCCAGATTCGGCGGCGATGTATCTAGAAGCAACAATAAGACCAAACTTCGATCAAGACTGTATTTCTGGAAACTCCGTGAAGGAGCAGCTCACCTATCCAGGACCAGAATCCCACACCAAATCAAAGTCGTCTCCTCATGACTGACTGCCCCATCTAAACGGTGAGATTGCAAAGCGTCTCTGTTAGAATGAACTTCAAGTGCATCTACAGCTCTTACTGCGGCTCCAATAGAGATATAAGCAGCTGGATAGAATCCATGGCTGACTTCAAAAAGAGTTATCAAAATCCTTGACTGAACGATGGGAACAGAATTGAATCCAAGTCCCTCAGCTAAGGCGAGGCTACTCTTGGTTTGAAGGTAAAGGGTTTCGAGCTCGGAGGTGTCACTCTCACTTTTTCCAATCGAAGAGGGGCTGGTGGTGAGAAGCAAGATAGACAAGTAGAGTAATGCAACATCGAGAGAAGTCTCGTTCCATGTCGGTTGGAGTCGGCCCTGTATTTTGGATGCAATCGGAAACCACGGCTCAATTGCCTGGTAATACACTGAAACGGCGCTTTCTGGTGTTAGAGGCCCGAGTTTATTGATGACTGTGTTCTTGAGGTGGCTTGGTGTAATTGGTCCCGAATTAAGAAATGTCTCTGGTCCTGAGAATTGCGAAGGAGTTGGGCCCAAGCATGATGCCTTGGACACTTCATACTCGCATGTTCGACCAGATATACACGCCGTCTCGGTCAGCAACATTGTACACAGCGGGTTTAGCTTACATGGGTCCAAAATACCTTGTACAGAGTCCGCAATCTGGCATTGCACGGTTACATCGCTTTTTCAATTTACTACATCGAGTACAAGCTTTCTTAGCAATCATCGCACGGCCGTCGGTACTCATGTCAGTGATAGGGTGAGGAAGAATCTTGGTTACAGAAAGTGTCTCTCAGAGTTGACAGCGGAATGAGGGTGCGGTGCTGGTGCGAATTTAAGGCGGGAAATGCTTTGTAATGGCGGGTGGATCCCCGTAAACAGAGGCCTGCAGGTGCGGGATAGGCGGGGGCTGATCGGATGATAGGCGGGCACTGGTCGGAGTTGGTCGGACACTGGTCGGGACGGCGTGCGGACCTTTGACCATCTCAGTCAATCAGCCGGAGCGGTGGGGTTCATGGAACAATCTCGATACGACTCGGAAAGGAGTATAAAGGACACCGTCTCGCTCCAACAATAACAGTTCATCGGCATTACTTATCTACAAAACCATCAAGGCCAACATCAATTTAGGTGGAAGAACTACAACACCCCTATCGCAGTCTCCAACATGTCTGAGATCAAATCGGTTGCAATCGCAGGTGTACGAGTTCCAACAAAGAAAGAGTTCAGGGAGAATAACTGACAACTTGACTAGGCCTCTGGGGCGTTTGGGCCTCATGTCCTCAAAGCACTTACCGACGCCAACTTCCACGTCAAGGTCCTCACCAGGTCCAAGAAGCCTGGAGAATTCGATGCAGGCGTGGATATAGTTGAAGTGGACTTCACATCCGTGGAGTCTTTGACTGCTGCACTCAAAGGCATCGACGCAGTCGTGTCCACCGTGGCCGGCTCGGCCAGTAAGTAATTCTCGGCGTTATTTCCTTCCCATTCTAGTCGTTTTCAAGAATGAAAGGGCTCCTATTCGGGCTAGAATCGTGTCTTGAGAGCTTTGCATGCTCCTGAAACCCTGACAACTCTCGCTTAAGAAGGCATTTACTAACCCCGACTGTTGTAGTCAAGACCCAGACCGTGTTGATTAACGCCGCTGCCGCTGCTGGAGTGAAGCGTTTCATTCCTTCCGAGTACGGCTCTGTCACCACCAACCCCAAAGTAGCAGCGTTTCCGCTCTACGACAACGTGTTCAAGATCAGGCATGACCTTCAGGAAAAGGCAGATGAAGGACAGCTGACCTGGACTGTGCTCGCATGTGGGGCCTTTCTGGAATTCCTGTTCGTGTCGGGCCTGTTACATTTTGCAGATCGCAAAGCTACCTTGCTCGACGATGGTGACAACAGGCTCAGTGTTACTTCGCTCGCGACTGCTGGGAAGGCCATCGCCGGAATATTGAAGAACTTAAAGTCCACTAAAAACAGGGTGGTGAAAGTTTCGGAGGTGATCTTGACGCAGAACCAGGTGTTGAAGATTGCCAAAAGACTAAGGCCGGAGGATAAATGGGAGATCAGCAAGGTTGCTGCAAGTGCGCTCTTGAAAGAGGGTTTGGATGCAATCAGCGCTGGCGACGTTAGCTTTCCTGTCGTGACAAAGATCATCAAAGGTACGGGACTTGCCGGCGAAACATACGGCAGTGCTTATGATGAAACGGACAACGAGGTTCTTGGAGTCAAGGAGTTGACGGAGGAAGATCTGGAAAAGATCGTGGTTGAGAAGCTCACATAGAGTTAGACGGTCAAGAAGATGAAAAGACTGGACACTTAGTGTAGCAAAAATATGAAGATCTTTGCTCTCTTTTGGCCATAGAATTTTTATAGTAGCTGTTGGATGATTGATGATAAGAAGTTAGATGGAAAATGCTGATATCCATTCCGTCGCTGTCCCGCAGAATGATCAAGTTCCTTGTCAGAGACTAGTAAGCTCTACGGCGCCCATGTAGTAGTCGACATCATCCTATATTGTGAAGAAGCCAGGAAGCTGCTGGGGGAGTGCACCGATGAGCCGACTCAGTCTTACGCATTTCGGTGAAAGTGGAACTACAGTTCCAGGATCCATGGACTCGGAATGAGCGTGAGCACGGGTCGGCCCGGAGAGTTCGCCGCGAAAGAACTCCACTAACAGACAGGGGCTGGGGGCTGGGGTCATGGTTCCAACCCCTGCTCTTACCTGGCTCTCACACCAGAAACATCGGACCCGAGAAGGATTTGATTGTACCCGATCGCTGCAGCCACAGTACAGTGATGATGATAAGGTCCTGCGACGCTCGACGAAAGGGGCCGTCGGTGCGATCCACTACTGCAACCCAAGGCCAAAATATGTAGGCCACCCTCGATGAATACAACACTACAACTGCTTTTACCCTATTAATAAACCATATACAGAGGTCCAGTGCAGGTCGCGTCCTCAAGCAGGAGTCTGGCCGACAAAACACCACACAGGATCATAAACCTCTAATACTTCTATTGCTTCAACAGCTGACAACACGATTAGAGGAACCTAGTAAGTGCAAGAATATACAAAATAAAACAAGGCAAGTATAATAATATAAGTTGGAATTTATATTTTATGATAGAAGCTTAATTAGTTTATGCTGTAATTAAAGGTTTGGCTATAAATTCGATTATTTACGTTATAATATAACTAGATCAGTAATAGTTTATATACTTTATATCTTTTACTAGTATTAATTTATTACTTAACTATACATAATAACGAAAACTTCAATTTTTACAAACTTTAGTCGGCTATGTTGTTGGTTGTTGAAGTTGTAGAGAATTGGGGGTTGTGGCAGGTGCGTGGTGTTTTGTCGGCCAGACTTCTGCTCAAGTATTCTGTTTCAGAACTTCCAGCTGTATCGACTTGCATAGGAGGATTCTAGGAGGATTCTAGCGACCTACAGCGCGTTTAGAGTCGCTTGGGTCAATCGCCCATACCTACCGATCGGTACCCAATCTCCATCTCGAGATCCTTTTTTCTTTTATGATATCCTTCATCCATATGGATGGTGCTCCTAGCGCCCAAGGACAATAACGCAATCTGTCTTCGCTATGAACGTCTCGGAGATTCAACCGGGCTCGTCCCCTGGAGGGACTATGACCGGTTCGCTATCAGATGAGAATAGGATAACCCCGGCCTCGTAAGCGCTTAATCCCCTGCGCCGTGATATTTCGTCAAACAGGTAACTAATATCAGATACTGTACCGTATAGAGTCATTGCCATCGGCGCCGTCTTTGCGTTTCTGCCGGCCGTCGCTGTGGTACTGCGCTTCTACTGCCGATTGCGAGTCAAACGCACCGTCCTCGGTATCGATGACTGGCTTTCGCTCGCGGCGTTCGTTCTCACGCTCGGTATGGGCATCATGTTGATCGTGGGTATGGCCGAAATCCATCCTGCACGTTTTCTTTCGGTTCGCTGTATGTCGTGGAATGTTAATCTCGTCTGATCGCTACGCACAGGTGGCTCTATACATGCCTTGGCGCAACCGAGTCCGCAGGGCATTGCCCCTGGCGATTATTTCTATGTCACAGACGATGCAGAGGTCAAGACAGAAAAGGTAAGTTGCGGCTCTGCTTAGCTTTCATTCACACCTTTCGTACCTCGTAGATGTTTTCTAGCTCACCTGTATTGTGTGCTTAGATATTCTGGAGTCTCGTCATCGTTCAAGACCTAGCGTTTGGACTTGCTAAGCTATCCGTCCTGTACCTCTACCGGCGGATCTTCGTCACTCCTCTCTTTAACCTGCTCAGTATGACCCTCATCATCCTTATCGGGATTTGGACGATAGGATTCTTCTTCGCCTACGTCTTCTCGTGCGGCACTCGGTTCTGGGCCAATTGGGCGCCTCTTGCGATTTTCCTCGAAAACTGCTTTGACACAACACCTTACTTCTACGCCTTGGCTATCTCAGATGTCCTCACTGATGGTCTGATCTTGGCCCTTCCGTATTACTGGGTATGTGTCCGATGGCCCCGATGCTTCGCCGTGGCGCCCGATACTGACCTGAGTTCGTAGATATGGCGGCTCAACATGAGCATGGCGAAACGGTTCGCTGTCCTAGGCGTTTTCCTGCTGGGAGCCATGTAAGACGATCGACCCTTATGCTCTCGGTATACAGTGAGCTGATGCAATCGTGAATAGAGAAATAGCAACAGGTGTTATTCGTTTAGTCATCTTCATCAATAAGACTACAAGTAAGTCGAGTCATAAGAGAATCTACCACCTCATCACTAACGCAAACACAACAGACTACGAAAGTGACCCCAATGGCGTCAGCCACTTGACGACGTTGATCATCTGGTCCATGATAGAGATCAGCATTGCCGTCATAGCCGGCTGCCTCCCGACGATCTGGCCACTCGCAAGCAAAGTGTCTGTGCTTTTCCAGAGTGTTCTGTCTGTGACAAGTCCAAGGACTTTGACCCGACTGTTCTCCACTGAAAGAAAATCACGATCTAAGAAGACTCCGCGAGATCTTAGTGAAGATGAAGAGGCTTTAAGGTTAGGTTGATGTCACGTGCATCGATGAAGCTTACGAGGCTTACAACTCAGGGACAGAGTGTACCTTAAACATAGTTGATTTATAACCAGTGAGGTTTAATACTAAATAACCATAGTGGATAATTCTTCGAGTTTGACGTTCGTATTGAAACGAGATAGTCCAATAGTTTTCTAATTCTTTCTCCTTTTGGCTATTCAACTTCCAAGCTTCCTATTAGACATACTAATCGAGGATCCAGCCTCGCTGCCAGTAACATACGCCCATCGGCCCAACCTTGGGTGGTCGCTGGTGTGGCGATAGAACCTTTTTTTAATATCCGGGGGGGGAAAAAGCGTTCAGGCTATTAAGGCGGCCTTTCTTCTGTCCCCCAGCCAGCGCGCGCTATGATGCAACCTGTGATACGGTACTCTACCGGATTGAGGCAGTTTACGCTGGAGTCAATATAGGTGCTTGTCTGGACGTTCAGCATAGGGGGTGTTTAGAAACCAGCAACACTTTAACCCGTTTGTCTTCCGTTTCTATGGTGCTTTGACAGACTTTGACGAAGTGATATGTTATTAGCACTGACTTGGCAGACCGAATCAGCCATTCACTTGAGATAGCTGCTCTCCTGCACGACTGACTTGTCGCCATAGTATTTTCCACTAGGAGGGAAATTTCAGGGGCAAAGTCTAAACGGTCTGTGGCGTCATTCTGCATAAAAGATGGTAAGACGAAGTCGCTAATCTCGCAACCAAGCCTTTGCAAAGGAGTAAGGAAAAGTTCCCAAATCATAGCTTTGGTCTGTTGGTGGCTATAAATCAGCGCCATCTATTGGAACCCTTGTTGTTATCTTGGATGCATGTAAAGGTTAAATACGAGATCCAATAGTTGGTCCACCTCCTATGGCCTGACCAAAATTGCTGCCTCCTGTAAGTTTCCGCGAATATCTGTCTGTCTGTTTGCCTTGCAAGATAGTTCAGGGGCTAAGATTGCTTCCCCTTCACCGTGGATCATACCCATACTAACTCTGTCTTAGGCTAAGCCAGCTACAAAATACGCATCGTTAGGTCAATCAAGAGGTCTGAATATCCAGCCAAAAGCAGTGTAAGACCATCATGAAGGAACAAATATTTTCGAAAATAGCATAGAAACCAGACTTGACGACGTAGCGGACAATCTTGCATTTCGATATACGTGCTAGTTATATTCCAGGGGCTAACCAAATCGTCGGGGCGTCTTCTCTTC
Organism: Xylariaceae sp. AK1471; assembly: GCA_023159215.1. NCBI lineage: Eukaryota > Fungi > Ascomycota > Sordariomycetes > Xylariales > Xylariaceae > Xylariaceae sp. AK1471. The sequence goes on along the minus strand of JAJKLI010000013.1, from coordinate 376,086 downwards.
TGTCGAATAAGAGCTAGATATGTGGGCTGTTGCATCTATCGGAGCCCTCAATGCGGTTCATTCTTCTGCTTCACAATCCTTCTTGTTTTCCTCTAGGCCCTCTCTTCCTTGTGTTCCCGTGGATCCATTCGTTCGATCCGCAGCAGATCTTTATGCCTTCCTATTTTGATCATACCAAAAACCAGAATCGTGACAAAGCTCATACATTGCGCCTGGAGCCCGGACTATTGTATGTTCAAGACTTTGGATTGATCTATCACTAAGTAAACAAGTATGCTAATGTTTCATCAGACTGTGTAAAACAAAGTTAGAAAGGTGTCGTGGAGTATGCATTATGATAGCAGCTAGAGGTATGAGGAATGGCGCTCTTATGTATTAGTGGTAAGAGCTTAGTCCACATTTCACTGCTGTTGAGATTCAGGCAGCCATTACAGCCCACCATGAATACGTCCCATCTCTAACATAAGTGCTTGTACTAAAGATAGGGTAAGACAGGTTGAGGGTTTCATGTAGATATACGTCACAGTTTGGAGCGGCGGCGGGTTGCGTGGAGCAGCAGCAACGCAAGAAAAGTACAACAATAGAAGGTCCGTGGGGGGTGTCGAAAGAGAAGCAGCTGACTGAGTGTGATAGAGAGAGCCTTGTGATCATGATGAAGGCGTTTACTAATTACATAAAAGTATATTGGCCGTACCGGGTCTTGCCAGCCATGCCGTTGGTACTTGGAAGACACTTGGCGATTTAGATGCGCAGAATAAGCACTGTGAGTATGCTTGTAATAGGGGTTGAAAGAACGCAAAACTCATGCCGCTGATATGAACGGTGTTGCTAGAATTCAATTGGTAGAATTGCAACAAATATTCAAAGAGGGAGAAACGAGAATGCTAGTAGCAAAAGTTGTTATCCGTATCAGAGTATTATTGGAATAATGTCAAGTAGTTGAGGTTGAAAAAAGTTAAATCTAACAACACCCAGCTTCCGAGAGCCTCTAAACAGAGACTAATCAATCTTCAGGATGGCGGAATAGAAAAGGTCGCCTTATTTAGCCTGCGCATAGCCTCTTCTGCAGGACGAGAATCCTCCAAGAACTGGTATCAAACACCCCTACTTTCAAGGATAAGAACATTGCTATTAATTTCAGGAACAATGACCATCTCAGGGGGTAAGGCAGAATCTGCCTACTCGCCGATCCCAGCTATGGTTCGTTGGAGACTTCGAATCGGCCCCATCAAGCACGCGGTCGGTGCCACACTTAGCAAGCCTCGTCACAGCTTTTCACTCTCGGTGATAAAAAAGGTTATGTATGTTGTGGCGATCTCCTCGGCGTGGTATGCACACAGGTTCGATTTGCTGTTATTGACATTGCTATTATTTGTAAGGGCTACCGTATCGAGGCTGGCGAGAATTTCGCAAAATTGTTGTTGAGAATCCAAGTCGACCCCGATTCCAGTCGCGCTTGTTCATTCTCATCCCGGCCTACTATTGTGAAGAAGGGTTATGAAAGCGTTTCCATCCGATCAAGCCCCCTCGTCAGAATTGATGAAAGTAACAGTGCCACCGAGAATGTCAGTCGACTGGACGGTTTAGATTCTAGACTTTCGTGCCTGAGAATCGAGGTGTCGGTGATGTTGTTTGGTGAGAAACGGGGGTATTGGATTCAAAGCCTTTTCGACCTCGGTTTGTAGTGCTGTTCCTTGTGAGCATGTATGATACTCTCCACCCTTACCTTCGAGCTTTACAGTTCTGAGCTTTGCCGACAAATCCGATATACTGCATTGTACAGTTTTCGACGGTGGTATTGGCCAGAGGTCAGCGCTATGAAGCGACTGGATGCCTGTGCCAAGCATCGAAGCAAGGCAATCGCCGTTACTCTCCCCCTTCTTCTTCAGAGACCTTTCACAGAACTTTTCATCTTGGTGGATCAGGCCTTGTATCGTGTTCCTGAGCGGTGTAAGTGATTTGATGGTGTTTACACGAGCTCGTTCGAGAATCTCTGAGATAGGAATTGTAAGCTAGGGGGAGAGAATATCTGGAGAATAAGATTTACCGTATATTTCGGGGGGTTCTTGAACTCAAGCATATCGTAGGCTGTTTGCGTCTTCTGTCCAAGCCACGGAATTCAACAGCAAATTATTTGCGACTTTCTCAAAAGTAACCTCGCAGCCGAGCTCCCATGAGACCTAGAGCTTTTCGTGACAATACTGCTGTCGCAAGGATGAGTTTGGCCACTCGCTTGAGCGTTGCATGAAGCTCAGCCAGCCCTGCGCCCAAGATCGTAGGACATGGGTTATATCGTATTTATCCGTTATTACAGATAAATCGTAGAGGTCGCTAATATCCAGTCGGATAGGAATTAGTTGAAACCGACTATGAATGATGTCGAATAGTAACGCAATTGGTTTAGCTCCAATTTAGTATGCCAGAACCTCCAGTCCTAGAGGCTTCCATACCAACACTTCAACATTTGTATGCAAAACTGCTCTCTTGGTTGTATCTATAGGTATCTATATCCCCGCTGTTATCGTCAATACTCTAGACTTAGCTCCAAAATCATAAGGATGTCAACGCTATAATACATCACATTCTGCTGCATGTGGACCACACATTTCCAACTGGCGCATTTGAAGATAGAGAGAAGCATATCCCCGAGACAACTCATTTATCATACAAAAGCTAAGTGGAGAGTTTCAAATATCAACTGTAAAAGTCTTGCAACTTGTAACACAGTCTATTCTGAATTGGACGTAAATTTTTACTGTGCAACATGTTTGAGAATTTCATCGGCGCTTGCAAATGAGATCCTAGCCATTGTTTCTCTCCACAGTAACTCAAAGATCATCTATCCGTCCTCAACATAAATGATAGGTGCCATCCTGTAGCATCAAATAATCAGCTTAATACGTCTACATGCCTCATGGAAGGCTCTGTGTAGATCTGTTACACAAACTTCCCTGGGCGTAAATACCACAACAATAATTCCCCTCACACCTGGATGAGAAGATCAAGGAAACTCCGATTCTCGTTTCGAGTTGTCACAACCCACATTTTTCATAGGGAAAAAGACCTTTATTGTCAGAGGTGACTATAAAGAGCGAAAAGGCCCTAAGTGGATTTTTCAACGACGTATTGAGGGCCATCCTTGGATCTAGGACTATCGGCCTTTCCGAAGCCTTTTTTACAATGCATATAGAACCCTGAAAGCTCTTGTGATGGTGGCGTTTTATTCAACACAGGGCCAGCTCTCCCTGATGAGGCAGGTAGTGAAGACCCCCTGTCAACGTGATGGCGTCAGACATGAGGCGTTCTAAAATGAGAGAACTACATGTTTCAAGTTTAAACTGTGAGTGTTTTAACTAGTTAGTATTAGCTGATAGAACTTGCGACAACGATACCTTTAATACCAATTCATCGAATGGGACTGAGACTGAGATACTCTCTAGGAGATGAGATTTTGGAGGATGCTGCGTGAAGGACAGGCCAACCAAGCTCCCATTTCATTATATTTACGACCCTAAAGAACATTCTCCGAATACTCAATGTTGCAATTGAACTAGGGAGGAAATCATAATAGCGATTACTGACTTTGGTATGGTTTATCTAGCGTGGCTGATGGCTGATGGCTTAGTCAATCAATGTAACTGTAAGCTTACCATTTGTCAAGACTAAAAGGGAATAACCCTTCAGTAGGCGGTGTGATATGTCCTTTCGGAAACTATTCTCAAGCTTCAACTTGCTGACACTCGTTGAGGAAACAGAATGAGGAAGTTGACACTGCCAGAATTTGTCACTTTACCTCTTATGAAAACCCCAGAGAAGCTGTAATCTGTTAGCTTCACGCTTTACAAGCCGCATTATGGCCGTTGACCGCGATCATGACAGGCTGAGTCAGACTAGACTACAGGTTTGGTGGAGAGTAAGAAAAAGACACCGGAGCGCCAGGATGGGTCAATGGGTTTGCTAGGTAAGCGACCACGAGGCCCCATCATGGCCTTAGCTCGCACTCACGAGGCAAGACGCATCGAGACATGCGGAAATGGTCCACAAGGCCAGCAATAGGAGGCTGACGCTACAACTGGGCAGTTGAAGTGGGAGAAAAAGTATATAAGGTCGACCAAAGGACAGACGAAACAAAATTTATGATAAACACAACAAGCCAACCAACAGCAAGCATACCATAGCCAGAGTCAACACATATCCTACAGGATACTCTTCTCACGATGTTTTCCAAGCAGTTCATCCTCGCCTCCATCCTCGCTATCGGAGCCCTCGCGGCCCCTACCGACGACAGCAGCAATGCTATGTCTCTCTCGAAGCGTGTTGAGTGAGTTAGAGATCTATCATTTCCTACGTCACATCTTCTATACCGATATACCTTTCGGTTAGCCAACTAACATTTATGCCTATCTCAGCCACGATGGCGTCGCAACCTTTTACACTCAAGATGGCGCCGCGGGCTCCTGCGGAAACTTTCACGCGGACTCGGATTTCATCATCGCTCTGTCGCCATTCTGGGACGTGGCCAGCGTACGTATACCTACCTAATTCAAAAACGCCTTTCAGCCCAGAACAAATTTTGAGATGAAAATCATGACTAACCAGGTTTTTTGTATCACAGTTCTGCGGCCGCAAGATCCAGATCACCAACATGGGAGGTGGCCAGAGCAACAACGGCGCCGGCAAGGTCATCACGGCTGTAGTCCAAGACACCTGCCCCGGCTGTAACGAGAACCACCTTGACTTGAGCACGGGTGCCTTTTCGTCTCTGACAGGGTATGTCTGCTTTTCTTTCTTTTTTTCTTCTTCTTCATTATATGCTCATAGAGGGTGAAACTGATTTTTCATGAATAATAGGGGTCACCTGGATCCTCCCGGAGAGTTCAACATCCGCTGGCACTTCTGCAACGTCAACGGGCAGTGCTAGATGGAAGGCTTTCTCGCTCGGTCTACATAGCTAGCTGGGCATAAGGTTGTGATTGAGATATGGGCGCTGCATTTTCCGCAGTTGATCTCACCGTTTTTCTCATTTAAAACCTGTCCTGCTATGCGAGGATTGAGACTGTTGCTCTGTCAGGTCTTTGGTCATTTCACTTTCTTGCATTATTAATTGCCGAGTGCGGTTTGTAAATAGCCATTCCAATGTCAAATACTCTGTGGTTTTTACAATACTTGATTATGATGTCTCAGTCCCGGCGAGTGCATACAGCGTAGTTAGAGAAGTCCGTAGGCTTCCCACTGTCATACATTTGTTACACACTATTATTGCGATTAATACTTTCTTCCACCTATGGTAATGAACCTCATTTATTACTGACTATTCTTAGCACGTAATCAATCCACCTAAAGATAAAGTTTGTACACCTTTGTTAGGTAGTAAAATAAAATTCGCGATGAGGATAAGGCGCAATGTGTCACAAACAAAATGAAGGTAGCGTGATATGCCATCTATTCCAGAAACCAACTATAACAATAGTTTGAAACCTGACGAATAGACCAAGTCGACGGCTAAAGAGCTTATATACTACCCCTACTGGCGATACCAGTTATCGCCGAACAGCCCCCGACACAATGACAGGCTTTTCGTAGAGACAAGTAGCCGCCAACGCACGCATAACTAGGACATATGAGTGCGAAACACTGGAGACTATTTAGGTTGTGAAAATGAATAGGTGAGAAAGCGTATTCTATAATCTCATGACAACGAAGCAACCTAAGAGATTAAGTTAATATAAATCGTCTGAGCATCTATATCTATCTATCTATCTATCTATACGCGATGAAGTCGTAATAGAGTTACTATTATGCCGTTACCCATGCCGCCCCGGGCAATGGTAATGAACGTACTCAAGCATTCTCGTTCTGAGCAGATGCTTAGAGAGAATATCCATAAGAACACGATATATAAAGAGACTGTGTTGTGCTGTTAATGATAACAATGGAGTGTAGGTAGATGAGTCCATCTGGTTCTGTGACCATATTCCTAATGCGGGGTGTGTGAGCCTAACTAACGCAGGGTCCTTTTCTCTTATCTGAGGTGTTTAAAGCTAATGGCGTCTCTGGAGGAATGATATACTTGGATTGCTTGCCGTGGTATAGGGCCAGTGTGAATCTATTTACATGGAGTATTGTCATAGATAGCATCGGTCGTTGAGGTTTCAGTGTATGATGGTCTATCTTGACCCTTCCTTTCCCTTTTCCAAGGGGCAGAAGGCGATGTGAAGATGTCCACCTGAATGTTCTGTCCCCGTCCTCCATACCATCCTCACGCCGCACATGACCGAGTCTTCACTTTCAGATACACACACCATATCCCGACATCGGTAGCAATGCGAATAGTCTGATTTATCTCCAATGCCGACGGGTCCACCTTCTTCAAGGGCAGCTGTAATCCTTTCACATCTCTGATCTTCTGTGATCTCAGTGTTCTTGAAGTGCCTAACATTGACTGAAAACCAAGTCTCGCGACGTCCACATTCCTGGTTCTGTATCTGGCTATTTCCCCATTCATGATCCAAGCGATAATGACAAAATATCAAGAATCGTTTTTTATCATGGGCCGTCAGCTGTCCATCTTGATCCACCAATATTGCGAAACGGAGATCATCACCTTCACAAAACACGATCTTCTGCACCGGATCATGCTGCGCCTGTGCCGAAGTAAATATCTTATGTGGTACCATATTTTCGAAAGTCAATGTAATCGAGTCCTTATCAAGGTTGACAGAAGCCTCCGGGCTGAACACTTTGGCGATGTAAATGCGAGTCTCGTTTCTCCATACTAGCCTCTCCAACTTTAGCCATTTTATGTACTTAAAAGTGTGTGACTGGGAGCGGAAAAAACCATAAGGCGTCTCTGTGAGAGCAATCCCAACATGTCGGGCGTCATAGCTCTGAAGAATCTCGAAGCAGTCCAATACTAGAACGAGAAAACCACCCTCTTGGCATAACCTGCAATCATCTAGACGGAGCCCTCCATTGGTTATCTGAAATTCCCCTTTGTGGCGCTTAGAGTTGGATGTAGAATAGATATTGTTACAGCCCCTAAACTCGGAGGGGGAGCTAGCAAGAACCCCTCGATATTTTTGGGAGGGTGTCGAAACATCAACTCTGCTCTCAGATCTCCAGGCGAACAGGGACAAGTCTGTCGATTCTTTGCAGATTTCCTCCTGGAGGCGGATAAAAGCCTTATGACCTTCGCCGTATAGAAGCGTCATATTGAGATCGAAGAGGCCCATGAGGCAATAGGCCATGTCCTCAACTCTCGTCGTACTTCGATCTGCCGCCCATGACATGCGCTGCGCGATTGTAACTGTTTGTAAAGGGATAAATTTATCCAGCACATGCTTTGGAATTTTGGTGATAGAACTTATTGTTTCCTTAAGCATGGCTTTGGTTCCATAACATTTCCATTCGGAGTCGTAAAACTCCACGGTTTCGGGCGCGATTAATTCTTGTAGAGTCCAACCACGTGAGAACCAGTAACAATGACGGAATAATTCCTTTTGTATCTGCTTTTTGTCATCAGAGTTGGCTTGGGTGGACGTGCAAATATGTTCGATAGTAGGTAGGTCAGACAGATAAGCGAAGCAGACTGCAGCGTCTTCATACCATTTAAACATAGAGTTAATGGCCTCTGAGAGCTCTGCGCTGCTTGATTTGTCTATACAGCATGTATCAACCCATGCATATTCGAGGCCACCGGTGCGAGCCATTTCGACGGTCTTAAGCACCTTGTGGAGTCCTTTCATTTCTCCTAGTTTCTTCAATATCTCATCGAATTCTGTCATCTCCGCTGCTTTCCTGAGCTCCTTGTATTGTTGGAAAGAGACTTCTCCATCTTCCCAAGTATGTGAGAGGATCGCGTAGGATCCTTTTTGGGGGTTGATGATCTCTTCAAGTTCCCATGTCTTGGTGTTGATGAGCCACATCATATTTTTGGTTCTAAAGTGCTGGATGAGACCAGCGCAGAGAAGGGTGATTATGTGATGAGATTGAATCAAACTCACACCATACACGTAACAGCTCCGCTGTAATATCCTCTTGAAACCTGGCGGATGTTCTGTCACTATGATATCCTTTTGTTTTCCCCGAGGACGGATCGAGTTGGTGATAAGTGAGGGGTAATACAACGAACAGTCAGTCGACGGGGAATTTGAGGGAAATGGAAGGGGAGCTGACAGTGTGGCGAAGGTAGAGCTTGCCCACCAATAGGAAGCCAAATGAAATGCACGAGGTAGACAGGTAGGCAGGCAGAGGGGACCTTAAGGTAATCATAGTAGTGTAAAATTTGACCTATGATATCATATAACACATCCCCAATATGCCCCAACGAGACGCCTGTTACGCCTAAAACACCGTAGCTATATATGTAAGATACATGACCTCGGCCTCAGATCAAATCATTACACCGGTTTTCACTCCTCATCAGATTCTTCCTCGGCAACCTAAAATATGTAAGCAATATTCAATAGACAATAAAGGTATGATGTAACTTACGTTGTCATGGAAATCTCGTCCCTCCTTTGTTGCTACGATAACGCCCGCACGGATGCAGAAATCTCCAAAGTGCTCGCCTTCCTCGCGCTCAGTTGCGTATCGCTTGAGCAGAGGCTTCATAATAGCGAGGATCTCATCCTCCTTGATGCTTGCCCGATACAGCTTATTGAGACGCTGACCGTGGTAGCCTCCACCCAAATACATATTATAGGCACCGAACGCTTTACCGACGAAGGCAACTTCGGCCAACCAGGGACGGGCACAGCCATTTGGACAGCCCGTCATGCGCATAACAATTGAGTCTTGCTTCAAGCCATTCTCCTCGAGGCATCCTTCCAACTTGGTGATGAGTTCGGGTAGGTAGCGCTCACTCTCAGCCATGGCCAAACCACAAGTTGGGAATGCCACACAAGCAGAAGAGCTGAGGCGCAGACCAGAAAATTGGACGTTGTCGAGTTTGTATTTCTTGAGAAGCTCTTTCATTTCCGGCAAGTCCTCGTCTGCTACATTGCTAAGAATCAGATGCTGGTTTCCAGTCAATCTGAATTCGCCCTTGTGGACTTTAGCGACTTCTCGCAGACCAGTCTTCATCTGGAACTCAGCAGTATCCTCGATGCGACCGTTCTCGATGAAGAAGGTGAAATGGCTCATGCCGTTCTCGTCCTTCTGCCAGCCAAAAGTGTCGATGTTACTCTTGAAGTGGAACGGCCGCTCAGGCTCGAAAGGCCTGCCCCACATGGCCTCAACCTTGGAACGGAAGACATCGACGCCGAGATCATCGATGGTGTACTTTAGACGAGCATGTTTACGATTTTTGCGGTCGCCGTGATCTCTTTGCACGAGCATGATCTTTTCACAGGCAATGTGGACTTCATCAACCGTGACGTAGCCCATCATGCGACCTGTCTGAGGGTAAGTCTTCTTGTTGTTATGTGTTGCACCCATACCACCACCAGCAAGGACGTTGAAGCCCACGAGATGGCCATCATCTCCCTTGATGGCAATCAAGCCAATATCGTGGGCGTATACATCTGTGTCATTATGAGGGGGGACAGCGATGGTGATTTTGAACTTCCGGGGTAGGTATGTGGGGCCATACAAGGGCTCAAAATCTTGAACTGCGTCACCTGCGATTTGAGTCTTTTTGTTATCGTCGTCTGTGAGCCATATCTCATGGTAGGCAGTAGTAGCGGGGAGTAAGTGGTCACTGATCTTTTTCGAGCATGCCCATACTTCCTTGTGGTATTGAGATTGTGTGGGTAGAGAGCTGCACATGACGTTTCTGTTGACATCGCCACAGGCAGCAATAGTAGTCATTAGTGCTCTATTGATGGCTTGCATAGCGGGTTTGAGCTTCCCCTTGACAACACCGTGAAACTGGAAAGTTTGTCTCGTGGTGAGCTTCATGGTTTCGTTGCCAAGGCTCGTGGCAATGTCGTCCATTTGGATCCATTGCTTAGGGGTCGAAACACCGCCAGGGAGCCTACACCGTATCATAAATGAATAGGCGGGCTCTAGTCCTTGTGCTTTTCGCTCATCGCGGACGTCACGGTCATCCTGCATGTAAGTACCATGAAACTTGGTCAATTGCTGATCCGAAGCAGAAATGGCGCCAGTTGTGGGGTCATTCAGGCCTTCGACGATAGTTCCGCGGAGGTAGTTGGAAGCTAGTTTAATATCTTCGTTGGTGATCGGCGATGGTTCCTCCGGTAAACCTTCCACATTCGCAACACCCAGCGCCTGCCAGATCCTCGGTTCCCATTCGGCATAGCCAGTTTGGTAGCCATCGGGATCTTGGTCGTCGCCAAGACCAACATCTGCCAGTTTCTTGGCGCTGAAAGTGGTCAACAACCTGTCGAGGTCTTTGGCAGGTTTGTTGTAGTAGACTCTGTCCTCCTTGCGAGGCCAGTAGTGCTTGTCACCAAGACCAAATACCGAGTAATTAACAGAGGCAAGATCAAGGTCAGTGCTGTCCTTTATAGCATCCCAAAACGGCAAGCCATTTTGCGGAAACTCGCCTTGGCCAGCAGTTGAAGTTATAAAAATGATGTTTTCTTCGGTCGGCAAGTCCTCAACGGGGTAATCCTCCATTGCCATGACTGCAGTTTTCAGGCCTCTTGCGCGACCTCTCGTGCCGAGCCTCTTCGCCAGTGATTGGGCGTTCCCGTTGTCCGAGGCAAACAAGATAGTCAAAGGCGCCCCAAGGAGACCTTCCAGCAACTGGTTGTACGCGTCCTTAGCTTTTCGCTTCTGCTGGGCTCGAACTTCAGTTCCAAAGTCTTGAGCTAGGTTAGCCGCAAAGGTTGGTTCTCGTCGCATCAGCTGCGTCAGCTGGTTATCGCGTGCCAAAAACTGCTTGAGCTCGTCCTTTACACGCTCCGAGTCCAAGGAGAAATTGGGCTCTCCCTTGCTCTCATTTTTCGGGTTCCATCTATAAAGGGGCCAGTAACCTAAATCCACGGCCTTCTTCGTTTCTTGTAAGACAGTCAAAGGAGAGTCATGCTCGCCAAAGTACGGCAAGTAAGCCAGTACAATCGAGGGGCCGTTAAACTGATCGGCTTCAAGCATAGCCTGCAGAACCTGTGTGTAGGAGCCGTATACTGCAGTAGATGCGACGTAGGCGTTACCGAAGTTCATAGCGTACAGACCAATATCCTTCTTACGCCTCTCTGCATCCGCGGCAGCACGCTCCGAGTAGGGTGTCGAGTCGATTATAAGCATGTTAACGTTCTCGCCGGAGGCTAAAACATGGTGTACACCAGAGTTACCAAGGTCGTACGCCCACGCATCGGACCCTACCAACCACAAAGATTCTTTTCTGAAAAGACCCTTGCTAGAAAGAAGATTGCGGGCGGCAGGAGATCCGTCAGTTTCGAGACGCGCGATAACACCGTCCGCGATCTCACCTGCCTTCTGTGGATCTTCTGCACTTGCTGCCCACTTTGCCAGCCAGTTGACGGGAGACTCGGTGGTGAAAGAGCTCGTGCTTGCTGCTAGCTTGACTTCCTTGACAAATCGTAGACGACGCTCTTTTCGTGCAAGTAGTGAACCAAAGCCAAACTCGGGACTTGCTGCTATGGTAGAGGAGATCCCCGCGTTCTTCGAGTGGAGAGCATTTGCTACGAAAATCCTCTGGCCGAATAGTTGGTCAAGGATCTTAGTGTATGCCGTCTCTAACTTCGGCTGCTCTAAACCATTAGTCTGGGCGTCGTCATGTCGTTCCGTTTTGCCTATCTCGAGGTTCTGCAGTGGCTTCTCTGAGCTCAAGTTTTGGAAGATACCCTTGAGCGCCTGGCCAATGGTTTCCGGCGCTATGTAGCCCAATTGATGACCAACAATGGTATCAACACCACCACCCGGGCTACTCTTAACCGACGTTAGAACATCAATTAGTAAAGGACCCCACTTTGTAGTCTTCCTCGAGACCTGTTCGAGAACAGCAAGACGCCGCACTGACTTCGGAATGACTTGGAGAAGCTTAGCACCCAACCACGGCCTATATAAGCGAGCTGTGATCATGCCAGCCTTGGCATAGATGTCAGTCGGCTTAGCAGCATCGAGTGCCTCCGCGAACAACCCAGGGTCGGATCCGAAGACGAAGATGGCCTTTTCTGCCGTAGATGGTCCCGACCACTCGAATGCATGATATTCTCTGCCCGTCGAGTCTCGCAGTTGCGTCCAGATTGATTCAACATATCTGTATATGTCTTCCGATGTAACCTGGGGTGCGACAGGCTCAATCGTGGTAGCCTCTGACACACTCGGCGATGCGCTCGAGTCACTCTGCTGGCTAGATTTCTCAGACACTTGCGAAGATGTTGCTTTGGAGGCTGCACCTAGGATGGCCGAATCAGTCAAGTTGGCGGTGCTAGGTGTGACTCGCGTCTCTGGCTGCTCCGAGACTATGGCAACTCGTCCATCGTCCGCATAGATACCGGAGGCTGCTACCGAAGTAGACTGATATCGGCGAACATCATCGAGGTTGAGTATCTGACCCACCAAGCCCGAGTCCTCAGCGGGGATGGGCTTGTCGTGGCTAGTGGAGCTTGGGTCAAAGAAATGAATTACGCCCTTGCCAGATCGAACAGCGAGCGCGTGTGCCGTTATTGCCATATCCTGAGCGTCCTGAAGAGACTCTGACTGGAGAAAAATCCATCCCGAATTTCTGATGGCAGTGATGGCGGAATAATCGGGAAACTGGGTGGGTGAGAGCGAGACGTGGAGTACCACGGGATAGTTGGCAAGCTTATATAGATGGGCAATGGATGGGAGAAGGATAGCGGAAGTGGTAGTAACGGATGTGAGACGACCTGAGCGAGCGGGAGCGAAGACGGAAAGGAGAGGATCGTTATTCTGTCTTATAGATTGTATCTGATGCTAATCAGCTCAACAACTCGGGATTGTAGTTGTACTCGGGCAATTAAGAACTCACTTCTGGAATTGCGCCTTCAGTTTTGGAAACCAGGCCCGGGTCTCTTCTGGCTGCATATCTTTTCAGGTGAGCAGAGTATTCCGAATCTTGCCCTTGCGCCGGTTGCACCGAGACAATGACATCGCTGGCTAAATATGCGATCCGCGCCACTATAACGACAAGATGGAATCAGCTATGCTCTATGATATCTATCGTTTCACTACGGTAGCATCATATGCGAGCCATGGATATCTCTCCTCCCTCTACTCACACCCGAAAAACGACGAGAGAACGCTAAGATCATGGAATATATAACTTACCGGCCTCTTCAGGCGTGTGAATCTGTATTTCGTTGCTCGCCATTGTGGAATTGGCAGCGGAAGATGAGTCTGCCCTACCAAAGAGAAATGACATGGTGAGGGCGACGGAAACGAACTACTACTACTACCGAGCAATTAATGAAAGATCACGGCTCGGCCGCTGCTCGCTGGTCTATGGCTAATAATTTTTTTTCCCTCCCATGTGGACATCTACGGTACTGAACGATGGCGACATATGATCCAAACCCCGATTCGGGACACTGGGGGTCGTCGAAAATGCCCCGCAGTAGCGTTTAGTCTCGCCATGGCGTTCAAGTTTTGCGGGTGACAGGGCTCAACATGCGGTTTGGGAGTATCTTGGACCGTTGCGGAGGGCTGGACCACGATCACGCCATCGACTAATCGGCTATAGCCTCAACACGCACCAATCACTGTGCAGGTTTTGTCAGAGAGCCTCCCGATCCCGTCGCTTGTGTTGAGTCGCCCCAGGCAAAATAGTGAAATACTGGGACCGGGAGTCGGAGGGGTTGACCAGATTGCGTCAGAGCCGCTTGACGTTGGATGAACACCCGAGAGCCGCGAGAGTCTTAGACCACATATGCACCGGTCAGATTATCGAACCATTGTCTTGGTAGCAAGCTCGTAGCACACTAGGGAAATGTTTCAGGCATACAAACTTCAGCGGATGATTTTGTTAGCAGGGGCGTAGTATAAAGTATGATATCGTACCTACCTAGTTCTAGATGCCGGCGGCAGTGTAAAAATAACTTGAAGTTTGAACCCTTGCGCTTGCCGCATATACCACATTGACATTCTTAGTCCCGCCGACAGCCGCACTTAAAGGCCAATCAACTAGAACGCACCAGGGTTACCGGGTAGGTCCCCCAAATGAGGGATAAATGCTACCTATGTAATGGAGTTTCGAGCAACGATTCCTAATAATACATTTCATCTTTCTACCATAGGTCAACTTGATCCCTATATACACATGCCTTTGGTACTCCATTTCTACTCTTGTTTTGATTGTGTTCAATGATGTCCTCACAGCTACGTGCGACTATAGTATGCTACTATCATGATGATGTAGATTACCCAGCAGGTACACAACGAAAAAAAATATATGTTGAGTAGTAAAGCACTTACGGGGAACTCGAATGAATTAGGGAGTTATTTGACTACATCTCGACTAAAAGTATTGTTACTAATGCTGTGATAATTCACACATACTATATACATAGTAGTAAACAACGTAGATGTCTGCTGACTCAGCCCCGGTGGTTCTCCCGGCACGTCATACAAGTGCCCCGCGGTCTCGAACATCGGGCAGCTACGTACAGCACATGTCAAGCAAGCAAGCAGCGAGCAAAGTTAATCGCAAACCCCCCTGACGATTACCTCTGTAGTAAAAATTGTAGTAAAAATTATGCGGTAGCCCAATCTACACTGCAAGCCATTCCTACATTTTCTGAATGCAGCTGTGTGTTCCAATCTCGTCTCAGCAGGTTTCATGAAGCCAACCATCCGGGCTTTTACAACAGCTCCCTCAACCGCCTTTAGATCCAGCCAACGCTTTGCGGCATTTAGGTGTACCGACTACTCATTGCCGTCCGCGAACCATCAATTGACCGCCTCCTTCTCGAATCTTAGACCTTCTACAATATCCCGCATATCACAGCAGTTTTCCCAATTCAACTACCATACATACCCCCCCTCCAATCGATCTACCCCGCGACGCACAATGGCAACGTCCACGGGCGCCGGCGACGTGAACCTCGTCGAGGCCGCGAAGCGCGCGGCCTGCCAGCGGGCCGTGGCAGACAACTTCTCGCCGAGCTTCAAGTACGTGGGGATCGGGAGCGGAAGCACGGTAGCGTACGTGGTGGAGGCGATCGGGGCGCTGGGGCGCGGGGTGACAGGGAGGATGAAGTTCGTGCCGACGGGGTCCGGGTCGACGAACCTGATCCGGGACGCCGGGCTGACGGTGCTGCAGGTACCGGAGCTGCTGGCCGAGGTGGGCTTCGCCGGCCCCAACACAAGCAGGCAGCACATCGACATCTACTTCGACGGCGCCGACGAGGTCGACGCCGAGCTGAACTGCATCAAGGGCGGCGGCGCCTGTCTCTTCCAGGAGAAGGTCGTCTCGCGCCTCTCCAAGAAGTTCATCTGCGTCGCCGACTCCCGCAAGAAGGCCCCGCGCTTGCTCACCAACTGGGCCTACGTCCCCGTCGAGGTCTCCCCCATAGCTGCCGAGCTCGTGCGCCAGACCCTCATCGATCTGGGGAGCAAGGACCCCGTCGTCCGTACCTCAGGACCTACGTTCACCTACCAAATCACCGATAATCACAACTACATAATCGATGCGCCGTTCCCGACGTTGCTGCTGAATAGTGAGGCAGAGCGCATGGATCCCGCGAAGGGCCTCTGGACCCCGGATGCGTTGTCAGCCAAGATTCGCGGCATCCTAGGCGTTCTCGAGGTGGGCATTTTCTCCGGCCTGACGGGTCCAATGGCCACGGCGGCCGGCCCCAACGTGGAAGGTGTCAGGCCGGTCAAGATCTACTTCGGTAAGGCAGATGGGGGGTACGAAACCCTCGGATGAAGTCCAGCCATTTTGAATCTGCATTCGAGCAATTAAAATATGGGAAGCATAAAGCAACGATCATGTCATAGAGCATCAGGGGCATGTGGTCCGCAACATTTCATAAACAACATAGAGTTGGTAATACAATTTGTAATATCCAAAGATGACCAGACTTGTCTAGTGCCCTAGTCATGTTCCCGCTGAAAGTTCGCGATGAAGGAAAGTATTACATATACTAAAAGGGTCATATTTGTAAACGCTGTTCTCTGGCCTCCTCGTACCACCTTTTTGGCGCATGTAGTGCGTAGTGTGGCTTCGTAATATACACCATATTCGCTAGTCGGCTCGCTATGCTCCTGAGATATTAAAGGCACATCCGTCCGCTCCGCCCTTGTGTGCTGGATGGAAGAGTCGATCTGTTAATATATATATATATATATATGCTAGCACCCGCATCCTTCTTGCTGGGGAGCGTGTGAATTGGTCTTGACGTCGATCACTGGGATTCTGTTAGCTTATGTTGTCTCTGCGGCTTTCTTTGGAGGTGTTGGCGCCACGTACTTTGCGAAGAAGCCTGGGCTGCAGCATCTGTCCCCTCCATACCGGGTAGTGCTTGCGCTATCCTCCTGAATAGAATCTTCACATTATGTCCTAGCTTTGCGCTTGTCTCTACGAACATCAGGTTATTCTTCTTGGCTTCTTCCTCGCCTTGTTGTGTTGTGACTTCGCGCTTGTCGTTCAGGTCGGTCTTGTTGCCTACGAGGACGATGATGACATCGTTACCGCGTTCCGCTCGTACATCGTCTATCCATTTCTTAGTGTTCTGGAATGATTTCGCATCTGCCGTACAATGTCAGCCTTGGTCCGGACGATTCGTGTTGGAATGGAGTTTAGCCGTACTAGAAATATCGTAGACCACCACAGCAACGCTAGAATCACGGATATACGAGGGAATCAAGCTCCTGAATCTCTCTTGACCGGCAGTATCCCATAATTGTAGCCGCACCGTCCTGTCCTCAAGGTACATGGTCTATCCGAAAAAGATGGTCAGTACCGTGAGCTTCAGTCCGTTGTTCCCATGTGTTCATTCCAACTTGCCTTCGAAAGGAAATCGATGCCGATCGTAGCCTGGTACATATTATCGAAGGAGTCGTACATGAACCGCGTTATCAGTGACGTTTTCCCCACTGTCCTTGGTTAGCCCCTGACTGTTGTTTCTCTCGCAGTTGATCAGCTTGGAGGTCGTACCACTTTGTTCGCCTAGAAATACCAGCCTGAAGGGATAGTTAGCGGCACGATTCTCTTGTACACCGGTTGCGAATGCGCGCCTACTTGAACTTCTTCAGCGGGTTGTTGTAACCGCCTGCTCCTCCGGTTTGAGCCATCTTGGGCACTGATGTTGACGGGATTGGAGATATATGTACTTCAAGAACTAGGCTCAATCGATCGGCTTGCCTCGGTAGCAGTACGGATGTGTCGGTTGATAAGAAGGACAATGGACGGGTGTCACGTTGGAAAGGGGATAGATCTATCGTTGGGTGTTTAAAGACAGTACCGTAGTTCTACCTTAATAGATGTACCGAAGTCCGCAAGGATACTACCGAAGTGCTTTGAAAGAAGATGTGGCAGCTTGTCGGATCACTACAGTAAATTCGGAGGAGAAATGTTTGAATAAAGTGCCTGGTGAACTAACTTCTTACTGTTCAAAAGGAGGTGAACTATTTCGCAACCAATACAGTAACTAAATGCTGTTAATGAGAGATGCACTTAATAGGAGTGGGCTACCCGCATCCGTGGTTCGCTGCTTCAACCAGCAGCAGAGATGGAGAGCCAATCGACATTGTCCCTGCTAGGTGCTCCTAGGTGCTCCTAGGTCGCTCCAGCTCTCCCGCAGCAGGTACCTATGGATCTTCTAGGCACGTGTTATCTAGCCTGTAGGACGCCGGAGTGCTAGGCAAGCTACCTAGGTACTCGCTAGCCCCGCCAAAGATGACCTGAGCACCCAATAAGACAACCCCAGAACACTTAACCATTTGCTTATCGGATCGTGCTGTTGTTGCGATTTGCTCTCCATCTCCAAGAAAATTTCAATACTAAATTCACCCCCACCAACTTTGTCGCCATCAAACGAAGACCACCTAGTGTCTAGTCTTACCGTCTCCGTTTAGACTAAGAAGTCAAGATAGCAGACTCTACTTTTGCAATTTTTGAAGGCAGTTGTTGAGCACACTTTTTGCTTTCGAATACACATTCTGTCCGAAATGCCGGCCATACACCCGCCAGCGGTGTCGACAGAGGCGCCCGCGACCTACAAACAGCCCTCGAGGAAAGGCAAGAAGGCTTGGAGGAAGAACGTCGATGTTACTGAGGTGACTAAGGGCCTAGATGAATTAAACGAGGAGATCATTAAGGGGTTCGTGCTCTGCTGCTTGCTTTCAACACCGAATCATAATAGACTAACGAGATGAACTACAGTGGTGTGGTAGCTGAACGGCCTTCCGATGAGTTGTTCACCGTCGATACCATCGGTGATGCGACGATACCCAAGAAATTTCCCAAGCATACCTCAAAGCCTCTGAAAGCAGATGAGATCATTGCTGCTCGCAATTCGGTCATTCCGGCCGTGTCCATGCGAAAACGGCCTGGGAACAAGATCTCCAATGAACTGATACCCGCCAAGCGACCAAGGCGGGAGTATGTCACAGTCAAGGAACTCTTGCGCTTGCGTAATGTTGCTGATGGTCATCACGAGTCGACGGTGGAAATTGCCGACGCTTCATACGATCCC
Source organism: Xylariaceae sp. AK1471 (assembly GCA_023159215.1). Taxonomy (NCBI): domain Eukaryota; kingdom Fungi; phylum Ascomycota; class Sordariomycetes; order Xylariales; family Xylariaceae; species Xylariaceae sp. AK1471. The sequence continues at coordinate 357,493 of JAJKLI010000013.1, read as the reverse complement.
TGGGCTGTTGTGCCTGAGCCAACAATAACACTGGATGTCGTGAAGGATCAACGCGATGACAAGAAGAAAGCTCCGAGGTCTTTCACGAAACAACCTATATCACTCCTTGCAAACGGTAAAACAATACCTGCTGTTCCAAAACCCGCAGGCGGCTACAGTTACAACCCCAGATTTGAGGATTATGAGGCCCGGTATACGGAAGAGTCCAATAAGGCGATCGAAGCGGAGAAAAAGCGATTAGCTGAAGAGGAAGCAGTAAGAATCAAAGCTGAGGCCGCTGCTAGGTCAGCAGCCGAAGCGGAAGCTGCTGAAGCTCGAGCGGAGCTTTCTGAGTGGGAGGAAGACTCGGAATGGGAGGGATTCCAAAGTGGAGGCGAAGAGCTACGACCTAAAGTCAAAAAACAAAAACGCAAAACACCAGCCGACAGGAACAGAGTTAAGAGACGTAAGGACGAAGAGCGGCGACTCAAGCATGATGCCAAGACCAAGATCCGCAAAGATCAACTGGAACAGATCAAGCAGATCGCTCAGCAAGTCGCAGAGCGTAAACAAGCGCTAGCACTTGCCCAAGCTGAAGAGAGTGACAATAGTCAAGCAAGCAATGATGATGTGCTACGACGGAAGCAGCTTGGAAAGTTGAAGCTGCCGGAGAAGGATTTAGAGCTGGTCCTACCGGACGAGTTGCAAGATTCATTGAGGCTATTGAAACCAGAAGGAAATCTGCTCAAAGATCGCTACCGGAGTCTGCTCGTTAGGGGCCGAATGGAGTCCCGAATGAGGAGACCATTTAGAAAGCAAGCCAGGACAACGGTTACTGAGAAGTGGACATACAAAGACTTCATTATTTAGTTAAGCCCTCGGCTGTAGCACAAAAAACAGCAACCAAATACCATTCATCAATCACCTTTCCGTCTTACTGTGGCTTATATATAATGTTTAGTTGCTGGAACACGATTCTCAACTAGCCGAGATAACGCCGGGATATGCCAAAAAAAAAAATCTGTATCTAGATTACATGCTGGAATATTCGGTGAAGGTATTTGAAATATGCCATTCGCCACCGACTGAATTAAGTACAAACGCATAGAACCACAAGAGCTTATAAAGATGATGCTATTTCTCTAAATGATACGAGTACTTGGCCACAGAATCATTGTCGACGGGGAATAGCAGGTACCACAGGAGTGGACGAGCTAGATCCAAAGAAGTTACCTTCAGGCAGGTCTCCCTGGCCAAGTTGTGAAGCTCTATCTAGGTACCGTCCTGGAGTGGGCAGTAATGACATCATTTCCGATTTTATCACTGATCAATACCTACAGTGCCGGTACCTACCGGTACCTACCACAGCTAAATAAAGAGCGCAGATCCAAAACAAAGAACGCCTGTCACTCTTCGATATTTTCACGATAATTAGCCCGAGAACTCGATTGAGCAAGATTGCGCCATGACAATTGCCTACCCGGAGTCGCTCGTTTGCAATTGAACCTGCAGAGAGGGAGATAGAGAGCGACTATGCCAACACGGCAAGGCGCTGTTGTAGGCCTGGTGTTTCGGGTCGCCGGAACGAGTCCTGCCAGTGGTGCTTCTACATTCACACTCACGTCTTCTAAAACCCTCCGTCAAGCCAATTTTTTGCATAGTCGCCAATTCGGAAGCCTATTTCGTCCACCACATTCTACATGCCATCTCAAACCCGAGTCGAAGCAATTCCTGTTCCCACCGAACCAAACCACTCGCGCACTCTCCGGCCGGCCTCTTCCCCAGGGACGATCCGCCCTCCTTAACTTCGCATACCGCAGCGCCGCAATCTTCGGTACAGGTGTTGGATTTATCGGTGCGCTCTTCGCGGCATTTTTCGTGTACGACGCAACCACTTACAAAGAGTCTGTGACCTTCGGCGATTGCCATGTTTCCCAAGCAGCCCTGGAGCCGCCACGGGGAGGTCCAAAGAACCTGCCCATTATAGAGGCTTTTCTCGACGATGACGAGAGTGAATCGTCCAAAGAGGCAAAAAATAAGCCACGATTAGTCATACTAGGCAGCGGATGGGGAAGTGTTGCTCTTCTGAAACAGCTCAATCCAGATGACTATCATGTCACTGTCATCAGTCCGAAGAACTACTTCTTATTCACCCCCATGCTGCCGTCTGCCACTGTTGGTACATTAGAATTTCGAAGTTTAGTTGAACCTATACGAAGGATCTTATCTAGAGTTCACGGTCACTATCTTCGCGCTTCAGCTGAAGACGTCGAATTCTCACACAAACTGGTCGAAGTCTCACAGATTGACGCCCAAGGCAAAGAGATCCGATTCTATGTTCCCTATGACAAGCTTGTCATTGGCGTAGGGTCCATCTCGAATCCCCATGGCGTCAAGGGCCTGGAGAACTGCCACTTCCTGAAAGATATTAATGACGCTAGAAGGATTCGAAATCAGGTTATGAGGAATGTCGAGCTCGCCTGCCTGCCCACAACTAACGATAGCGAACGTAGACGCTTGCTTTCATTCGTGGTTAGCGGCGGTGGCCCTACCGGTGTTGAGTTTGCCGCTGAACTTTTCGATCTTTTGAATGAGGATTTGACTAAGAGATTTCCTCGCCTTCTACGGAATGAAATCTCAGTCCACATCATTCAGAGCCGCTCGCACATCCTGAACACGTATGATGAAGCATTATCAAAGTATGCTGAAGAACGATTTACGCGCGACCAAATCGAAGTTCTCACAAACTCTCGAGTCAAAGAAGTCAAGCCCGACAAAATAATATTCACCCAAAAAGCCGAAGATGGCTCGTATGTTACAAAAGAGCTGCCAATGGGCTTCTGTCTGTGGTCTACGGGTGTATCCCAAGCGGAACTATGCCAACGCATTGCCACCAAGTTAGGCCCTGCGCAAAATAACCGGCACGCTCTTGAGACTGATACTCATCTTCGTCTAAACGGTACGCCTCTTGGTGACGTATACGCGATCGGAGACTGTTCGACAGTGCAGAACAATAGTGCAGATAATATTATTTCGTTCCTTCGGGGGCTCGCATTCAAACATGGCAAGGATCCGGAAACCCTTGAACTCACCTTTAGCGAGTGGCGCAACGTTGCCGGTGCTGTCAAGCGGAAGTTCCCACAGGCTGTATCCCACCTCAAGCGGCTCGACAAGCTCTTTCAAGCTTTCGACAAGGACCAGTCTGGCACTCTTAACTTCGGCGAGCTTAGAGAGCTACTAAAGCAGATCGACAGCAAGTTGACCTCACTTCCCGCTACTGCCCAGCGCGCAAACCAGCAGGGTATTTATCTGGCCAAGAAATTCAATAAACTAGCTCATTGTGCCCCGGGCCTCAGTAGAAACGAGGTCAGGGACGGCGATGTGGACGACGCTTGCTACAAGGCGTTCGAGTACCGCCACTTGGGCAGCTTGGCATATATTGGAAACTCGGCCATATTCGACCTTGGCAGTGGGTGGGGTTTCACGGGCGGAGTTTGGGCTGTGTACGCATGGAGAAGCGCATACTTTGCTCAGAGTGTCGGCATCAGGACTAAATTCCTCATGATGATGGATTGGTTGAAGAGAGGGCTGTTTGGAAGAGGTACGTACACTTCTCTCTCCTAATTCGAATATTCACTACTAACCCTTTACCAACAGACTTAATAAGTTTTTGAGCCGAGATTTGGTGCTGAGAAGCTGAATCTCTAGCGACAAGAGTCGTGTGTACGGGCTATGGACTGAATGGGGAGAAGTTTCCCACGTTGGTAACGTAACAGTGGAAGTAGACAACGACATACAGATGCCAAAACTACAGAATAACCCAGACGGAGTCGGGCTATCCCCAAACGATCTGGATTGATCATTGTCTAGCTTCTGGTTGCTTCCGAAGTCAAGCTGTCATATTGTAAATAGTCATCATGCGGTCCATACATTATCTTAGACAGAGTTGTACATAGTAGATATCGCTTCCGTGATTGTGTCTCGTGCCAGTTGTTTATCGCAAGTGACCTAGAAGGTGTTCGGCATGGGCTAGTGGCCACCCGTGAACCAGTTCTCTCTGCATACCGTCGGGAAGATATTTGCGCTGCTAGGCGAAATAAATCCCGACCACACTGGACCATCTGTCATCGGATTAGACGGTCTGTATATGTCTCTCTTATTGGTTTCGTGTTTTCGTTGCCTACTTGCTTACTTGCTTACTTTTGTGTTTGTACCTTGTCCAAGTCAAGGAAGAGAACCAGACACCATAATTTGCACAGCACCCGTCTCCGGTACGCGAGACAGCACTCGATGGGTCAAGGGGTCTATCTATGTAGCGTATAAAGTGCACACTCATGTAGCTGTGGTCTTCATACAATTTAGGAGCCTGAAGTGGAGGATACCTTATAATATAGACAGGCAAGACGCCGAGATGCTCGAGTATAGTTCTGGTTTGGCTGATTCTGGGCCTTTCTCTTCATATGCGTCATGTAAAGTGTTGATAGCGTTATTCTGGCTGTATTGATATGCTCTGATCCTAATGCTATATACCGTTGTTTATAACCAGGGCCTTTGTGCCTCATGTGGCCCCACCCCCTGGATTGACACTGGATCCTAACTTATACACGAAATTTTTTGACCACGGGGTTTAGCCAAAGATACCCAAGAAATGTATGTACAAGAATGCGCTTTCTACGGTCCACTGACGAAGGTATGTTCCACAGATGTAAGCTAAAAGAACACCATATCATCCTTCTTCCATGCCATACTAGTGAAGATAGAAAGCACGCTCTCTTCAAGAGGCTTTGGCCCGCACACGAGCATGAGGTCCTCTCCGTCCGTGCTTGTGCAAGGTCCAACCTCTCTCGTGACAAGGTCCTTATCAATACGTCCTCGCCCACCAGTCCAACCAGGCCCAGGCCGGCTCAGGATGTAGTTCATACGACATCTATGCTCGTTGCCCCGGAGCATAGCATCTAACTCAGCCTTGCATAGGATATCTTCTTCGGTGCGATTCCCATTGAGGACGACACAGGAGGTCGGATCCTCACAATCTGCCAAGACGGCCCTGAGCACGGCGAAAATAGGCGTGATGCCCGAACCTCCGCACACCATGACGAAGCGTCGGACTTTCCTCGCGCGTCCGGACACGGTGCACAGGCCGCGGCCTAAGTATTCGAACTTACCGTGAGGGCCCTTGAAGTCGACGAAATGGCCCACCGGGATCGAGTCCAGCGCCTGCGTCATGCGGCCTCCTTTTTGGGCCGGTGTATCCCGGTACACCTTGACCAGCACGTCAAGCTTGCCTCTTACGTTACTGGATGAGATGGGCGTGTATGCGCGCAGTATCGCCTCGCGCGTCACGGGGTCGCGCAGCCGCATCATTAGATGCTGGCCAACTGGTAGTCCAATGGCTTGCTCCGTGTGTTCTAGATTGAAGGTGAAGATCTTCGTGTCGGGGGATACGCTTGTCTTAGCTGATAGAATGGCTTTCGTCCAGACCTTGTGATGCAGGAAGACCTCTCTCGGTGGTGCGTTCTCGGGCACCGCTGCCTCGCTATCCGCAAGCAGTGCTTGGCTTGCTTTGTCGAGCGTCCCGATGTGGTAGTCGACTAGCATTGCTTTGGCATTTTCACTGTCTGTAAACCCTTTTGTTAGACATTCGTTGTAGCTTTGGTGGATTGAACTAAGATCACTTACGGATTGCGAGGAACTCTTCGCTGACATCCTGTCCCGCGGCCCCGGTAATTGAGGTCGGACCCCCTGGATGTCCTTCTAGGAATCCCGTTCCGTCGTAGACCTCTCCGTTGACCACGAACCAAGGCTCTGCTTCCCCGTCGTGGCTTTTTAATTCTTCCAGTGCAATTGACCTGTTCACCTTACCATTTACCATGCATATTTCTTTGGCAGGCTCGACTAGCTCGGTGACTTCCACCTCCCCGGCTAGCTGTTCACCCCAGTAGCCGTTCGTGAGATTTCCGCCGGCCTTCTTGACCCACTCCATCCAGCCACCGGGCATCAGCGCCGGTTGTGTCGGATGCTCGAATCGCAATTTGTGGCCCTGTTTATGTATGACGACCCTGAACCATGGATTGTTCATCATACCCAGCACACTCCAGTACATGTCTCGGGGCTGGATCATCATGGCCTCATCCATTGCTCGCACCATGATATCCTCTGCTGCCTGCAGTCGAGATACTGGGATATCCAAGTCCCAAAAGCACCAACAAAAACAACTTTCCCTCCAGGACATATCTATTCGACCGCCGAACAAGGTTTCCCCTTCCGATGCAAGACGATACTCGTCCTCGGGATAGGATATATTGGCGAGCGTCCAGGTCTTACCCTTATCCAGTGTAATTTCTACCCTTGTTATTCTCTTACCACCTCCAGCATATGCGTAGCCACATGTTTTATAGGTCTGGACTGACCCGTTTAATATCAACTCCTCGTTATGAGCTGGGTAACATGTTGCGCTATTTGTGTTCAGGTCATAAATAGCGTATCGCTCATCCTTCCAGGTTTCAGGCAAATCAGCGCTCATCTCGGGGTCGACCATCGTCGGCAGCACCCTGTTATCATAGATGTGATACCAGTTGTCGCTTGGTTCCTTGGTGACGATGATCCTCTTCAACCACTTGACACTGCGGCCGCCAATCTGTCCTGGGATCACGACTCGTAGTGGTTTACCGTGGTCTGGAGGGAGCGTCTCGCCGTTCATCTTGTGGGCAAGCATCACGCCCCGCTCAGCGTCCATTGCCCAGCTCATCTTGATAGATGTACCATAGTAACCGTTGGGGAGCTTGTCAGCCCCTTCAAAGCACACGTACCTTGTACCACGCCGAGGCTTTGCGGCCCTGATCAGGTCGCCGATCGCCACACCGGTCCACAGAGCCGTCGACAACCCTGCGGCTCCCCATGAAAAGCCTTTCGTTTTCCGTACCACGTTCTGCTCTTTCCGCCTGTTTCCGGCACAAACCAAAGTTACTGGATATGTGACTTGTTCGTGCTCCTGAATAAGCTGTGCCAAGCTCATGCGAATAGGATTATCCACCATGCCTTCTATTGTAAAGTCCCAGTCCATAATCTCCGAGTCTTCCACCTTGGGCACGGCTCCATGGTTACGGACATAGTGCAGATCTTTAGTCGTTATGAATCCTTCGTCATAGAGATCGTTGAGTGGCGCCTCCACATTGAAGGGATGAATCCCGGTGAGACGTATCAGACGAGGGTCACGGACAACATGGCTATCGGGAGTCTTAAGATCCCCTGCCAGTACGGCGTTGTCGAGTCTGCATTTTGGGGGGAGAGGATAAAGTGGGAGCTGCCGGGTATTCGATCTACCACTGTTGAGGGATAGTGCGCCAGTCTCCGTATCACTGGATTCCGAGCTTGAGTCTATAGATTCTCTGTCGGTTTCTGGCGGCGTGGGAGGGAAAGTTTGGCGCTCGGAAGGACGAGCTTTACTTGGGAAGCTTGAGGACTCCGGCTTGGAAGCCTCCATCGGGTATATATAAGCACCAACAACACTATCGACTGCTCTATGCAGAATTGTCTTGGTTAAGCTCGTATGAGATTCGTTGGACACTGTGGCACATGATATCCAAAAGAGACAGACCAACGATAACGAGATTGGAAGGCGAATTCAGAAAGTAGGGGGTTCTTTTCCACGATGAGGATATGGTGAAATAAAATAGCTATGGGGTCTGACGATAATGACGACAATAAACGGCTTGAAAACGAATACCATTCAAGATGCAAGTATCTCCGAGGGGCATCTTGGCGTGGTCCCTGACGTATGAGCATAGATCCTCCACGAGGACCTAGGACCATCCCGTTTTTGCCTCTGTGTGCCCCAGCACCGGCGTGACATACGGGGGATAAATCCCACCGATCCATATTCGATTGCCGGCTTTGTCCAGTGTCCCGAGTCTCCAACGGAGAACGATCCTGACCTAGCCATATTCCAGAATACAAACGTATGTTTATTTAGCGCCATGTGTCCACGAGGTTCGGGACCAGCTTATCGGTGTAAAGGAAGAAGTCCTGCAGGAGTTGAGCAGTAACATGAGTATCCCCGCGGACGTTTTTTTCCTTATCAGAGACGATTTGTTATATAGTGATTATCATATAAACCATCGTGGGAGGTGAGCGAATCATTGCTGATGATAAGGACAATTGGCAACTCGCAGCGGAGATGTCACAATCAGCTTACAAGCACTTATCTACAGATGGCGATAATAATAAGGAATGGAGGGAGCATCTTTGTCGGGGACCCATGATTGCCAGTGGTATTTGGTACGGCCGCTGCTACTTGGATTTTTTTGGTGAGGAAGTTGGGATAGAGGCTGAGATAAGAAAAGGAGGCATTTGATTTGTCCTACCTAGAAACAACGAAAATTAAATGGCCCGGAACGTGGGGCGGGAATGGACAAACCTGTGTCATCACTCCCATGCCAAGATGTACCATTAGGCACCTGTGGCCAATGGGCCCGTGTTTCCTATAGCCGACCATGGTACTTTATCCCCTTTAGAGAAAGTCAAGGTCATGTATGTGTAGGTAAGGTAAAGTAAGGTAAGTTGAAGTAGCATTCTCATAGCTGAGTGACTGGATTGAATTTAACATGACTTCAATTCCACGAAAGGTCGAGAAAGCTGAAAGTGTGAACTTGAGATTTCGGATAGCTGAGTTCAAAATTGTTCATGTTGCAGCTCCTCTAGTTGCATAATTGCTGTCTACAATTCGGTGGGATAAATAAGGTGTGACTCGGAAATGTCCATGGAAGGAAGCAAGAAAGGTTCACTGGAAGACTCGCCCACAGCATACCAGATCTGTGGCGCTCAATAGTGACGGCGGGATCGTGACGACACAAACCCGGTTTCGGATTCGATCAATCTAGACTAGGTAGTACTCACCCACCCTGCTCATCGTAATCTAAAGCATCCTCTCCCATCTTCCTCTCTTCTGTGTGGACGCTTGTTAACCATCAAATGGTATAGGTATAGAGGTATTGTCGTTGTCGGAGGACAAGCCTGATTGCAGCATGGTACAATGAAAGCATTGCAAGTAAGACAAGTGTGATTAACCCACATGCCTCATGTCGCCGGATTCAAGTCCTCAAGCCGACACATCCTGTCACCTAGTTCCAGTATAGGGTTGACAGCTATGTGTCTAGACATACACCCCCGCCATTGTTTTACTCCAATGGTATCGAACATATGAGTCGTGGTAAATATAACTTTGAAGTTTGAGTTTATAATGTGCGCGTGTCACGGTCTGTGTTAAGACCTATACACATTACGCCTAAGAGGCCCTGTTTAGAGAATGTCATATATGCGCGTCAATTAAGTAGATGTAGAAGAGGGCAATGCTACTACGCCGTTAGTGGTTCTTTATTTGTGTAAGCTCAGGTCCAACACCCTGACGAAGGCGGCAAACAGAGACAAAATTATGGTTTGGGGACACTAGCAGTATTTATATCCAATCAGAGACCTGAGAGGTGGAATATATTCTCACATATGGATTAAGGTGAAGATAGAGAAGGATAAAAAAGTAGCGGTGTTTGCAACAACAAAATAACCAAAAAAAAAAACAAAAAACACTCAGCACACGAGTATCAGGTTGTTATTGCTTGAGAATGCTTCCCCGAATCTCGAGTTTGTACTATGCTTTATCCCTCCGGTTTCAGGGGCCAAACTAGTAGAGTTTGAAAAGTAGGCTGACAATCGGACATAGCAGCAGGCAAATGGGAGGCCAATGCATTAGAAATAAGACCGGAGACAACTTATATTCCGTAAGCGTACCTAGATGCAGGTCTGGGCTGAAGCTGTGTTAATGCTGCAAGGCTGAGCAAATTACTGCACTTTGTTGGGCCCAAAGGCGCCAACCCCGCACTACGGTACTGGGTGGGATGAATTTGAAAACCCCACCTTGGCAGCTGATGATTTCTTTAAATCGTGCTACCACCTTATCGAGGCACACACTCTGCATTCACGTTCCTAATTTGTGAATAAGTGGGGGTTTTGTTACCAATCGCTTGCTTTGATTGGGCAAATTCCTGTTACCTTTCAGAACTGTGGATGAACTCTAATAAGGACGCTGGCCGAGACTAGTAGGTACTAGTCTAGACCACTAGAACTACATCATCCGTTCCAGCAATAATTCCGTGTGCCTTTGACACCTTGACCCTTCTGTCGCTGGTTTTTCGTCATCACGCCAATTCGACCCAACCGCAAATCCCTCCTGCTCGGTTCTATGTGGAGGCTATCTCATCAGTACCTCTAGGTAGCCAGCCAACTGCAATTCGATACGCGACTTGCCTGCCTTGGTCTTTGTATCAGGGCAGAGTCCACCACCTTCCTACCCATGCCGGCCGAGGCTGATACTCCGTATCACTTTCACCACCTAGGGCGCTTTATCCCTTAGCCTTAGCAGTGGTTACCACCACAGTTTCACGAATGTAGCTCCTGACATATTATCTCAATTATCTACCACGAGCTGTCCGCGATGGACCGCTCACGAAAACGTTCGTATCGCTCTCGGCCCCTCAGCTCCTGCGCTTTACACTGACTATTCTCAGGCGAGCTGCTGTCTCTCAACCAGCGTGTGTGGAATGGAGAACCAGGTTTGTGAGACGACCATGCTAGATCTGCCAGGATTCTGACTGGAAGACAGACATTTTACCTGTCGGCGCTACCCTCGATTCCTCGCTCAAAAAGAATACCGCCTTCATCAAACGACTGCGTACCGCTGTATCCTCTGCGACTCAGAATACCCTCCTGCAAGAGGTTCGAACTGTTAGTCTAACCAAGTACCTCTCCGAAATCGTCTCGGCCTGCTATGAGGGCTTGTGCAAGCTCAAGACCCCCGCGGAGATCGATGCCGCCGTCGAAATCGTCAGTGCATTACACCAGCGATTCGGCCCCACCGATTTCACCGAATATCTAGGATGGCAGCTTGGTAAGGGAATGGCAACACCGGACAAAAGCTACCTGAAGACTCTGTCACCCGAGGTGCGCGAAAAGGAGGAGAAGGACCGCCTAGTTCGCCAACGAGCTCTCTTGCGAGTGATTACAGAACTCTGGCTCGTCGGTGTTCTACGAACTCTGGACGATGTAAAACCTGATGATGTGACTCGTGGCCTGAACGGTAAAAATGCTGAACTCAAGATTAAGGCGGCGAGCTCGACAAAGGGCGGTGGCGCCGAACCATTTCCCCTCGAGGTTCTCAAGGATCTACTTGGGCATGATAGAGAGCATGTGAATCTGCCATTATTAGTCATCTTTGTGAAGTCATTTAGCTGGGATATCCTAGGTGTTAAACCAGCTGGTGCTGAGGGCCGCAAAACAATTGAGGCTGACGGTATCGCCAAGCCTGTCGATTCCAATGCCGAACAAGATTCGGGGTCCGACGCAACTGACTCTGATGACCCTCCATTTGCCAGTCCGGAGATGCAAGAACGGTTCAGAAATGTTCTTAAGAGGTACTTTGAAGATGTCAAGGCCCACTTGATGCGGGATCAGAAGCACATTGTTGCTCAGAAAGGACGAAACTCGGAAGCCTATGTTAAGTCCGGTGAAGTTTTCGAAGATCGCCAGGCCAACTTCGAGAAACAACTAAAAGCTCAAGAGCGTTTGGCCTCCAACGCCCAAGTCATTGCCGATGCCCTTGGTGTGGAGATGCCTGACTTAAAGGAGTCTGGGGATGGTTCTGCTAGTACCAATGGCTCGATCGGTCTAGTCAAGACTGGAGAATATCTAAGGGGCCAGAGCGAAGGTGCGGGAATTTGGGAAGACGAGGATGAGCGCCGCTTCTATGAGAATCTAGTCGACCTGAAAGGCAAGGTCCCCGGCATACTCTTAGAGGATGGCAAGAAGAAGAAGACAGACACAGACGAAGCAGTTGGCAAAAGAATCGACTCTGCGGAGACCACAGTCGCTGCTAAGGCTTCCGAAACGAACGACGACCAATCGACCGCTATCGCAAACAAGACCATCGGTGCGCAGGTGGATGTTCTCCTTACTAGGTTACCGGAGCTCACAAGCAAGGACGCAACAGACCAAACTGCCATCGAGTTCTGTTTTCTAAACTCCAAAGCGTCTCGGAATCGATTGATCAAGGGACTGACCGAAGTGCCCAAGGGTCGAACAGACCTTTTGCCGTATTGGTCACGCCTCGTTGCTACCTTGGGTAGATACATGGCCGATGTCCCTAAAGGTGTTGTCGAATACCTGGACGCAGAATTCCGAAGCCTCCAACGACGAAAAGAGAAGGACTTCCTTGGTCAAGTTCGGCTGAGTAACATTAGATATCTGGCCGAGTTAACCAAGTTCGGTATTGTACCCGAACACGTCGTATTTCATTGTTTAAAGGTTAGCCTTGACGACTTTTCTCGAATGAACATTGAGATCATCTGCAATCTTCTCGAGAATTGTGGAAGATATCTCCTACGTAATTCCGATACTTCGCCTCGAATGACCACTTTCCTAGAGACGCTTCAGCGCAAGAAATCTGTTCAACATATTGGACAGCCGGAACGGATGCTCATCGAGAATGCGATCTACTACGTAGATCCACCCGAGAGAGCATCCATACAGCAAAAAGAACGTACCCCTACAGAGTCATTCATCCGAAAGCTCATCTATGTCGATATGACGAAGCGAAATTACACAAAGATCTTGAAGCAGGTTCGCCGGCTCCACTGGGAAGAGCCTGAAGTATGCGATTATCATCTGCTAGCACATTCCCTGGAGACCAATCGTTACTAATACAATGGATAGGTTGTAGCGATTCTCGCGAAAGTATTCTCGAGGCCCGCCAAGGTTAAGTACGGCAGCATCCATATTCTCGCGATCCTCCTGAGCGCCATATACCGATATCACCCGAGTTTTGCACTCATGGTCATCGACAATGTTCTTGACGCTGTGACGTTTGGACTGGAACAAAATGACTTCAAGTTCAATCAAAGACGCATCGCGGAAACCAAGTATCTCGGAGAGCTTTATAATTACAGGATGTTGGAGCACCCTGTGATATTTGAGGTCATGTACAAGATTTTGACCTTTGGTCATGGTAAGTCTATCTATGTTAACATATGAATGATCAACTGATGCAAAACAGGCGGGCCACCCGTTCCTGGTCGTCTAAACCCTTTTGACATGCCCGATGACTTCTTCCGTATCCGGCTCGTCGCGACAATGCTTGAGACATGCGGCATGTTTTTCAACCGGGGAGCTGCAGGCAAAAAGCTCGACTACTTCCTCTCATTTCTGCAGGTTTGTTCGTTGCATGCCAATATAGTAGTGCATCTCTCACAGAACTATAGTACTACATACATACGAAACACCCGCTACCGATGGACATCGAATTCATCGTCCAGGATACATATGTCCTTACTAGACCACAGTGGAAATTGGCTACCAATCTAGAAGAAGCAGCGAAAGCCTTCCAACTAGCAATCGCACAGGACCAAAAGAATTCTGGCCTTGATAAGGTTGCAGACCAAGATGACGTGTCCGTCCGCTCATCTTCCGATGATGACGGAATAGAAGGTGATGGTGACCTTGGCGATCACGAAGCCGAGAGTGATAGAGAATCAGAGCTTGGTGGTGATGACGATGATGGCGAAGCCGACGATGATGGTGAAGTTAGTTCCCCTTGCAGTTATTGTAGCTTGATGCGCACAACTAACCGTCATAGTATCCTGATGACCCACATGATCACTCTCAGTCCAATAAAGACTCAGATTCGGAAGAAGAATCGATTGTGGTGACAAAGAAAGCCGAAGAGTTTGACCCAGAGGCTGAGGCTGAGTTCGATCGTGAATTCGCGAAGATGATGGCTGAGAGCTTAGAGTCCCGGAAGTTCGACCGAAAGCCATTGTTCGACGTACCAATACCTGTTCGCTCAAAAGTCCGCGACTCTTCGACGACCACGGACTCGGAAGAGCAAAATAGGGATGAGCCACCTAGAACGATGGCCTTCTCCCTCCTCACAAAAAAAGGCAATAGGCAGCAGGCGAGTTAAATTTCTATATCCCTTTAGCTGACTATCGCTAATGATTGCAGACCCGCAACGTGGTGCTACCCTCTGATTCGACATTTGCAGTCGCAATGAAGAACCAGCAGCAAGCTGAGCGCGAGGAGCAGCAGCGCATCAAGAACCTGGTGCTCAACTATGATCTTCGCGAGAATGAAGAGCTAGATGGTGATACTCTCCTATCAACCCTCAGCCCCAATCCAAATATTCACAGATCAGAACATTCAGGACACGATAAACCTCCTCCCTATCACACCAACCGGGGTGAGAAACTCAACAGAGAGCGCGGCGGACAACGTATTCGCAGACTTCAATTAAGCGATGTTGACTGGTATGCACGCACCCACCAAAACAATGATAACAATGCGAATGTGCAGCACGACCCTGAAGTTAAGGCCGTGTCTGCTAGCGATACGTGCGATAGCAAGGAGCCCATGTTGGGCCCGTCCAAGACAAGCATGCCAGACAAGCGTCGAAAGCATGGTAATTCTCAACGACGTCCACGGAATCAGCCCCGCAATGCAAAAAGCTAAGCACGCTAGACTACGAGAAACAAGCTGACACATGAACTTCCCCCCTCAATTTAGGACCTGAGGGGCAAAAATTTAGTCGTTGAGCAGCATACGAAACTTAGCAGGCCGGCTCGGAGAGACATTCGTATCGGATGAGTCGCCCTGTGCAATACTCAGCACTCCCATTATTGAACGCCGAGTCCCTCGAGCGCGGGCTGGCAGATTTATTGGGCAGGTCTAAGAGCTATTTGATAGCCACCCATGACAACAGGTCGGCCAGGTCGTTGCGGGTGCGCACGGGTTGCATTGCATTCCCTATGACATCTCCACCTAATGTAAGTCTTGGAAGGTCTTCGAAGACCATTTCACTTCAGAGGGCTTGTTATACGACATTCTCCCCCACCTTGACGAATGCAGTGGAGGTGAGTAGAAGCTGAGTCGCTTTGGCGAATACTTTATGTTCAAGTCGGAACAATGGAGGTGGAATTCTAGCAGTGGCAGGAGAGGTCGGACGGCCGAAATTTGCTAAAACTACGCAAGTAGCTACGCTTCCTGCAACGGGCAGTGGCGAAGCTATTCGAAATAGATTGGCTTATACGACCAAGTAGGTATACGTCGTAGTGGTTAGTTTGTTCAGCGCAGTGTGACTGCTACATGGCTTTGGCCAAGTCATTGCGTTGCTTTTCACCTCAGATTGAGTCGTTAGCTAGGAAATCATTCGTTTGTGACCCAGGTCAAGGTTTACGAGTGATGGAATATCGTGATAATCTAAGACTACCTATCTTTTTTGATATTCTCGTAGGCAACGTTCAAATAGGCACTCTGATAGAAGCGCCATCAAGCTATCAAGACTAAGGTAGCTGTTGGAAGCGTTTACTGAAGATGTTCCGTCCATCCAACCCCTACTCCAGGCAGCTAACCAGTTCATAGCAAAGGAAAAATTAGTATCGGGAGTCTACGACAAAACTCCTTTTCTAGCTACATGCCTGGGTGGGGCAGCCGGAACGAACTCCAGAGTCGTCATATAGGATACCTTTTAGTTGCCCCATTCAGGTGCCCCATTCAGGTCCCCATAGCGTCATCAGCGTTCCTCTTGGGCTCCTGAAGCTGTTGATCGGCTGAGCTTTGGCGATGGACAGCAGATGTGCGGGTGGTGCGCCACCGCGTCGGGTAAAATGGTTATTATGATATTTGTCTGGGTGCAGAAAATTGATCTCGCCTTATTTACTCGGTTGCCGAAATGTGACTCTACCGTAGATTATTGATTTTCAAACTCCACAATGTTACCTTGAAGCTGACCCGTGCATGATGGTGTGTGGTGGTCTTGGCTCTTTGGGGATGATCTAGAAGCTTTGATTATGAGGACCGGGGGGTAAGCGAGGTGGTATTGTTCCTGAAGAGAATCGGTACTCTCCAGGCGATGAGATCGATCGCCATCAGGATACATATACAGTTGAATAGAAAAACAAACAAGCTGACGACGCTCATTTGCATTTAAATTAATAGATGGTGTTTGCCCTCGTCCCCCGACTTCCATTACGCCGCGTTTTTACCTCTCTACGAGTTCCAGTTGTGCCCGGCACAGCTGTTCGGTGCAGATCTCGGCCAACTGACCTCCAGTCACTTTGATGGCGCCTCGCAATTGGAACCTCGATGGACCCCCCCGGCAGTTTATTTCCTAGCGCCAGGAACGGCTCTTGGCAGTTGACACCCGAGCTAAACCGAGTGGCTTCTCTCAATTTTGATGACACGACGATATCGATTTCGTGCTTTCGACCCCAAAGTGACCGCAGCAGTCCATAGGGGCCCAGGAGTTCAGCCACATGCACTCCTTCATATGTTACAGCATCGTCAACGGGATACCTACCCTTTCGAGAGAGAGATTCTTCAGACCATCAATAGACCAATGGTCACAAAATAGGCATCTCGATCTACCGAGTGAACCCACAACAACACGTGCCGCTTTCACCCCCAGAAATTCGGGAAATGCTGGGAATGCTCACTCTATTGATAGTACCTCTCCACTACAACACGTTGGAGGTGTCCAAGACCTGGGCCGTGTTTCCAGCAGTCACTGCTACTGCTATTGGCTCGAGTGGTCGTAGCCGCGATGCTGCCATATGATGAATGCGGGCCCTTGGACGGTGCACAAACATACCTAGCACATGTATCGGAGCAACGCTGCCACTGGTTGTAAGGTAGGTGTGCTCTCAATACACGCGAGAAATCAAGAAGTAGCAGTATTTTGCGAGTTTCCAGGGCGCTTGTGTTTAATTTTCGCTCCGGATTTCCGTGTGCTGTCCTCCGCTCTAGGTAGTCAATTGTTTGGGTGTTCGTGCAGGTAAGTGTAAGTGGGTGAGTGACTTATTCAAAGTTGGCTTCGAAACAGCAAACAACGAACGAATGAAAGAAAGAAACGCTCCTAGATGAGTTGTCACTAGTTACCACCCCACCACATTCCCGTCCTCCCGTCCTCCTAGCCTTTTCCTAGCCGACACTGCCAAACCGTTACGGTGCCTTCTGATTGTACGGTACAGGTTACAAGTCTTGCTTGCACTTTGACATCTGAGCTTTGAGCTTTGAGCTTTCCCGTCCGACCTCCTCGATCACCTGAAACCTTACCTAGCCCTACCTACCCTCATGTTACCTTACAGTACCAGTAAGAGGTACATGTACGTATCTCGGATACCTTGGGTACTAGTTCAAATGTTCAGTTCAACGTTTAATGACAAATTCCCTACATTCAATGGCAACTGCATGCGGAATGCATCTCGTTTGCCTAGGCGTTTGTTCTCCTCTACAGGCTACCTGAGGTAAGGGTGCTGTACATGCTGAAAACCATCGATCCGGAAACAATATCTAAAATTGGTCACAGGCAGTAAGGGCAGCTCCAGATGTCGCTCAGCCTGCATCGGAAACAAAAATCTGTGCGTGTCTCGATACGACTCATCGTGCTAAGTTCTTCGTTCGTTTCCAATAATATATGATCCTTCGGGATCTCAGGTTCGGGTCTCGCCAACCAGCTCTCGCCTTGTGGTCTGCAGGGTACACTCCAATGCAACTCATCTGCAGCTCGTATCCATGAATGCCACTCATTCACCCGCCAGATCCAGATCTTGGAGACTAGACAACCACGCGAAAAATCTTTCCCGGCCAGATCTTATTATTTACCGAACATTATTAGGCTCAGCTACCTGGTCCATCGTTTCCTTGTGCTGGGAGGGTTTGTGCTTGGTTTAACAACTGGGGGGTCTCTGCCCATCTTATCCCATCTTTACCTCCGTCTCCATTGTCTCTTATTCACAGCCAGACTTCTGTGACTGTTCCTATTTGCAGCCCAGGCCAATACGTTTGGTACATCCGTTTCTAAAGCACTGGTCTAGTAAAAGATCCTTCTTTATGCACCCGCCCGTAGCAGAATAACTACAGACTATCACGACTAGCAAAGAAGTCACTCTCTCGTTTCACTGTGTAAGGGCTCACCTCACCAGCAACGTGAGGGCGGTAGTTTCCCCTGATATATCTGGCCCTTTTAGCTGGTTTCATACCGGTATCGACAGGCATCGTGTCTCTACTTTTCGATTACGAGCCTTGTGGTACACTACGCCCCGGCTACTCGGGCGGTGAACCCCCCCCCCCCCCCCCCCCCCCCCCCCGACTGGCTACACCGCATCGATACCTGCCCTCTGTTCCGACTCTCTGGGAGCAGTCAACTCTTGTGCAACCTCGTGCTCAGTATTTCGCCTAGACGCCACACTCAGAAAGAAGTTTCAAAAACGTGGACGAGTTATCTTCGCCCAAACCGTGGAGTGAGCGGCGCAGACTGGTCATAGTCGGCCTGCGGGTAGCCGCCAAGCGCATTCGCAAGATCGTCACTTTTACACAAGCGCGTCTCATTATATCTTAGACCTCCTGGATGCTTGTATAAAAGACACTAGCTTCCACCAAGCTCTGACGTGGGGATCATTTCCAAACGGAAATATTTATCTCTGGTCGTTTGCCTACTCTTTCACCCGGGCAATTGTAACACTCCCCATAATATCGACCATCAAGATGCGACAATACACGGCTGCCGAGTGGCCGGTCCACGAGGTACGGATTGATTATCCCTATTCCACTGGTCATGGTGTGATAGTTCTTGCTAATCATGTGGACAGATCATCTACACCGCTATTGTTGGTGTTATCATGGTAGCAGCAATTCTAGAGTGGTTCTTATGGATAGCTGCATTCTTGTACTGCCTGTACAAGGTCTTCAGGAAGGCAGAGCACTGGACCATCAGAGTTCTAGCCGTCATTATAGGAGTCTTGTTCTGCTGTTTCCGGTAAATTCAAAAATTGTCATATTTTTCGTCGTCATGGCTGACATATTGACAGTTTGATCTTTTTGCCTATCATGATAGTAACACTGCCTCTCCCGACTGAGATCACGAGATACTTCCCAACCCAAGTTGTCGTCGTCCTCCAATGGTTTGCATTCTGGAGCTTTGCTGGACTATTGACTGTTCCCTGGCTTTTCTGCGTCTACCAGGTCGTCACCAACCAGCTCGGGCGGACGAAACGCATCAAGCAGGTTCTAGATGAGGTTTCTGCGCCAAAAGTGGTGATCGTCATGCCCTGCTATAAGGAGGAGCCCGAAGTTCTCGTCACCGCCATTAACTCAGTCGTGGACTGCGACTATCCCCCCTCATGTATTCACGTGTTTCTTTCGTTCGACGGAGATCAGGAAGATGAACTATTCCTCAGCACTATCGAGAAGCTCGGCGTGCCTTTGACTTTGGAGTCATATCCTAAGAGTATTGATGTCACTTACAGAGCAGCCCGCATTACTGTCTCTCGATTTCCACACGGAGGGAAGCGTCATTGTCAAAAATCTACCTTCAAACTCATCGATAAGGTGTACAAGGAATACCTCAAGAGGAATGATAACCTATTTATTCTCTTCATCGACTCCGATTGCATACTAGACAAAGTGTGCCTGCAGAACTTTGTTTACGACATGGAACTGAGTCCTGGCAATCGCAGAGACATGCTTGCCATGACGGGTGTCATCACGTCGACCACGCAGAAACACAGCCTCATCACCCTCCTCCAGGATATGGAATATGTCCATGGACAGCTGTTTGAACGAACTGTCGAGTCCGGTTGTGGGGCCGTCACATGTCTACCGGGGGCTCTGACGATGCTGCGGTTCTCTGCATTCCGCAGGATGGCCAAGTACTACTTTGCTGACAAGGCCGAGGAGTGCGAGGATCTGTTCGATTTTGCGAAGAGTCACCTGGGCGAGGATCGATGGCTGACGCATCTCTTCATGATCGGTGCGAAAAAGCGATACCAGATCCAGATGTGTACATCCGCATTCTGTAAAACCGAAGCAGTACAGACCGTGAAATCGCTGATTAAGCAACGGCGAAGGTGGTTCCTTGGATTTATCACAAACGAAGTGTGCATGTTGACGGATTGGCGCCTCTGGAAACGGTACCCGATCTTGTTGGTCGTCCGATTCGCACAAAACACTATTCGGACAACGGCCTTGCTGTTTTTTATTCTGGTACTTTCTCTCGTGACAACGACAATGAGAATCGATCAACTACCAATAGGGTTTATTGGCGTCTCGCTCGGACTCAACTGGCTGCTCATGATCTACTTTGGCTGGAAGCTGAAACGATTCAAGATCATGCTCTATCCCGTTATGTTTGTCCTGAACCCCTTCTTCAACTGGTATTACATGGTGTATGGGATTTTCACAGCTGGCCAGAGAACCTGGGGTGGACCACGTGCCGATGCCGCTACTGCCAATGAGGACACGACACCGCAGCAAGCCATTGAACAAGCGGAAAAGACCGGAGATGATCTCAATATTGTGCCGGAGACATTCAAACCCGCTGCGGAGATACAGAGAGGTAATAGTCTGAAGGAGAAAGGCGTTAACGTCGCGAGGAACAAGACCAAGCTGCTGCCACCCGAGAAGCTTGAGGGCAAGTTTGCCGCTCCTGAGAAGAAGGCCGATGGCTTTTACGTGCACGACGAAGATTCGAGATACAGCTTTAACACACTGGCCGAATCAGCCTATGGCATGAAAAACCGTTTCGCGCTGCAACATCGCGACTCCTGGGAGAGCTTTCTGACCACAGGCAATAACTCTGTGTACTTCCCTAGGCGAGTAGAGAGCATTATGGGCGACGAGGACCGCAAGAAATACGAATTGGCACAGGCGAACCAATATGACCATTTCGTGGAGAACTCGAAGAAATACGCCATCCCACCGCCAGGTCAGGTATACGAAATCGGAGACATGGATGCGAGTAAAGCCGAGCGGGACGTTGGTAAGGGAGTCACGGCGGCCGATGCGGAGCGATCCGAAAATCGACGGAGACCTCGCAGTAATGACAGCAGCAATAGCTCCCGTTCGTCCCAGGCGCGCTCTCCGGGTCCGCCCCCAATCTCGAGAGGTTACTCGTCGCGCTCAATAAGGCAGAGTGCCGGCTTGCAGAGTAATAGCAGCGAGAGGCGAACGGGTAGAAGCCCTCTTTCGAGAGACTGGACGCGTGACGCAGAGGGAATAGACACGGGTGACGCTGGTGACTCCGCCCATGTTGCGCCCGAAGACCCAAGCAAAGCCGACAGGAGACAGCCGTCTCCGTGATGCAATCCAACCAAGCGGGTTGTAATGGATGGGTAAATAGAGTTACGACATGTTTGAATGATAAGGGCGATTGCTGCATGATAGAACGGCGTTTTCTCCTTGTACTTTTTTTGGGTCAAAAAGGAAGCATTTAGGGAGGTAGTTATCCTCAGACATGGATCACATTCGTAGTACAGCCATATCATATCGGCCTTTCGAGATGCCGGTTGCCTTAGGTTAGATAATAACATATACACAATTCTATTTTACTATACATCAGTGCTGCGTCTATTGTTAGAAGTATAAGAAGGGAATTGTTGCGTCCCTGGGTGATTTTGTGTCTTGCAGCGTTTAGACTAGAAACCTGTTGGAGTCTGGGCGCGATGTGGATGAAGCGATACAAGCATTGTACTGTGGCACGACCAGTCGATGAATTAGAGCCAGTCATCAAGCCAAGGCACAGTGAAGCTTGAAAAAGCCAAACCGTTCGGACGGGAGAGTTGGTGTTTTCTCTTGTATACGGCGGGCAGGTTTCCACCAGGGGGGGAATAGATTTGGGAGGGGAAGTTGGCCCTCCAACCAGCGGCGGTGTTGCTGGTCGAGAGCAACCGATCTGCCTATTTCTGTATCTATATAATCATTGAGAAGTACCGAACTAAAGTAAACTTGATAAAACATTTGAAACATGACACCTCCATTGCCATCGTTTGAAGTGGTACAGTATAACGGATTGTGTATGGTAATCTGTCTCTCACTCGCTACCTTATGATTGGATCAGACTAATCATGAATGGGCTTAGGTTGAATAAATGGACGAAAGTCAATATGAGTTACGATCCAATCATATCCTGTGTAGGGCTGGGACCTTTGGGACCTTTGGACCCTCCTACAACATGAATACCTGCAGCCTATCTATCTAGGTACATATATATTTAGGTTATGTAGGTAAATACAATGTTACAATACGCCCCGCCAAAGGCCCCCCCCCCCCCCCCAGTAATGTCCGTCATAAATGCTGTTGGCAATCACAGAAGAGCCCTATAATAAGGCCGCCAGCCCCCACCACGAACTGGCGCGATTTGATTGGACAGCGAGCGCTAAACACCTTCTTTCTGGGCACACTTCATATCACGACCAGCATTGCCGCCGCTTTTTTATCGATTTCGGCCTTGTGCTGCTGTACCATCTACTATCCATCTGCTATCGATCTAACCTAACACACCTTCTCAAACCACCTCCATTTCTCTCTCCTCTCCAAACTTCAACCTTCTTCTTCCACAATACATCCTTCCACTTACGAGACTACAAGCTCTTCTCTTTCTCGTACAAATCCGTTTTCGAAATAGGGCACGATTCTGCTTTGTTTCAACCGCAACCATCGATTTCCTTTCTCCCACCGCATCGGGCACGCCGCATCCGGCACGTTGATCCAATACCCAACCCAACTCGCCGAGCATTAGTACCGAGCGAGCCTCCCTTCTATCTCAATGGCAACATCGCCGCAACGCAGTCCAGATAGGATTGCAACTGAAGATCCCGATACTGCAGCCGCGCGGAAGGAATTGAGGCAGACCGCTATTTCCGAGAAGCCTGATCTCTCCGCCATGGATAACAACAATACCAACCCTACCGCGCCATCTAAGGACGCCTCGAGTGCCGCCGAGGCATCTGGCAAGGCTACAACTGCAGATCGCGAGCCTCGTGACGAATCGGCTCCGGAGCAGATGGCCTCGCCTAAGAAGAAGCGCGCTCACGATGAGGTCGACGAGCCCAAGAATTTAGCACCCGACGCTGACGCCGATGAAGATCCAATTGATGCCAATAGTAGCACCTCACAAAACCGAACCGATCGCTCTGAGCCTGAGAAGAAACGGCCTCGCGATGTCTCTAGTGTGTCAGAGTCTGACGGAACCACTACTGTACGGGCTATAACCCTCAATATCTTGGCAAATGCCCGTAGCTGACCATCTTAATACAGACATCACTGGAGCCCAAGGACCCTGCTGAGTCTTCTGTCGAGAAGAGTGATAAGCCGGCCGACACGCAAGGCGACACGCCCTCTGAGAAGAACAAAAGTACTACTGCCACGTCCGCCTTTCAAAGCTCAGGCATATCTAGCTTCGCTACCCAGCCATCACCATTCCTACAGGCTGGCACGGTCCAACCACTGTCATCGTTTGCTGGCCCCTCTTCCACAGCATCCCCGTTTGGTACCCAGTCCATTTTCACAAGCGGGAACAATAACTCTAATGGCACAGCCTCCCCTTTCGGTGCAATCAATGCACCATCCACATCCTTTGGAGGTAATACCTTTGGGGGCTTCGGTGGTAGTCTAGGAGGACCTCAGCTCACCACATTTGGCAATCCTGGTGGATCTCTAACGGGTGGCAAGCCAGCGAGAAGATTCGGCGCACCTCCTAGCGACGATGGATCATCAAGCAGTAGTTCCTCCTCTTCCGATGAAGATGGCCCCCCCGCCAATCAAAATGACGAAGAGGACAGTACAGCGGGCGCAGATGATAAGAAGAAGCCGAGACTCCAGCGAGGTGAGGCGACGAACCGATGTAATAGTGACTTCTTACTGACTTGTGACACAGTGGATGTCGATGATGGCGAAGCCAGCGAGGCTACACTCCTTCAAGTACGCGCAAAGCTATACACCCTCGACAAATTGAGCGGCTCGTGGAAGGAACGCGGCGCTGGAAACCTAAAGATCAATGTTCCCCTACCTTGCGTCGACACCAACAAAGATACTGGAGCACCCATTCCCGGAAGTTTCGATGCCTCTGCTCTTGAGGATATCGAGTCTAACGTTCCCCGTTTGGTTATGCGACAAGACTCCACGCATCGTGTAATTCTCAATACTGCTATCATTCCAGCCATGAAATTCAAAGAGAAGTCGAGTCTCAAGGCTACATTCGTACTCTTTACGGCCATAGAAGATGGGGGTGCGGTCAGCATTCAGCTAAAGGTACGCAACACCTCGTCTGGCCTCACCCAAAGGGTAGTAACTAACGGCGTCAACAGATGAATGCGGCCAATGCTAAGAGCTTTCTCAACGAGGCCGAAAAGGTACAGCGGGAGCTTCAGTCGGTTTAGGATGCCGCTGGAAAACCCGCTCCTTTTACGAACCCCTTTTGTGGCTATCCACTTGTCACTACGAGCAACAGACCGGAGGTACCCAGTCTTGAACACTCCCGTCATTCGGCTTCTCACATTTCTAAGGGTGGCAGTGGCGATGGCCAGTCTGGATCAACCTCGCAGATTTCTCAAAAACCAAGTAAACCAAGCACTCAATCGAACACCCGAGCAAGGGCTCGCTCGACTAGTTCTTCATCCACAAGCTCTTCGCCGAAGCGCAAGGCCGAGGAGCCTGAGCCTAAGGGCTCAATGACTCGAGCCCGCAAACGAAAGACTGCGAAAGCCTCATCCTAGTTTGAGGCGCCTCCCTAAGAGAAATGAGGTGGCAGATACTCTGCACAAATGGCTTAGTCTGTTTTATGAACATAACGCCTCGATTACGAGTTTGATGAGGAAGGGAGTCTTGGTTGTCACTGCATGGATGCATTTTCAGGTGTGGTAAACAAATGGGTTGGTCCTAAAGATGATGTTGCTGTCACGTTGTTTGAGGAGGCACTATCATGGAGTACTACCACAGCGCCTACGCAAATGGATATCTGTTTCTGTTCTTGTATTGGAGTCGGCTGGAAGGGGGAACATACCCGATAGAGGATAGCATTAGGAAGGTACCCTCGATCATAGGCTGGCTGACTGGCTGGATGCTTGACTTGACTTAAACTGATGATAGTTTTTATCATAGTGAACTTGACAAATGATTCCGGACGTGATGGGAGTATTTGTGGCCCTATTATGCTTGTGGTAAATTCCATGATTATCTCGATGGTTCGTCAGTTAGGGTCTATGCTGTGTGAACATCTGACTTTTGGTGGCTAAGTTACCTTTGTGTTGCCTGTCATTGATGAATATGTGTAGGAGTCAGACCTAGCACAGAAAGGTCAAATCTCTAAGCAAAATTATTTTTTTAATTATTTTAATTATATACTATCTATCAAAACAAAGATGAGAGAAGGATTCTCTCTCTCTCTCTCTCTCTCTCTTCTATGTGCTATGGCCACGCTATGCAAAGTAACATTTCCTCCAGTAGCTACTCGCGCCGGGGTTTCCTTTCCCTTGTTGGCCTAAAAACATGTATGTATACATATATCCGAATGGACTTCTCTGACGAATATAAAGTGAAGTGAAGTGAACTACTCTTGGTTAGATGGGTTAATTATGAAAAAACATGCTTTCCTTGATCGCTACCGTAGCGGGATTCATCAAGCTATGAATCAAAAGAAAACGAGCTTTAATTATTAATTAATGTTTGTTAGGAAGAGAAGGTTGGAGGAAGAAGAAGAGCAAAATATAAAAGAAAATAAAAGCCTCTTGAGGTGGGGAGATAGATAGGAAAGGGGGGTAGTGAGTGTCTAGGTTATTGTAATATTAGAGATGGTTTGTTTCATTCGATCAAGGTGGGTAGGTGGGTAGGTTGGTAGATGGGACTGCGAGGGGCATATAATGAATAAAGGAATAAATGGTAGAACAAGAAGGGCAAGGACAAGTGTGTATTGCTTTGGCTGACATTTTTTTTTGTTTTTTTTTTGTTTATTTACAACCTGGTTAGTCTACTGTGAATTGTTTAGTGTGTACTGTTGACGATGAACCCTGTGTGTTTCACTTCGCGTTTTCACTTCCTTTTGATACTCCTTTATTATCTGGTTACTAAAGGAGGAATGGCAGCGTTGACAATACGAAAAAACATATCGCGTATCCTAAATGACTAGAGTATCTGTCGGAAGTGAAATGTTTAACCGTAGTACTTTCCAATGGTACTACGCTATTTATTGCTGCTGATAGTATCTCGGATTCGTAGGTAGGTTTGCTCCTATTCGGGGGTTTATCTATTTAATTAGACGTCTGTCCTGTTTGCCGGGTTGGGTTCTTATTCAAGAAGGTCAGAAAAGTCAGCGATAATGTTGTGTTTATGATGCATTTCTTTTAGATTGTTCGATGTTGGTCTGGATGATTACCTACTTATCCGTCCTAGGGTTGGGGATTTGGGAATGTAAGTGGACGTTCACTAGCATGGTGAGTGAAGTGAAGGGCTTGAACTCCCAAACGGTATGAGGAGAGGTGGAAAGGCTAAGAGGGTTATAGCCATGGAGTAAACACAAGGGCCATCGGCAACAAAAGTATCAGGTGTAGCGTAGAGCTTAGTAGAGTAGCCAATCGATTCCTGCACCTTTCGAAGAGTCCCAGGACATTTGTATATGGCCAGAATGGCTATATCCGTACACCTACTATGTAGCAGTCTGAAAATTACATACACAGGATACCCTGTGCCTCGATACAGTACATGCTATGTCATCTAAACCTATTCTTCAGCAGGCTAATCTAGCTAACCATCGACCACCGTATTGCTGCTATGGTGCCTTAGCTGGTGGATACTGGATATAAGATGATGCTGAGTGACACATCGTCCCCAGGTGTAGGTAGCGGTCTTGCTTAGCTTCACAGTCCCATATAGCTGTTCATCCATATCGCCTTGCTACCTCCGAGCTGGTGAGCACTGTATGAGAGATGATGTATCGTGAAACAGCACCCTCCAAGGTAGGAAGAACTCGTACAGTTTCTGTCTGGTATCTATGTTCATAAGCAGGCCTAAGTACGACTCCCGAACCTAGGTAAGGCTTTTGGTGTTCAGATGATCAGATTACCTGTTGGGGATCATAGCCCCTTCCCCTTCCCCTCCCTTCCCTTCTCTCTGATGGCATTCCGGTACATGAGCTATATCTCTGCATATATCGCCTTAAGACCTAATTCGACCAAGCCTAAAATTCTCAACACTTACTAGATATATCTCATAGTGTGAATTATCCGTGATTCATAGGTGACTGAGTCGGTTTTAGGGCCGTATGTACCTGCCAACTCTTGTGTATATCCGAAAATGCCAGAGGGTGGTTTAGTCAACAGCATTGATAGGCCTTACAGACCTGTTTCACAATACTTTTGACTGTGTGAGTATGTACTTGTTCAGATTAATCTTGCTCTTTCAAATCCTGAATGTGGTGGATACCTAAAGGGTAGACTAATAGAGAATCGCGTATAGTCGGGTTGTAGCCTTGATAGCTATTGCTCATACAAACGAGACCATGACGGTCAACAAAATGAGAGAAATCACTAGTTTTAAACGAGCTATACTTCTATCATCATTAATGCGCTTTAGGGTTACTCATTTCAGAGTTGCCATTAAATCTCATAAAGGGGGCGCGGGGACTTACGCAACAAGCGAGCATGTCCAACCGCTTTGTTTGACTCGTTCAGCTTTCACCAAACGCGTCAGATCCTCGCACGACGTTTGCCGCTCTCCCAACAGATGTAAATCAGTGTCTAGTGCGCAGAACGTGAAGTTGAGACTAAGCAGTCTGTGTCATAGACGTGGAGCGTCTACCTACATCCTCTCCTCGAGTAGGACTCAGCACCACTCCTCATCGAGATCTTCCCAAAGGAGAATAAGAATTCAGACGTTCTGTTGAATAGAAAGCGTCCCAAAGAGCCAGAAAGGTGTTTAGACGGGACAAAAACATAATTTGAAGACCTAGACTATGTAGGTGGTCTGATACAGGGTAGGGGTGCTGAGAGCGGATCTCTCAGGGGCACAGATTCTCGGCAGGTCATCAGCCTTTTGCTTGTGACCAAGAGCGACATCATACGCGTAACGAACCCCGGGGCAAACGTGGAGACAAACTGCAGGATCACAAGCCGTGGTCGTTTTACGCCTGGCCTTCGTACACCCTGAGCTACGGCCACGATGGAAGAGAGGCGTTTGGTTCGTTTCTACTGTGGCTATGAATCATATCAGGGGCTAGATGCATGCTCGACATGGAACACTGGCTCTGGGGCTGGGAAGGGTGACTTATTACTTATATGCTCTTCCTCTCCTCCCCTCTCACGTCTGACTTGGTTCTATGCATCTCCTAGGTAGTTCATCAAGCTCAACACAGTTACCACTAGGTACTATTCGGCATCTTTACCTAGCACATGAGCCTTCTTCAAAGATCCCTTCCAGCTCCCCAAACTATTTTTGACATATTTTCACTCCTACCTCTAGATCACCACCAGCCCAAAAATGCCCGTCGTGTCCCGAAGCTTTCAGCCCACTAGGGCTGTAAGAGAAGGCAATGCTCGCCGCCGTTGTCAACAGAGATGCATCGAGGGAACTAGCAAGGCTCAAGTAGCCATGGACTGGAGACAGCTGGCCCTAACTCGCGTTCCCCCTGCCGAGGTCTTCCGTGCAAGTGAAACCATGACGAAGGGAGACCTTCTCTTGCGCAAGGCTGCGGGCATGTCGCTGTACTACCGCGGCGATCCAACCGTGGTCTCGAACCAGTCGGCGGCGATCCCTGACTCCAAGAACACCAGCCTGTTTGTGACAGGGCTGCCGTGGGAGTGCGCCACGTACTACGACCTAATGGATTTGCTCAAAGGCCGCGGTAAGATCTTCGCAGCCAGTATCGCGGAGCGGAGTGCGGCCTTTCAAACTGCCGCTGCTACCATTACGTTCTTTCGTCACGTCGACGCCGAGAATGTTCTGAAGGCTATTAACTGTAGGAATCTGCGCACCCTAGCTGGAAGCGATGACTCCGCGATTACTGTTGGCGATCACAAGGGTCACCAACCTCAACCTGAGTGGCGACAGCGTAACCCTATTGCCCCCGGATGCAAGGAGGGCATCCTTATTACCCTGGCCGATGAGGATAACGCCTCCATCTCCCCGTTTCACCCCAAGTCAGACGGCCGACTCCGGGCACGTTGGAATCGTGTGCGCGTAGCTGAGCCGCAACTGCGCCGTGAGAACGTACGGCTACACCAAGGTCATCTCCAGCTGCCATCACGTGTGATCCACGTGTGTGGCCCACCAGCGGTCGTTAATCCAGGTTCGCTAGAGGTGTTCTTCTCGTCCAAGTTCCGTTACGATCTCGACCGGACGATCTACCACGGCGTTCGCGACGACGGCTCGGTTGAGTACGAGTACCGCTTTGCATGCTGGAAGAACCAGGTAAGTGGCACTCTAAACTTCCCCTTCTGATATATAAGCCCAATAGGTGCGGGTATACATATACATATGTCTCTATACATATAGCTCGGCGCCTGTGTGTTACCTCCCTACCTACCCACTTACCTTGTACTCTCACCTATCCTATAGTTTTAGTTGCACAGACAGATAGCTAACTATTCGTGTCTAACTCTGTAGGCTGAGTTTGCAGATATGGCGCTCAGACGCGAGATGCCGCGTCTTCGATACTGGTACGGCATCGATCCGTGTGAGGTTGTGGAGGATGACGCTCCCATCTTAACTAAGCAGAATTGGCGTGTGGAGGAAATAGAGGAGTGGCGTATGGAGGAAATAGAGGAGTGGCGTATGGAGGAGTCAGAGGAGTGGCGTGTGGAGGAGTTAGAGGAGTGGAACTAAATGAGGTACGCGCATGGCGTGACATTCTTAGGTTGGTGGAAAAGAGATTACTGCGAGGTATAGCGATTGTTTTTTCCCGATGCACTTCAAGTATCAGGGGACAGGTCATGGTCAACACACGATATAACAGAAGGTAAAGGGAAATGAGGAATTAGAGAACGATAGCATCAGTATAGGATGACTGTTCTCGTCATAATATTGAATCATTGGAGTGACTGAGTGATATGAAGGTGAAGACTTGATTGGGGAACTAAAAGTCATTACGAAAGTAGCGATAATAATTCACTGGAGAATGCTGCATGCAACTATTGAGTCGTATTATAGTTGTACACATAGAATACCCTATATTGCAATATTGCAGCACATCGTTATGTAGAGTAAAATGACGTCACGTGCTCTCGCGCTACCCTACGTAGTATGGGGACAACGCGGACCGTGGCTTGAAAGACGCCTTGAAGTTGTCGAGTCAATAACGTCTTACATATGGCACTTTATATGCGGCCATGTTACCAAATGCATCTTGACTACAAGTGAGATGTCTTCCCTCAAGGCTGCCACGGTCTCCAATAGAATAATTAAGCGGAAGAGAAAGCGACTAGGCCCTGACGTAGAGGAACCGGGTCAGTCAGGAGACGGTATTCCCTCAACAGACTTCGTGGGTCCTACCAGTGCCACCACGACCACGACAGAGGATCACGGCGCTGGCACAGAAGAGCCACCAAAAGATGCTGTTACCGGAAAGACTGCGGCACGTCGGCAGAAAAAGAAGAAGACTGCAACAGGGTCACAGGCTGTCGAGTGTCAGATCGACTGGCCTCCACTGTTTACTGAATTGGAGAAAACGCACCGAGCCTTGAACCTAGTCTTCACCTTTTGTTCCACTAGGAAGCACCTAGCTACGACCTTTGATACTATCCGTTCCGCTGTGGAATCTCACACGAAACGAGAGCTGAGGATTGAAGATGTAGCGGCTATCGTGGCACTGCGGCCAGAGGGCATCTACTTTGGCTACGTGGATGAAGTTATGCTACAGACCGATATCAAGGGTGCAGAAAGGGACTTGACCTTTAAGGCTGGCCGTTCAAAGGACATCACTGCTCAAGGACCCGCCCCAGATGCATCGGTGGGCGGTCTGACAGGTATGGATGAGCTTGGAAGCCGATCCTCAGACGATATCTCTCCCAGTGGCCATGAAGTGCTATTTTTTGAATTCGTTGACGGTGATTTGAAACGGCAGGTGCAGAACCGGAAGTCCGGGGAGCCCGTGAACCCATCTAGACGGCTTCGAGATGAAGACTTGAAGATACCAGTTTACAGTCAGAAGCAAATGACCACATTGATCGAGAAGCGGAATCAAAAGTTCTTCAATGCTATCGGCGTGTTCATCAACCGCTGTGTTGAGGAGAAACTTGACCCAGAAGTTATGCTTCGCCAAGAGGCTGAAGCGTACATGCCTGCTCCATCTGAACCTGAGTCCGCCGCATCGAAACAGGACCTAAGCACCTTACCGAAATCCATCCCAAAGGAGAGGAAAAGCATTCCTGAGATCGTTCAAGAGCTCAAAGATAGTTCGTGGTACACAGGTCAGATTGTACCTGACGGTCATCGAGTCTTTGATGCGCAGGAAGCCATTTATGGCGAACTCGACTTCCTGTTGAGTCAGGATATGGTCAACGCTCTATATAACGCCAAAGGCATCGTTCAATTCTACGCCCATCAAGCCAAAGCCATCAACAGCCTTCAAGCTGGACGCAATGTCGTTGTCTCCACGTCCACAAGTTCTGGGAAGTCGTTAATATATCAACTCCCAGTCTTGCATGCATTGGAACAAGACCCTGATACCCGTGCTATGTACATATTTCCTACGAAAGCTCTAGCTCAGGATCAGAAGAGGAGCTTGAAGGATATGCTCGGGTATTTGACCGGCTTGGGAAACGTGCTTGTTGAAACATTCGATGGCGATACACCCATGCACGACAGGAATCAGATACGCGATGAAGCTCGAATCATCTTCACGAACCCAGACATGCTGCATATCACCATATTACCCCAAGAAGATCGATGGAGGACATTCCTTAAGAACCTGCGCTACGTAGTCGGTGAGTAGCTCTTGTATACTATGTAAGACACTTTGCTGATGGCTCTCAAGTTGATGAATTGCACTACTACAACGGTCTAATGGGCTCTCATGTGGCTTTTATCATGAGGAGGCTGAGACGGATTTGCGCAGCGGTCGGCAATCGAAAGGTGAGATTCATATCATGTTCCGCCACTGTGGCAAACCCACAAGAGCATTTCAAGACGATATTTGGTATCGACGATGTGCATTTGATCGATTTTGACGGGTCACCATGTGGCCGGAAGGAGTTTCTATGCTGGAATACGCCTTACAAGGATCCCGGTGATCCTTCAAGTGGCCGTGGAAGTGCTCTTGCGGAATGTGCCCGCCTGTTCTGTCAACTTATTCTCAGGGGTATCCGTGTTATAGCCTTCTGTCGAGTCAGAAAACAGTGTGAAGAGCTGGTTACAGCTGCAAGGTCTGAACTCGAATCACTTGGTCGATCAGAGTGCGTGGCTCGCGTTATGGGGTATCGTGGTGGATACACAGCGCAGGACCGTCGCAGAATAGAGAGTGAGATGTTTGAAGGCAAATTGCTGGGGATCATTGCGACCACAGCCCTTGAGCTAGGCGTTGACATAGGCACTCTGGACTGTGTTATCACTCTTGGCTTTCCATACACCATTGCAAATTTGCGGCAGCAAAGTGGGAGGGCAGGCAGAAGGAACAAAGACTCTCTGTCTATTCTTGTGGGTGATTGCTTTCCTTCTGATCAACACTATATGCAGAACCCCGATGAACTGTTCACTAAGCCCAACTGCAAGCTGCAAGTCGACCTCAACAATATGCTTGTACTCGAAGGTCACATACAATGCGCAGCCTACGAGATGCCAATCAGGCCAGCTGAAGATGCATGTTATTTTACTCCGGGTCTTGCCAAAATAGCCGAGGAACGCTTAGTCAGAGACGAACTGGGCTATTATCATTGCCATGACAGTTTTCGACCAACGCCGGCGAAATTTGTGGCTATTCGAGACACTGAAGATGACCACTTTGCTATCGTTGACATCTCGCATGGCAAGAATATTGTTCTCGAAGAGCTGGAGGCGTCAAGGGCCTTCTTCACTTTGTATGATGGCGCGATCTTCCTACACCAAGGCAATTCTTACCTCGTTCGCGATTTTCAACCAGATCGTAAGATAGCAAAGGTCGAAAAGGTCAAGGTGGAATGGACGACACAACAGAGGGATTTCACCGATATCGATCCTGTAGAGTGCGAGGCTATTCGCAACATTCCGGGGTCATTATCACGAGCGTTTTATGGCGCAATCCGCATCACGCAGAACGTTTTTGGATATTTCAAGGTCGACAAGCGCCGGCGGATTCTAGATGCTGTTCAAGTTGATAATCCTCCCATTCTTCGCCACAGCAAGGGCTTGTGGCTAGATGTCCCTAAGCGGGCCCTCGAGATTCTCGTTGAACGTCGTCTTCATGTAGCTGGGGCCATCCACGCCGCCGAACACGCTATCATGAGTCTGATGCCCAACTTTGTCATAAGCATGCCTGGTGACGTGCGAACCGAATGCAAGGTAGGTTTGAAAGAATTCGCTCAGAAGGAAACCTCGAGGAAACGACCGGCTCGTCTGACATTCTACGACGCAAAGGGAGGCGCCAATGGGTCTGGTATCAGTACCAAGGCGTTTGAGTTCATCGACCTACTTCTCGTTCAGGCTTTAGACCGTGTTCAGCACTGCCATTGTGAATTGGGATGTCCTGAATGCGTGTGCTCGGAGCTCTGCAAAGAGGCAAACGAGGTCATGAGCAAGGCAGGAAGCTCGGTCATCCTCAAGACACTGTTGAAAATGGACATCGACGTCGATGCGCTGCCTATGGGCCCTGAGGAAATGAGCCCCGCTGGTATTGAAACTGTCGTGCTGGCGAAGCCTGTGCCAGTACGGGGCAAACTCCTTGTCGATGGGGTGGAGGTCCAGGTTCAGGATGATGAGGATATCGTGGAGGTGGAACAGCCACAGAATAAGGAAGAGCAGGATGATATAGTCGGATAGGTTTGATAAAAGCCACCCATCTTATAATAAAGTATAATATCATATCAGGCTCTTCTTACTGTAATTTGTAACACTCTATGGATTAACGTCAATCGCTTCCATCCCGCCTTTTTCTAAATCGGTTTCATCCAGATTGTTGTCATTTGGGCAATGGTGTTGATAATGACCGTACCCCCACCTTGTTAGCTATGGTCATTTATAAAATACGCACATAAGAGACTGCGATGAAATGGCGTGCTGACTAGCTGATGTCGATCGGTGCTGAGCTGGCGGCGTCCGAGAGCACGTTTAGGCAGCTTCTGAACGCTAGCTTAATGGATATATCCTGGCTCTTGCCAATTTACAAAGTACAAGTTTATAGATTCATATTTAGAGACTTAAATTTATTTAACACGAAGCCTCGGAGACTATAGATCCGGACTTGATAGACAGGTTGATAGAGTATATGCCTACAACGGAATTTCTACAACCACGTACGTATATATATGCTCATAACAAGAAGGTGAATGTGTTGCAGCGTCCCTCGACCCTTCACATACCATCTTCGAGTGCCAACTCAAATTGTCCGCCGTCTTCTGCCTACGAAGGGATTGAAGTAGAGCCGATTAAGATGATTACAAGGTAAGATTATTGAGGTTGTTCCACCACATTGTATTAACATTTTCATCTGCTCGCCATAATTACTCTATGAGACAACATACCATCATCCCGGTCCGTAAATCCTAAATGTTGGTTTAAGTGTGGAGTGCCTCCTTCACGTTGGTAGGAGTGGAAGAAGGAAGAGTATGGAATTCCCAACTAGCGTCGCGTTCTACTGGAACTTTATTCATCTTCAAGTAGAACCATGCTGTACAAATAAGAACCAGCTGTCTCTATTAGTTGTACTACGGAGGGGGTGTAGCCAAAGCTAACAAACACGCGCCTAACAACATCTTACAACTGTAAACAATAAAGGCCGTAATGGAATATTAATCAACATGGTTTGTGGTGTCACATGACTCCCATGCAGGTGACCCGGTTCAGAAACCCCCTTCAACTATCGACTACAGCCCTTTCCTCCTTTACGTTTAGCTTCGCTCTTCATCTAGGTAGGTCTCTCATTCGATCAGGTACTAGGCACGTGACTTGGGAACCCCTAGCTAAGGAGAAGAACTAAATTAGAATATTCTGTCGAGTGTAACTAGAGACTTAGAAGCTTGAGAACATCTACAAGATACTGTCAGTTTGTTCTAGGTTCCCTAATATCATAAATGTATATAACGTGTAAAGAGAAACAGCATATCTTCCAGTCTATTTTTGGTCGTATGCAGCAACTAACAGTTCTGAGCTCAGTAACTTAAATGTAGGCATCACACACGCAAGCATAAGCCTAGGTAAAGAAGGTGGTGAGATCGAAGCGAAAGCTATCCGAAACGCACTGTAGTTTGGATTACAGACTTAGGGCCTATCATGTATAAAAGCTACCTTCCCGTTCCTGGTTCCACACCCCTTCCGATAGGGGACGAGCTGATTCAGATGTTCGGTACCTATAGTTCCAATCTGAATTTATAGGGCCAGGCATGTAAGACGGCGGGTCGCTATTTACTGATACGTCTGGCAGATAGGTGTAGCACTTGGCTGCGTTCTTATATCATCTGAACATGGGGTTAGTTGTCCGGCCGAGCTCGGTGTTCTTCGATTGGTCGATACAGCAGGTATCGACCCAAACGCGTTGGAGACCGCCACGAGCTGCCTAGGTACCGCAGAATAGGAGCTTGCGATATGCTAGCTTTGAATTGAACTTATTTTCCTTGATGTCTTTCATGTAGGCTTCATCGTCCTTGTCGCCCCATGTGTGAGAGAGTATGGCGTAGCGAGGTGCATCTTCATTCTTGCTGTAGTCTTTCATCAGGCTGAGATGACTATCTTGGAACTTGACAAGGTGCATGATTGTTATAGTCTATGAGGTTGTCATTGGGGGAAAGCGAATTAGACACAACTAGTCCATGTGTTTAAAGATTGGAAGTGAGGCAGAAATGCGGAGGTTTGTGGCTGATCTGCCACTATTCCTCTTTTGGTATCTACTAAGATTACTACTTAACGTAGCACTGTTCACGTGTATTCAGGCGCCTTTTTGATAGCCTTTATTATTGTTGGCATGTTACGAATTACATGCCCTTTAAGCATCTTATTAATGAAGATGGATACAACAAGCAGTCCTCACCAGCGTTAGCCTCCTTAATAAAGTTCGATACAACAATGGGCTACTCAGTTTATCTATTGGGTCTCATAGAGTCACAGGCACGCCGTCCGGAAGACCCCGGGCTGCATCATGCAAGCCACCTTTTGACCAGTTAAACATATTGCGCCCTACTCGTCAAATCTAGAAGCGGTTAGCATGCTGCATTATACAGTGTGTACTATTGAAAACGTCTAGTTGTCCCAAAGTTGCCTGCACCCTATGCGCCAAGTCATCATGAAGACTTGAGCGCGATAATCCTCGGCGGCTTTCATTTTGAATCTCGAGTTTTGCTTCTAACTCAACTCTTCCTCATATTGCGTTTTCGAATCTTCTTCGCTATCTTCCACTACGCGAGCTAGTTTCAAGCGTTGATCCTGTTCACCAATATACAATGGTCGTTTGTTCAAAAATGGACAACGACAACGACGTCTGGGAGACTTGGGAAAGAGATCAAAAGCAATTCGCTTCGACACCCGATACCATCGATCCTGCATTGCTTCAGCAGCCACCTACTGCTTTCGACATCTCCAATTTCGAACAGGACCTAAGCTTTGGCGATGAGGACCTATTGTGCCTGCCAACAGGCAGCCATCTCACGCCCTCTGCACCGTACGGATTTTTTTTTCGTACATGCTAACGAGTAAGGTGTACAAGCATCGAAACACAATCCTCAAACCATTGGACCAAAGAAGCCAATCAAACCGAAAGGTCAGTCAATCCCCACAATTGCTTACAACATGCTTTGAAGACGGTGGAATGCCTTTTGCCAACACGCCTCAGACCTCCTAGCTTCCTTGATATTCGCCAGATGAGCCCGGAAATATCTCTTTCCAACGAACTCATATATAATTTTCCCAACGCTTGCAACTCTAGTGTGGTTCATGATGGCCAGGACAACAATGACCTTCAAGCCTCTCATACCAACGACTCTAACGGCAAAACAGATCAGTCAATGCTTCAAGATACAATTTCTGGACACGATGCAGCTGCGGCCGAGATTAATGAACAAGACTTGCAGACACAGGATCCCAAGTATCATTGTGACCTTTATGAGTGCGAAGAATCATTCAAATATGAGCATCACTTGGCCGTGCATCAAAATACGTCGCCTCATGCGCGCGGACACTTCGTCGTTTGCAAGTCTCCATTCGAATGCAAATGTAGAAAACAGTTCACGAGGCTGAGCACGCTGCACCGACATATTCGAGACTTTTTGATGGAGTCTCTGCCAGAGCATCCATGCCCCGAATGTGATGCATACCGAGGCAAGGATGGCTTTAAGCGGAAAGATCATCTTGTCCAGCATCTCCGTGTAAAGCACAGATGGGACGACGCTCAGCTTGCGGGTCAATTCCCGCCACGGAAGACTCGAGTCTTGCTGCCTCCTGTCTGCCATTACGTACACTGCGAATACTACCGGCACCCCGATTTCAGGGACCTCCCCGCCAGGAAACAAGAAGAGAACAGACCTTTTCACAAGCAGTCCGACTATACGAATCACATGAAAGAAGAACACGACTGGTCGCCCCATCCTTGCAACTTTCCTGGTTGCGCCAAAATAGATGGGAAGGGCTTCTTCAGCATCAGTGGTCTCGAAAAGCACCGCAAAGAACAACACCCTGGGGCTGCACCGCTCGAGCGAAAGCCACAGCCGGAGCATCGCGCCGTGGCGAAGGTTGCGTGCGATTATTGTCACGAGTTTTATCCCAAGAATTCTCTTAGCTCCCACCAGCGAGCGAGATGTGGCGAGGAGATCGAATGCAACTACTGCAGCGAGCCTGTTAGAAGTGCCAGGCTTGCGATGCACCAACGGAATGAGTGCAGGGCTGAGATCGAATGCGACCACTGCAACGTGCGTGTTAGTCGTTTCAGGCTTGTGAGGCACCAATGGTGGGAGTGCAGCGCTGAGATCGAATGCGACCACTGTAACGTGCGTGTTAGACATGTCAAACTTAATATGCACCGATTGATGTATTGCAAGGGTAAGATCTAATGCAATAGGTGCTACAAGCGCATCCTTAGAAAGGAGCCTTTTAGACACTCTGACTCCGACTGCCCTTGTCGATTGGACTGAAAATGGCAACAAAAAGCTCGCTGAGAGAGGCGAAGAGTGAGGGACGATAACATACCCATCCTCTTCACTTTATAAGAGGAGGAACTGGTTTCATCTTAACGGATTGTGGTCAATTTTCATTGATGAGGAGCCTCAGAGGCAATTCTCTGACGTTGTTGGCAGGGAACATACTGAGAATATCATGTGGTTCTTCTGGGTCTCGTCCTTTCCATCCATAGCCCCTAGTTCCCTTTCTCTTGCTGTCTCATATTCGTCTTCTCCTTTCCCAACTTTCATTGTTGTATTTCCTTACAGCTCGGATTTGCTCACTTATTGCTTTGCCCCTGACTTCTCTGGTTTCTCAAAATGATAGGACATGCTGGTAACCAAATCAGCTCTTCCTAAGCAGTCTGTCAGAGGTTCCTCAAGTAGGAAGTGGCTTGGATATGGCAGACTGGTAAATTGGGATGAAGGGACTACACCGTCATGAGACAAGGGTTAGTCTGCCTTGAGAGGACGGTTTGGTTTTATTGTGTTCGGAACCACCAACTACACCACAGTCTTTTCAATCGACTTCATAACTTTTCCCCCATTGCATCTCTCTTGACGTAACGTCATTATAAATCTGATATGGATTTTGTGTGTGTGGTCTACGAAAAATAGTAAATTTATATCCGGACTCAGTATCCTGGACTAACGTTGTTCGCTCATTTATATCCTTCCATTACCCAGGGTCCCTGGGGCAGTAAATTGTCAGCTGCAAGGATAGATCTGCCTTGCAGCGATTCTGGCACAGATGTGGTCGTACCCATTATACAATTGACCCTTTATTTTTATTTTTTTGCGCTGGCTGAGACCGCAAAAGCCATCTCAACAATCATGAACACCAGCCATTCCTTCAAGTGTACCCAGACGTCGATTCCTTATCCCTAATATCGAAATTCCAGGCGCCGTATGTGAAGTATACCTTTTATCATAACAACAACATTCTGACGGCAAGTGCTCCCAGTCCGCCCAACAACCACCAGTTGACCAGACTGCCTCCACCCCCGAGACCACCTCTGGCCGCAGCGGTGGGCACTCCTCCCGATGTTGGTGGCGCCGCCCCAAGATAGCCGTTGGCGAAGTCGACGTGGAATTCATAGGTAAGTCCGCTGGGAGAGCACTGCGTCCCGGCGGCGCATTGCTGGGCGGCGCTCCACAGTCCCGATCCGCACCGTTGGAAGCTGTTCGTCATGCAGTTCCATTGCCCTTCCGATCCTGTGCACGACGAGCCGACTGACATTTGCTGTCGGCGCTCTAGGTGTTTGGAATTTTCTCTTGTTATTGGATCTGGTGATGCAGATGTGGATGTGGTGAGGGTTGTGAGAACCAGTGCTAGAACCGTGAATATTGTGAGCCAGCTTGGGGCATGGCGTCGCTGAGGCAAAGACATGATAGTGAAGGTTGAAATATGTTATATAAAAGAAGACCAGTTCGCGTGGTTTTGGGTGATGGAAATGCTTGTAGATGATTTGACGGTTTTGTTGTTCTGCGGAGTCGGGGAAAGGTGAAGAAGTTGTACAACACAGGATGGACGTCGAGCCAAGACGATTCACACAATCACGGGTCTCGGGCTCACAACGTTATTATTATAATATTCTACACTTATAATCTACTGTCATCCATGCCAGTGCATCCCATTATTGGGTGTACAGCTCACCGAGTTCTCGTTTAGTGAGTCCGCATTGCTGCCCGAGCCAGTACGTGCACAATGCCGATTGGGTGAAACGTCCCACTTTGACTCGATTGTTCCGATCGAGATTTTTTACACGCATTGAGCAAACATATTAGTAATTTAGCTGGTAGTAATACCATTGCTACGTAACAACTCAATAAATTGTTGGGTAACAGGGAGGCTGCTTAAATACGATAGCTGTCTCCCACACAGCCCTGTAAATTCAGGTCGACATGGTCCAGTTTCTCTAAGTATAATAATAACTAACCCACAGCATGAACATAACTGCAAAAACCATAGCTTTTCCTTGTCATAACTATTAAACAGATCTAAGTGTTGAGCTGAAGCGGAAGCGCTCCCCTAAATCTGGATACCCTAAAGCAATGCCAATACCTTCTGACTCTTCCCTTCCTCTTGGAGTCGGAGTCCTCGCCTCTCTGGGAAACTTTAGCTCAGCTTCTCTAGGAACTGCTGGTCCAGATTCTCTGGGAGCCATTGAATAAGCTACGGCGCTGTACTTAGGAAGCTCTTCAGGCGGATCTGGGAGGCCATTTTGCGACTGTGGCCTGGGGTGGGTTTGTAGCTCATACAGTCGCTCGTTATCCTCCCGCAACTGTTGCAGTCGTTTTTGGGCTTTGCGGTAGCTATACGCGAAAACGAACATGAGGATTGTGGTGATGACGACAAATAAGATTATAGCGGCTGTTAACTTCCACAGCATGTTATAGCTCTTAACCAGGTTCTCGTACGCTACTTTTGCATCAGAAAGCTTTTTCAATAGCTCATCGTACGTCTGTTCTGGTACACATGCTGTAGTTTCGTAGCCGGACGGCGTAAGCCGGAACGTATATACACGAGTCGGAGTGTGGTCATTCATGGCGTTATGCAATTATAATGTAGCTTAAGATCAACGTTGTCACAGTTGAAAGGCTTTTGTACAGCTATAGAAGCCGTAGTAGAGTCGTGTCAGCCAGTATGATGCTGTTACAACTACTGCAGTAGACTATTATGAGGAGGGGGGGAAGGAAATGTTAGACGCATTTATATTGAAGAAAGAACTACTATCTTCAAATTTTCGACTCATTGCAGAATGAATAAACGCTGGGCAGACAATGAATAGGCGTCGCACTTATTGCATTCATATGCAAGATTTTCTGTGAACCCAATAGCCTATGAGAAAACATGACTTTGTAAAAATCAACTCTCAAGATTTACATGTGTCATTTTTAAAAGATCAGGGTTATGATGACATTAGAAGCCTCACTGAAGCAATTCGAAACTTGATGAATAAGTTGAGTGCCCCGTATAAGCGGTATTTTCCGTGGCCGGTAGTTTGCTATTGTTGTAGATATTCGCCCTCGACACTAGGTCTTGAAATAAGCATGGCGAAGGTGTTATTCGGTCCACGTTGCATGTGGATGATGGATCGTTAATATATAAGCTTTTCAGATTAGATTCCCCCCCCCAGTCCCTTATATTACTTCCGACTTATCTCGTCGAGTTCCTCAACTCTGTAGGAGTCGCATTGCGCATTGTCTTCGAACCCATCGTCCCCCAATCAGCAAGAAATTGGCAGCCGCCTAACGGTAGCCGCGCTCGTGATTCGACTCGTCGTTGTGATCTTCGTCGTCCTCGCGGCCATCTTCTATAGACGGTTTGCCAAGTTTCGCACCAACGCCGAAGCCGTCTCGGTTCCCCTGATGACGCTCTATTTTAGCATAGTAGTGACCTTAGTGCGCTGCATCTGCCGCCTAGCGGAGCATACGGGAAACGCAACGGTACAGCTCGACGACCCCGCGTCACTCGTGGCCTTGAGTTCCAGTCTGCAGCCCGAGTGGTATTTTGACGTCTTTGAGTCGACGCTCATGCTCGTCAACTCCGTCTTGCGGAACATTAGGAGCCCAGGCCATTACCCGCCAAGCAATTACCACGTCTACCTGACACAGGATAGCAGAACAGAAATCGTGGGCCAAGAGAAGCCGGTCGACAGGCCGCTCGTAACGAAGGTGGCTTCGATATTGACGTTTAGCCTTCTCTTTCGCAAGAAGAAGGCTGATCATGCGCTTTGGGAGCTCAAAGATCACCCTGACGGTGATCGTCAGGTTTGATCCAGTCTAGGCGTACCCGGCTAGTCTACTTGTTGGACTTGAGACTCTCGATTCAAGAGCCCGGCGCCCTTCCAGGGCTTTGAGATGTGCGGTACTATCACACTGCGCAGCTTCATCTTTCACAGATATCCCAGTGCCCTATGTTATCTCATACTTTTACAACTGCTAGGGCAGGCCCGTGGATGTGACGCCTATAACTAGGTGATGGGAGTGTTTAAGGGTCGGCGTGTGAAATTATTTTGCGTTTCTTATCCCGAAGCCCATCAGAATATACTTGGCCCAGAAAATTTTAATCATCAGCTTGAAAATTCGATCTCTTTAATCATAAAACACCAAAAATCTTAGTATTGAAATTTGAAACGTAGATCGATAGAGACGTGAACCGCTCGAAAGTGAGAGGAGCACAAGACTACACTACTTTGAAATATGTAAATTATTTGTATATTATTTATTCTATCTTAAACTTAATGCACTCAAAATGGCGACCCAGTATACAAAGAGGATGTTCAAGTACATCCACCCACTTCTGCCGCATCGTGTCTATGATCACAGCTATCCGCCAGCTTCACAGCATGTCACGAGAGACTGAGCGTTCAGAGCCCACCTGCTTTCTTGCATTCCATAACTCCACACGTCGACCCTTCTTTCCTGTGAACCTTGACGATTTCTAGGCCCGCTCGTCTCGCCAGGTCTTCAAATTCCTTCACCGACCTTTCCATGGAAGCAACCGTCAGCATCAGCAAATCATAGGCTGCTACGAGGGGGGTGGGATCCTCGGTGTTGATCTGCTCATTGATAAGAACACGGGCGCGGGGTTCGTCCGCCGGCAGAGAATCTGCCAGATGCTTCAAAATTCTGACGCACTCGTCGTCGGAGTAGTCGTGGATGCAGCGACGGATGAGATAAATGAGGGCACCTATATCATCTTGTGAGCGAA
Organism: Xylariaceae sp. AK1471; assembly: GCA_023159215.1. Classification (NCBI taxonomy): domain Eukaryota; kingdom Fungi; phylum Ascomycota; class Sordariomycetes; order Xylariales; family Xylariaceae; species Xylariaceae sp. AK1471. Next base: position 314,668 of record JAJKLI010000013.1, on the reverse strand, counting down.
CGAAAGCTCCTTGCGAGAGCCAGACAGATCTTACCCTTGACAGGTTGCTCCTGGTGGAAGTCAACAACCAACTTCTGCACATACTTCATGACAGGGTCATCCACCGACTGTTCGGTCACAGGCTTGATGACCTCGGGTCGATCCTGCAAGTAGCACCTCTCACGCGGGATGGTGGGGGTCTCTTGAAGCACTGCTCGGATCATCTGGCCCTGGCCGCCTCCGATATCAAGGATCAAAGGTCGATCACGGTTCGTCTTCGCATACTCGGCGACCCAGCCAAAGTCATAAATCCCAGTGTAAGGCCATACGTAAGTCTGAAGACCCTGCATCGCACGTCCAAACCTGTCAACGTGCGCATCTCCTTTTCTCGCGATTAGCTCCCAGTACGTCAACTCGCCGTCGACGCAGTCGGGGAAGCAGAAGGGGACCTTGGTCTCGCCCGTCGGCACGTGGGGACCGTACTTCTCAAAGAAATCTGGGAGCGCCTGAAACGGTCTCTGGAAGTCGTCTGTAATCAACGTGAAATGAGCGCCGTTGAAATCGCCTGACTTGAAGGTTGGCGAGACGTGCGAGTGCGCGACATGGCCCGGCCGAGGCCTCTTTAGCTTCCCCGTCGCCACGAGCATCTGCCCCATGCGGCGGACGAGGGACACATCTCCGCCGATTGTCGAGGCGAGCGACTCGTAGGAAATCGAGCCGTCCGCCGGGATCTTGTCGAAGAAACCCCATGCCATGTACATGCGGATACAGGCCATTTCGGCCAGCTGCGAGATCACTTAGATGGGTGAATTGAGAATGATATGCCTGATTCGCAAAAACATACTACGATCGACTGCTGTTCTATCTCCTCCTCGGGATCGGTGATCTCCGCTATGATTCGCCTTGCCACGGCGGTCGCTCGCCTCCTCGCAACCTCCGACCCATCACGCAGAGCTCGGACATGTTGTGAGAGCTCGTTGCACAAAGCTTCCGTGTTCGCCATCTTTTCCTGTTCTATTAGATCCTCGTCACTTCGCCTATGTAATAAAGAGTTGCTTGATAAGTTGGTCTAGTTGGAACTTGACGGTCTGATCATTGTCACTCGGAGAGAAAAAAAAGTGAGGGGAGACTAGCAAGTATTTAGAATATATCAAGACGAACTTCTGATCGCCCCGCAATAATATCAATCTTGCATAGTCTGCTTATACAACCGAGGAGAAAACCCCGCTGTCTCATACACATCCCCCATTCAACTCAGTGCCCTACTAGATGATGGAAAGAAACTTACATAATATGACGGTCCTGAATATGTGGCGGCAGGAATAATATCGGTGGTGGTAATGGGCAGCGGTAGTGATGAAGAAAGTCGTGTTTGCATTTCCTCTTGCGTTGTTACTCCAACTCCCCCTTGACCCCGGGGAAATGAAGAACTACCATACTACCTTGGAGTGCTAGTATTGATGTATCACGAGGGGCAGGGATTCCCAACCGGGCTGTGGTGATATATATTCCCATCATCTCTCCTCGTACGTAGTGCAATCGCGACTTGAGTCACGGCATCATCAGTCGAATCGGTAGCAACTAGTCGCATGGGCTGACGCGGGTACTGGACTCTTATCAGTTACGGCTCGCACAATGCGACGTCCCGTATGCGCTAGTGCCCAAACATTGTAACGAGCTGGAATGCACATATTATATGGATCCGGAACAATTTCTGAACGGGGCAATAAGCAGAGTAAGAAGCAGCTACCTCCTGAAGAACATTCTATTGTAAATAAGTCATTCTAGACCGCATTTCGAGAAGGAAATGGTTTCGTCTAATGTCTTGAAAAGTTGAGGCCGCGTTTGTCTATGCACATGTATATCCGATCTCTCAAGACTTACTTAAGCAGGCTAAGCTACCGAGCCGCTTCTTGAACTAACCACCAAACCAGACGATGGTAGATGCATGCAGGCAGCATGTAGTACTGAAACGAGTTAGCATAACAGAATTTCTCCGATATGGCTTGCTTACCTGATTTACATCGAGATATATACTAGTAGAAAATATTAAAAAGCAGGGCTAATCCAGCTACCGAACTGCTGCTTTATCCATCGCATAAGCCCCTTTTACTGTGGCGATAACGATGTAACGCTTATTTGATTCACATAAGATTCTCCAACGACAATGTTACACAGGACTTGGTCTTGTCATCGCCTTTCACAGTAAGGCACTCGGCCATTACCGATCATCTCTAGCCATAATAGCTGTTTGCAGTGGCTTTAACAGTCGCTGTGAACTACTCGAACGGCTCGTCATTGAGCCGTTGAAGCGGTAAGACTAGTAAATATAGAAATAACCATATATACATTAAGCAAGCTGGTAACAAGAAGACCAGTATGGCAAATTAAAATATTCTACTGACCTTGACATTCTTTCTAACTGGCTAACTCGGTTGCAATCATGGACGAAGTAATAGTTCCAGAGGGGCCGCGGGACTACCAAAGGAGCTGTCTGCCCGTGATTCCTCCGAGATGTCGACGGCCACCCCGGAACTATATATAGTCGTGTCAGGGTGGCCTCCCAAGACACGCTGCGAGTCGTGTTAATGGCCTTCCATTGAGCATCGCCACGTTGCGCCCACATAGGTCACTACATCACGTCGCCCAAGTCCCGCACGGCTCATACATTTCCATCATAGATAGCGCCAGCGACTTATCTAAACACCTTGACCTCGGTCGTGACCATGATGCCGTTGTCCCTCCCTCCGCTACTATTTATATTGTTGCTGTCCACTTCCGATATCGTGATAATATGATCCTGGCTCTCCCTGTGATATAGAGAGCGACCGATCGCAGACATTTCGTACGACGGCGCACGTCTCCGGCCACCGGAAGCTATGGTAGTGATTTTATCGGCATCGTCGGCGATCGATTTGTTGGGCCTAGACGAGCTTTGGTTGGAGGCGTCGCTTACGAGGGGCTTGATACTTGGTGCGCAGACCACGATGCACGCAACTAGAATCTCACGAGAAGCCCATCCGAGCGCGACGGGGAGGGACTCGATGTTGATAAGAGAGTAGTATGCTCGCACGATGGCAGCAGCTATGACAAATATTCCGGACGAGAACAGCAGTCCCAAGGGAAGCTTCTGACGCAAGGTGAGATTCGCCCGAATGAGCAGGAGCAGGGGGATGGCAATGATCCCAAGATCGGTCCTGTAAGCCAGGTCAGTCAGAACAGGCACAGGCGAACATGATAAGGGCAAGGTTAGTTAACTAACACGACGTCCAGGACTGTGATTATCATGTAGTTCCCTCGTCGAAGAGTGCAGTTATCTGCGCTGCTCGTCAGCAACAACGTCAAGAGATGAAGAGGGGTCGTGTCTTACCGCCCGGAAATGGCTTAATCTGCCACGCCTTGTATGTCGGATAACACGAGAAGATGTGCCAGGACAGGCTTGCCAGAAACGTCGCGGCAGAAACGAGAAGCATGAGCCTCGCCAGATTGTGCTGCCAAAGACCCATCCTGTTCCCAAGATTAGCAATCCGATGGACACACGTCCATTGCGAGGGGCGACAAACGTGAGCCTATTGTAGAGCAGCAACAGTACACCCTTCAGAGTCCAGATCAGGAGTATGAAAAATATCCAGGCCGCGTAGGCAAGCTTTGAACCTTCCGCGAGCCGGGGCACATCTCCGTCGGGAACAGCCAGTGCAGTCTGCTCGTTGAGCCCAATGTTGCTGCCAATGGCGCCTTGGGAAGTCATTAATACACTTGCCATTGAATAACGTGAAAAGGAAACAGCTACAAGAAATACTCACCACAGGTGTAGAGAAATGTCGCTTCCAGAATCCAAAGTACCTGGTCCAGTAGAGTCAATACATCGGGTCGGCCGGCTGATTTTCTGGGCTTCACTCACGACCGCAACGCCGGCGAATACATCGTCAAGAGCAAAACCACGGAACCCAACCATCTTCCAACGCGCATAGAATCTGAGACCAAATATTACCATACCAATGACAAGCTCTGTGAAGAGTTCGGCGGCGAGATCGTACGCCATGTTGAGACTCAAAATAGCCGTCCAAGGTGGTGGTAATGATGAGAAGATCAGTAGAAGAAGGTTGGTCAGCAAACAACCCATTTTCTGCGGATATTGGACTTTCCCTTATACAAATCTCAAGTATAAAGCGACTGCCACAGTCGGTTAATTGAGGTTAGAGTCTTGGAACGTGTTCGATGGGATCTACTGGCCACTGGAACTGCTGCCACGGAGTAGCTATTTGCTTTTCCAAACTCTCTAGTTACAACACTATACCGGTTCGAGCACAGATTTATAAGAATCAATAGATCTGCCATACCTTCTGTACTAGATCTGTGGTACTCTAACTAGTTGCAGTTGAGGTCGGCTGCCCTACCGTCTGAGTTCCCTGAGATCCTTTGAGTTCAGAAAGTTTTGCAAATAACATAATTATACCTAAATTATATGGCAAACGTGTTAAATTTAAAAAAAGTAGTTGATAAAGTAAAGAAGGTATTGTGTTCTTAAAGATAGATAGGTATTAATGTTGTAGGTAGTGCAGGTAATGCAGGTAGTACGTGGTACGCGGTAATGCTCCTTGCTTCTAGTCCTGCACAAAGGCAATTTAGCAGAACCGAGCCAGGGCCGGGGATTGACACCAAAAAGGATTTGGAGACGTAGGATAAGGTTATCATCAATGAACTCGAGAGGGATTTGTTACCGAAAACCTATGCGAGGTAGATCTTCTGCTGGAAATTGCTGCCTACACTAGATAGACCTGAACTATCTCTTCAAGCAGGCCCGCCCGCCTGGAACTACCGTAGACTAGGACAGGGTCATGAAGTCGGGTACATATCATGCCAACTAGATCTGGCGCCAGATGGAGGGGACACCCGACTGAACACATAGCGCTAATAGGATTCGAATCTATACCCATATATCTGTGAGCTACACTCCACACCTGCGCCCTGCTGTGCTGTGGCTCTTCCCCAGATCGGGAACTACTGTAGACTAGGACCGGGTCGTGAAGTATGTACCATGGTATTGGGATCTAGCACCCTGTTGCGGCTCTTCTCCCGATTGGGAAGGGCAACACTGGGTCTGTCGTGTGTTTATGTACAGGTTTATCCCTGAAATACTGTTAGCGCTTACTCCCTCTACGCTATATACACCACTTTTGAAGCTAACAAGTTTTGTTCATTTGGTAATATAGTGACTCAATTTTTTTTTTTTAAATTAATACACATACTTTTGAATACAAACCATTGTTGAGTTAAAATGCTGAAACATAACAGAGGTAATAACGTATATATATCCATGACCATGTAAGTCACTTTTTAGTGCGAAGCTAACATTATTTCAGGGATAAACCCGTACTTACACTAGTGTAGATCTGCTGTACCCACATAGAGTCAACTGGCACGTACCCCATTCTTTCATTGAGTACACAGCTATTTGATATGTGTATTTTATGAATAACTTGGACTGTGCTTTTCAGCACAGTGGGAAAACAAGTACTAACGTAAAAATTGCGAAAGTTAACAATTCTTTAGGTTTAATACCTTATAAACAATAGCTTTGCTCTTAAATTACATAGTAAACGTGTCACCTACAAAGAATTGCATAGTATATTATAAGTGTAATGGTAGTGGTAGGGAAAATAAGAGGATAGCTAGTGTAGTCGGAGTATACGTTGCATTGTGAATAGTGATAGGTCTCCAAGTCTAAAAACCCGAGGAGTAAATAGTGGCCCTAGAATCACGTGACTAAAGTACCGGCTATGCCTGCCATCTGTGGAAGGTATTTAGTTAGTTAATTGGATTGATTCTAGTACCAGACTTACCAAAGTTTAGGTTAGTGTACGGTCTGAGGGTTTCATGAAGTACATACTTATTTGAGTGTGTACACTACTCCATAACCTGGAAGTGGAGGGGCAGATCCCTCCAGCTAGGATGGTGTGGGTACAGCAGATCCAGTGTTGCCCATTGGGAACCGGCATATCCTTGTTCGCTAGTGTCGCTCTATTAGCCTTAAAAAGTCTACAGGTGCACCCTTGAAATAATGTTATTCTCTAGGTAACTCTTAAGTGACCTACAAACATATGGATACGTACACGGTTACAGAATCGTATTATGTGTTTCTCTTTAATTGTCCCTTTATACAGCATTGATTAGCATTAACAAGCCGGTGTAATCACAGAAATAAAGAAGCTGCTGCATAAACTCGGGGAACAAAACAGATATGCCTAGTGTAGTGAAATGTCGCAACAGGGACTACAAAATAACATTATTTCAGGGATGCACTTGCTAGTAAATTGCGTAATTCTCTTTTAGCTATCCCTAGCATGCCAAAGCGCCAAGAGAATCTCCTAATGGGCCATTGAACGCCATCAAATACAGTTCACATGTACACGTGTAGCAACGATCTATGGAGGCGCCTATCAAGAGCTCTTGCCTGTTGACAGTGGCAAGGATCTTTGGAGCATTCAAGGGTGTAGTGGCGGCACAGCAGCCCCTATCCACATTCAAGGTGGAAAGTAATAGTCCCGTCTATTAGCGGGCCGCTTACAAAAGACCTTGAACACATAGAGCCTAGTAGCTCTATCTACTCTAAGTCATGTGACTTGGTAATTACAGCCAAGTGCCGTGACCCGGAGTCGGATTGAATCGTCTTATCGACTGATCCGCAGAGGCAGATAAAAGCACAGATTTCCATAAGGTAGAGTCTCTGGGGAAGTGGGCTCGCCAATAAACGAGACTGTCAAAACTATTGGTACTTATGCTCTAAGAATTGGGACTGGGGACTGGGTCTGACCTAGCCAGTGTTATCGACACCTTGAAATTCTTTGTTATACTCGTCTCTTTTGTCTTTTTCCCTAGACGGACATTACGCTTGGCTTTACAAGCAGTGCCCTGCCTACTATAATGACACTTATATGAAAACACAATGACAAGCCCCCTTGCAGCGTAGCCTGAGAACGAGTGTAGTAGGAGGCTAGAACTAGTACTCAGTATTCCAGCCCCGTCCTGAGCTACCCTTCGTACACATGTACCTTTAGTGGATATTCAACGTCGCTTTATAGTTAGTATGTTAACCCTACGACTCTTAAAGTGGTTTCTTCTCATCTTCCCGTCCGTTGCTGGTCCATATGCAGCGGAATGAATTTCTTCTCGTCCATCTCTTCTTCCAGGTCAGCAATCTTTGCCACTATATCGTCGTTCCTCGCCGCCACGAAAAAAGCTCTCACTTTGGTGCTAGTGTGCCGTGCGATAACATTCTGAAGAAACATCTGCATGAAGTCTCCAGAGATCCGGTCGACCCTATCGATGACAACATACACTGTGTCGAAGCTAAGCATAGTTTCAACTAGCAATTTAAGAATCTGGTCAACGTCTGAGAACGGCTTGTTGAGACGATTATGGAGGCGTTCAAACTGGTCTACATCTCTAAGGACGGTCGGATCTGCCTCGAGGAGTTGAAGGATAAGGCTGACTATAACAGACTTCTGCTTAACGTTGCCAGGCATGAGGTCTTTCTTTTGACAATAAATCTCTGCAACGGCGACACGGCTTACATCAACGCGGTGGCGGGCCTCTTCCCGGAGTGCGGACGCGAGCCCCATGGATGCTGGGGATAGCCAACAAAACGACGTTTGGGCAGCAGTGGTACGGCCATTCAGCACAAGACAACAGTTGCCTTTACTGGTATTCCACAACTGGTACGCCTTGTCTCTTGTCAACATATCCAAAGAGAACTGAGCAAGGCCTGGTGGGCGTTTGAACGACGAACTCAGTAGAGCCGAATAATCACTGACTGTCTGGTCGGGCTGAATCTGATACTCGGACAGCTCGCTGATTAAGATAAACAGCCTTTCTTTTTCTCGATTCGCATGCAATACTGTTATATGTCAACTTCAGTGGCCAAGTCTTTCATCAAAGTAGACCATACCATTTACATCAATTTTGACTCGTTGTACATCCTGCGACACATCGTCGACTTTGGTATCGACTTGCCCAAGTTGTGTTTGAATCTCGTGCACTCTCTTATTGAGAAGCGAATTCTGTTCCTTCGATATCTGAGCCATAGCGCTTGAAATTTCCTTAACTTTTCGATTGAGAAGGAAAGGGGGTTTCACGATAGAGTACAGAAAGCGCCCTGATGATAATTTAGTTAGTGTCCATTTTGTCCAAACATCACAATAGTTACTCACGCCATGTTGGCCGTTCGTAATGTTTTTGGGCCTCCTGCAGGAATTCAATACCAAGCGTGTATGTTGTTGTGATGTAGGATCTTATTTTTTGCGTGGGATATAATTCCGAGACAAGAACCATCCGAGAGTATTCATTTTTCAAGTCGAGCATCGCTTCCGCAACCAGGTCATCATTCCGCTTCGTATTCACCACAACCTGCTCTCTAAATCAGCTCCATACGCTCATTATGCCAAGTGGGTGAGAAAAGTACCGATAGGAGCCCGGACAATGCTGCATAGCCAGCACCGCCATAACCCTGATCAACCCCTTTCATAATCTCGAGAATGCCAGAGAATTCTCCAGCGAACTGTACAAAGTCGCTTAGAAAAGAAATAGCCTTGTCTCCGGTGCTGTTTTTGGTGGCTGACTGACTCCCCAGCTTCTCAGCAACGTTCAATTCCTCTTTCATTCGATCCTGGAGCATGCCGAAATCCAACTCCTCAATCTTTGTGGTGGATAAAGCTTCATTTCTCTTACGGGTTATCTTTGACCATACAGACCATTTCTTTCTGGCCTTCGTCTCCAGTCGGTAATCCTCTAGAATCTTATCCCTGGCTTGGTTTGCCGGAGCCAGAGTCTTCCTACACTCAGGGTCAACAATCTTGTGGGGGCCAAAATGATTACCAAATAGGGGACTCACGCCTTTTCTTCCTCCGTCCAGTCGGCTTTCCCCCAAAATTGGACTGCGCCAGCTCCCTGTTGCTTAACCTTTTTGAGGCTCTGCTCATAGCCCGGGTTGTCACTGAGAGTTCCTGTGCCTGCCATTGCGAGCATTACATTCATTTGTAGAGCGTTGGACGTAGGCCACAAAATATGAGAGTGAAGATCCTAAGGCTTACCGTAGAATCATCAAGGCTGAGGCCCCCAGAACATAGATTTCTCTGAGGCCGCGTAAGCACAACCCTGCGCCGCCATAAATAAAGTTATAAATCACTTGCTCGACCTGGTAATTATTAGCCTCTTTCGAAGCCGACCTGACTGCTGAGTTCGGCCCCCACCCCTGATGGCAGGTGGTATTGAGAGGAGGGATTATCATACCATTTTCGGGTTCACCGGCTGAAACCACCATGCTTGATATCTTTAACGGACCAGTTGTATCGCGTCGCTAACAGTAAAGGCTGCAACACTTTAAAAGCTTCAGCTAATCCTATTCCTCCAACCCTATCATTTTTACACTACGGTAGTATTATCGTTCCGTTTTGGGAATATTTCGGTTGGACCAGCAAAGCTGAAGTCGTTTATAAACCAGGCAGATCGCGTGGACAAGGTGAAAGGCTGCGAAAGGTGCAGCTAATCCTTGAGGGTGTGGGTGACGCTGTGGAAATTCGTCACCATGGTTGCAGAAATGTGCACCGAACCAGCCAATTAAGTCTATGGGGCTTGAAAGTCTTACCTTTGGAAGCTGAGAAATATCACCACCGAGATGACGCCCACCTGAAGAAGTGATAGACTGGCTTACCTAGAAGTCGACGCTGAGGCTCTGCACCACGTGAGTTACATGTATTTATGCCATGTGAGCTCTCCGGATCCTTGCGGTCTCTACACACTTTCCCCCCCCTCACAGTCTCCTAAGAACATCGGAAATTATCATGGCTACTATGGACCACCTTGCACCTCAGAAAGAGGGGAATGAGACAACTGAACAGAAATATGTACGACTTCTGGAGCAGCACAACCGCCTGCTCATGGAGGTGAGAAACCCAACAGATAAGCTTGCTATCTCACCTGCTGAAAAGATGCCAGCGCAGAGAAGTTTCAGGCCCAGCTGGCCTGCGCAGGCTGAGCACGACGGTGCACCCCGGCCAAGAACTCCAGTCGCCAGTCGATAGTGGTAAAGAAGCCGACCTAGACTCCGAGAATATTGGCAAAATTCATTATCGCATGAATCGCTTCAACAAGGAAGGTTTCCAGGTTGAAGAAAAGCACGATCCCGACGCGCTTCAAGGTACCCAAACGAACGCTACGGGGAGAGTCGCTACTTTCGTGTATCACTTTGACCGAGCAAATCGGCACATTGAGACGGAGATTAAGATCGAAAGCGACGCCGTGCGATGCGTACTTCAGGAAAACCTAAAGCACTATCCTGGCTATCATTGGAAGAACCCCAGCCTGAGCCTGTTCGCACCGTTTCAGCCCTTGATTCACAACTGGGATACACTCCTCCAAGCTACAACGGAGAAGCCCGAAGACGAAGGCTGTACGGGTCTGAAGGCGATCCTTGACGCAGTGAAGACCGCTAAGGAGGTCAAGGAATATTTCGTGACACGAGACTCCGCAGACGATTCTGTTGCTTTCGATTTCCTTTGGACCATCTTCCCTCCTGGTGAACTCATCCTCCTCCAGTCATCCTTCATGAAAGAGCAGCATCAGGTATTCATCGTACGAGAGGCGTTCAAACGTGAAAGGGAGAACGGTGATCGACCATACATAGGCATTGTTTGCTGGACCTACGACTGGGACGGAGCACGACGCAAGTTCCACAGAGTTGCTGTGGAGCTTAAGATCGATTACTACAAAGGCAAGCGTCTAATCACAAGTCTACCATGCTACCCGTTAGACTACCATAGCAGTGTTGAAACCATTAAGGCGGAATTGATCAGCCGAGGAAAGCGATTCCGTGAACTCTGCATGAGCCCGCCGGGAAAGCAGATGTACGAATATGACGCACTGGCCTACTTCCGAGGCACTGGTGTTCGACATCTCCAAGGAAGCCAGTCGAGCAGCCTAGTGAGTGTTCCTGTATTCGAAAGTGCAGCTACGTTGCCGATAAGTACTAATGGATGGACATAGTCCGATGAGTCTAGCTTCATCTATAGGCTTACTGGCAGACGTCTTGGACGTTCATTCAGGTCTGAATCGACCAATAAGAAAGGTCGTCAGCAAACTGTAAGAGAGCCAATAGTAATTTTCGGGCTGCGACGCTGTTAACTCCTTCTAGCTAAAAGGGAAGGTCATGATCGATTTCGAGTCTTATATCCGGCACGGCCCAGCAGAGCCAACGCCAATCGGCGACTTGACCCTGGCCGATGGAGACGAAGATGACGAGTGTCGCTGCGATGTGTGTATGGAAGACGGAGGGCCAAAGGAGAATCAGAAGTATTTATGGGATAACAATGAGGGGATCAAAGACAAGTCGTTCTGTTCTGATCAGTACCTTATCTGCCCTCCCCGCGTGTTAGGATATCACCTGATGGAGAAGAAATGGGTTGAGTTGCAGGTTACCCGCGTTGCTAACATCGAAAAATCACAATTTGCCGATGCTTTTGCGAAACTTCAACTTTCAGAAAAGAAAAAAGTCTTGATCCGAGACCTTGTCAAAGGTCACACGAATGATAAGATTCCAGACAATGAGACCCCAAGGAATCGAATGAACGATCTCACGAAAGGCAAGGGAGAGGGGCTGGTCATTCTACTTCACGGTAATGTCTTCTAGATATATCCCCCTGCTGGAGAAACATCCACTCACTCGTCTGCAGGACCTCCTGGAGTCGGAAAGACATTGACAGCAGGCGAGTACCAAGCCGTACCTGTGGTCGACACTGTACTGACAAGTCATCCCCCCCAGAGAGCATCGCACAAGCAACTGAAAAGCCTTTGTTTCCGATCGGTGTTGGCGATGTCACCACCGATCCTTCCCTAGTTGAGAAGCGACTTGAGCAGCTGTTTGAGCTTGCGGAGGCCTGGCAGGCTGTAATGCTTTTGTGAGCACCCTAGACCACAGGTCTGAATAAGTACCCACGTAGTTTCGCAGATCACTCACAAATTACAGCGACGAAGCCGATGTCTTCCTCGAATCCCGCGCAGCAACTACGGATGTGACAAGAGTCGGCTTAGTGTCAGGTATGGCGTAGAAAATATTATAATTGGATTGCTTGCTGATATCGAGACAGTTTTATTGCGAGTGCTAGAATACTACCAAGGTATTCTTATCCTGACAACGAATCGAATCAGGTCCTTCGACATCGCTGTCCAGTCACGCATCAACCTTGCCGTCAAATTTGAGGACCTTACCGAGAAACAAAAGAAGAACATATTCCGTAATCTGGTCTTGCAGCTGGACCACAACTACGTGGAGAACAGAAGCACACTGCTAAAATGGATGGATGAAGACGAGGATACAAGTGTGAGCTTTTCTAAACTCAACGGTAGACAAGTCCGAAACATCGTATTCTCCGCAGCTTCTCTGGCTGGAAATAGGAGCCCGCCCGACAACATCTTGAGAAAGGATGACATACAGAAGATGCTCTCTGAGACCGTCGAGTTCCAGAAGCATCTTCATGAGTTGACTAAAATGGCAAGACAAAATAACGAGGTCTAGAAACATAATGACCTGGCCAAATCAGCTAGCACTCAGATGGCTATCTGGAATCGCACCCTCGAACGCCAGCTTCAACACACGCATCAATGACAATGCTTGCATAATCTGTATACGGCAGTTCATTGAATATAGTGTGTGGAAGTCAACTCGCATGCTGTGTTCGCAGTAGTGTACTGTCACGGATATCAGTAAGGAAACTGGAGCTGTACCTATATCTAGTTGTGGTTGGCTGTAGTTCACTCTGAAGGTCAACCCATCCGCACTCTCTCAATAGCTCACACTGGTCTAACTATAATTGCGTAACTTGGCACACTTAGGCTCTGTCAAATAGTTGAAAAGCGTACTAGAGATGGCAGGCTTCAACCGAGACGCGTCACGATGATGAAAACCTTCCGGGCAAATACCCACTGCACAAAGCGAACCGACGCCATTGCGGCTCAGCGTCGAGATAATGGGTTTGCTGGCGAGATGCCTGCCTGCACATGCCCGCCCACTGGACACCGCGTAGGAGGGCCGGCATCGTAATGTTGTTGTTAGCGATGTTCAAAAATAATCCCGCTACACTCTGGAGGCTAGCTATATCATTTTCTTCTCACTTCGAGGTTTAAGTACTGCCTTTGCCCGACCTTTGTTTGTTTGTCTTCGCACATCAAGTGTCTATGATCTTCTGATCTATAATCCATCTCTTTCAATGTAATGGAAAATGATATTGTATCTCCTGAGAATAAATGTAACACCCCGATCTACTCAGTCTTGACAAACTATATGCCATTATAAGATCCGACACTCTTAATATAGTTTCATAATTTTAGAACATGTCGAGTCGTAGTTTAGCCTCCGGGTTGGCCGACTACGACTCGCCAAACAATGTTGGCGCTTGCTATGTCGAATGCTTTCCGCCGAGTTGCGTAAAGTCGATAATGGCCAAGAATAGAAATCTATGTTAGAACTACTGTGTTGCCAAATGTGATGAATGATCCTCCTACAATATTTATCTACGTTGTTGCCTGATGGGTGACCCAGGGCCCCCAGGCATCGACAACTTGCAAGGGTTAGGCGTGGCAGCTATAGTCCGCGTCATCATCTCGGACTTAGCAACAACTTCAGCCGATGGTTTGCGAATTGTATGCGCAGGAGAGTGATAATGTCGTCGTGTACGAGTTACATCTGATATAGCATCATTACATGCTTTCGTTGGCGGACGAACGGAAAGATGACAAATTGTAACCGCTTAGACGAAGAAGATAGAAGCGAGCTCCCCGAGAGCGAGGCGCTAGCTAGCTAGATTACCAACACTTTGAGCCTTGCTTACTTATTAGCTGAGCCTGTACTCACCCACTGATTACCAAAGAGCGGCACGATACCTAGGATTACTATGTATCTGCGGTAAGGACTCACAGGGTTCCGGAATCTCGTGCTGGGATACGCAGTGGGCCCCCAGATATACGAAACATCGGGTATAAATCGGAGTTTAAGGGGATAACAGCCAAGCTGTGCCGACGTCTGCAGCGAATCCCTCCCTAAAGAAGGCAGCTGAAAGGGCCTCAAGTAACATCACCAATCATGCACATAGCTGAGGGATCAAGGGACGGAATATTGATACCAAAGCGGCTAACGGTGGGGCACTGGAGGATTCACGACGTAGCAACTGCATCCTCACTGCTTGATAACGTTAATTCGCGCGCGGCTATCAAGGCCTATAGAGCAACACTTCGTGCTTAGAGATCGTCTATATAGCTGCGCTGTTATCTGGTGCATCTCTCTGTCTACTTACTTAGAAGTAGCTTCATACCATTATGACAGGGCGTGCTTCCAACTAAGCCAGCCGATCTTGACCCCTCAAATAGCCTGACCTTAGTTTAACATTCTCACATTTAACCTTCTCTAGACTGTCGATATATCGCAATGCCGTCCATCAAGCTCGACCCGGAATGGGAGGCAATGTGGCAAGCCTTCGCCTTAATGCCGAAGCCCGTGATTAACGACGTCCACGATCTTCGCAGCTTCACAAACACCATGTTGGCGACCACAAACCTGACATTGCAGGTTCCAGAGGGCATCGAAGAGACGAAACACACCATCCCCTCACTTGATGGCACGAATATTGACATCCACCAGTTCGTGCCGCCGGCTGCTGCGTCCAGCTCTGCACCGCAGCGGGCCATCGTGTATGCGTTCGGCGGCGGCATGGTAGGGGGCAGTATCAACATTTGGCGGACGGCGATTAAAGACCTGGCCAACAGGACCGGCACGCAGGTCTTCGCGGTTCACTATCGACTTGCGCCCGAGCACCCCGCGCCCGCGGCCGTCGAGGATTTCTATGCGGCCGTCAAGTGGCTGCAGACTAACGCCGCGGGGTTCAACGTCGACCCTACGCGCATCGTACTGAACGGCAAGAGCGCGGGCGGAGGCATCGCCGCTGGTGCGGCGCTCATGGCCCGCGATAAGGGGCTGCAGTATCCCCTGGCTGCCATGGCGCTCACTTACCCGATGCTTGATGATCGGACTGTGCTTCCGGCCGACCACCCACTCCAGCAGTACTTGACGTGGTCGGCGCTTAGCAATGATCTGGCGTGGAAAGCGCTTTTGGGCAAAGAGAGAGGTGAGACGGATCAGTCCCAACACAAACGAACCGGGTTTGTGGTGATACATAATAACTAACAGGATGATTAGAGGAACGCACCGACGAGAACGTCTCTATCTATGCCGCTCCGGCCAGGGCTAAGGACCTGAGTGGGCTGCCAGACACGCTCATCGACGTCGGTGGCCTGGATCTGTTCGTAGACGAGGACATCGCGTTCGTGGCGAAGCTGGTGGCCGCGGGCGTGCACGTCGAGTTCCATCTCTTTCCCGGCGTCCCGCACGGATTCGACTCCGCGAGACATATTCGGGTTGCCCAGGAAGCAATATCGGCTCAGACGAAATTCTTGACGAGATATTAAACTACGATGGCATGAAGTTCCGTGCATCTTTTTCTGATGATGCAAATGAGGGGATCCACGATGCTAGAGTGCGAAATAATACCAGGTTGATGCCTTATAGCTAAACATGTAAGGACGCGCCCCATCTGGGACTGTTTGTTGTCGCATTTAGATGAACTTGTTTGCTTCTCCATGATTGAAACGGTGTTAATCATCGCTTGAACTCCACTTGTCAAGGTTCAAGGATGCGAAGTGCGCCGCGATGCCCTTCTAGAGTACATATGCATGAATGATCTTCTCATCCTAAAACAAGCCGTCACCGAATCTAGTATCCTACGAAGTCAAATTTGAAATCGAGTCCAGCTGTGTTAGATGTGTGAGGCGGTCAATCAGTTTGGTTCAATGCGGTTGAACTGTACAGCTCTTGTTGATCGAGGTTCTTAGACCTATGTGACGACATATGCTATATTGAAAACTGAGGGGGAAACCAATTTTTTTGGAATATAACATAGACAACGTGTTCAGTGGTAATGTTCGGTGGATGATTAAACCCCTGCAACGACGATCGGCAGGCACATCGTCTCCTTCCCGCTAAAAATAACCCTGCCTACGCAGATCATCAAATGAGTCTCCGTCAATATAAAGAGTATCGGTCAACGTCATTTTATATAGATCTTGGCTAACTCCCATTTCAACTCACGCCAAACGTGCCAAAAACTCCTATGTGATCAGGTGTTTTGTGCGCCCAACGGAATCATGTTCACGATCCAGATGGGCGTCTTGCTTGCCCTCGGGTCTAGTCAAATCGTTCATGGCTGGAACGCAACAATATATGATTCTAGCGACTGTACCGGCAACCACGTGCGTTCAGATTCCATATCTATAGATACTAAACGATGTTTGCTCTTCTGACGAAAAAGAAAAAAATAGTACGATATTTACCCGACAGCGCCGCATACCAAGTATTTTGAGATGGACGGCTCCTGGGGCGCGGAGATGATTTGCACGTTTCACGGCAGCGACAATAGCACGGCTCCTTGCAATGAGCAATTCCCTGTTGGAAAATCGGTCTTCAGCTCTGTTGGTTCCTGCCACGACTACTCAGGGCCTCATTCGAGTGGCGAGCACGTCGCAATCCAGGAAGAGGGCGAGTGCAAGACAACAGATTTCGACATTCGCTCTGTCGTGTGTTACGATAACTAGTTTGTGTGCTCGCTAAATCATACAAAGAATCTTACGGCTGTATCATGTCAATAGATGAAGGGTCTCAACGATACACTCAAGCAATGAGGTAAAGGGCAATCTGGATGCCTCTTTTCTAGTGATATAGGAAGTAAATGCTTCTTCAATTAGGCTTTTATGATTTCCCAAGGCTGTACCAAAACAAAGGGCGGTGACAAATTCCATAATCAGAACAGGGCCGAAAGTTGGTCAAGCTTCGAATTTGTGATCAAAATAGAGGGCCCATGGAGTTATGAGCGTGGTTAGACGCTCCGTTTATACTATATAAAAACGATGTACTTCTCGCTGGTGTTAGTATTAAACGCACCTAGTCTGTTAAGTAAGCTTAGCGACGTCAATTGCCAAAATCTAGTTGATAAGGCACAAGGCACCAGGTTACTATTAGATTCTTATTAGGTTCTATAAATTTGCATATGATAGCAAAAATACTCGTTGCTGCCTCAAAGGGGTGAGGCTGGTTTCACTCTGTGCTACCTAGGTATCGCAGGGTATCGTCGACTCAAGTTGTCATTGGAAGAGAGAAAGCGGACCATAAGGCGCCAGGGCAGTGCTCTAAACCTGCAGTCGGTAAAACGTACAAAGATTGAATTTGCATGGACAGCCTCATTGTACACGTCATTGCACTTATACTGCTGAAGCATCGTTTGCTGCCTTGTGAAGATGTTGCAATCTCATTAGTCTACTGATTGAACAAGACAGTATCGAAGAGCGGTGAGTAGCTCTCTCCCATGCCGCCCCGGATGAGTGGTGTCAGTGAACCGAACATGAAAGGACGGGCGCAGGGGCCCGGAATGGGTAATCCCAGCGGCCCAAGTGAAACCGTTGGATAAGCTAGTACAGAGGCCAGTTGTGATGGGGCTTCGAGAAAAGTTCTGGAAGAGTAGAAAGGTATAATCGCTGGTGATGCGCCGTGGATCTGTAATTAGAGCAGTGATCCCAATGCTCCGCAACATTTGCAGCAGTTTGAGAACCTGAAGATTCGGGCAAGACAACTCGGGGCATTTTGTGCAATTTGATGGGACTGCCCGGGGCACAGCCACGATCAAAGGCAAGCAATATGTCGTAAATGTGACTAATAGGCGTACCGCACTACGTTGCTGCGTAGACATGATAATGGTATGGTGCATCTCACAGGAAGGGCGCACTTGAGCAAAGCCCTTGAGAAAAAACCCTTAATGGTAGGTCTGATGATCAGGATTACATGGTTTCATGCTACCTGAAGGTGTCCAATGAGTGGTGCTTCCGAAAGAAACAGGGCTTTCTCAATGACAAAGACAATCGACGTCCCAGCCAGGACGAACGGAACAGCTCACAAGACGAGGTATATACCAAGTGCAAGAAATTGGGAGGAAAACAGTGGAGAGGTTCTTGACCAGACCATCTGTCCACGATGGATAGGTACAGTAAGTAGACGACGCCATAAGTGTCTTTCACCATTTCATAATGGCCTCAGTTCAGGTGGGCAGGGGGCCCCGACGCTATGATTTGTTACCGCTGGATACAAATGCTAACCAAGGCTTTTTCTCAAGTGAGCGACAAGACGCGTATCAGTCAAGGCGCAGGGACTGTGATGGAACTCTGATGTCCTCGTATCGCAGTTGACCAAGCCATCTTCACTACCAATTGGTGGCGAGCTGCTTTCGCGTACTTTAAGAATATCGGTTTGCAACATCATCCGAGTTTTAATAGTTCGAGTCTCGAGATGGTGAGCTGATGTGATGAACTACATACCCGGCTATGGGGCTATGGAAGGAAGCTGTAAATAATTTTTGTCAGTTTATGAAATAGTTGTAATTTCGAAGGTGACGACATAGCATTCGCAATGGCCAATTGGTGGTACCTCAGGATTAGGTATGCGATCAACTGAGGGGGGCCTTGGGCGTGGACAGAGCCTGGACCGTGACCGTAGGGCAGACGAACTTAGGTACTGTACCTAGATACCTACCTAGGTAGAGCTAAGCAGCTTCAAGGTACCTACAGTGGGGGCATGACATTAATAACCTACGGCGCAGAACTTGGAAGGGTTATTTTATCTGATGGTCGAGGTCGTTGCGGACCTGCATCCTACAGAAAGTCCGCGCCTGAACCGACCGACTCCAAAACATGCTCAAACTCCAAGCTCTGGCGATTTAGGAATTTTCCATTCCTCCTCTCCTCCTCTCCTACTCTGCTACTCCCCTCCTGTCATTTTGTCATTTTGTCATTTTCCCAATAATATACAAAGCCAAAATTGACTTCTCCGTCTTTGCCCACCTATATCTAGGTAATCTACCACGCCAATTAATTTGTTCTTGCCCTTTTGACCGTTGCCAACCGCAAACCCAAAAAGCGAAAGCCCAAATCAACGTCACGCAGCTGGTTCCTAAGCGTCTAGCCTCAAATTGCTGCAATTAACAACATAATAACAAAACATCGAGTCAACAAACTCTCCCAGATTGAAGGAGCCGGCGCTTAGCTGCGCATTGCATTGATCGGGAATCCGTTAAATCGCATCTCCGACCCCAAGCATTCCAGCAATCTATTTTAAACACCGACTAAGGGTCCATGGCGCATTCTGTGCTGTATGACATAGGGTGCCTTTGAAACACATACGACTGCACTACAACACGTACAAAGAATTGTTACCCATTGTGGTCGACTCTATTGCACAGCCTCCGAGCTTTCTCTCCCTCGTTGTCGCTCCCCTCTTTTTCACCCCTCCACGAGGATCCCAAAAAGAGTGCTGAAGTAAGGGGTGCTCGTTGGTTGGTTGACCGTCCTGCTGCTGTGTACATTACAGCATAGGCTATTGGAGAGCTCTCAGCCCGGCAAGTCAACCGACCAACTACATACAGCATCTTAATACCTTGCAACCCAGATATATTTATGTATTAGGTTAGATCAAGCAAAGATCCAAATAGCTGGGCCCCACGTCCCCTCATTCATTCACTTTACCTCGTTCATTTTGCTTCTCTCCCTTTTGGAACCCGACTTTTGCGCTACCGTACCTATACCTATACCTATATCTACACCACCCACTACGACAGTCATTCCTCGATCGCATTGCCGTCCCATCCCTGGCCACAGCTTCCACACCTCTGGAAGTGTCTCATATTGGAAGATCCCACTCTGTTGGCCGTTGTTGGTTGGTCGGGTGCGACACTACAAATTGTCAGACTTGGCTAAGCACAGCCCCCCTTCACCTTGCTTGCCGTCGCTGCGCTGCGCTGCGCCACCCCGTCAGGCAGACTTCGCTGTCAACCTTACGAGACCTGGCATTTCTAAAGACAGAAACAGCTTCACATCCCAATGGATCGACAACCTGCCCAGTCCGCGACGCCGGCACGCGGTCGGTCGCCGTCCGCGGGGCATCAGCAGCCTCATATAAGAAATAGTCACTCGCCTTCGCCTCATCCCTATCAGTCCCCAGACGCCTCTATCGGCCTCGGCATCGGCCTCGAACCCTCGTCGTCTTCCAATCCTCACTTCAACCCAGACAGCTTCAACAACTTCAACGGCAGTGATAATCGCTTCTTAAACACCTCACAGCCCCAAGGATTCACACACCAAGGCGTTACCGACACGATACCCTTCGACCCGAATCAAGACTTCGCTCAAACCCAGCCCGGCTTTTCGCAAACCTTATTGAGTGCTGATTTCAACTCCGGTGCCGACTTTTCCTTGTTTCCGCCAACTACCCAAGCCGATCAATTCAGCACGACGCAATTCTTTGGCGATATACCTCAAAATAACCCGCCCATCCTCAATCCGAATGATCTAGCGAATATGACCTCCCCACAAACACATCACTCTCCTACTCCGCCTCACATGTTGAAGCCGGAGCCTGGTTCGACGCACCAGTCACCAGCATTTAACCATCAACAACAATTCTCGTCTCCACCCGGTCATCATTCTAGACATGCTTCCCTGGGTCCGGAAGCCGCCCTGCTTCCCGGCCAACTAGATTGGAATCAGGCCCAGTTTCAAAGACATCGGAGAACACCTTCCGACTACTCTGACGTGTCTTCAAATGCTGCATCGCCGAGCTTAACAGGTCATGACGGGTTTGATCACCCTGAACACGGGCACTCCCCGATGCAACGGCCTCAGGATGGCTTCTATGATGGTGTTATTGGGCTAGGTAACTTTAGCATTTCAGATCCCAACCGTAGTAGCCGCAGTCCATCACATAGCCCTCATATATCTCCGCGGATACTTCCCCAAATGTCCGAGACTGGTCAACTCAACCAACCCATGATGTTGAATACAGGATATCAAAATGGTCCGCCAGTTGGATATCCTATGCAGCCAGAAGAATTCCCGACACTACCACAAGAGCCCTCAATGGAACAACAGATACCCCAGGGGTTGGCGCCACCCTCAATCAACATCGATTTCGCTCCTAACGCCAAGCAGAACACGTTTGAAGCTCCAAAACCGCCCATGGATGAAAGTTCTTTGACTCCCCCTGACAGAGGTACTATCATTCTCAGCATATGCGCTCTTAGATTGTATGACTAACACCCATGTAGGACGGCCCAGGTCACGGCCACGAGCGGCTACGGATTCAATGTATAGCGGCGGTGGTGGAAATTCACGGCCCCAAACACCAGGGAATCTCTCACCACACCTGGGTGCTGATCTTACCAACCGTAGCCGATCTGGGTCTGAGTCATCGTCCAGGTCTCTCTCTCCACTAGCCCCCGGTGACAGGTCTGGTAGCGCCAATGCTGCGTCTCGGAGGCGTGTGTCAATGTCCTCAGTGCCTAATAATGTCATTGCGCTTCGACTAGCGGATCCTGAATACCAAGCTGCTCAGGACAATGGAAACACTAAGAGGGTTCAGAAGCACCCCGCGACATTCCAATGCACCCTTTGCCCGAAGAGGTTTACCCGAGCGTACAATCTTCGTTCGCATCTACGCACTCACACGGATGAGCGGCCTTTCGTATGCACGGTCTGTGGTAAAGCTTTCGCTCGACAGCATGATCGGAAACGCCATGAGGGGCTACATTCGGGTGAGAAAAAGTTTGTCTGCAAAGGTGATTTGAAGGCTGGCGGACAATGGGGTTGTGGTAGGAGATTTGCCCGAGCCGACGCCCTGGGTCGCCATTTCCGGTCCGAGGCAGGTCGAATATGCATCAAGCCCTTGTTAGACGAGGAGATGATAGAACGACAACGCATCTGGCAGGAGCAACACATGCAAATGGCGGCCGCACAAAACATGGCTCAGCAACAGGTCATGATGGATCCCAATGTGTATCCAAGTATGGAGACTGGCGCCTATGGTCTACCAGCTGCGTTGATAGCACAATACCCCGCATTGGCCCAAATGAATTGGAGCCAGAACGACATGGGCAATGTGGAAGACGAGCTTAGCGGGCGTTCAAGTTTTGACGCATCTGATTACGATGAGAATGAAGAGGGCGGCTATGTCAGCGGGCCTGGAACTGGGTTCGGCGAAGGTGGAGGCCAGCAAAACTTTGGCGAAATGGGATACGCTAGTGATTATGGCGGGCGTTGATTTGTGCTGCTGTATTCCCATTCCTCATTTCATGACGAGCCTAGTGGCGTTTGGGTGGTTTGGAGTCAAAGTTGAGCCATGTATAAGTATATACATTGGGGTGTTACCTAATCCAGTCACCCTGGACATTCATATTCTTTTATTCACGAGTAAGCTGACCTTTTAGACGGCAAGTTAGATACCACTTATGGAGTTATAAATTTTAGATTCTTCCCATTCTCCGTCTGTTGTACTGCGAGTAGTCTGTAATACTCATCTTGTTTTCATAGGGGATATATTTTGAAAGCCCCTAGTACTGTCCTTCGGGCTGTCTTAGAAGATTATATATTCGGCGGGAACTTGGAATCTTTCGACAAATCAAATATCAAAGCGTGAGCGCGGTAGTCAAACCATATTGCCAGTAGATTTGACCCGCCTAAGTTCTACGTCAATTGACTGACTTACTGAATAATCATTCGGTGACCGGTAGAATGAATAAGCAGCAGTCGGGTAAACAAGAGGCCGTAGTCAACGTTTATACGTACCATATCGAGGTAATGCCCTAACCAACATATAAGTCTGAAGGATGGTAAAACTAAACGTGGCGCTAGGAATATGGACTTCAGGGGTTATTTGTATGGGAAATTCTCAAGAATCTACCCCGGATTTTCTGTTACAAGGTTAATGCTCTAGCAAAAACGATAGACAGAACTGGTCAACCGCTTAACTTGCCATATATTCATGGACTATGGCATCTTTACTGATCTGCTGTATATTTGCTGTACAAGAATTTAGCGCGGTGCTAGCCTTTATGTACTATCCTTGAGACTAGTAGATAGAGGATCCATACAGAGCCGACTTCTGGCCCAGTAATAGGATTTCTTATTCCGTACGTCGGCCCCATGCATCTATCTCCGAATGCAGGCCTATCCTAACCTATATGGAGGTAGTTCACCAGCCTCAGAACCGCTGCTTTGTAATTAACGCCGAATCTAGCAGAGATCGATGGCATCATGTGTGGTTACGAGTGGCTAGCAGGCACCCCATGACGCTTGCGAGCCCGGTCCCTTCACCTTCTACATCTGAATATATAGGCGCTTTGGTCTCGGAGTGTCTGGGAGGATTTCGGTAGATAGAAAGAACCTCGTTATTTTACAATTAACCCTGTTTGTTAAATCGTCATTTTGAAATACCACTTTCACAATCTGCCTAACTAGAAGACCAACCGATAAGCTGTGAGAAGCTCGAAACAAGATGGCCACTGTTAATAAAGCCGTCGTTCTTGTTGAAAAGGGAAAGGCTGAGATCAAGGAGCTACCCCTTCCGAAGCTCCGCGAAGGCCACGTCCTCGTCAAGGTCCGCGCCGTCGGCATCAACCCCACCGATTGGAAGGCCATCGACAATGCCGACTCCAGCAAGTTCGGCTCCCGCTCCGGGTGCGATGTTGCTGGTGAGGTCGTCGAAGTCGGTCCGGGCGTCACGAAGGACTTGAAGAAAGGTGACAGGGTTTCGGGATTCGCTTTTGGCGCGTAAGAACCCTTTCTTTCTTTCCTTCCTGCTATTTCTTTTTCCTCGAGTTTGTCTGGTACTTTCGTCCAAATATATATACCCGCATAAGAAACCAAAACATGGAGGCAAGGGGTGAAAGACGGGGTTGGTTGATTGCCTAGGGAATTGAACTCGGGTCAAGATTACGATGTAGTCAGAAATACCTAGCAATCCTCACAGAGCATGAATGCTGATTTCCTCATCTTTACAGAAGTGCGACCATTCCTGACAACGGTGGCTTCGGCGAGTATGCAGCCTTGAAAGAACATATGCTTCTCAAGACTCCAGACCACGTCACTGACGAGGAGGCGGCCACTTTCGGTGTCTCTGTTACCACGGTGGTATGTGGCTTCCTCATTTCGCCGTCTGGATTATACTACACACCACCCATTCCCTTCTCCTTACCTTTGCAAGGGGGGGGTTCTATCTCGTTGCTTTATTGAAAAAAAATCAAGGGATAGGGATAGACCGTTTACTTACACTCCATTCTACACAGGGCCAAGGTCTCTACAAGACGCTCCAGTTGCCTCTCCCCAACAATCCTGCTAAGACGCCGTTCCCAGTCTTGATCTACGGCGGAAGCACGGCGACAGGGATCTACGGTATCAAGTACGCGAAGGCCTCAGGATTAACAGTGATCGCGACGGCGTCGCCGCACAACTTCGAGCTTCTGAGATCAATCGGCGCCGACCACGTCTTCGACTACAAGTCGCCGACGATCGGGGCCGACATCCGGGCATTGACAAACAATAAGCTGAAGTATGCGTGGGACTGCACGGGGTACGGGGCGACCATCAGCGCCGCGGCCCTCAGCGACAACGAGGAAGGGGGTAAGCCGAAATACGGGACCATCATCCCCGTCAAGCGGGAGGTGCTCGAGCAGGTGAACCCAGTCGTCGACGGGCCCTATTTCACGATCGGTTATGATGCTATCGGAGAGGAGTACAACCGCTTCGGCTCCGTCTTCAAGCCGAATACGGAGGAGGTCGAGTTCGCCAGGATGTTCTGGAACTTGACCCAGGAACTGCTGCAGAGTGGCAAGTTGACACCCCTTAAACCAGAGGTCAATCGTTTCGGAAGTGGGCTTGAGGGCGTCATCAAGGGTCTTGATGAGCTGAGAAACGATCGGGTTAGCGGCACCAAGCTGGTGTACACCCTGTGAGAGCATGTGAAATTTGGTTGGAGATAAATCAAAGCTAGGCTTTCAATGCCAATGGATCATTTATATGAAAACGCGTCTAATTAGAAGCTTATAAGGAGAACCTATGTTTCATCTGCTCAAAATTACACTCGGGAACATTAAAACGGTGACTCTTTGTGGCGATTGTTATAAGTTTTATAGGTCATTCTCAATCCTCTGTCCCGTTTTATATCGTCTTCTGTTAGGCCGTCCCCTAGATCATTGAGATACCTGCCGAATTTTCCATTAACTCGTAGAACATGGTTGAGATGCGAGTAGCCCAATGGCTTATCCTTGAATTGGGCCAACTGTATTGCCGTCGTGATCTCGTTTCTGATTTCTCGTCTATTCATGTCTACCTTACTAAGATCGTCTATATGGTCCATGATGTCTTCGTAATCAATCGTTAGATCAACTTGACGCGGTTGATATTTACGCCATACCTTTCGGCGTTGGCTAACCCTAAGGTTTTCGTAATGAAGCGATAGCTGAATGCGGGACTTGAAGGCCTTATCAAATGTTCCTACATGATTGGACATTAATATGAGGATCCGTCGTGGTATTCCAGCTCGCACAGAAAGACGGACACTAGAGCGTTGCGATTAAGGTCCTTCATATCTTTTTCTTCTAGGAAGACATCGACTTCGTCTAAAAGGACGACTACATCATGTCAGCGACTCATCACCCTTCTTCGCCTAAAAGGGAGACAATTAACTTCAGAACGTGATTCGTCGAAGATGATGGCTCTCACATTATTCAACTCCCCGTCTGTGCTCTGCCGGTAGCTTACGAATCTCCTACCCCGAAGAGCCCAAAACATCCTCCCTCTCCTTTGCAACCGGTTTCGAACATCGGATGTCGCGTATTGAAGAGGAATGATCGGAAGCTGATCTATTAGGATGATTTCGCCATAGTAGCTAGCTTCGACGCCAAGTTCTAGATCATGTTTTCGCATATCAAATTTCCCGTCAAAACCTATGACCAAAATGGTACAGTTCACCCATACCACGCCTGGATCTCGTCTTGTTTATGAGCGTCCCAACCTTTTGTTATAGCTCCCTTTCGGGCATTCCAATCGTTGTACTTAAACTCGTCATTTCGTACTTGCTCAGACTCTCCATTCTCCTGGGCCCAATCTAATGCGATGCACGCTTCAGTCCTAAGTCCTGCCCTCTTGACAAGCACATCACTTGGTCGAATGAGATATCCAAACAAGTCGTTTGACACACGCCCCTTTTTCGTAAGAGATTTTGCTGAATCATGCTCGAACTATGGCTTCTTCTGATGCTTTCTTCTAACTGTACCAAGGGATAACTACTGACAGGGCTAGATCAGGTAAGATCTCTAGCAAATACAGTGCACTGTAAAACATGAAAAGATAGGGTGCTCTAAGGGGTTTTCGAGAACTAAACTTGGGGAAAAGCTATCGAAATTGAGGCACCCGGTCAACGAAGTCCTCGATGGCCTCAATCACGGTGTCTAAAATAAGCGACAGAATCTGCGATGTCGGCTCTGGTATTCGGTACGCACCGTCCTTTCTCTCGACCTTAGAGCGGTCTTGAGGAGGACGTGCGTCGTACACCTTGATGATTGCGAAGGCTATATCCGGATGTTGATCTAAATAACTCTTGAAAGTTCCGTATTTGGACTGTTTGACCTCAGAATTATCACACTGTCGCCTGGCTCCCAATGAGGTTCATCAAGGTAATTTTTTTTTTCAATACAATAGAATGTCTTGTAAGTGGTAGCCGGTTTGGCGGATTTGTGCAGGGAACTTGTGCTCCTTGTGCAATCGTCACATCCTGTCATTCTTGCGCCGGAGCCTCTCAAGCTCTAGATACCCGAAGTGCGGAGGTGTCGTCAAATGGGTCATCACTATATCTCACACGCATTACCTAGATGTTCCTATTCGTGTCTGACGTCTCGCTTTCCACAGATGGGCCTTGATCTCTACGTCTATTCCGAATCGGTCCTTTCATTCGGCCCTTGTGGTCTCTGTCATTTGAAACGCTTGCAGCGTCCGTGTCCCATTCGTCCTCAACAGTGGTGCGTCTTCCTCGCGGCGATGATCGGACTCTTATCCGTACCCCCCGAGTGTGCCGTATCTCCCGGCTTCGGCTTCGGCTGCGGGGCTGCCAGGGATCATCAATATCTCCTGATGATTCGATGCTGCGAGAGAAATCCGTGGCTAGTGGAGCATACGGCACCTACTGTAGGATGCCGGCCGAGTGAGTTGCAAACTTGGCTTGGGGGAAACCCATTGCACCAACCTGACTGCCACTTGCATCCGCATCAGCACTAGGGTCGATCATATTGAGCTTAGTGTCAGCATTATCAAATGAAAATCCAAGCGAAAACACGCCCACGGACAAGCCCTATCGCCATCGTTTCAAGGCATCTCAAAGTTCAAGTTCTAGTAGTTAGAGGAAGGTTCTGCGCTGATCATGGTCAAAGAGGATTATAGCACTCGCGAATTCATAACAACCCTGTCTATAAACGCAGTGAAAGCTCTTCGCCAGCATCAACTTCCTGTTGCTTGGATCCTGAAATCGCCTCTGCGGACCTCAGAGCAGGGTATGTCTACGTTCGAGTTCATGCAAAACTTAACACATCAGGTCTTGCGTCTCAATTTATCTCTACATACGGAAAATTCGCTAGCGGTTCTGCATATGGTGATCAATATTGAAGTAATCAACGTTCGTTTGGTCCACACCAACAACGGCTTTTCTTGGTTGTTGCCCCTGGTGGTGACAGGCGTTCAGTGGCCAGGCACATTTGGTGTGTATCGAGTTAGGTTAACGATATTTCTGCAATATGCGCTAACTGACCAGCACGAATTCAGAATATTATCGACTTGTTGATCCATGTTGTCGCCTGACTGTTGAAACCTTTATAACAATTACAGGTTACGATACTTACGATGGGTAGGCAGATATATATGCACGAAGCTCAACTACGAAGCAAATATATACAACACCAGTGTTATTATTATGTAGAGATTCCCATCTGACTTCCGTAGGAGCAAGCATGTAACCTTGCAAGTTTTAATGACATATATATGCGATGGGCGCTATCACGTAAAAGCGCTGTCCCCCAGCTAGCGTTTGCTCCGCCTTCTTTTACTTCTTTTCAATGAAACTCACTTGATCATCCTCTTATCACCTTCGTACAGCGGGAGGCTACTGCCCGACTTCTTATTTATCATCCCCCTTGAGACGTCCGCCCGCAGATTCCACGCCTTAATACTGCTTCTGCCGGTCTTGCATCAATTGGTGATGCCGGCCGTCAGGCGGGGAGTCGACCCTCTTCTACTGGTGCAGCTGCCCGAACGCCGGCTTGTATTACTACGGATTCTTGTGCTCCGGGTGCTCGTACTTAGCCTGGCCGAAGTTCGTCGAGTGCACTTCAGTGCCGGGTTGAGCCACGGGTTTGCCGTCACGCTGCGGAATGAGGAAGTATGCTAGCGCTGAGACACCTACGAGGGCGGCGATGACACTAGGGTGGTAATTAGTCGGGCACAAGCGTAGGAAGGGAGGTTTGACGGCCTAAGAGGCAGGATCGATGCTACCCTGAAAGGTATTTACGAACAGTGGTCTGTTGTTGTTGCCGTCTTGCGGCAGGGGAGGCCTCTCGGAGGCATAGGTTCGTCTCAGAGGTTGCGAAACCCGTGTTGGCGCAAGCCCATTACGCGATGCTCTGCAAGCGTATGATCGGATGAAGGTATTTGCGGTAGGTGACGACCACATATTTTCTGCTATTGCCAGGTCTTGTTTCAATGATGCCTAGTTTTTTTCCAGCTGTCATTGGGTAGGTGGAAGGCTTTTCAGAAACCAATGGCCACAGACTAGCAGTCCTTTGGACTTATACAAGAGGGACGTATGACCTACCTATGACGCTGTGAGTCTTTGAGAGCACCATATGTACCTAGGGAACCTTAAATAGGTAGACAAGGGATAGTCAAGCGCCATGAAGTCATACAACTATCCTAGTAAGACGTTGTAGGTCACAATTAGGGCGGACCTTTCACTGATCTAATGTGCGACTCACATTGGCTGTTGAGTTTTTGTAAGATCGCTAAATAGTCGATAGACTAGCCGGGCCAAATACGGTGAGAAGGACTCGTGGAATCAACGGTTTTATGAGGAGCCTGAGACAGCATTGAACTTTCGAGACTGGGTTCTACACAATTCGTGTGTTTGCTGTAGAGAAGGTGTATGTTATGAAGGGTACAGCTCCCCGTGGAGGTCCCACGTGTTGTTGGTAGTCCTTGTGATAAGGGGCCTGCATATGTTTCGCAGAGCTCGCGATTGGGATAGCAACGATATAAGCGGTATTAGATTTCAAGTTTTATGGCCTGAATTGTCTGCGGCGCAAACTCTCTGGCGGCCCTTGGGGGTGACTATAAAGCTTATAGAGGAGGGAAAGGCTAACACAAGCTGGATGGCAGGGGTAGGAGTTATCGTTTGATGAGGCTTAAGTTCGTGTTGCACTCTGAGCCACCTTGTTGCACAGCTCGCAGCTAGACGTACTCGGCTGCTGGCTCACAATACTCCAACCTTGACTTACTACGGAGAACAAGGAATAAGCTATACATGCCTGACCGACATGAGCCCTATAACCTTCGATCAGCAATCACCTCATACATTAAGGTGGTTTATCTCTACCGGGTCATGTCGAGGCTTAATGGTCCGGACAATGAGGCTTCGTACAACTAGCCTCATCCAGCCTTGTCTGCTGGTTCGGCTGTCCCGCTTAGGTATTGTACTGTACTGTGAGTGTGCTTCGCCCAGCTGCGGAGTTATGATCATGACTCATCAGGTTTGCTCTTGCGTGTCTGTAAAGCATATCGTGCTTCACCGGACACACCTGTATAAACTCTCGCTTGGATGTTTAAGGACAATCACTACGTAAATATGCTCACTGTACGTGGATGTGAACATAATCGTGATGTGGTTGGATTTGATGTAGTGGATGCCAAGATCATCACATAGCTGGTAGCGCTTTCACAATGTCATGGTCAGCCCCCGTGTGTAGGCACGAGGCAATGGCAGCCATCGGAAGATATACAAACGGTAACTGGTCTCTATGCCGGCTTATAGGCATACCTAGGAGGATGATAAGTGAGGCATTTCAAGTTGTGATGGCCTAATGCGCAACTCTCGCCGTCTCGTAGCTGATGGCGCATCTCGGACGTCCGACTAACTACTCTGTAATGACCGCGTAGTAAACATAAAATAGGTAAATGTCCGGCGAAAGAATCGGCAGGGATGGCTATTGCGATGCCGGGAATATGGACGAGATTATGCGTCAATGCTCCCGCCGTTATTTGGTCGGACAAACCAACCGAGTCCAATAAAGATTGATGCGGGAGAAAATTTTCATGATGGCAAATCAATGACCATGCATTCTTCTTAAGCCGTTGTAAAACACCATTGCGCCGTTTCCTGTCCGTTGGGGTGTAATAAGGCTCGCCCGCCTTTGCTCATACCATTTTGCTGGAAGTGTTATGTATGTTGAAGCGGTGAAGGCCTCGCGATGCCGTTTTGGGTACAATGTTGTGGGATCGCGCATGGAAGATCCGCGCGTACCACTCCGCCATTGGTCGCTAGCCAGCGATTTCCGTCTGACCTGACTACATTAGTTGCCTAAAACAGGATGCGGACGAGGGCAGAGGGGTGTCGATATAGATACATTAGCTGCCGCTGATGCAGAATGCGAGTGTATCCGTTGCGGAAAGGCTAATGACAAGTAAATGTAGGTAGGGTTCGAACACATCAGACATTACTTTGTTTTCTTGAGGGGACGGGAACATGGCTGCAGCCAGCGAGTAATAGGGTCTGGCTGCACGTGTCGATGGCAATGCCGCTATTATAGTGCTTACAGTGCAAGCAATTGATTGTATACAGCTTGGTATATGCCTTGGAGAGAGCAACATAGTATGCATCTGGCATGCGTTAGTCTGATGGGGTCCCAACGACGTGGAAGAATAGTAGCGCAACAGACAAGGAGCCGATACCAAGCTAACCGGCGCATGGCTGCCCATCTGTCATGTATCGATACCTATCCATGCTGCGGCCCATCCTGGTGAACACCAATCGTCTCTAGAGAATACCTACAGTAAAAGTGGATGAGCAACTTTTTGTTGTTGTTGTTGTTATGATGCGTAAATAAGGGCTATCACCACATTCCGTCATCTCGCTGTGGTAGTATATCTTCAATACTACCATAATATATGGGTTTCTAGTGTAATACAAGATTTGATAAGGGCATGAACATGAGCAGGGGTTGGATACACAACATACCTGTAATATCATCATCTGGTCTAGCGGAAAAGCTGGTGGAAAAGAAAGGAGGGGCAACTGATGAAGACCCGAACGTTGCCAAAAGGACATATTGGCGGCCGGGGGGGGGGGCCGGTCTGGGTTAGGTACTCAAAGTCTTAAAGTAGGCTACTTAGGGATGTGGTGTAATAAGTATGGTACTTATAAGAAATGGGTTCCTCGAGCCTTTTCCTCCTACATGTAGTGTAGAAGCGAAAGTGAAAGTGATTTAAATGTTCTTACCGCATACACATGTCGTAAGATTATCCTCTTTTCCGAAGGAGTTGGGAGGATGCAAGATAGTGTTTGGAGAGGGACAGTTGTAGCCGTCACAGACATCATAGCATCTCCCGAAGATCCTGAACCCTCCGCAAGATGACCCACACAAGCTTCGACTTAACAAGTGACTCGGTACGGTCCGATTCGTCCACTGAACCATCATCGTTATTATTATCATTACGACAATTATCACCGCTGTTAAAATCATAGCACATTACGGTAGCCCAAAGGCTACATTTCGGATATTGATTGTTAGTACTCGGAAATTGAAAAAATATAAAATCTTATTACAGCGTTGCTTATATGTAACGCAACCAATATGCTGTAGGCAGGGTGGAATATGTATGTATCTGGTGACCCACAAAATAATAGCCTATGAAACCAAAGTCAACCCTTGGCCGGTACCCCCTTGGCCCCCTTGGCCCCTTCTGCCCCCCCCTCCCGTCCCCTCCTTCTGCCCATTTCTGGACGGCCCCACTGGTACATGGCATCACCGTCGGACCAATGAATTCTTGGACCAGCCATCCAAGTTAATTCAGCAAAACACCAATTTTGCCCTATCAATCCACACCCTCTCGCACATCTCGCTCTGAATCCCATCTCCACCTCTCACAGCTCACAATCGCCCTCGGTTCCCTTCTGGCCAGATGACCCTGCAGCCCAGGCGTGCCAGTCCTCACGCGGCAACACTCCATTACAGCAGTACGCACGCAACCTACATAAGCCCGATACCTCCTGTCCTATCAACCCGTCCTGCTCCAAGCTTGTACTCTTTTAGAACCAAATCGAGAGCCCGACCTGCAGCAAGTGCCGCATCATTCTGCATCTGCAGTGAAAGGGGAACTTAACGAGTCGGTGTAAAGGCCCGTCACCCTACATCGGTAGCCTTTGACGACGTCCAATTGACACCCCTTGGTTTCTTTTCTTTACCTTGGCGCGACGAAAGGGTTTTAACGGGGTAGTAAAAGATAATACCATCGTATACGCAAAAGCCTACAACTCAGATTGCTCGCATTAACATCCTTTCGCGACGTGGATTGCAACTTCGAGCTTGCTATCTACCTTTGTCTCTACCCGGTCGGACTGGACGATATTCCCCTGACTCTATCTCTCTTCAAGCCAACTTTCGCACTACTCGTCGAAGGCGATACTGCAGCGTCCATGATTTTCATACCCGTTGTCGACCAGTCGAGCCTCATCTCTCAAAATGGCTGCCGCCGCTATTACGGGTTTCTGTGTAACCGGGACAAAGAGCGAATCTTGGTGGTCAACGACCCTGTCTTCCACGACTCTGACACCTCAGTGGGTTGAGCTCGAGCTAGACACACGCCTAAGGCTTATCTCGCAGCTTTGGCTTTTACAAAGAACACATGTGAGCAGTCCGTTCAGCGTCTTTATAATATCCACCACGTGAAAGCGATTTACTCTCAATAAATGCCCAAGCGGAAGGATGGCGTTGAACTTCCGAATTACCGTTGCGGATTCGTCTGGACTCTGATTAGGAAACTTGCTTGTTCCCCCCCTGGCCTTGCTCGAGCTCGAAGCTAATATACATGCGAATTGCAATCAGAAATCCAATCAAGCAAATCAGCTTCGATGCGCTGTTGCCCACAAACCACTAACAATACCCGATCCCACACCGAAGCGATCGAGGCGATTACCCGGTCCCCGCGATAAGGAATTGTTGGTGTTTGAAGATCCAGTTGACCCTACCCGAGCCGATGAACGTGCCCAACAGCGAGATCTTAACCCGTCCGAGACAGAAGGTTGTCCTCCCCCGCCGCCGCCAGATCCACCACAACATCGAGCTCGTCGAAAAGATTCTTTATTTAATCCTTTAATTCCTGAATCCTATTGCGATTTCTCCTCCGAAGATGGCTTTATCCAGCATGCCAAGAAGAAGAAAAAGGCAACTCAACCCTTGAGCTTCAATGAGTCAGAGAAAAAGGATGATGGTGGAGCAGGTGATGGTGGTGATGGTGGTGCCGGTGGTGGCGGCGAACAGAATGGCGATGCTGGCCAGACTGGCGGCGATGGTGCAGGCAACGGAGACGGCGACGACAAGAAGGACGACAAGAAGGACGGTGCCGGCGACCCGGCCCCCGAAGACGATTGGGGGGTTTTCGCAACTGTCGGTAAAAAGAAGAAGAAGGGTAACGCGGACCTGTTGGAACCTTCAACCAAGTTTGACGCATTCGATGATATTAAACTGGATGATACCGCACCGCCTCTTGACATCAACTTTGGCAGCAGTGCGGCAGACACCAAGACCAATTCGTTCAGTACGTGGGGATCCAGCTGGAATACTGGCACAACGTTCGACTGGTCTGGTACCAAGGCAGCTGACAAGACCGAAGACAAAGAGGAGAAGAAAGATGATGTAGATGTCGACCCTTGGAGCATCAACCGGCCCAAACCTAAAAAGAAGAATAAGACGACATTCGGTTTCGGCGATTTCGATGAAGCGGAAGAAGGAAAGACTGAAGAAGCCTTGATCCCAGAAAACAAGCCTGAAGAGAAGAAGGAAGACGACTTTGGCTTTGGTTTTGTCACCGCCGGAAAGAAAGATAAGAAGAAGAAGAAAAGTATTTGGGACCCTGAACCCGAGGAGAAGCAGGACCCACCCGCCGAAACTCAAGACTTCGGATCCGCCGCTGCTAACGACGACTGGGGGAGTAGTTGGGGTGCTGCCACCAAGAAGAAGAACAAAAAGGGCGCAGCTACATTACTAAATCCCGAGCCAGAGCCGGAACCACCGAGAGCCCCGACGCCCGATCTAGCTGCGCAAGAGGCAGAAGCCGCAGCAGCGGAAGCGGTACGCGTAGCTGAAGAACAAGCCGCGCGGGAGGCTGAAGAAACAGCAGCAGCGGATGCAGAAGAACTTGAATCTCTTAAAGCCAAGGCCAAAGCCTCAAAGAAAAAGAAGCTTTCTTCAAAAGACCAAAAACGATTCGACGAGCTTACCGAGAAGATCAACGCTCGCACCGCTGCTGCAGAAGCTGAGAGAGCAGCCAACAATGAAGATGCGCAAGTCGCGACCGAGGCTGAAATACAAACTGCTACAGAAGATTTCTGGGGCACTGCAGACACGAAGGACAAGAAAAGTAAGGGCATCCTCGATGGAATCACGGAGTCGGAGTCTCCCGCGCCTGTGCTAGACCCTCCTAAAGAAGACGATTCCTGGGGAGGTGGGTGGGGTTTGACTAATAAGAAAGACAAGAAGAAAAAGAAAGGCGGGATCGAAGAGGTCAAGGAGCCTGACCCGCCTGTCCCCGAAACTAGCCCGGAGTCTGCTGCAGCAGACGAGGGGGGCTGGGGCTGGGGGTTTGCTAAAAAGGATGACCAGAAAAAAGGCGAACTTCAGCCAACCCCTGAACCTGAGCTAGAGCCAGTCGCGCAGCCTGAGAAAAAGGAGGAGGAAGACTTCTTCTCTTTCGGCACTTCTAAGAAAGACAAGAAGAAGAAGAAGAAAGGTGTCCTCGAAGCAGATCCTCCTAAAGAACCTGACCCAGTACCTGAGCCTGTTAAGGAAGAAAAACCCGCCGAGGACGATTTCTGGAACAGCTTAGGCACCGCTTCCAAGAAGGATAATGATCCGCCTGCTCAGAATGACGACATGTGGGGATTTTCGACTTCGAAGAAGGACAAGAAGAAGAAAAAGGGGATGCTCGAGGAAGAACCCATCAAGGAACCAGAACCAGAACCCGCCCCTGCACCAGAACCGGAACCGGAACCCGTAATTGAAGAGCCGAGTAGTGCCTGGAGCTTCTGGGGAGCCTCAAAGAAAACTAGTAAGAAGACCAATGATCAACCACCACCGGAGCCAGTTCCCGCAACTCAAAATAATAACGATGACTGGATGAATTGGGACAAAAAGGATAAAAAGAAGGGTAAGACGTCAACAGCACTGGTTCAATTGGACAAGGAACTCGAGCCCGAACCGGCACCAACTGTGGTCCCTGAAGCCGGCAAAACTGGTGACGGCGACGATCTCTGGGACACTTTTGGCACTGGCAAGACTAAGAAGAAGAAGAATGCTGACGGCAGTCTAATTCCAGACTCCATTGAAGAGCCCCGAGATGACGATACTTGGGGCCTGACAACTTCGAAGAAAGATAAGAAGAAGAAAGGCAGCAAGGACGCTCCTGTCGAGATCGAGAACGGATCCCATCTCGACGGTGTCAAGCCCGATTCTGTGGAAGAGAGTAAGAATGGAGATGACGGCTGGGGCTGGGGTACTTCAAAGAAAGACAAGAAGAAATCACCTCCGCCGGCGCCCACACCACCTTCTCTGGACATGGACGAAGCTGACCCAGGAATGGGAGCGAACGTTTGGGATGAGCCCCAAGCTGGAGGCGAGGAGGACGATGCTGCTGCCGCACTGGCTGCTGAGATTGCCGCTGAAGAGGAGGAACTATCCGTCTTGACAACCAAAAATCTGAAAAAGAGACTTAAGGGGTCAAACCTGAAACGGTTCGAAGAGTTACAAAATAACGCCAACCGCCGAGCTGAAGAGGCCGCCGCCAAGGAAGCTGAGGAGCAAACACGGCAAGCAGCTGAGGAAA
The DNA here is from genome assembly GCA_023159215.1 of Xylariaceae sp. AK1471. Lineage (NCBI taxonomy): Eukaryota > Fungi > Ascomycota > Sordariomycetes > Xylariales > Xylariaceae > Xylariaceae sp. AK1471. The sequence goes on along the minus strand of JAJKLI010000013.1, from coordinate 278,584 downwards.
ACGCTGCCGCCGAAGCTATGGAGGTCGAAGAAACCGCCGCCGCCGCCGAGGCGCTCGAGGCCGAACGGGAAGCTGCGATTGAAGCGCTTAAGGCCGAAATCGCAGCGGAAGAAGTGGAGCTCGAGACACTTACAGCTAAAGCTAAAGCTTCGAAGAAAAAGAAGCTAACTACAAAAGATCAAAGACGGTTTGATGAGCTTACCGAAAGGGCTAGGGCGCGTGCCGCTGCTACAGAAGCCGATATTGCAGCCGATAATGGAGATGCACAAGCCGCGATCGAGGCCGAATTACAAGCTACACGCGAAGTCGAAGAGCAGGCAGCGCGGGAAGCCGAAGCAGCGCGAGAAGCAGAAGCAGCGCAAGAAGCAGAAGCAGAAGCAGCGCGCGTAGCTGACGAACAGGCTGCGCGTGAAGCTGAAGAAACAGCAGCAGCGGATGCAGAAGAACTTGAGTCTCTTAAAGCCAAGGCCAAAGCCTCAAAGAAAAAGAAGCTTTCTTCAAAAGACCAAAAACGATTCGACGAGCTTACTGAAATCATCAACGCTCGTGCAAATAGTGCGGATGCTGATGGTGGGGATGTACAAGCTGTGATCGAAGCCCAGGAGCAAGCTGCACGCGAAGCTGAAGAGCTGGCTGTACGCCAATCGGAAGAACAGGCCGCACGTGAGGCCGAGGAACAGGCTGCACGTGAAGCGGAAGAGCAGGCCGCTCGTGAAGCTGAGGAGCAGGCCGCTCGTGAAGCTGAAGAACGAGCCACACGCGAAGCAGACAAAGCAGACGAAGCTGCAGAGGAGGCAGAGCTCGAGGCTCTTAAGGCGAAGGCGAAGGCCTCGAAGAAAAAGAAGCTAACCACAAAAGACCAAATACGCTTTGACGAACTTACCGAAATCATCAACGCTCGTACAGTAGTGGCCGCTCCTACAGAAGCTGACGATGAGGGTGCACAAGCTGCAATTGAAGCAGCAGAACAGGCCGCCAGAGAGGCCGAAGAACAGGCTGCACGCGAAGAGGAGGAGCAGGCCGCTCGCGAGGCTGTAGCAGCAGCAGCTAAAGAAGCAGTAGCACAGGAAGAGGAAGAACTTGAAGCTCTTAAAGCTAAGGCTAATGCGTCGAAGAAAAAGAAGCTAAGTACAAAAGACCAAAGACGATTTGATGAACTTACCGAAATCATCAACGCTCGTACGGTAGCGGTCGATCCAGAAGCTAGCGATGAGGGTGCACAAGCCGTGATTGAAGCAGCAGAGCAAGCTGCCCGAGAAGCTGAAGAAGCTGCTGTATGGGAGGCCGAAGCACGGGCCGTGCGTGAAGCAGAAGAAGCAGCCCAAGCTGCACGAGAAGCAGAAGAAGCTCAAGCTGCACGCGAGGCTGAGGAAGAGGCTGAGCGCGAGCGACAGGAGGCCGAAGTGGCTGCATCTTCCAAGAAAAAGTCGAAGAAGAGCTCCAAATCCGATGACAAGAAATCCAAGCCGAGCAGCAAGGACAAGAAGAAGAACGACGACGACGATTTAGATCTTGACAATGTGGACCTGACAGCCGAGCAGGCGGACGAAATCCTTTCAGGCCTAGCGCCGCCGAAGAAGCCCAAAGATGATGACCCCTTCGCATTCTGGGGTGCCAAGCCCACCCCGAAGAGCTCACTCCCTGAAGCGGTAAGCACCTCTCAACCCCAGCACTCGGCAGCAACCGAGATTAGATTTGCTGAGTCACCCAAGGTTCTGGAAGATGCCACCATCAATTGGGCCGCGCCAGCTCCTTCGAGGGCCATCAACGACGATTGGATGCCGAAGAAGAAGGTTAAGGGAAGCAAGCTCGCCGAGAAGCTCAAGAAGTTTGAGTCAGCAGCACAAGATGATTTCGAGGGTGACCTAATCGACGTGCTCCCTGAAGCACCAGCGCCGCCACCGCCACCACCCGAGCCTAGCCCACCATGGCTCCAGGGGCATACGCCCCAGAGAGATAAGGGCAACCTTCCCGGCAGTTTCCCTACGGACGACGAAGAATTTCATGAAGCCGCTGAATTTCATGAAGAAGAGGACGAAAACGAAATCATTGAAATCATCGACATGGCACCTCCCGCGGAGAAGAAACCGAGGAAGAGCAAGAAAAGCAAACCAAAGGACGTCGTGGACCATGAAGGCGAAGATGAAATCATTGAGATCATCGACCTCTCCCCGCCCATAGAAAAGAAGCCTAAGGGCAAGAAGAGCAAACCTAGGGACGATGCGCTTCCTCCTATACCACCCGCCGTACCCCCACCCCCTCCTGCAGTACCCGACGCACCGCCGACACCTCCTCCTGAGGTCAAATCTTCAAAGAAAGAACGAGCCAAAATAAATCGTGATGGTAGCGCGTCATGGGGTATGTGGTCGGCTTCGGCCACGCCACAGAAGGAGGAGAAGAAGTCTTCAAAACCCAGATCCGAAAACAAGAAGCCAAAGAAAGAGATACGAGAGAAAGTATCTTCCAAGGGTTCAGGCTCAGACAAAGCAGAGCGACAAGATAAGAAGGCTGCGCCGACTTCGAAGTCGCGTATGAACAGCCTGTTCCAAAGCACACCCCCTCTTTCGCGCTCCATGTCAACGCGCGACAAGCGCTCGAGCAAATCGACCTCGAGACGCTATTCCGTTGATATGAGCGGTGGGCTCACATCACCTCCACCCGAAGAGATGCCCGAGATGACTTCGAAGGCAGCACGACTTCTTGGAGTAGACAAGAACCGCAGTCGGAGAAGCTCAAAGAATCGTGCTGCTGCAGAAGAGGATGACATCGTCATGGTTGGGGCCCGTGATCTTGCGCCAAGCCCTGATAAGTCAGCGCGCAAGCGATCAAAGGTAAAGAGGGTCCATGATTGTTCAAGCCATAGTCTTACTGACTCGAAACAGACCAAGCCAGATGATGATATTGTGATGGTCGATGCGGGTGGCCCCGCTGACGCGACGCCTTTGAAGCGGTCCAACTCCAGTGCCAAGAAGGCTATTTCTGGCCTTTTCGGTGGTCTCATGTCTTCGACCCCTCGTTCCGATCTCCGCCCTGAGCCCCGGCGTCGAAGCACATATCATACAACCGACGATGAGGGAAGGCCCGATAAGAGAGCACGGCGTACACGGGGAATGAGTAATGTCGAGCCGGAAATCGACGCTGATCGTGAAGCCCGCCGCGCCGCCCGCCGAGCAAAGAAAGAACAAGAAAAGGCCGAAGAGGCCCGGCGTGCCAAAGGTGAAACTCGCCGTGAAAAGCGCAGGCGCCAAGAAGAAGAAGAGGATGTGCGCAGACAAGAAGAGCGCGAAGCTCGACGGGCGGAACGTAGGGCTCAACGTGAACGTGAAGCCCAGCGGCTTGCAAACGAAGAGGCAGAGGCGAAGGAGGCCGAGAGGGCGGAACGTCGCCGCCTCCGCAGGCTCGAAAAAGAAGCCGCTGCTGAGGAAGCAGAAGGAGAAGCTCGTCGGGCTGCCCGGGCTGAGCGACGACGTTCGCGACAAGCAGATGCCGACGAAGATGACGGGGAGCGCCGACGAAGACGCGAGGCCAGGCAAGGTGAAAGGTCTAGTCGTCACCGGTCTATACCTGTAGATGATTATTTTTCTCCCCGAGAAAGGTCTTCTAAGAACCAGCAGACGCCGGTGTGGCCACATTCGGGTACTAGCTCGTGGGTGAAGGAGCATTCAGACGCAGGCCCGCCCCCCGATGATGGGCCGATGACAGATGCTCCTCCAGCCGCCGATGACGAGGAAGCCCGACGGGCCGCCCGCCGAGCTGCCCGCCGGCGGGAGAAGTACGGCGACATGGACGGAGAGTACGAGGACGACCAGAGACGGCGGCGCGCACGACGCGAAGAGCGTGAGCGCCGAGAGCGTCGGATGGGTGAGTCAGATGGTAGCGGAGAAAAGGCACAGCGGGAATCGCTATTCATGGATACGACACCTCGAAGCAGTTGGTGGAGGAAACTTACGGGATCGTGAGAGCTGCCCAGCACAAACTCGTCGGCCGGGACATGGTATGCTTGTGTCTATATTTGGTGAAGAGAACGTGTTTTGCTCGGCGCGTGTATTATGCTTTTGGGTCGGGATTGCATATATACCCCTTTGGACATTTTTGCAGGCGTAGCGTTAGGCTGCTTGGTCAGCAAGCCGTCCGTTGGGTACGATAGTCTTGTCTGATGGAGCATATGTGCCTAGGCATTATTCACTGTATGAAGTTGCATTTGTGCGTTTGTGGTGTATTGGGCGTGTGTATTATGTCTCTGTGGCATAGCGAGGATGAGTGAGTGATGTTCGTGCGGGTGTGCTGGAACTACCCATAGAAAGCGAGCGGGAGTGTCATACACTTATTTTAAAGTCGGGCAATCCAGTTGGTGAATATATTGAACCGTTCTCTATAACTGATCCATTTCCCTCGGCAACCTCCATATGATATGATATGTACCAGCTAATATTTTATATTTCTTATGATTGGATATCAGTTCTTAATGGACAACCAAACTGCTGAATATTTGTATATTTGTTATTACGCTGCCTTTGCCTGTTGTTGTCTTTGTCAGGGTGTTGGACCTGAGCTTCCACATTGGAAAAAGGTTAATGAAGGTGTGGTACGTAAAGCTGTCTTTCTCTTATGTAATTGGATTCATTGTACGCATAAGATACTTTTGGTAGACAAGGTAAAGTACCTAGGTAGGTACGGCTTACCCATTCATAAGTATTGCAAGAAGACTAGTACCTAGGTAGGTGAGGAGCCGAGCCTGCCGGTGCTTGCCTCAGACATCGTTGTTTACGTGCGTGCGTGCGTGCCTGCGTGTCTGCGTGCCTGCTTGTTTGCGTGCCTGCCTTAGCATAACAACGCAGCCCAGCTTCCTAACCAAGGGAAGGAGGAGTTAAGTACTTATATAGTGAAATACGAAGGCAGGTAGACAACAAACAAACAAACACAGTGGCCTTGGTGTAGTAGTAGTTAACTTATTTCCCTCCCCAGGAAAAGTCCCGGGTGCAAGTCCCGGTCAAGGCACTCAACTTTTTTAGTTTGTTTTTTTAATCTTTAACATACTTTTTGCCTTTCCTCAAGTTCCTAAATCTCGATCTAGGTAGGCCTTCGGCGTAACCGCACACTACCTTTTTTCCTTTTCGATTTTCTCTATCTAGATAAATATAGAATGTGGCTAGGTTCATACCGTCCTCAGTTTGACCTCGGGCGCTGGGACAGTCAAGAGTTATCTTCCTTTTTTTTGGGGTCTAATCTATGGACTTAACTACCACTAATTGATCTTGGTGATGCACAAGTAACCCAAATTTCCATGCCATCACTTTCCCCTGCCTCAGCTTGCATGTAAGATTTTACTGATCTGGTCTGTCGAGTGGGCGAAGAGGAGGGCTCGAAAGGAGGCCGGCTGGGGGGGAAACGATGAGTACTAGGAGAGTAGAATAGAGGTAAATGAAAAGACAGAACGAGGAGGTATTGCTACGATATCCTACTCTTTCCAACTACGATACAATGACAATCAAGCTTCTTATATCCAATGACTATGATAACAGGCCTATCGCAGTTTCTGGCTGGTTCACCCGGACCATTTCACTAGTAGGCATTATTCCGACACGACGTTTTGGCTACAACCTCCAAACAATCAACATCATCCACCCCGCCATTTCTCCTGGAGGTTCGCTTCTTTGTTGAATACCTTAATAATCCCATCATTCATGATGCGCAACAGCCGCCGTCTAGACCCAAGCCACAAACACCTACCCCTTGTGGCGGCGGGCCGTTTCGTAGTACTATCAGCCTCACTAAAGTAACAGGGAAAATAAGCCTCCGTCTTTGTTCTCAATTCACGACAAGTGTATGTGGCTTGCTAGTACGGATTGCCAGTAAACAGAGTGATCCAAACTAATATTCATGTGTTCGACACATTCCAGAACAATATCTGCCTCATCAATAACTCAGAGTCTGGCTAGAGCCCCCCTTGTACGCCGCAAGGGACATGGGAGGTTGTGTTCAGAAACGGCCTTCCCATGTCGCATATATATAAGGCTTAGTTCCAACAACGCTTTTCTAAAGAAGCTGGAAGCCTCTCCATCCTCAGCCTGCAATACACAGGCTAATACTCTCTGATACCTATCATTCCCATTCACATAAATGATATGATATGTGCTCAATATCCCCCTAGTTGAAACTCTCCAAAGTCAAATGCCAAGAAACTAGCTAGTATATAACAGCCACGCAGGGCCACGCTACCATTTCCAACACAGACCCAACAACACCTTCGCCATACCGGATTCGAGACACATCACAGGCCCCGTGTGCCGTAGCCAGGTAATCAATCAAGTGAGCAACGGAAGCAGTAAGCTGTGTAATCAAGTATGCCCCTGTTCTCCAGGTATATACAGCCCTGGCCATATCCGAATCACCCACCCAAGTAGTATCCAAACGTGTCCGACCAATATGCAAGACGAAAGGGTTTAAGCAAGATCATATACATTTAGAAGAAGTGTGAGGAGCTGAAAAAATTTATGTGCCAGGCTGTTTTCGTCTTCCCTCCTTAAACCTGCTTTCACCGATTCACCACAGAGATCGACAAAATCTGCGAGTATGATTTACGAAAGCACACAAGAGAGAGTGGCATCCTGCTGTTACTAGTCATACATAAGAATCACGCCTTACCACTCGTACGAGTAAGATTTCAACTAGGACAAGAAGACACCGATAGGGAAAGTAACGACTCTGGGAAGGAGCAAGAAAGCAACTATAGAGAGACGGCCCGTACAGAGTGACAGTGGCAGCGGACGAGAATAAATAGTCGCATATCTCTCCCTGCTTATACGTAAGAATGGGATAGTTCACGACGCCCTACACATAGTCTAAATCGCTCGTATCATATGTACGTTATTAAGACGCAAATAGAACAAACGAGATTAGTTCTCGCTGTCTTTCTACGCCGTTTAGATTGAGGTATATAGAGTCGGGGATGGTAGTTTAGATTTACCCTTCATTCAAGGAGGAGTCATCGATAATTTCTGAAAGGATATTCCTGATTTCCATACTAATAAACAGTCCGACCAACGCCGTTCCACCCGTTTATTGGTAAGCCGGCTATTACGGTAGTGTCGACCACTGCAATGATCAGCGAGGCACGGTTATGCCTTGATTCAATCCAATCCATTGGAATACCGCGAACGCCCAATGCAGTATCGTATTACAGTGTAATCGACAGTGGTGGCAATCCAATGCCATAGCCCACAACAAGTATCGCCAGCCAACCCCTTCTTAGGCATCATCGACAGGTATTCAAGACAAAGCATAACGATGGCAAGAGGAGACTTCCCCTGGAAAACAGATTCCTTTTCACAATCCTGGTATGCTTGCTCCTAGGAAACGCCATTCCCCAATTCACTTATCCCTGAACTGAAACAAAACACGTCGTCCCCTTGCAGTCGTTAAGAAATATTTCGTAGCGCATTTCCAATCGAATAAAAATATAGTATACTCCTCTACCAAGCCGAATGCAGTCGAGTTTATGGCTCTAGGGGCATAGATGGAAGATATCGTGTAACGTGTATACTGGTACTATACCGGGTGGGGTTCATAGGAGAGGGAGTAACGCAGGACAGGCCTCGCTATTCTTGTTCTGTGTCGCTTCCCTCGTCTTCGGAACTTTCGAGAGGACCATATTTGGCCCTATATTTTTCAAGTTCTGACATTTGTGCGGCAACCTGGCTAAGAATGTCTGCCATCGGTGCGCGCAAATCTTCTAGCTGCTTGATATGACCTCCGCCCATGGCGGTGTGTCGCAGAGCCAAGGTTGAGATGCAAGTCTGAAGCAAACTATTAGCAAATCGTCGGGGTCACTTGGGAATTTAGAACTTACTTCGATACGGCTCACTTGGTGCTCCATGAAATTGAACAGGAAACGGTCTGTGACCTCACCACCACGCTGCTTCATACGCTCGAGGAGCTCGGTTTCAGGAGGCTGCAAGCCCCTCCCCGACATCTCCTCCAAAGAGCTGCAAAGCATCTCTAGGCGTAAACTAACTTTCCATAGAGACCAAATCATCTCCGGGTCGATGCCAAGTTCACTCCCAGCCACAAGACGTGCAGGCTGGTCGACCACACCGGCCGTCGTTGTAGCAGGAGCCATGTGGTAATCGATTCTACCAGCGAGTGCATGTGGGTAAAGAGAATAGACATACTCGGGATTTTCGAGACCCTTTAGCTTCCTCTCGCCCATTTCCTTTACCTCAAAACCTTGAGAGGTGAGTGATTTTAATTCCTTCCGGATAGCCAATGCAGTTGCCCCGTCATCAAAGGCATCGTCGGAGCCCGATGATCCATTTCGGTCGTTTTCTTGGTACGTCTCAAGGCATCGCTGGATCTCTGAGATAAAATCTGCAGACACTGCAATCTGACCACCATCGGCAACTGCAGAGATACGAGAGGCTTTGTTGACCATTGGTCCAAAGTAGTCCATGCGGCGAGTTACAGGGTCGATTTCTGCCACCGGTTCACCATAGTGTATACCCATCCTGACAGAGAGGCCTTTAAAGATGAGGTTGTTGTCCTTGTCGTAGACTTCCTGACATGAGACTGAATTGAGCACTTCAGATGGCCAGGGCACCTCAAGCAGCTGCATCTGAACAGAAAAACACCAAAGTAGGGCGGACGTTGCAGTGGGGAAAGATACCATGAAAGCATCGCCTTCTGTTTTGACTTCGTATCCGCCAATTCGTCTGAGTTGCCGCCGCATGACCTCGTTGTGGAGTTTGATAGAGGATCTCATAGCCTCGGGATACATCTCCCACAGATTGGTGGAATTCTTGATGTCAGTGAAAACAATAGAAGGCTTGTCGGTCGGCGCAGGTACTTCGGCCTCAAGTCGGTGCAAATCTGAATCTTGAATTCCACCCTTTGGTTTCTTGCCCCTTTTTGCGGGGTATTGGAAGTCGTCTGGAACGCCCGAGGGGTACAGAGACATGCTCTGTCCCCTATGTAGACGCGTCGATCGTTCTTGTCGTCGTTTGAGATCAGCAACGCTGATCATCATTACCATTATTTTGCTAGTCGAACCATAGGCCATGGCAAGATCACGTAGCTTCTGCGAAGCTCGCATGAGGTCACCTCGCTCAGACCGTGAGACATCGACAATCAGTCCGGGTGTTAGATATTCCCATAACTCCTTAGTCGCAATTACGACAAATTCATCCTGCGGTGTGATCGAGATATGGTTGACATCTGGGGCTGCTTGTACAGCTGGCATTAGGTCAACATAACCAAAGGCACGAGAGACCTCGAGAAGGTCGTTCAATTTCCCTTGGCGGGATACCCAACCTCCAGCATCCCGAATTCGCTGACGCTCCGCTGGCTCAGCTGGGTCGTGCTTTCGTGTCAAGATTTTATGAGTGCCATCTGACTGAATAAGCATTGCTTGAGCATCACCGACATTGGCAATGTAAAGATCTTGAGATTGGAGATACGCAATGGTAGCAACACCTCCTGAATTGAGATCCTCCTTGCTCAAGACCACAGGCGATCCAGACCCACGATGCAATCCTGGTGGTCTTTTTTCAGTGTGCTCAATAGCTATAGTAACCAAGTCTTTATTGAGGGCAAGAAAAGCACGACGCAATGCATCAGCAGGGCCTTCGTTCTGTTGCGTTTTGAGAGCTTTCAGTTCCAATGTGAATATATGTCCGAAGTTTTCATGGAGGTACTTGGCGATCTTAGAGCCACCGCTGGAAAGCGCTTGACCGTCAAACAAACCGAGCAATGTTTCCGTGTCCGATGAATTGAATCGCGGGACGACGAGATCAATGGTAGATAAGTGTTCATTTCTACCCATCGTATCCGCCATGCCATATGGCAGATGTCCTGCTAATGAACCGGACGTTCTCACACGACGGTCTTCGCTTTGGTCGGGTATACTAGGTTGAGTAAGAGTCACATCCATCAATCCAAGGACACGGAGGTTCTGTAGACGACTGAAATCAGTGTACTGCTCGCGGTTCTGCGCAGCTGTCCCATGATTGTTTTGTTTGATTTCCAAGCGTTTGTTACCTGACAAATTAAGGTAACGCAAATTGGGATTTAGATTCCAATTCCAATCATACGGCACATTCGATATGTTGTACTTCAACGAATTATTTCCACAATCAAGTACAGCTAGCTTCTTTGCTCTCGAAATATCCGCCGGAAGGTTTGTGAACTTGTTGTTGTTGATGTGGAGCACTTGAAGTAAACTATATTCCTCCAGGTCATCGACGGGCAAACTGGTTAGGTCGTTGCCCGACAGGTATAACTCAACGAGCTGAGGCCAATTCTTGATACACCGCTGGGGCATATCGCTGAGTTCGTTGTAAGACAAATTGAGAACTCGTAGTTCGCTAAGGAGCGTGATTTGCTCGAATACATCATCATCAATCTGGTTGTCTGCAAGGATCAGTTGTCGCAAGGAGCCAGCAAAAGTATTGGTCAGCCGACTAGAAAGACCAGAGTCTTTCCTCAATGCTCCCGATGGTGGCATGGCGCCATTGATACCACTTGTTACAGTGCCCCTGGAGACGACTGAAGTCTTACGCCCTCCTTTGCCATAAACAGACACTACGGAACCTTTTCGGTCCGCTCCAGAAGCAGCTGGATTTGGCCCAACGCTAAGTAGTGTGCTTGAAGCTTGGCTCGGTCTACGTGACCCATCAGGTAGCAGATCTTCTACACTAGAGGTCTGAGACAAGAGGCCGCTTGGTGGTTTATTGTTAGCAACTGCGACAGCCTGTGCCTCTCCCGGTGGTTGAGGTTGACGAGAGGCTGGTTTGGGGAAGTTCTCGAGGACATTCGAAGATGCATTAAGAGTTTCCAGCTTGTTGGCCCACCATATATCCATCGGTAGTTTTCTGATGTTGTTTCCTCTAACATCCAAAATTCTCAGCTCCGTCAAGCATCCTATTTCCGGGGGAAGCTCGCCAACCGAATTGTGAGCAATGCTGAAATGCTCCAATCTTCTCAGATTGCCAATCGTGCTCGGTAGAGAAACGAAATAATTTCGATCCAAGTTGAGTCGCTCCAGGTTGACCATATTGTTAAACGCCACGTCAATACTTGCAAGTTGAGCATTCGATAAATTAAGGAGTTTCAGTGTTGGCACGGGGGTCGAAATCTCGAACTTTGTGATGGGGTTCGCATTCAATTTGAGACTGCGCACTCGTTCGAAACTACCTACAAACTGTGATATTATGTTGTGGTCCGCGGACAAAACTTCCAATTTGGGCAGTCTAGAAATGACATCAATCGCAGTAAGCGCGTTGAATTTAAGATCTAGCTCGCGAAGATTGGCTAGGCCGCTGAACGTCAACGGTAAGGATGCTGCTAGTCGATTGTTCGTCATGACGAACTTCTCTAGGCTTCGAAGGTTCCCGATCTCATCAGGAAGGGACCCGATGGAGTTGAAGCTGACATCGAGATCAACGAGACTCTCCAGCGTGCACAGGGTGATTGGGAATTTGTCTAGGAAATTCGAGGATAGGTTCAATACGCGAAGAGATTTGAAAGTGCCAAAGTCCCGCGGTAGACTTTTCAGACGGTTGTTGGCAAGCGTTAGCCTCAGAACTCCATGCAGACGGGCCAGTTCAGCGTGCTCAACCTCCTCTAGTCGATTGTTGGACACATCAAGTAGTGTCAGTTTGGTCGCTCGGCTTATACTAATAGGAAGTTTTCGAGCTTCATTACTGGCATACTTGATATCACGCAGCTGGAGGCAAGCCTGGATAAAATCCCGAGGAAGGTCGAGGGAAAGGTTTCGTGAAAGATTCAAAGAGATGATCTCGTTGGTCTTTGAATACAAGGTGATGGGAATTGTGATTAGATTACGGCCAGACAGGTCGACATGGTTGAACTTCGCTGCCCTACCACCAAGTCCAAGGTCGTGTGGTGTGGCGTTGAAGGTGTTGTCTCTTGCAGACATGAATAAGAATCGACACAGATAACCATTGTCCTCACGACCGATATCCTCTAACCGATCTTTCTCCTCATACCCGGCTTGTTGCAATAATCTTTTCTGAATCAAGAGTGGCCGTTCTGCGGCAGCGAGCACCCGACACAGATCATGCTTCTTGAGGACGATGTGGTAGTTCTCCACGCCTTCAGTTATCAAGGTCTTCTTAACAACTTGATTCATAACTTCGCCCACAGTTGCACTGAGCGGTAATTGTACCGTGGCGAAAGAGCCGTCGGAACGGAAGACACGGATGCAGTGGAGAGCACCCTTCTCCTCGGGTCGCGGAGGCGTTTCCACGTCGTCGACTTCTGGAGCATGAGCATCTCTTTCTTCAGCAGTTTTACGGACAGCCCAGCTGTCCGGCGCATTCCACGCCCCTCCTGGTTTGGTGGCCGACACGGGTTCAGGCATAGGCTCCAGGTCAGAAAATTGAAACATAGCCGGGTCCATAGGTGTAAGAGGAAGCGGACGGGACAGGATGCCCTCCATATCGCTAAGATTGGTATCCAGGTGAAACACGTTGTCTTTGTCATGCCTATCGGTCGGACCAATAAGCTCGTCACTATCGTCGGGCGTCTTGTGTGGACGGGACTTCTTGGTAAACGGAAACTTGTTATTGAAGGTTGCTTGTCGAGCCGTGTTCGGTCGTGGTTCTCGGTCAATCTCAAGACTAGGCAGTGGCTTCTCATATGGTGACTGCGTTCCGCGTGACAGATCTTGTCTTGACGCTGAATGCGCTATGGACCGGGAAGCTTGCGCATTACGCTGGCGACCGCTTTGCCCCTCATCCTTCGGCTTGTGTCGTCGCAGCCGATCTAGAATGCCTCTCTTCCCGTGCCCACCAGGTGAGGTTTGTCCATCCACTGAAGCTAGCCTGCTTCCATTGCTATTGTTACTTGGTGCAGGACTCTGCGCGCGTGAGCGCATTCCAGTCGCGGTGGACCCGCCTCGTTCTTTCATGGTGTTGATACTTAGACTAGAATCTTCTCGGCTCGTATGAGGTCGCAAGGCGCTGGGTTCATCAAGGCTCTTGTTATGACGATGGTGATGATGGTGGCCGGGCAAGTGGACCATCGAGTGATTGGAGCGATAAGAAGATGTCTGGGCGGGTAGGTTTTGGTTGGAGCTATCAAGCTGCGCCTGCGTGTAGCGTTCTTTGTCTGGGCCAGCTAATATATCACGCACAGGAGCCTCGCCGTATTTCGCGATGTCTTCTGCCTCCTGATATAAAAATGGTACAACATCACTCGAGGGTACAGGTGTTCGAGGCCGAGATGATGTAGGTGATGGCTCTCGTGTATGGTCGGTCGCATTGGAATCGTTCCTCCCCCGACGCGGTCGGCCGAACGAATATGATCGCTGCTCCTTGGCATGCGGCGGCGCTGGGGGGAGGCTCGTCTCTGATCCGTCACGACCTGGAAACTCTTCCCCGAAGAAACCTTGAAGCTTCTTAAGTCCACCTCTACCGCTACTGTTTTTGGATCCCTGACTGCTTGCAGTCGTAATGCTCGCTAATGAGGGCCGTCGTTGGTCGTCATAATAGGCAACGTCGAAAGAGTCATTGCTTGGATTCTGGCCGGATCGAGAAGTGCCTAGTCGGAAGGCTGGCGACAACTGTGAGGGCGTTGACAAATTGTCACTAGAGTCATTGTAGAAGCTCGTGAAAGTGGTCGGCGATCCGTTCGCACCTGGTCCTCCGTTGGCCGACATCCAGGGCGCTATATTCTGTGGAACATTTGGGCTATTTGAAGGGGGCTCTCGATGAATCTGAGGTAAGCGACCACCAGAGGGTTCGAGGACGGCAAGGTCGCGGCGATAGTTGGCAAGGTCACTCATGCGACGGTTATCGAGGAGGGAGCTGGCAGAGGCAGTCGAGGCAGGGGACAAAGCGAAGCGATGGCCAGTAGGCGATGTAGGGGAGACTTGCGGATCTTCTTTGTGTGACCTTTCGGCATGTATTAGTTGTTGAAAGTGTACATCTTTACGCTGACTCTATTTTGGTCGGCCCCGGAGAATGACAAGACAGGCACAGGAACGAAATTCGGCATGGAGGGGGGGAAGAGCGCGAGAGGAGGACCAAAGCAACTAGGTAGATTATTAACGCACCTGAAGCGACCATTCTCACTGGTCTTGATGGGCCTTGGAGTGGGCTTGATGGAGGAGGACGAGGTAGACGCGGAGCGGTTGGGCGTGGGTGGTTTCACGGTAATATTGGACATTCCACTGTTAGAGCTCACGAAGGAGCTGATGCGGTCGTCATCCCTCGTCATTGTCACTCGCACACCAGTCCTCGCAGCTAGATCAATGAGATAGCGCCATGAAACCAGGAGCGCTCATTACGTTCTTGAGTGGGCAAAGGTTGTGATGAATTCGTTGTCTGTGGGGCTGGCGCTATTCGAGGGAGCGGTTCGTTCCTGGTCAGCGGCCGCAGCCTTCTTCATAAGCGGAGAGTAAACTGCGCGGTGAGGAGGTCGTATGTAGGAGTCGTTCATAGGTAGGCGCATACGTAGGTAGAAAGCTAGGCTGAAGGTGGCGTTGGTAAAATGGCAATGGACTCGGTCCTGTCTAGAGGCACAATATATGTATGTATGGGCCGAGACTCTGTCTGGGGAAACAGAAGACAATGGATAACCTTGTCTAATATTGTATAGGCATTATAGCTTTGTGAGATGTCATATCCAAAGGTGTTCAATGGGGGAGGAGACAGAGAGGGATGCGGCCGCCAGCGAGACTACCTACAGTAGGTACCTAGGTAGAACTAGTGGTGACTGACTCGCTGCTATAACCTCGTAAGGTAAGCACTGTACCCAGGACGAAGTACACTAGGCAATAGGGGGTTTAACCTCTAGCTTGTCATGTTATTAGCGCTGGGTAGGCGCTGGGTAGGTAGAGGCGGAAGGCGGAAGGCGGAGCGATTACAAGTGGGCAGGTGACGGCGGCCAGCCAGCCGGTGTTAGGATCGCTAATCTAGACTAGCACGGTAACCTAAAACTGCCCGGGCATCTCCAGCTATCTATCTCTCAGATGGATACCAATCGTCCACAGCGAGACAAGTAACAATCCACAAGCAACAGTGGTTATTTCAGACGATCTCATTGCCCATTTAAGATTTGCCAATAGCACTAGAGGTCGGTCTCGGATTGGCTGCTATTAGTCAGGACAAGGTTGCAGCGTATAGCAAGAAATTCGACTTTCTCGTCACAGCAAGATAGCAAAACCACGTTGTCGTGGTTGTTCAGAACAATGCTAATGACTCAAGTATATCAGCGTCTCCCACCGCTTCAGTTCGTGGTTTTCATTCTTGTCTTACCAACCTCACATCAGTACTGCTCGGGTAAAGCTCCTCGGTCTAGAAATCGAATGACAAGCATACTTACTCTTGGCAGATGATTCTGCCTTGCAGGTTGCGCCTAATTTCACAATATAATATCAGAAGCGCAGAACCCGATACTCTCCGCCAAAAGAACAACATATTGTTGTTGCTGTCGGCTCAGGTACATCGGGGACTGTTCTCCAAATATTGTAAATACTCCACATCGTTTAATGATTGGATAATCTTCATGTGACAGTTCAAGCTGCACAAAACTTTTACGGGCCAAAACGATTGCCTACTCGCTACCGTATTATAAAACCTCCAAGTGATAGCAGAGAATACTATGCTAGTCCCAGACTTCTATCCAAACCACAGCTTAGGCAGCAGTACTCCCTTATTTTCTCAACAGCGACCTGCAGCTTTATTCCCGCGGGCGTCACAGCAGAGTAAGGATAGCTCTAAGTTTGCCTATATATATCTATTCATTGCAGCTCTCCTAAGAAGCCCTAAACAGGTGCAACTCCCAAAATCGGTAACTAGTTGCTTGTCTATTACTCTCCATATTAATATAGGCTCAAAACTGAGAAGATCTTTGTCATCCGGGCGAGGGGAGCAACGCTGGTTTCCACAATGTTGAAGTTGAACGAGAGAGAGAGAGAGTCAGGGGCTGGTAAGTGTGGAGAGAATATAGTAATAGTAATAAATGGTATCAAGGTAAGGACGTCACTCGGCGGATATCTAGGGTTGACTACGAAAACAATGATGAAGGTAAGAATTAAAAGGCTTAGGTTTAATTGATTTCTAGGCATCCATCCGTATGACTGATACGCTTTCTGTTTTGTCTAACCTTTCAATAAGTTCGTAGTAGAACTCTCTAAAGTCGTACGACAACAGCTGTTTAACCCAGCTCAATTCCATAGTAGACGAAGCGCCGTCCTCTTATAGCTTACAGGAATGCTGATAAAATACAAAATAAATTGTTTTATACAGTGTCTTATCGTCGGTCTTCCTTTAGCGTATTTGTTCGTTGTATACATCTCCTTCATGCTGGTTGCAGCCACAAACCCGAGTAGGTTGATATATGACATTGGGTTATCCGTGTATGGTGTCGTAACTCTATGATCTATTCCCCCCTCTAAACGTGTGTTTTCTGTAAGGGCACTCCTTTCTGTATTCCACCAAGCCGCGGCACGTCTATGGGGGTTTAAATAATAAGAGTCCGCAGCCGGATCGTAACGGCGTATCTAGTTGTGATGAGTATTGGGAACCACCATTGATGCTTTGCACGAAGTCGCAGACGACCATGCGATTGCAATGTTGAACGCGTTCCAATCAAATAGTCTCACGCCCCATCTGTCTTCTTACCTCCTCTATTTCCTTCATAGTCCCTGACTCTTCCCGTCGAATGGTAAAACCGACCTCACAAGCTCAGTCTCCAACCCGATCCCTGACCACGTCATCTAAGCATTTACACCTCAGTTTATTCCCAGTCCAGTTGCAAGGCAGAAGGCGCGGTAGTGAGATTTGCATGTTTCTTTCCATGAAAATACCCGATTCGAAAAAGAGGCGTAACCCAAAATTGGAACAAATATATAATAATGGCAATGGCAGGGATGAACATGGACCACCACTGAGCGGTCAGGTACTAGCCCTCCTGTAGTCGTGCCACTGGATTCAACTCCTCCACTGCTTTCTGCCGTTTGGCATCGGCCAGTTCTTTCTCGAAATTCGCTAGGTCAAGCGAGCTGCTGTAAATGTGCGTGGTTAGCAGTGGCTGGAACGACGTGTCTTAGTAGGTGTGTAGATAGGTAGCTTACAATGTGTACAAATACACCTCTAGTGACGTGCCTATGGGTAAGCGGACGGGATTTTGTGATTCGTCGAGTGGTGGCCAGAGCTGTCGATAGTTGTAGACATCTGAACGCCTGAGTTCTCGGCGACCACCCTGGAGTGAGGTTTCGCCGTTGTCGTTCATTGTACGAGCATAAGAAGTTACTAGATAGCAGTGTCCGTCTTTCTAAGCCAGGTGAGAATATGGAAACAATGCTCTTAAACTGATGATAGACCAAGGAGATGCCGGGCACCAGTTCATCCGTGCATGTGATAGTGTGTAAGTCGCCATTGGCGCAATCACTGAGTCAGATAGTTTCAAATGCTTAAGTGGGAATGGAAGGAGTCGAGAAGCTGACCTCAGCAATCAGGAACATGGGGAGGCAGCAATTGCCACGCTCATGTTGGCTATGCTTTCCATTATCGGGTTTCCAAATATCACCATGTCCGTGACGGGGGTATCAGTACAAAAACAGGCAGAGCGAATAATGTGCCAAAATACATCTTTTTCTTCATGAAAGATGGGCCATCTTAGCCTCGAGTTCCTTAACCCATCCATCAACCACCTTCATGTTTCCAGACATGGCAGTCTCACCTTCTCTCATTGCCCCCTCAATCTTCTCCAGACCCTCCCTCCACTGCTTAATGTCCGATGCCATCTCACTTTGTGATTTCTCAATCCACTCGAGCGTGTCGCTAGCTGTTGCCGCATCAGCATGTATGGTTCTCAGCGAGCGTAGTCTATCAAGCAAAGGTGGCAATAGAGGTGTCAGGTTCTCAATAGTCGGCAGTGTTCCGTACAGGGCGTTGATCTTAGCGATCTGCTCCGCATCATCTGCCTCCATTATAGGGCCACCCGATGAGGAGAGCTCCTCTTGGGCTGCCCTGGCAGCTTTTCTAGATTTCTCTAACTGTTCAGCCTCCTGCGTCAATGTTCGTACTCGGCGACTGATACTATCTAGTGATGAGGTAGATGCTTCAGATAATGTCATAATTTGGTTCTGAAGTGTCTCCAGTGTTGGCATAATAGCGCGAGGTAGGCCGTTGCTCTCTAGCTCCGGTGTCGCAGTGGAGGAGATACCAATTGCTTTCTCTAGAAGGGTAAGCCGCCAGTCAAAGTCGGCAGCTTTCGCAAGAGCATGGCTTTGCTCATAGCTTGGTGTGTAGGTAACTGTATAAGTAGCATTGTCTGCTAACGGCGACAACTGCCCTTCTTGCAATTCGGTGGACTCGCGTGTTAGCCTTACAGGCCGCACTCGGGAGCTTAGTCCTTCTTCCGGCTGCGTCGATAGCTCCTCCAATGCTTGGCTGAGTGTCACGAGCTCTGTATCCTGTCGCGTCGGCGCATCTGTTGATTCTGCCTTTTGTTTGCCGTACTCCTCTTTCGCTTCCTGGATCTCGCGCTTCAGGCGTGCAATCTTTCTCTCCAAGGTTTCTCTATCTTCTTCATCGCTCAGGTCACCAATTTCAGCTGTGCCATCTTCGAGGATTCGTTGCCTTCTACTCGAGGCTCGATAGGACTTGCGCTTTCCGTTTACTCGATCGGAGAAATCCACATCTCTTGCATCGACTTGTGTGGGCAAGAAGCGCGATCGAGCTTGGTCTATACGTAGTCGTGAGTGTGATATTCCAGGGCCATCTTCCTCGTCGTCGTCGTCGTCGAATTCATTTTCCGATGGCGACCTATCGACCGTTGTCTAGAGATAGGTGTTAGTTTCCCTTAGTGACTCAGCAGCGTTAGTGCTCGTAGTGATGTTCGTACAGGAATGGTTGAGTTGTCGTCAGTTAGTTCGGGGGTCTCGTAGATGTCGGGTGCAGAGTCCTGAAATATGTCAATACAAACAGCTTGAGAGCTCTTGGGGAACTTGTAGTACAAGGTCTGGCAAGTCGGCGTATTTTCGATTGACAGCCATGGCAATGAGATCTTGATACTTGTTGTTCTGAAAGCTTGCTTCTAGGAGTAAAGAGACAAGAAAGCAGCTAGTAGAGTTATGAGGGTCTGATTGAATGCAAACACATATCAATCTGAAGAAAGGAGCATGTCAGGTACGAAGTAGGTAGGTAATTGTTATTCGATAGGTACAGCGGCCGCATGAACGCTTATTCGGATATCTGCATGTTGCACTATACAATACATGGGTAGTGCATTTACTGTATGCACGGTGTTTCTGGCCGAGTTTCACTGTGCGCGTACTTGTCTAGGAATCGGAACTGCGTACTCGCGCGTCAGCCGCAACCACCTGAGGTGAGGGTGTTGTCAATGCTACCTGTATCAGACCATTACGCTTCACAAGCACACTCTATTTCTTCCCTAAGTTAAATGTACTATATTTTCTCTCTTTTCCCTTCAGAGCAAAGTGAATAAGTCAATCGTGGCTTCTATATACATCATCATTTCTTTCATAGCCAAGACTCAACCTCAACCGATGGGGAAGCTTCGCAACTATCATTGACTGATCTTTACCACGACATCACTCCTTCAACTGATTCTTAGAGGCGTTCTCATGCTAGGCGTGCTGCATAGGCTCATCCTACCACTGCTAACCTCACGGAGTAAGGAGTATATCCATGACAGGGTGTCGGTTGATGGTACCCGGACAACGGCGGGTAGGGTTGGATAAGAGTTATTCTGGGGGGCCCCCTCTTACACAGGTGAATGGTCAAAATATTCGACCTCCGGTATCTATCAAGCGACAGGAAGTGGAATTATCACTCAGCATGAAAGAAGACCCAGATACCCTGCAGCATGACCCCATTACAGCACCGCCCGAGAGCAGCGATAATGAGGCAGAAAATATTCCTATGGGACAGGCAAGCCTGAAAGATAACCCTGATTCAGATGAAGAGTACGATAGGCGCCGAACCGCGGATATCCGGACAACCAATTTCGATAGGACTGGACCATCCAAAGCAAGTAGTTTTCGGGCTAACAATGGGAAGATCAGGCCACCCTCAGCCTATAAGAAAAAAGCACATATTTACAAGGTAGATGAGCCTTCTAGCCTTGCGGGATCCAAACGGTCCGCTGGAGAATCCGGGCCGAAAGAGATCAAAGAACTAGAAAGGGACGCCGAAACCCCGGGCGAGAAGAAGAAGAAGAAGCAGCCTCGACTGACATATGGTTCACAACAAAAGTCTACGAGACTAAATGAGTTACCGCCAAGATCCTCTGCTTCGAAATCTGGTCCTACATCTTCGGCCTCACAAGACGGAGGTAAGTAAGGAGAGCTCAGGGAGCTCATCAAGATGCTAATATCTTCAGCAGAGCAATCTATTTCCGTCAAGAACTCGTTTCAGCGCCCCAAGAGTATTAGTCCAACTAAATTGAAATCTCCCCGAAAACCGGTTTTCAGGAGGGGCGGGCAAAGTTTCGACCTTAATGAGGCGGATAGCCCAGGGCCCAGCTTCAAGGATATCCCACTGCACGGCTCATCTCCTAGCTCAACGCCGGGTAGGCGCTCTTTACGACACACGAGTCCTACAGACCAGCCTAAGGAAAATAAAAATGCGAAATCTACCGGCTCAGTCGCTAAAGGGCCGCGCAAAGGTGCACGAGTCAATCGAAAAAGCGCAAAAGGCCGCAAACCTTCTCCCGACCATATAGAAGAAGAATTATCTCAAAGACCGGTCTTCAAGATGCCAGAACTTGAAGACCTCTATTCGTTTGATGATAGTGGTTCTCAAGATGCTACTACAGTCCCAGGAGAGTCTCCAGACAACACATGGGATCATTTGGAGATTAGGGAATCTGAGCATACTAGTACCCCTAGATGCCCAATGTGTCATCAGGAAGTCGATCGCGAATTTCTTGAAAAGCACTCAACTTGTGGCAAGATGAGCGTCAAGAAGCAAACTACTTTCTGCAGACTGCACAAGCAGGAGTCGGCCTTGAAGTTGGCAGCGGAGAGGGGCTATCCGAAGATCGACTGGGAGAAGATGGAAAGTCGCTGTAGTGCACATCTAGATCTACTCCAGAAAATCCTTGAAGGAACTCTACCGTCGCATTACCGTAAAGTTCTAAAGGAAAAGGTGGATTCGGGAAAGAATCGAACTTTGCTGACGAACAAAGATAATCTCACGCCGGGCTACTACGGGCCTCGAGGACTCCTAGTCATGACGGAATTCATCATTCGCACGCTATCCCCCGTGATTCGCAAACGAGCTGTAGAGGACAGACTCATTTCTGCCAGGTCTTACACTGGGTACGTTCAAGCTGTGCTTGTACCCGAGTTGACTGTACGTCTGATTATGGAGGATATGTCAGTCACCGAAGAGAGAGCGAGAGATATCTTGGTAGAGAGTGTTGAAGTTGGCGAGCTGCTCCATGAAGAAACTAGAGATGTCGTAAGGATTGCAGAAGAAGAGGAAGAAGAAGGGGATGAGGATGAGGAGTTGCTCTAAATTTGAGTCAGAGTTCACAATGGAACACCTTGTAGCGTTGTGGGTCGGCCGGGATTTTGCTGAGCTGAGACATTTCGCTTTTATATGCAACAAGCGAGAGAAAAGTCTACATCGACAACACAAATTTACTGTTCCCTTCAATGGCAGCAGCTGGGAGGTTATATAGTAGCTATAGTATAGCTATATTGTCAAGTGAGAAGAGCTGCGAATATATTAACCATCGGGTTCATATTGCTCGAAAGGCGATACCGCATGACACGGTTATAGAAAAGCCATGTCGACAAACACAAATGCAATTCACGCCACGTCGACATCATCCTTGTTTAGAACCTCAGTCAAATTTGATAGGTGGTTCGCACTATGTACAACAGCAGAAATGAATGACAATCCACCAAAGTCCATCCTCTAAGGTAGACGAGAAAATATATACGGGTGACCCATAGCCGTGTACTATATACACGAAGAAACGAAAGTATTTGAATGCAAAGCATTAGCCGCCACCATGCCGCTTCAACACATCTAAGCGGTGACCTGGTTCAGATCAGGGTCCCCAGCAGGAAGAGTCGTAGCGTCAAGACGGGTCCGAGTCCTCCAGCGAACATCCGGAACATCGCGCTTCTTCGCCGAGACCGTGGTGTTGGTCGCGGTTGAGTTGTGAGGCAACGTGCCGTTAAGCAGGGAAGCTATATAGTAAAAAGGTATTGCATCAGTACCCAACTCACTCTTCTCTCGTCGTAGCAAACAGAGGGTTAAATGAATGTCAGTCGGCATAAGAAGGCACCTCACTTACCAGACGGAACCCAATCAGTATTAATATCATCGCCCTTGAACGTAAGCGAAGAGACATCGCACGACGGGGTATTGACAACCACGCCGCTCTGGGGAAAGGGGTCAAGTGGTCCCCAGAGATTGCCGTCCTCGTCGACGCCGAGCCCCTGCGTAAGCCACGGCATCTGCGAGAAGTCATTGGCCGGGGGCGGGACGCCCGGCACGTCCTGCTCCGACTGGATCCAGACGTTGACCGGTTGCACGTACGTGCCGGCGAGGAACCCGTTCTTCGTGGTTTGCGTCTTGGGGACGCCATTAACCTCTGCTACGACGCGGTAGTCGCGCGCGTATCCTGATAGGATGTCGGCGCGGTACTCGAACTTGTTCTGCGGGTTGCCGCCGCCGCGCAGCCCGATGGCCGCTACGATGCGGTCTGTCACGGCGCCGGTGCATGGGTCGTAATCCATTGCGTACAAAGCGACGGTCGCGCGGCTGTTCGAGACAAACCCGACGATCTGCAGTAGTTTGAGCGTCCCTATTAGCATCACTGGTAGTGATCCAGGGGGCGTCATTAGTATTTTCAGACGCCTGGGCACTACTCACTCGGGATTCCGCCAATTCCGTGTTGCCGTTAAAGTTGGAAATGCCTAGCAGCGCGACTTCAGTGCGGATATAGACAAGGTCTTGAAGCGTCGTGATCTGGACGTTCTGCGCGACGATGCTAAAGGCGATGACCTCGTTACCTCGCTTGATACCCGACCAGGTGATAAAGTCGCCAGGCAGGAAAGGAACCATGCTGAGAGGGTCAGGGACGGTACTGTTTCCTCGTTAGTCAGAAGTCTTTTTTTTTATTCTTTTAGCTCAGCTTATAGAGGGCGGCGCGAGGCTTACAAAGTCCCCTGTCCGTTGAACGGACGGTTAGTCGATGGGCACCGAGGGTCAGTGGCGTTGCGGGGGATGCACATTGGAAACCCAGAGAAAGAAGTAATGCTCGGGCTCTCGTCGTCCGCGGTGAAGAACGGTGCCTGCGTATACCCGGCAGAGAACACTGCGTTCGGGTCGTTGATGCGGAGGAGCGGCCCATTACTGATTTGCATGCTGCCGTCTTCGAAGTTGATGGACTGGATGAATCCACTCGCTAGACCCTCAAAAAACTCGTAGGTGAGGATCTGGGCCGCTATGGGCACACCGTTGACGAAGTTGCCAATCACCTAGGCACGAAAACGCGTTTAGGATATATACCGATTCGAACCGTTTGAATTGAAATAGTGTAGAATTCAAGGCTAGGAAAAAACTTTCACTTACATTGGTCTCATATCCGAGCATAGAGTCCTTGTCCTCGACGAAGTCTTTCCACGGCACGTATGCTGCGGGAAACTCGACCTGAATGTTCTTCGGAACGGTTATGTTGAAGCCACCGACGCTAATAGTGCCCCCGGTGTTGTAAGTGTCGTCAAAGGCAGTGGCATCGTCCAAAGCTCCCTGAATGAACAAAGGGGCATCTTGGCCATAAGCTTTGGAAAACACATTCATGAGTTGGAGGCCCAACACTAGAAAAGAAGGGAAAGAAGGACCGGACATGGTGTTAAAGTTAGCGAAAGACTGTGAGCATATATTGAGATGGCTCTGGTATGATGGTGGTGGATATAGGGAGTAATCATCATGAAGAACAGATGATGGCTTTATAGAAGACGAGCCACATCAGGATGCCCAAATGAGGGTATCACGACCGCCCGAGATCGCCTGAAAGTCTGGGCGTCCGCGCGGCACATTCATGGATAGCCATTCCAAAAGCGTCATCGCGGCTTGCTACTCTGGCCATCAGGCTTGTATCTCCCGCTCGAGATCTCATGAGATCACAATTCGCTACGCCGCTGAGGTGTCCTGTCTGAGTGAAGCCGTGTCTGAAAAAGGGAGGCGTATTCCTACGCTTCGTATAATGGATGGCTTAAGATCCGTAAAAGGCCATCAAGTTACGTGTTTAGAGCTCCAGTGAGTATATTGCCAGCTACCGCTGACGCGGACATAGGAACTCGAGCTAAAAGGGGAGTAGCATTTTGGCCAACGCCGCATCCATATGAGAGGAATATTATTAGCAACACACATGTTGTTCTTAAGATTCCCATCTTGGCGCTGAGACAATGTGTCTCCCGTGATGCGGATGAGAGGTATGCGTATTGGTAAAGCTGATGGGAGCTGCTCGTCAGCTGTGGTAGTATTATGGAGGGTCGCGTAAAATGCACTGGGGAGCACAAAATCTTGGCCAGTTCGTACATTGCAGTCGATAGCAAGGCAGGGGTCTCTCCACCCCGAAGTCATGAGCTTCCGAGTTTTCATAAGACGCAAAATAATATCATTAATCCCGGCTCGATACAAAACGAACATATTAATACCGTTCGGGTGTCCTAGCTGAAGGGCTGAGTTTAAGGCTTTGAAGGCAAGGGGACAGGAGCTGGAAGGAGAGCGAAGATGTTTCCGCCCCTTCTTGGCTCGAATACAGCGTGACGATCTTCACCAGCCACTGCGAGTTCGGTGTATGTTGACTTTTAGTGAATAATAATAAGCCGGCGCATCTCATGCCAGAGGAAAGAGGAGCGAGGTATGGACCACCGCCACCACCGGTGTAACACCATCCCCGGCGCCGAAACCCATATCGGGAAGCGGCCGGGTGTCCTATTACAGGCACAGAGAGGTTGACGACTCGCGCATTGGCTTGTTGACGCGGGCAAAAGGTTCCACTTTGACGCATCTCCCAAGGAAAATCCTGGTTGCAGTACGCGGGCTCATCCGCCTACCCCATACCTACCTAGGAGAATGATCATTGTTAGCGCGGCGCTAGGTTCTAGTACAGCACGTGTGCGGTAAGGAAACGGTAGATCAATAAACTGCCACACAAATTGTATAGCAAGTCAACTATTGATCAGCTAATTGATCAGTTAATCGATCTGTTGCTTCAGTTTTATTATGTATAACATCGACCCTAGTTGGAGAGGTAAACCCTAGAATATCGCCATACAAAAATCCCCTGTTAGTTATTAGTACTGTACATGTCCCTAGCGCCGCGCTAACAATCATCATTCTTTCAGACCTGTATTTCTTGGGTTATTATTAATAAGCATCGCAGATAGCCTTGGCTACGGGGAATTTTCCTTTGTCCTCTTGCAGGGGGTGGGCTTGGCCGCTGCAGTGAGGTAAGGGTTGCATGTCAACCCCTGGCGGTGCAGATTCGCTTCCAGCGATGGCATGTTTGGGACGACTTATTACCAGGTAGTAAACGTGTTTGTCTGCCGCTGTTGCATCCGTACCGGGGAGGGTGTTCCTGCATGCCGAAGCACCACTCTCATAAGCGGAGCAGCGGTGTTAAGTTTGATGAATACATCTCTGCCAAGATCTTTGGTGTTAGTACGGTTATAAGCTCTACACAGCAACTGGGGCTTCAGATCTACTGTATGTGCACGGAGCGCTGGCAGAAGCGCTAGGAAGCCACTAATCAAGCTACCTGGCCTGTGACTAGACATGTTACACTAGGTAAGTGAGCCAAGACTAGCAGAAGGATTTTGGCGTACGTTCTTGCTCATACATGTTGGTGGCAGCAGTACTTTTGAAAGCCCTTTGTTATTGTGTGGGGCTTGTAACTGTACTAACACCGAAGATCTTGGCGGAGGTGTATGGGTGCGAAGATGAAGCTGGTAGACCTCAACCCTCGCGTTCTGTTCCGTATTCCGTCTTATTCCCGTATTTTTCAAGATCTTCTGCTACTTCTTACTAGCTGTATTATCTATATTAATATAAACTTAAAAATGTGGCAATCATGATAATGGTAATTAATTAGTTCATAACATAGATTTTATATGTATAAAAATATAAATTATTAATGATAATTTAGTTGTAATAATAAACTAAAAAAATACAAAAATCGTGGGAAAAAATTTAATAGTCGAAATAATAAATCTGCAGTAAATAAAATAAAATGAAAATAAGTATTTGGGATGGCTAAGAAAGTATGATACGTATAATACGGTGTTGTTGCAACCCTAATTGCAACCATGAAGATAGGAGTTCAGTAAAGAAAGCTAACACGGTAGTTGTACCATCACGTGGGAAGAAAAGGCCAGCTTCGCTCGGAGTGACGATACTACTTTTGATCGTGAAGCAAATAAACCTAGTTGCTTGGCATCTTCACAAGCAGACATCAGTACGGTAGACCAGGTTCTGTACCTGTATGCAGATGTGCATTCGTCACAATCACGACATCGCCAAGAGGACGTCCTGAAGATCATCCATCATATACCTGCATCGCTCGTATTACCAACATTACAATATCATTGGAATTTATCATGTCAGCATACAGTTACCTCCAGTGCAACAACCTTCAGCCATCACCCCAAGCCTACCGTACTCAACCCGTCGTCTGCTGCCAAGAGTCAACTATCAGTTGAGGCGTATTCCTCTTGGCATCTGCAGGCACACTTCCCGGAGAAACAAATCTCGCCTGGGAAACTTGGGGTTTCTCAGCTCATACCTAGGAGCACGAGGTCCGATACTGCACTTCAAGCGCAGAAGGATTCCTTGCCCCTGCTGTCTTGCCGTACGGGTTTGGCAAGCAGCCCAGTATCCCGGCCACGAGAGGTCACATTGCTCTTAGCTGCGTCAAGACGCAGGCACGCGCAATGCCTCGAGATAGCTGCTTCGTAATTGTATTTCTCTTAATAGAAGTTCACCGTGTAGAAGCAAGCCTCAAGCGCTATGGTTACGACACGGTCGAATGGTTAGTCCTTCACAATAGTACGGCCAGACTTCGCGATGTGGCAAACGTAGCTAGATCGAGATGTGGACAGTTCCTCGTCCGGACACTGCCGCGTATCAATTTCCAACTTGGGTGATTTTTACCCTTCACCGTATGATGCCTCACGATCTATCACCGCTCTCATCAGCCTCACACGCGGAGTCACCTTCAAGAATGGTTAGTCAGTTATTCATGTGGCTCCGCCCACGTCGCGGTTGGTACTGACATCTCAAAAGATAGCCTCTTTCGCAAAGTCAAGTCGTCGGTCTAGATTGAAGACGCGTGGAAGGAGTCGTAGGATTCTTTCTGTCGAGGTGTACACCTGACTGGGATGAGTCTAGTGTCTAGTCTATTCAGTTACGATCATGGGAAACTCGCAATAGAGTATCGCTGTCCTAATGGCTCACCTATACCGCAAGTATCAAGCCAAAGATCCACTGGCAACGCAATCGGTCTATCATATTTTACAATGATTACGAGTCATCGCAGAGTCGTTTGACTATGGCTTTGGGTATTTAAGTCAGGAGTTCTGTCCGTGATGAAGCAGTTTCTCTTGACTTATCACTATCACTAGGTTCTCCGGTCTTGTCTTCACTCATTAATAACTAGAAAATCTTGAACTTTAAGTCGTTCATTATTTGAGCAATGTTCTCGAAGCTCGCTTCTTTGGCTGTGGCGTCCTACCTCTGCGCAGGTGGTGTAGCCCAGCGAACCCTCGAGTCGAACATCCCACCCGAGGAAGCACTCGCCTTGTCTCAAATCGAGGCAGATGATGCACCTGCCTCTTCGTTCACTCAGGCGAAGGGTGGTGGGCAAATCAGTCCTGATTACCCCTTGGTCTTTAGGAAGCCACTCCCAATCCCACCTGTCAAGCAGCCCAAACAGTAAGTTATTTCACGTCGTCTTTTATAATGATATTAACTGATCCAGGATCATTACGAACCCTGTGACTGGGAAGGATATTTGGTACTATGAAATCGAGATCAAACCGTTCCAGCAGCGTAAGTTATATATGCAATCATATATTTTCCCTCTCAACAAATTTCAGAAACAAACCCCACCAGTTCAGGTGATTTCTGTTCTCGTTTATTGCTACATACTTCAAACGTCTCCTGCCTAAGGCATATACTAACTCCAGATCTATAAAGAGGTCTTCCCGAACCTCTTACCTGCCACCCTCGTAGGTTACGACGGGATATCTCCTGGGCCTACCTTCGTTATCCCTCAGGGAACTGAGACCGTTGTGCGCTTCGTGAACAATGCGGAGAGGGAGAATTCCGTTCATCTCCATGGCTCACCATCTCGAGCTCCCTTTGACGGTTGGGCAGCTGACATCACCATGCCCGGCGAATACAAGGATTACTACTATCCCAACTTTCAATCTGCTCGTTTGCTGTGGTACCATGACCACGCTCTGGGAATAGTGAGCGAGGTTCCCAAACTGCTGGTGGCCAAAACTGAGCTAATGGTTTTTAGACTGCCGAAAATGCTTTTTTCGGTCAGGCCGGCGCTTACATCTTGACTGATCCCGCCGAGGACGTGTTAGGCCTTCCCTCTGGCTATGGCGAGTTTGACATCCCCCTCATTCTCGGTGCCAAGTACTACAACAAAAACGGGACGCTTCAGTCGCAGCTCCAAGAGGAGACAAGCACCTGGGGTGACATCATCCACGTCAACGGCCAACCTTGGCCGTTCTTAGACGTTCAGCCACGCAAATATCGCTTCAGGGTCCTTGACACTGGCATTTCTCGAAACTATGCGCTCTACTTCGCCCGGTCGACAAACACGAACGCCAAGCTACCCTTCCAGGTGATTGCCTCTGATTCTGGTCTCCTCGAAATCCCCGTAACTGTTGATACAATGGTAAGCAGGACGAATAACAGCTCTATTCGTAGTGATCATGGTCTGGGTTGTTGACCGATTTACAGTTCATTGCCGTCGCGGAGCGGTATGAGATTGTTTTTGATTTCGCGCCATTTGCCGGCCAGCAGATCGAACTTCGTAACCTCGCGAAGGTCGGTGGTTTTGGGGTGGACGATGACTTCCAGAACACGGACAAAGTCATGCGCTTCAACGTCAGCCCAACCCCTGTTAACGACCCCTCGACTGTACCCGCCACCCTTCGTGATGTTCCCTTCCCGCCTGTAACGAATGGCATCGACCACCACTTCGAATTCCACCATCAACACAGCGAATGGCTTATCAACGGTGTTGGCTTCGAGGATGTTGCCAACCGCGTCCTGGCCAAGGTTCCCCGCGGTACCGTAGAGATCTGGGAGCTGCAGAACGGCGGTGGCGGCTGGACGCACCCGATCCACGTGCACCTCGTCGACTTCCGAGTGATCTCTCGCACGGGTGGCGATCGCGGTGTCGAGCCATATGAGGAACATGGTCTCAAGGACGTTGTCTGGCTGGCCGTGGGCGAGACAGTCCGAGTTGAAGCGCACTACGAGCCATGGACCGGCCTCTACATGTTCCATTGCCACAACCTGATCCACGAGGACCACGACATGATGGCCGCCTTCAACGTAACGATGTTAGAGAACTTCGGCTACAACGAGACCACCGACTTCAGCGACCCGGAGGACGACCGCTGGGACGCCGAGCCCTACGTCCTCGCCGACTTCCGCGCCAGCACCGGTATCTTTGCCCCTAGCGCTGTCGAAGCCAAGGTCCAGATGCTCGCTCTCGAGCAACCATACAGCGAGCTCGACGCCGTTGAAGCCGCTCTTGATGCCTTTTGGGAGGGCAAAGACATTGGTGACCCCAACGCCGCTCGCAAGAAGCGTGAGGCTGTCGCTGGACCTTGCCCAACTACTGGTCCAATCCCTCGATACCGACGATTTGTGGTTTAGATAAGGCTGGGATGCTTTTTATACTCCTGTGATTTTGGCGGGAATGCCCCTCCTCTTCCTCTCGTTTATTTCATGCCTCCTCCTTGCACATTCGTTTATTCGTTCGCTTCTCAGTATATATAGTTGACGATCTACTCTACATCTATACTTTGCACTCGCTCCTTGTTATTAGCAAATGCTTCTACGACTACAGTCTTTACCTCTTTTCATTTCCGCACATCTTAACAGTCCCTCGTTTCCTGCGCTCGTTTTTTACCTACTTAGTACATATGACATTCTTTGGACATGATGGTTGGCAGAAAGCTTTTCGGATGAGGGGGATAGGCCCTAATTTATGTATATAGTTGATATCTGAACATATAATCTTCTTATATAGAGACAATCTGGTTCGGTTTTATTTTCCAAGCCTGCAATTGCCATATTAAAGCATCGCTGATGCAGTTTAGCTTCGCAGACTAACAGATGACTAGGCAATAAGCTGGTTTAGTGGAACTGTGGCCGTTGATAGTGAAAATACTTGGTTAACTTGAATCGTTGGCAAAGCCTCAGATTGCGTTAGCTACATCTTCAAATCCCATGTCCATTAAAAAGACAATTGTGTATGTGGCTCGGGTGCACCGCACTAGGAAAGTGAGTCAGATATTAAGAAATAATAAGAAATAAAGCATTTATCAAGTCTCTTAAAAACAGTGAAGACCTAGTATGAATATAAGGCCCGGTCAGATCAGTGCTATAAATCCCACTGTATTACCAAATGATCTCGGTCGTGTTCCATATAACCGACAGTTCTTTAAGCCAAGGTTTCAATATCCTATCCAAAGTCCTTTCCCTAATCCAACCGCTATTCCATTCCGGTCGTCTCATTGCCTTACAATATTCCCAGTATTCTGGATAGTAACCCGCAAGCTCCCAGTCGAGGATAGCGATGACATTCGACCCCTGTACAAGTATGTTTCTAGGAGCGAAATCATTATGGGTAAGGACGATTTCGTGTCCCTTCATAGTCTCAAGGAAGATGTCGCAGGTCACGTCGACATGGACGCGTGACTTGCCTTGCTTGAGTGCCTTGACAATGCCCGCATTGAATTCATCTTCGTCCTTGAACGGGCCATAGCCTCCACGATCTCCATCGAAGAAGTGGTCGTCGCACCACGAACCGTCGATTGCCCCAATGAATGACCCCTTGAATTGACGGAGCTCTTCCATGTAGCCCTGTAGCTGCGCGACAACCAATTCTTTTTCCTCAGCCGAATACGTATCCCATGCTTCCTTGAGCT
Source organism: Xylariaceae sp. AK1471 (assembly GCA_023159215.1). Taxonomy (NCBI): domain Eukaryota; kingdom Fungi; phylum Ascomycota; class Sordariomycetes; order Xylariales; family Xylariaceae; species Xylariaceae sp. AK1471. Next base: position 247,389 of record JAJKLI010000013.1, on the reverse strand, counting down.
CAATGCCTTCGATAAACTCCATTATGATGCGAGTATGGCCAGATTCTTCATCTGTGTAAGCGTTGTACACCTCGGGGACTGGAATGCTGGTATTGCTGCGAACGAATTTCATGGTTTCAGCTTCTGCGAGGCGGACATCCTTGCTAGACTTCACGACAGTCCTCGAGTCGAGCTTGTAAACAGGGGTAAACTCCCCAAATCGTTCCGCTTTGGCAAGATCTTCTTGCGATATTATTCTAGTCATTGCGACATCCGATCAATGACAACTCGTTTGGTGACGGATAAGAGGACGATCCTCGCTTTTGGAGTTTGAAGACGCTGGTTAAATGGCGTTGAAGGATGCAACCATATGCATCAGCATCATAGACCTTGCTCCCGATAGATCTGTTGGTCTATGTGAGTATGTTCTAAGTGTTGATGGAGAAGTTGGTGGTGGTGTTATTGGAGATGTGGGCCAAATATCCAGCTGGTCGGTCACCTAGGTAAGATGGGGTTTGGGGCCCAGTAACAAGTGGGGGAGACTAACTATGTCGAGGGTTTCAAGATATGGTATTAGTTTGTTCGGGTCTTGGAAAAGGTAGTTCAACGAAGAAACTGGAAAGACTGAAGAAGTGATTGGGTTCTTAGTATCATTGCTTCAACTTGTTATAGAAAGAACGCGACGTAGGCGCTGATGATGTTGATTTCTAACATGACGGAGATGATTTCAATCCGGGCGCTTCGAGTGTGTGAGTATTGCGACCAATATCCGCCCCAGCCTCCCAGCCATAACCGGAGGACAGTGTCTCCATGAATAGAGTGTGACCTTCGGCAGAGGAGCGCAGCTTTGGAAGGATAGTAGATATGACTACCTAGGTAGGGGATAGGGGGCGATATGCGATAGAGAATAACAATCACCAACAGACTTGAAGGTAATGTCCCGGAGTGAGCATTACAGTGAAATAGTTGTGAACTAGTCTTTTGTCGCCGAAGTCCCTAAACAGAGAAGGCAGCATAGCTACATAATTTCCACTTTCGATACTTGTTGGTCCGAAGACAGAAAGATAGCTAAGTACATAGATAGTAGCCTCTCGAGGCACTTTACAAGCCACACAGCCACTTCACTAGCTATCCACTTAGTGCCAGCCAGGTTGGCCATCACGTCAAAGCCTACCTATACTGGATTTGGTAGAATATGGGGCCTGTAACTGTACCATACCTGAGTAGGTACTAACACCAAAGACCCCTGCAGACGTATAACATAGAGACCAACTAGGTTAGAACAGTATAACACACGCCCACTTGCTCCCAACGACATTCTTTACTGTGGTATGCTGTTCAATTTCTTCATCACCAACAAGAGACCGGCCCTTGCGCTATGATTGGCGTCGCCAAATGTTCCACTCTGCGACGAGGATTCTCCATCAAGACCAAACCACGTGCCAGTTAGTTTTGGTAGCCACAGCTCATGGAGCTAATAATAATCACAATCCAACATGCATCAGCTAGGCAACCCAGTACAAAACCAACCAACTCCCTTGAACCAACACGAGGATATCCAGTTCGAGCAACATAACTTTACGCGACGCAAAGTCGTCTAGTGCTATATGTTATGGAAATTAATAACTCAATCTTAGCTGCTGGGCAGACAGGAACTGCTAACCAGACGACGTACATTATTGAACCTACAACAAAGCACACACATACGATTATTCTACTTCATGGGCTTGGCTCTAACGGCGAGAAATTTGGCAGAGAACTTCTCGAGACAGGGAAAACTTCGGTTGGGAAGACAATCGCTGAGTTGTTGCCAGGCACCCGTTTCATCTTCCCGACTGCCAAGCGCCGACGTTCCAGTGCCTTTGGCAGAAAGAAACTCACACAGTGGTTTGACATAGCTCGCCTTCCCGATCCTTCTTACAGCAAGGAAACGCAGCTGGAAGGTCTGACGGAGTCTGCAACCGCGATTCGAGAGCTTCTCCGTCAAGAGGTAGCACGAGTGCCCGCTGCGAATATCATACTCGGCGGGCTAAGCCAGGGCTGCGCCATGTCTCTTTCCGTTCTACTTAGCCTTGAGTACCCACTAGGTGGTTACTTTGGAATGTGTGGGTATCTTCCTTTTCAACAAGACATCGAAAGCGCAATAAATGGGGAGGCCGATACGTCGACCGATGGTATGGACGAAGACGATCCCTTTGCAGCATCGGACGATGAAGACAATCAACCAAAAGAACCAGCACTTAGAGCTTTTGACTTCGAAAGAGATCTTCTCTGGATCGACGCTTTCCCGGACGCTACCGTAAACCAAACGGCGTCCTTAACCCCAATTTTCCTAGGCCATGGGGATGCTGATGAGAAGAAACCACATGGACTAGGCGAGGCAGCTGCTAGAACAATGCGTGCTGCTGGATACAGTGTAGTATGGAGGTTATATCCTGGCTTGGGGCATTGGTATAGAATACCTGATGAAATCGACGACATCGTCGATTTCATTCGTAAGAATGTCGGTTGGGGGATAGCAGAGCTTTGATTCTTCCATTATCTTCGCTTTGAGTTGAAATCAATCTACCCCAGATTCCGTTGCTATGATTCATGTGCGGTATCTTCTGTTGCAGCGTCTAGCCACAGGTAAAAACCAATTGCTCTTTTCGAAAATAATATATAGATCAATTGACTGAGACTGATCGATTGATCTTTGCCGTGGGGCAGTCCCTCAATGCTACTAGGGTAAAACCACGCCTTCCACAGCCATACATCGCAGGGTGCGAAGGAATCAGTAATTACATACATGTCTGACGGCTCATGTGCCCATACACGATATTGCTAGGCTTAGGCTCAAAGACCTCCATGTAGTCTCCTTCATCACATGATTATTTTATAAAAGAATGTATAGCAAAACAAACGCTTCCAACCAATCAAAAAAGACTATTTGCATATATTTAAACTAATAAAATAATTGAACAAGTGTTAAAGATCATTAATTAATTTGTTTGGTTTTAGCATAATGATATTAATGTTAGCAGGGATAATATGGGCTTACTTTAAAGGCTTAAAAAAATTGTTGCTGAATTTGACTTCAAAGGGATAAATTTCTAGGAATGTTTTAGAGCTAGTAACCCTTCGTTTTGCTCCAGTCGTACCTCCTTACATTAAAAACGAGGGGATTCTAAATTTGTGTGCAGAATGTGAACCCCTAGTTCTAACAGGAACCATCGAAACTTCCATCGTGTCTATTGGAGAACCCACCATGAGTGCATTGGGATTGGTACAAGATCCAACTAGGTTCCAGCTCAGACATTGTATCATACTCTCCGACCTAGGCAGAAATGCCTGCCTCGCCCAGACTGTTTCATATTTTCGATAGCTTCCTACAACTTACCCGAGGACCACCCGCAGCAACAATCGCATCCTCAACGCAGCCGTCCCTGATAAAAAATGGAAGGTTGAAGGTGGCTTGGCCGCCCTGGACAGTATCTTGAAATGTCCATCCTGTTAACGCGCCGCATTCTGCCTCCTTGCTTCTAAGTTGTTCGCCCTTATCAGTAGCCCAGCCATGGATGCTAGACACTTCAAACGCCCAATAAATAAGCCCATCAAACATAAAGCACGTCGCTTCGTTTAAAGGTGACGGTAATGGTGAGGGAGGAGGAAGCGGCGACGGCGGAGCAGAAAAAGGAATCGTAGAAAGGGCAAGGGAGGTATGTTGAGTAGAAGGAGTAGAAGGGCTCAGGGATAATGATGATGTGTATATATTGCTAGTAGGAGACGCAATAACACATTGACAAGTTCCGTAGGCATGCGACCCCAAGCCCACCTCGATACACGCCATAGACCCAGCCAAGGGGCATTCGAACCCACTGCAGTCTGAGTCCAATGAACAGCCTGAAGAAGGCGATGGTTGAGATATAGTGCTGCCAGAATACGCAGAAGCACCGGGGGTCAAGTCGGCGGACGTTGGGAGTTCGTAGCTCGTGTCTAAGGGGGCGATGGGCGAAGAGATTGGCTGAGACATGTAGTATATTGTAGAAATCAACACGCTCACAGTACTGATGCCTATCATTGGCAGGGAGGACGTGGTGGCACTGTTGTGATATGCGAGAGTGGTGCTGCTCGAGACTGTTAACATCCTAGACGTGTCATAAATCGATATCAAGGGGTTGCTAGGAGTGGATGCCGGCTGAGGCTGAGTATTATATGTCGGAAAAGCTGCCCCGTTTCCGGTAGTTATAGTTTGATACACCTTTGTGCTCTCTATTGGTATTGCTGATATAGACCAGCTACACGCCGCTCGAACTGCTTGATCTGGTGGAGGAGGAGGAGGTTGGTGGGTTTCGCCCGCGGTGATGTCGGAGTTCCAAGTCCATTTACCGCTCATAGGGTCAAAGCTACTAAAGGTAGCTAGCTTGGTCGCAGCGCCATTATATAAAGTAACTTGATCTGGAGTCTTTGCTAAGGGCTCGAGCAACGTGAGGTCGCCAGCGATAGCTTTCAATAATTGTGGAAACCCTTGCGTGAGACCGCATTCAAGTCCTGTTGCATGGATTTCATATACGCCGTAAACTTATCTGATAACACGAACTTCTCGGCGTTAAAACACTCTTGTTGGGCTAGAGAGTCCATGATACGCCTATTAAAAAAGTAAGTCATTACATTCTTACTAGATGAAACGTAAAAATACCACGTGGGATATTTAATAACAAGACTTACAATACATCCCAGACTTGCCAGAAAGTTTCTGTTATAAGCCCGCTCAAGTCGTCTCTATTTAAAGCATCAAATCCAAGCCATATACTTTGAAGCCATGCAAGGCTCTTTTTAATCTTCCCGTAGGCCTTGTCGAAGTCATCAGCAGGTTGGATTCTTGCCTGGTTACCAAGCATATTGGTCATTATATAAATCGCCCATGCCATTTCTTGTCCGCTGGACTCCAAAGAAAAAACTATGCGGATCTTGACAGTTAATTCTTGAAGCCGTGTAATAATTACCGAGAGTTGCTAAGTCTGATGCAGTTGGATCGATAATACTGTCGAAGAAACCGTTGATCCAATTCCATTCGAAGGCGTGGTCTGTTAAGGCCCCATGCTGGTAGCGCTCGGACTGAGGTGCCGCATTTCCTGGGCAGCCTTGAATGCCGGTCCCAAAATGCTGACAATTGATGGGCAGCAATTTGCAGGATCACTCGTCTCACTTAGCCAGCGTACAAGGCTAGAATTAGTCCCCTGCATATATACCGTTGGTTGTGATATGCTAAGGTCGTAAAAGAGTATCGTCGAGCCTCCGGGGTACCATGGGGTGGTAATTGTTGTTGCGCCCTCGGAAGTTTGTAGAAGACAGAAATTCCTGGTTTTCACTCCAACCGCCGTTACAAGCTGGCCCGTTCCCACTGGCAGTTGTCGTCTGCGCCATCGGAGCGTGTCCACACCGTTAGGAGGCTGGTTTGGGTCCTGAGGCTCGGAGCAGTACGGATCGCTGGGATCGCACAACTCCAAGCTATGGAGACAATCGTAGGCTGGGGAGCACTCAGCAAAGGGGATGCAAAAACAGGAGCTTGATTGGCTGAGCCTAGGTTGGAGTTGGCTGTGGGCTGGGGAGCACTGGACCAGGGAGGAGTAATGGCTGGTGGATAGTCGGTTGAACATGGGACGGAGTTGCCTGTAGTCTGGGGAGAGATCACCCAAAGAGGAGTAAAGAGGATAGAATTGAGTCGGGGAGCATCTAGGGTAGCCCAGGATGGCGTGGCCATAGCAGTGAGGTTGGAAACGAGACTGAAAGAAGTATAAGTGACAGACGCGCTGGGAAATGCCCCACGACCCAAAGAGGGCCATGTCAATAGCCAAATAAATTGCATTCTGAATAAAAACCGTGGCAGGATATCTTTTCAAATGGAAAGATAAGAGCTCATGCTATGTCTGAAGGTAACAAATTCGGAACCTATATTTTGGTTTGAATAGCCAAGACAAGCGATTTGCTTGGAATATAGCTTGGAAATTATATACACTTAATATATATGCGGTTACGTTAGTCTAAGCACTCCTTTTTCAGCCTTTGGGACTTTACTAGTAGGCAAGCTTGAGTATTTGCTTTGAAGCGGCCAATTCCACCCATAATATCAAGCGTCCTACTTGAGAAAGAGGTTGCTTACCATATCACAGGTCTCTATCTTATTCCTTCCACTAAGGACTTACCCAAGCCCTCGGTAATTCCAACGAATCTAGATCTCGGCTTACAATATGGTAGCACCGTTAGTACTACTTTGCTAACGAAGATCGGGCGTATAATTTCTAAAATCTATGCTTTGAAAGTTCCTCAAGATCATTGTCCCCGAGGGGCTCTCCGTTGTGTTCCCAGTACGCAGATACCTGTGCTAGGTTCGTTGTCACCATCTCATCGCGCCCGAAAGCGTACAATGCACCCGTATCCCACTGTGAGCTCTTATCACCGACGTGCATCTCCTCTACCAGCGTCCAGAGTCGTTGCCGGCTTTCCAGCCCGGGTGGAACATAAGGCAGAACTGATCTAAAGGTCTCGCACTCGAATCCCGCTGTCATTAGGCAGGCAGCATGTTTTGGCTTATGTGATAACATTCTGAATAGCAACTCCCAGTCCATGTTAAGGTTAGGATCTGTTCGGCGGATCATTTCGTAGTCCAAGTCCCACAGCCAGGACATGCACAACAAATGCTTGTTGAACAAAGCCTTTCAGAAACGCGGGCCGAGAAAACCTGTACTCCACACCGGCCAGTTCCGAGCGTCGATAATGTGCTCGAGGATGAGTAGCTTCAGCTCATTCGGCAACTTGGCGAACAGTTTCTTGAAGACCGACACTTGCTGGGTGGGCTTGGTAAGTCTAGGCTCTCGGGGCTCCAAATTTTTCAAGAGTGTCTCAGTTAATCTTGGTATGCGGAATGGGTCGTTCTCAAGGTACCGTCTGTACAAGCTAGTGTCATCGGCCATGCCGCCTTGATGGGTCCGGACAAAGGCCGATTTGTGACAATAGCTTTTCTCTATACCGATTGTGTTCTGGAAGCCACTGAATATGATTGGTCTTGCTTTGTACTTGGACCAGAACGCGAAGTCTTCTTCGGTAGATGGCTCGAAACGCGCGAGTACTTGGTCCCACGAGACCTGGAAGCGATGACGTAGAACGCGGAACAGAGCACGCAGCGGCGTATTAGGCGGCTTCATTAGATTCCAGATTGGTGCTTTCAGGGCGATCCGAAGACATGATTTATGCATCGGCAAATACACGGTGTTGTTGCCATTGGGACCACCATTGTAACGATCCTGCGAGGCGGCATAGACGAAGGCTTCGGTAGTTCCTTGGAGAGTGAACCTGCATCCCTTGTTCCTCGTACAGTCCCCGTTCACCTCCATTCTAGCTGAGTATACGGCTGGGCTATAATCTGATTCGGACGGGGGGTATGTGCCATGCGTCTGGACGTATTCGTACTCCCGAGCTGGGTCACCGACGACAACGATATCGCTATCCCACTTATTGGAGCACGCGGGCCATATTTCTAGACCGCAAAGAGCACACAGGGGGCCATTATCACATAGGCCGTTAATGACGTCTAGGTCTGTGAGTTCATTCCAAACAGTAGGTGGTACATTGACCTGGTCAATCAGTGGTTCGAGTAAATCCGAGTGTTGTTCCATCGCGACCTATGGCGGAATTTGACTTGGAGGGGAGTAGATAGTAGTGTAGCTAAAATTATGATGTTGGTGAGAGGGAAGAGGGCTGTGGTTTTAACCGTAGGGAGGTATGACGAGAGTAAAACAAAAGGTTCCTGTGCTCCAAAAACTTCTCAGCAATTTATTAAATTCTAATTTAAAGGTGCGAAGTTAGGGCTAGATGTATAAACAATTTCTCTAAAATTAAATAAGCGTTAAAACCTTAATAGCTTTTAAGAACCTTAAGAACATATTTTTTTTGTTTCTAAACTTAAACTAATTTAATATAATTTCAAGTAAGCTTCTACTCTCTAGCTTATTTATGGGAAAGCAGACGGGATCCTGAGTTCTCTGGAAGCTATAGTTGTACGTAGAAGAGTTGTGTGCTCTTGTCAAACCTTATATGATGTATGTAGTTAGTTGCTGTGTTGGGATGTTAGGTTGAGAGCCTTATGGACTAACAGGCACCACCCATCAAATTCTATAGACGTTCAACGCAGGTATAATTGGTGTGATTTCTGTGAACTAGATAGACATCGAGGGAATACATAGCATCACGAGTACATAGTTTCTATGGTCGCGGGCGTTCCGACAATAAGGAGTAATTGCTTGTGTTTCTTCGTCCATTATGTCGGTGGCTTTTGTAAAGCCGGTCGTAAATGATCGAGGTTAACAGGAATCGTTTAGTATGGTTTGTTGCAAGCCAGCCGAAGTTGGAAGTTTTTGCCCTCATAGTTGGGGCCTATAATGGGTCTTGAATCCGGCATGGCGAAGGTGTGCTGTTTAGTCCGTGTTAGAAATGGCAGCGTGGCCTGCCGGGCTCTTATATAGCCAATTTCCTAGCATTTAACTTTGAAGAGAGTTTGAATTAGAGGGATATTGAGGGCCATTGAGGGCATACACGTCAACTAGGCCTTGGTGTTGAACCTTCAATTACTTTCCTAGCCTTTGCACCAATCGGCATTACTCACTCGTATACAGCATCCAGATTGCCATTACATAGCATTAATCACACTATCTTGGCTATTTGTAGTTCAATAAGGCGGAATATTGGGTTCCGAGTCTATGTGTGTTTAAGAGACTACTTCATGCATACACGTCCGATCTTCATACGAGCTAGACCGCTTCCATCCTTCTCTTGCCTCTTCGCAGAATTTCTCGTCATGAAGGATGTCTTTTCGATACAGACCACCATTCCCCCCGGCCCGTTATATCTCAGTATAGTCGACTCGTTGTTCGGTGTGTCAGCGGTAGGTTCAAAGTTCCGAAATCATGGAAATGGGTTGGCGAACCCCCGGGGCCTCGGCCATCTGGGTATAATGATAGTTATAGCGCAAACCGTAGCAATTTCCGTTGCGTACACCATGAACAATTGCGACGTATGTAAACAGCGACGTGCATGTGGGGACCGTATGGTTGTGTGCGATCGTAGATATATAGTCTTTGACTTGCTCATAGGACGAGGCCGGTGACCTCAATCCGCGGTCATACAGTGTCGTGCCTCATTGACACAGGTTTGGCTCACCCACTCATTCCCAATAGCAGTGCACATTGGTGAGTGGAAACTGAGAAACAGTTGAGACCCTGGACACCGATGCAGGTATATACAGGCGTCTTTGGGATAGTTTGGACTTGTTTTCTCCCTTTCAAAGCCCAATACCAACCACATCTGAACATCAATCTGAATCCGATTGTTAATACATATCTGCTTTCGTAATAAAACCTGTGGACTCCCGTAGATAGCTAAAACGAATGATTAAATTGTTCTCGCTTCTGGCACTGCGTTCGTCAGCAATAGCGACATGCCGCTGTGCTGAGCAACACCTACATACAAGCGTCGACGAGATCGCCCGGTTGCCTCTTATGTAAACCAAAAATCAAAATGCTATTTATCACAGCCCAAACGCCGTCTGATTATGCAAGCCCCCATTTCAATCATGCCGTGGGCAATGTAATGCTGTGACTAAGTCCTAAACAGTGGTATAACCATCTTTTTCAACACCGGTATCCTTGATATTGGTATAAGCACAACGAAGAGAAAAGTCGACTAGGTGTGTCGAGACTGAAGCGATGTCATGGCAGAGTATTATCTGCTTCTATCATGGGTTCTGCTGGGAAGAGTGATATTGTCGACGTGATACCATCCAAATAGTTCTCGTCGCTGTGCCCGAGTGTCTCGCAGCCTAAACATGGCGCGGTCGATCGTCTATACTGCTCAGAGGTGGCGGCTATTTGCTCTTCTATCTGGAAAGCGCGTGTGGTGGTATCTTATTTCCTACCCCGACTGCCTGATGCGGTGATCTTGCTAGTGCTCATGAGATCACCGATATATTTCTGCAGAAACTTATTATTACTGTCGAGCTTATCATGTTCTTCTTTCACGGCTTCTATGCGGTGAAATAGCATCAGAAGAGAGTCCTGCAGCGCCCTGGCGTGCCTAGATATTTGTAAGCCAAGAGTCTATGCCTATACCTCCGTTGCTTACTTACCTGTGAAGCTCCTCGCGCGCCTCACGTCCCAGATTCTCGAGATCTTCGCTTGTTCTCCGGGGGCTCATAGCCCGCACGTCGTCGGCTCCGTATTCGCGTGTTACCGGACCAACTTCAGATGAATCTCGGGGCACTATTAATGTGCCACTGCTTTTCCGGGTGATTAAACGCGGTCTGGTAGGAATAGGCGCATGCATCTCCTGGTCCTGAGTATCTAATGAGGATGAGGAAGAGTCCGACCGTTCGGGAGGGTTCGGTTTCGTTGGGTATAGTGAGCGTTCGTTGTTCATTGTCTTTGGTGGCGTAACAGTTGGCTGAGAATACACCAATTTCCCCCGCTTGTACGAGCGCTTCTAGAGAGTGGTGCTGTGGCCGATCGAACGCCTGAGGGCAGGGAGGACTACCCAAAAGCTGAGATCATATATCGGCGTCTCAACCGACCTTTTCCCTCCAACAACTCAAAGGACGGGTGGGGGGGAATAGTATATCTGCTCGTTGAGTAAAGCAGAGAGTCGGCGCAGGCGTGGTAGAAGGCGAAGGCAACAAGTAGGCAACGTCGTGGGAGGTTATGGCTCACTTCCAAGGATGCTATGCATTCAGTCGTCTTCATGAGGAGCTAGTGATCAAATAGAGGTAGAGCGTAGGAGTCCTTGCTCCTGATATCCTCTCAAGAAAATCTAGGTGTGACTGGGGGAGAGAGAGGGTGGGAAAGTGAGACGAGGTAGACTAGAGAAGCAGAGGCGACGACGAAGAGGAAAAAAGGTTTAGGGTGGTAGATGGTGCGGTCGAAGAATGCGAGTGCAGTGCAGGAACGGAGGGGGGCTCAAGCGGAGACAGCAGTAATAGGTGCTGATGCTCATTCGACAAGATGGATTGAAGTGATCGTCAGTTCCAACCTCACGAGGGTTGGGTTACTGACTGGATGGTAGTCAGGCAGTGGACGGGGTACTGTAATAAGAGGCGGTGTTATGGTGGTAGTGTTGGTGTTAGAAGGCCCGCAGGGAAGCCTGTCGCAGAGACTTGGGGACGGCGTAGTCAGAACGGGGACTGAATGTTTGATTGTGTTGGATAGAAATCGTCGTGGGTCCTGGTCATGTCGATCTGCACGAAAGTGTTTAAGAGCAGCATCAGCGACGTTTGCCGCGTGCCGTACGCCGTAGGTAGTAGGCCGTGTTGTAGCTAGCAAGCAAGCAAGTAGATAGTCTACGTAGTAGATATGGGGTGCAACTTTGTAAGGGGACTTTCTTGTGGGGCAAGACAGAGAGGGTCCGCTGCGCCGTTGCGTAGGTGCTTGCTGTAGGCTCTACATAGTACAGTGTTCTAGGCACAGTGTCTTCGGGCGGATGATCACTGATGCCCACTGATGACCACTGACATAACTCGAGGAGAATCTTCGGAGAACAAAGTACAGTACTGGGTACTTACGTCTCCTAGGAAGGCTAGCGGCAGGTCATTCGGACCATTACCCTTCTGCCAGTGGGCAGAAACAGTGGAGTTCAGGCAATAAGAAAGAGGCTGCTTTGGGCTCGGCCATGGAATCTAACCGGATCAGGTCAGTTCTCCAGACACCTGCTCGTCTGGGATTGGTTCGCAATGTTTTTGGAAATTTTGAGACCCTATTAGTAGCTCATCTGCCTCTCTATTCCTTTTAAAGATGACCATTATCGTTAAATTATCCAGAAGTGCTTTTTGGTGTGCTATCCTCTCTATTTCTACTCCTAACTGTTAACTACCTGGCTGAGTAGAGAAGTTAAAGAATCTGTGATGAATATCTAGCAAGCCTTTTGGAGTGAAGTTGTACCTATGGAGCTAGAGGCACACCACATCATATACTCATGTATTAGTGGGCATACGGCGATCCAGCTCCTAACAGCACTAGGAAATCACAAGGTTCAACTATTAACCTACCTGGAGTTATTATTAAGAGCAATTTTATGCTACCATTTCTGTCTTGCCTCAAACTCATCTGCTTGCGCATATGTTAGGTGCTTGTTCAACTGGGTTAGCTATTGCCGTTGTATATAGCAGTGTGTAGATCAATGCAAGATCAATGCTACTGCTGCCAACCATGACCAATAAAGGCCATCTTTGGATAAGACATGCCCTCTTGTATGGGGAATCATGTTGATCAACCCGCCTAATGCCATGCTACAAAACCTCTTCATAGGTGCCTGGGGTCTCCCCTTCAGGCAGACAAGCTTGCTTGGGCGAACCGCTTCATTAGAAAAACCTGCTTCACCCTACCGAAAGCAATGAAGAACGTGATCTGTTAACAGGAGAAAAGAAACAAGCTATTGGCAATAAGACGGGCGGATGTGTCGCATCGGCTTATCGTGATCTTCCGTCCGGATATATATCCAGTAAGAGTGATTAGAGCAGCGATTGGTACAAACGGTGCCTAGATGTAAGAAGAACAATAGTGCTTCATCCACCAACTGCTGCAGTGGTGTTTCCTCTTCCGCTAGATAGGATATGCTGTAGGTACTCCATACTCCGTAGGAGGGATGCTTCCTGACTCGGAAACAGTCGGTCGAGTTGCAAGGAGGACCCGCTTCGACGGTGAACGAAATGTTCCATTGGGTGCATAGTCCTTGAATACATCTAATACGGTAAAGTCAGTGCTCCGATGTGGCCGCCGGGACGAAACTGTCCAAAGTTATCATTATCTTGGGGGTGACATTAAGGCTGAAGTGAACAATATACCACCTATGCAATGGTAGTAGCGGCAGCAAATGTAATACCACCCGGCATGCAGTTTCTATATATGTGCACATGTAGTCAAGTGATCCCTAACGAGTTGTCACAGTTATTCCATGGTGTTCTGGCGCGTGATCCGTTGCGGGTCATTGGCAGGCAGGAGGGCTGCAGGGAGGCAGGGAGGAGAACTCCGTCTTCACCGATGCAGGGGTTTTAGAGTCTGACACAGAATATGAAAAAGGAGGGAGGACCCTGAATTTCACTGCGAGGTGTGTGGTGTGTGTGTGTGTGTGTGTGTGTGTGTATGGTGTTCCGTTACCCCCACTGCTGCGGTACCTAACCGAGTACCTAGATAAACGGCGAAATGGAGGCCAATTCCTGGAGGATGCTGCTACCTCTTGTAGCGAACTAGGCATGCATAATCAAGCATACCATGCCAGGCAACTAAGCACATGGCAATTCCAAGCCCAACTGACAATCGAAGAGAAGTCGATGATGGATAGACCGAAATTTGCACCCAAACGAAATGCGGGAGGTGCTTTCAAATTTTTTCTTCTTCATAAGTCCGAATGTTTGCTTGCTTCGCCGCCTACGAAAGGCAAAATCCCTCTCACATTACTCCACAAGGTGTCAATGCGCTGATGATAATGAGGAAATGTGATCGGGTTTTTGCAAGGTTCGTGATACCTCCAATGGCTTCACCTCAGGTTCTGGTGAAGCCATCTCGAGGTCTTTCGTCGCCAGGCAGAATGATGCAGGTCAGCTGCGGTCCGACGAGCTAATATTGCAGGTGGAGAGCATCACTTTAACAGCTGCCAAACCTGCCCGGTTGTCGTGAGAGAGGAGCGGGGGGACCCTGACACGGGCCCGAGATCCTTGGGACCCTTCTTTTTATCTCGTCCAGTTAAAGTCGAGGAATAAGTCGGAGAGAAAGACGCAATAAAATTGTAGGTACACAGTACGAATTGTCATAGGCCAAAAGAGGAGCTGGTACCCACCGTACCCTCTACCTAGCACACCTAGCATCTAAGCGCAGAAGCACGGGCCATTAACTCCACCGAGGATAGGATTGGCGTTGACTGGCGCAAACTAACGGAGTGATGTCATGGGCGATGATCTGCGCTAATCTTGTGCTACGGCTTCGCCAATCGCCAATTCCAGCTGCGCCAGTCTTTACCCTTTTCACCTTTCCATGACTCCGTCTCCTCTCCTTTCTCAGCTCCTCTCTCACCGTTCATGAAACATTGCCGGGCAACCCTCATTTCATTCCGTGTGTCAGCTCCGCCTTCTCTGCCTTGTGCCTTGTCTGCCTCTTTTTTCCCTCGTTACTAGTACTCTTTTTATTTTGTTCAGCCTCTCTTGTTATGATCAGCGTCATGGCCGTGTCTCAGAAATTCATCTCTCACATCGTGCTATGTCTCTTGTTCTCATACATTGAGGCCTCGGTGACATCATGTAATACCAGCAATAACTTCTGATCGTCCACAAACCCTGCAGTTTGGTCACTTCGATGCGAGCAGTCATGTCAGCAGCGCATAGTGATTGGCATTCACCAGTCGCATTGTCCTCTTCCTAGTGAATCAATTAGCAATGAGATGTTGATCTTCCCAGGCGTTAAGGTTTTGCAACCATATTATGACCGACAAACCCGGCGGGCTAGAGGATACCTACTGTGCATGCCAGGACCTATGCATACGTGTGCTGCTCTGCCCAAGTGGCCAAGTGGAAGTTCCCATTCAATATGCCCCAGCTTCGAAGGCATCCGCACGAGTTGCCAACCCAGCCAAATTGTCAGAAGGTCATAATATCCATCATTGAACCACGAGCCGTTCTATGTGCGTGGATAGTGTTCTGGTCTTCCTGGCTCATCAGTACGGAATTACTAGTCAGATGGAGGCGAAAACACCGTCTTACGGTGATTCTGGAGTAGACTTAGGTGTAAGGGTGAGGTGTATTGAGTATCACCTGACACATAGTCACGATGCGCACTTTTGTGACGCAGCGTCTCCTAGATGCGAACGCCACTCAGCCACAATGACGGTATCGAAACGATACACTGTTTGGCTTGTTTGGGGTAAACGTGTCTGCTGTCTGGGGAAGGGTGATTGTCAAGATTGTTACTTAACCGGTAGTAAATGGTCAAGACGCGGGTAGCATTGTAACCTGGTCTGCAATGCACCGGTCCCTGCACCAGCGTCCCGAATTCTCCCTGTCTATTTTGGTTTGTCCGCACTGACTCAAGCAGCCAAGATGTTACTTATGACTAAACAAGCTTAGCCAATCCAAGCCACCTTATTAAGTGTCTACCAGTACTCTTTGTTACGTTCATGAGGTTTGGACTTTTATCGATACTGGGTAGGGGTATAAGGAAGTGCCTTGTCATATACCGGCGTTATATAAGGCTTCAGTGGCTGGAGTATCCAGGGGAACTTTGGTGTAAGTATGTACTGTACCTTGAGGTGAGATATTTTTGCGTGTTGGATCCTGGGTTAGCGTGCTAAGTGTACGTCAACATGGTCCTGTTTACTCGCCCGCAACCATAGTAATAGTCTAAGGGCACTTGTCCTACCCTAGAGGCTCCCTCATCGGTAACGGAGCCTCGCATACCCGTGTCTCGTGTTTAACTACTTTGGACGACACCAGCTAATTCATATCACAGGGAAGAAAGCAGTACCACATAGTGACCACTTTGTATACATAATGTACTATCCATCAGCAGTTAGAGATACAGCCGAAGACTTTCCAATAAAGCCATCGAGGCTTGTGGCAGAAGCACAATACATTACACGCCCAATCAGTATCGGACTCGGGTAGCTAACACTCAAATTAATGTCATCTCGTGTTCAAACGCTGAGCATTGGTCGCAACTCTAGCGCAACTTCCACAACATTTTAGCCATGAGATTTCCTCATTGACTTTCCTCAACCGATCAGAACTACAGCAGTAAAACCAACTAATGTTGAAACATTAAATGCAAAATCCGTGTTCGCTCCTGTCAGTAGCCACAGTTACCGACTAGACTTACCCCTACTCAAATAAACGTTTCTCAGTTCGTTGTCTTCGCTTGCCATCAAGCCTGCGAGAGCCTCTCGCCTTGAATCCAATATTGGTGATTACCTCCCAATCGGAAAAAATAGGGGGAAAAAAAACGTACAACACCAAGGATTCGCTGGTCGTCACTGATTCGACTACTAATTTGGCGCTCTCTAGCTTGATCCTCTATCAGCGATCATAAGTAGAGGCAGCAGCTGCTGGAGCTTGGCCAAGATCGCATCTATAGAGCGATTAAAGCTGACCACAAAGTGTAGAGCTCATACAAATCGGACACCTACCTAACACAACTATTTCTCAGTCTCCCTTCGCTCCTCTTTATATTTCTTTTCCATTAAATGGATCACAGTCCACAATAACTAGTTCTTATACATGTAAACTTTCGCTCCGGTCACGACACTTTCTTTGTACATGTTCGATATTGGACACGGCTGACAACCTATAGCAGACGCTACAGGCCGAACATGTTCCCACGGCCGCCATTCTCGATCTTAACTCTCTGTTTTCTTTCCGGGCGCTGACGTTATCAGTACTATGTCTTCGCCCTGTGTATGGACCTTCCACACTTAAGCTACATAGTTGGCAGCCTCGGAGCTGCCGTCATCTATCACTGGAGGGACGCCCTGACATCGAGAAACAGCTAGCCAGCATGAAGAGACAATATCATCGTGATCCCAGCGCTTAAGGATAAATATGTGAGCAACGCCAAGATCAGACACTATTGGAAACGAGATACCTGTGCTAAATTCGATGATGTCTTGCTATTAAGGTTTAGTATGCGGAGAGAATGGTCTATATGCCGCTGGTTGTAATGCAAGCTCGATAATTAAAAGTTGCTGCTGATGTTGTTCTTTTTGATGTTGTTGTATTTGACGTTTGGGGGGTCTAATAAACAATCTACAGGTATGAGCCTCGGGACCCTCCTTGGGACACACACATGTGGACGTACTGGGCAAGGTCCTACATTCCATGCAAGTGTACGGCTCAGGCAGACTGCGAATCAAATGAGCTAAAGTTCGTGCGCTAGGTACTACTACTGCGCCTCTCGTTTCTTAAACGATCGCGGAGTATTTATTCCAACGTAGTAGGGCCTTCATACTACCTCCCGTTACCCGATCATTCGCTCTTTCGCGGTTATTACGGCCTCCTTCTCGACGAGCGTATCGTCGATCCTCCAGCAACACTAAACGGGAGCTACCTATCAAGTGTAGCAACACTAATCGACTTAATAATCGAGGTCTAACCGGCGGGATGAAAAACTGCAAAACGGCTTCATTGGACCGGAAGTCAATTCTACGGTTTCCTTCCAGGAGAATGCAACCCCAACAACACAAACAGCCCAGAATCCACGGCCCCAGGTGGCTTCCCGCGAAGTTTGCGTCAACATGTCTCTCCATCCCTCGGTGACATTGCTCAAGAGCACAGCACCTGGGAGTTATAAGCGGACTATATCCCGTATATACGAAAATAAAAAAAACATCCAAGGCACTGAGCTTTCCAAGGTTTCGATATCGAATCAACTATGACTTGCGTTTAACCATATACCAGGCCAGGGTGAAACCGAGTTTTACGCCGACATTTGAATTACAAAGATTAAACCCCCCTTCGCAGCAGAGCTTGTGTCTGATAACTGTGACTTCGAAACTCACCACCATACTCAAGTTATCCCTGTGTATTCAGTACTCATCTATATCGATCAGATGGCAGTTAAAATGGCGCTCCTTCCTTATCACTGTTCCCCATAGCTGCTCCAGCGCATGAATCGCACAGCTGAAACCAAGACAAGACGACACAGGCGATCTGCAGAACCACCTACTTATTACAGACGTACACATATAATCCCGGACCGGCTGACTGGTCAAGGCCTGCAAATGCCAGATACCAACCACAGGCTCACAGCATACATATGCCGTCATGAAACTCCACAACAAAACGGTCGATCCGCTTTTCCCTGTTACGGTCACAGTACAAGGCAAAAAAATGACATCACAAAGTGAAGATGATTATTTCGACGATCACTTTTGGCATTTTAAGATAGTATTACTGCCTTGCACATCCACTGGCCTCTGTTTGCGAAACCGACATCTTCTTTTACCTAATAACCCAAAGCGTAATGCAATTACGATTTGCAATTGCGTTGAAATTTAGAGTAGTTAATTCCCATCCCACCTCCTGCCTAAATTCCGAGATTTTGTCCCGGAGGGTCTTATTATTAGAACTACTATACGTAGCACATGTACACGTTTTCAATTGGGATCTTCCAATCTGCATGACCCAACCTAAGAGGGGATGCCGATGACTCTCCATGCATACGGGTCTTTGCCCTGAAAAATGTTATCGTATTCTGATTCGTACTATCCGACCCCCAAATTACGATTGTCAAAGCTGCATGAAACTGGAATTCTCGTAGGCTCAAGCTTTGGTTTTACTCATACCCCAGACTCTCTTTACCCCCCTACCCATAGACAAAACTCAAAGAGTTGTCCCGTTGAGTAATGAACCGATATTGTCGAGAAAACTGAACCTATACACTCCCTCCCTATTCACTAACCTACCTACATACCAGGAACCGGTACATCAGAGGTAGGCGGTCTACTGTATCTAATACGTAAGCCAGACTTTTGCCCAAAAAAAAAAAGACATCGACCCCCTCATCTAGAACTTGTCTACATATAAAATAGATTCGCGGAATCCCACTCCTAGTAGGAAGCCTTACCCACTATTTAACAAGGCTAGCCCATGGCATCGTTTTCTCTAACAAGATGTTGCTCGGAAATAGCGGGAAAGAACACCACCTGCTGGCATTCTTTAGAGTCTACATTGCACCTACCGTACCTCATATTTCTCATACTTTTCTGCTTACATTTATAGAACTATTAGTTTTCCAAAAAAGAAGAAGAGATTACGAGGAGGGGAAAGAAGGCTCCTTGCTTCACCGACATTTTCTTATGCCTTGGCAAAGACTGTCGATCTGTCTCGTGCCGTGCACTTATATCTACAGCGAAAAAGTGTGTATAGGGTTTTCCCTGTTCTGGCTCCGGCTTACGGGGGGCCTAATTGCGTGATTGGTTTGCCAGCTCGTAGGAACGGGACTTCACAGAACACTTTCCACCTTCCTCTTGGAGGATCAATACAAGCGATAAGGATCCCATCATCATGTATAGGCATACAATATTCATTATGCCAAGCAAGTTCTGATGCATGTAGGTGCTTGATTTAACCGATTTTTGTGTTTAGCTAGACGAGGCTGTCTCGCCGTGAATTCCGCTAATAGTAAAGCAACTTTGTGTGTGTGAGTACCCCCAAGGTATATATCTATACATCTTTAGTAGCCATGGAAAAGCAGACTATACTACACCGACTAGGTGCCTATAACTTGACTCTCAAAGTAACCCCTCAACACCGTGCCATGCCAAATGCAATTCTAACTCCTAATGCAAACTGCCACAGATGCAAGCGCGCGCACGCGATAATGGCACAGGAATGCGCGATGTACTAACCGAAAACGCCGAAGTAACTTTATGGTAACAGGTCTTGCTGCCGATGACTGAGACGAAGAAAGACGATCCTGCGTCGGGCGACAGTGCGTCAACCTACAATGCTTGGGCACTTGAGACGAAGCAAACGCGTTTCCATTCGTAGGAAATAGGAACTTCTAAATGAGTTGGGCGTTCGGATATCAAGCCAAGATATCCATATTCATGACTGCAAGGGACCAAAAGCATTTGATGCAGAAAACAAAAACCTCCATAGCCAGAAAAAGATGGTGCTGGTGACTGGGGTATCGGGAAGCGAAAAAGGAAAATTGGTATGAGCTTCGTTAATAGCCAAAGCTGTCATGTTGGTGAATAGGGCATCGGCCTGGGTGGTTAACAAACCATGAGTCAATGCACGAGCGATGGAAGCGGCAGAAACACTCCAGCCGCGCCATTTGATCGCCAACCTTGAACTCCTCGAGGCAGATTGTACATTCCGCATCGTCAACACAGTCCTTCTCCGTTGCTGTATACGGAAACATTCTGGTTCTTCGGGTCGTTCGTGGGGGTGGTGTTCCATGACTTCCAGTGCTAGTTGCGACCATAGACTGATTTGCTCTATGGCTACTGTGGGATGTGATGCAATTATTAATATGAGTCTCTCGCAAAGCCTCATGGTTAGGAAGAGCCCGAGACGGTAGCTCACGATGGCATACAGGGCATGCGTCCTCCTCAGGAATCTCCGGCTCCGGCATTGGTGTTCTAGGTAGAGGCCGATTCAAGCCCAAGAACGAGGTTGAGGGACCAGGCGCGCTACCAGGAGGTCCAGGAGGTCCATGATATCCATGCTGTCCGGGAGGTGGATGTTCCATGGGAAAGGAATATCGAGGTCTACCAGTCGGCACAAGAAGGTGAGGAGGTAGTTGAGCCTGAGGGAAGTAAGCAGAATTAGGCGGCGGATAATGGCTGGAAGTGGACGCATAAGGGACGAAAGAGAGGTATGCTTGTCCCTGCCCAGCACTCTGTAAGATTATATGTTAGCAATAGTCATCTGATAAGTCAAGCTTCCCAAGTTTTACTAACCGTAGTGGCACTCCTGGCTCTAGAAGGATTGCCGTCCATGAACGTATGTGATGATAGGTGACGCGAATATTGTCTTGCACCGGCACTGTAATTACCTAAAGAGTTACTCTGGGATCTCTGTTGTGATGCTCGTCCATCCACGACAATAGGCTGTGAAGGGAGCCGAGCCTGAGGCGGTGCCGTGTTCGGGTCTGGGACGCATGGATTGCAGAGTCGTACTCGTTCCCCACCTCCAATGGAGCTGAAGTCCGCAATGCCTCCTTCAACTCCAAAGGAAGAGGACTGCTGAGTAGGCGGCAAAACTCCGGGCGGCCGAACGATATAGGGATGAGGAATGGTGATGCGATGAGGGGAGCAGTGATCACAGACTACTCTTCCGCATTTCCTAGGGTAAAGGTTTGTTAGCCTAAAAATGATCTCGTTTTATGGTTTCTCGGTATAGTATGGATGGAACCTACCGGCAATGGTGCTTCCTAACAAACATGCTGAATCTAATGCGGCATATAGGGCAATGTGTGACTTCAGAATCTGGCTGCCATCGGGGTACCGTAAATTCCTGGGGTATGTCTCGTTGCTGTGGCCTCGGAATGAAACTCGTTGCTATCGGATTCAGACCGGATGACGACGGCCGTGAGCCCTGAGATGTTGCTGATTCTGGTCTTGTTAGGGTAAATGCTTGAGAGATAGGGTCAGTGTGACTCGAATGGGTTGCATCGTCGGTATTGTGTCCTGCTTCTTGAAGACCAGTGTTATGTGGAGGACGAAACCCATCCTGGCTAGCATCTGAGGACGTCATAACCATTTCATTATCCCTATCAGATCCTCCGTCAAAGGATGAAATGCCACGGTTAATGTGTTGAGTATCATTCCCATCAGACTCAGCCAACGCTTGGTCACGTTCTGGGACTGTCGCGTTCTGGTTTGGTCTGTTGCTTTCTTCATCCTCATGCTCATCGGCTTCACCATCTCCATCTTGACCTTCAGTTTCAACTCCAAAGCCTGAATCCGACGCTGAATCCGAACTATGACCTGGGGAAAGGGGTGTTCTGGGAGGACCATCTTCATTTTCTGCGTCTTCGGTTTGGCTGGTGGAGCTTCTCTGATTTATTGGAAGCCGGGAATTTGTATTGGCAGATGTGTGCGAGAATCGAGAAACGGGTGAACGAGGAGAGCTACTGGTACTGGTGGAATTCTCGACGTTGGTGGTTCTGTTTACCTCGCTGTCTGTGTTCGTAGTAGTGTTCGCCCGGGCGTCACAGTCCTGCTGCTCGGGAATTGTAGAGGCATCTGATGGAGAGGATACAGACAGTCCCAGAACAGCATTCGAGGTGCCACCATGCTCGAGACTAGCTAGCGTACTCTCGTGAAGAATCGCTGGTATTTGCAGAGTGACATCCTGAGTGTCCATCTCCGTGCTCTCCATCTGCTCCATACTCTCCGTATCAGTAGCATTGTTTTCGCCATTTTCTTGCTCAGCCTCTTCACCAAATTCATTGCTAGGATCCTCTGCACCAGGCGCTATAGCAGAGCTAACTGTTGCGGTGTCTCCATTGTGAATGGCGTTAGCACGGTGAGGTTCTCCCGAGCTTTGAGAAACCCCTCTTTGGTCACGGTCCCCAGGCAAGTCAGACATGTCGAGACATGGACCGAGCTGTTTCGAGAGTTGTAACAGTGGTCATCGGAGAGCAGGCGACGCAGGGGGTTCGATTAGTGACGCCTGGTCGCACAGGAAGGTAATCAATCGCGTCAAGGTTTAGACTATGGTGGGATCTAGTATACTTGTTGTGAACTATGTCGGAGAAGCTGGATGTCAGTAAGCTGTGCTCAACTTGTCGCAGAGTCAGGCATTTGAGACAGATGGAGGATGGAGGGGGGGCTTTTATTAAAGCTTCCATGCTGAGGACCAGGGTTGCTCAATGAGGCCGATTGAGGCCGAGTGAATAGAAAGGAGATGATAACTTACTTGAATGCCACGGGCACGGGAAGTAGAGGCCGACCCAGCCGGAGACGAAAAAGCTGCTTCAAGAATGTTGAAATGAAAGAACGTAGAGAGGAGAGGATGTTGAGTGCTGTCCTAGATTAAGTCATACCAGGACGTTTTATTGAGGTTAAGCAAGCAAACATCCCATAAGGTTGTCACCCAGATAGCTTCCGTCATCCTGGCATCGTCTCGTGCACAGATGGGGCTTATCGTCGTTATCATCGTTATCATCGTTATCAGTAGCCTTCGTGGCGCTAATGAATGGGCCTATTTACCTAGTCTCACTGCGCTAAACCCAGTCGGGAGGGATGATATAGCAGATCTGGCTGCAGGTAGGTCATACAAGTGTACCCTGTGATTCTTTGGGGAACAAACTCTCTTTCAGTCTAACTTTGCAGTCAATGGCTGCGAGTAAATAATGTGTTACTAAAGATCCAGGTCATGCCACCATCTGAACCACTTTAATAGATAGAATTAGAGGGGAAAGTGAGAGTGCTAACCTTTTGAGTTAACTGGATCACAAGAAGAACAGTGAAGCGTTAAAGAACAGCCAGACACCCTGATTCTCCTTTTCAATTCCATCATTTTATATATAACTAGCCTACATGTATGTACCAGGACAGTTTATTTTGATATAGTGGTTACATACCACTACATAACCACTGGTATTTGTTTATGGAACTTGCCATTGGTAAATATCGGTTGTATTACTTCTAGGTTGTATGTTTCCACTAACAGAAGTATCTATAGGCAGTATATCTTGTCCCACCGCTAACAAAAACCCTTAGGCTTCTCAGCATGTAATTCAATATATTATCTAGGTATGTAAGCAGCTGGTGGAATCTCTAGAACAGATATCGATCGTATAGTAATATCTGGATCCCAAACTTTCTCCCTACTTTCATCCCCAACATCCCACGGTACCTAGAAGAACTTCACAGTCTTGACAAGCGCCTTAGCAAGAAGCTCATGTATGACAAGGCCAGGATGATACGTATCAGCCCAGAGACAGCTCCTCCCATCCCCATTAACGCACGTAGCATCGGGGGCGCCGTAAGCCGTCGGATTATCGAGCACTGTCTTGAACGTAGGCGCCGTGTCGAACAGCTGCGCCGTCACATCCTTATGGCTCACCTTGAACGTAGCAAGGCGACTTGCCAGCTCTGCGTTGTACGTCTGGATGTCTGAATGCAGGGACGCCACCCTGTCTGCCGGCTGGTATATGATTGCGGGTGCGCGGTCGAATGCTTTTTTTTTATATCAATGTGTGAGTTGCCAAAACCCCCTAGCAGACGATTGTCTTTCCCGAAAGGAAAGGAGAGGTGATGAGTGTCAGAAGTGGATGGGATAACATACGTGGGATAGTAAATAAGATGTAATTCTTCAACCCATGCGCATACAGCTCATCCAACAATCCGAAATAGCGATCCAGAATAGTGTCGATGGGGGCGGAGATGCCGTCCCAGAAGGGCTCGCCAACGTCGTTGATGCCGAACCAGACGGCGGCCAGCACGTTCCCAGCACTACTACCCCAGGGCGCCGCACTACCAGCGAGATAAGTGCTGAAGAGCGTCTCGACCTGGTCGTCGAAGTTGTACTGCGCATACGTGTCTACGATCTCCTTGTCGGTCGTCGCGCCTGTGACGGCCAGATCGTACGCGAACACGAGCGAAGTGTTTTGCTTCGCGATCGCTTGCCCGACCCAGTTGAGCCCGCCCGACGTGGTTTGCCCTGGGAACGAGGGGTTGCCTATGGGGTTTGAGGTCGACGGTGCTGTGCTGCCTACCCAGGAGTTGGTCGTTGAGTACGAGTCTCCGCTGCGAAAAGTGTGTGAGTAATTGTTTTGACCTAAGTTGAGAGAGTAGGGATTCATAAAATATAGCAGAACGAAAAATAACAGAAAGGTCTTGAAGTTTATTGGGGGGCGTTTCGTTAGACTAGACTTACAAGACTATCATGTACTTAGCGGCTGCTGCTTGTGAGGGAGCAAGCAAGAGAGCAGCTCCTGCGAGACGGAGGAGGTGAGTCCTGAGAGTCGGCATGGTAGTGTATTTGAGAGGCTTCCAACCACACAGTTTCTATTTACAACCCTATAGAATGTCCCAGTGAAATGGAGGGAAATGGCTGCTAACTTAAAGAGCTGGTGAGGAGCAGCAGCAACTGTACACACTTCTTGTACACATCCATCCTATTCAAATTCAAGGGCCGAAGAATAAGCTCGTCTATGAGCAGACCGTTCTCGAGTGGACTTGACCCGGAGGGTCGACTGAAAATGATCGTATTGAGTCTTCTCATTGGCGGAATTGAAATGCTACTTCGACTTACATATCTCGGTCTATGTACGTGAAGCTCCGAAATGGGGAGGATTGTGGAACGACAGGACCGGGGGTACGAAGCGTTGGGGGTGATCGTGAGTTATGGAGAACACACCTGACAGGATTTCTTCCTGTCGCTGATACCTCTTCGCAAAATTCTATGCAATATATCACGCAAGGACGGTCACACTTAAGTACTGGAGAGATCTAGTTTATAAATTCATTTCGAAACCAAAGAACGTCGAACACTAAAATTACAAACACCATTTTTGAGAGAAGAGTCAACGGGCCCTTCTAGACATATGATTAATTGGAGTTCAGTAGTTCTACATAGGGTAATTAAGAAGGCAGAGTTGGGTATCTCTTCAACAACGCCATGAGTGTGCATCGACTCGCTCGAGCCTAAGCTTGAGACCGCTTCGATTGCTAGCGCAGCACTTTCGACACATTCCGTCATGACAATCCTCTACATATTATTATACCGAGAGCGGATCACCTGTCAAGAGCTTGGCTCTGACACATATGCCAGTAGACGCCCTTCTTCTTCAAGAGCTCGATGTGCGAGCCTTTCTCAAGGACTTTGCCCTCGCCGAGGACGAAGATGACATCTGCGTTCTGCACAGTAGCGAGACGATGGGCGACGACAACCATGGTCCGACCGTTTGCGGCACGCTCGAACGCCGCCTGTACGAGCTTTTCACTCTCTGAGTCGAGAGAGCTTGTCGCCTCGTCTAGCAGCAGGACTACAACATTCGGCGTCAGCAATTACCTTCTTGAGGAGATCTGTAAAGGTCTCAGGAGCATACAAAGCTATTGAGACATCATTCTAGCCCTAATAGGAGCTTTTACTCTGGAAAATGACTAGAATTAAAAGGAAACAACACCGAAAATTACTTACTATTAGGCTGGCGTATAAGCGCACGCGCGATACCGATACGTTGTTTCTGACCACCAGACAAAGATACACCGCGACTTCCGATCTCAGTGTTGTAGCCGTCAGGCAACGACACAATGAAATCGTGGATGCTGGCGTCCCGACACACGGCGTGTAACTGCTCTTCCGAGATGGAATCTGGATCAACACCAAGGAGGATGTTTTCTCGTAATGTCCCCTGAAAAAGCGTCGGCTCTTGCGCTACGAGCGACAGCTGCTTGCGGTATTCGTAAACATCAAGGGTTGTAATATCAGTCCCGTTAGCAAGAATCTGGCCTCGTTGTACATCATAAAATCGCTCCAGCAGCGAAACAATGCTAGTTTTTCCGCACCCAGAGGCACCCACGAGAGCGGCAAATTGGCCCTTTTCAATGGTGATATTGATACCCTTGAAGACCGAGACGTTTCGTGTGGGATACCTGAAGTGTATGTCCCTAAGCTCGATTTTGATGCCACCATCAGCGTCGGGAATCTGTGTCGTCTTAGAGCTGGTGTCTTTGTGGCGGGATTCACGGATGCTTAAAATGCGATTTGCTGCAGCCGTGGCTAACGCAGCATTAGGAGCAAAACTGAAACCCTGACCTGCGCCTTCAGCCCCCTGAATAACTGCGATGTAGCAGGTGAAGAATTGCAGGATGCTATACTCGTGAGAGGCCAACAAAGTCCCACCGTACCAGAAGATCAGAGCCTGAACTGCAAGACTCACACTGTCGGAAAAGGCGAAAACTAGAGTCCTCCAAGTTGCCTTTCGGAACGCCGCACCTACGTGACCACTCAATAGACCGGCATAGCGATCAGTAATGGTATCTTCAAGAGTAAGAGAAGCGACGGTGCGGAAAGCGCTAATTGCTTCGGCAGCAAATTGGGAAGACTCCGCGAACACGGCACTGTTCATCTTCTCAAATTCGAGTTCATATTTGAAGCGATAATACCCTGCAAGAAGACCGAGTGGTGCGGTAACGGTTGTGGCGACGAGGGCGAGTTTCCATCCAAAGGCATAAGCTATAGCAAGGGCGCCAATAAGAGTAAAAAATCTGTATATATGTCGTTAATAAGGTTGGATAAGCCCGCGTCTAGGAATGGGAAATCACGTACGACGTGTACACCAATGCCATGTTCATTCCAAGCAGCTCTTCTAATTGTTTTGGATCACCACCGACCCTAGCAGTGAGAGTTCCTGTTGAGTTCTCTTCGTCATCGAAAAATGAGGTCTTTTGGTACAGCATGCCTTCGAAGTACTGCTGCCGGTAGGTTGAAGATACATGCTACGGAACCTTGTAAGTTTATCTGTTCATATTGTAGTAGGACATACTTACATAGGCAAGACGTGTAGCTACAAGGCCAAGGGCAAAGTAGCCTAGGCCAACGCCGATGCCCAAGATAACCCAGATCAAAGACCAAAAGTTGGCTCTAATAGAATAGTAGTTAGTAGCTTTTTCAAGGTAGGCCCTAATAAGGAATAGGAAATATAGTGCCTCTAGCGATGGTTATGCCGCCAATGAATAAACACTCTAGTAGGAGGCCTGAGGAGGCACAGGGTCTCGGTAATCCCTAAAAGGGCGCTGAATGAATGATAAGAGGACTGCCAAACACATACTCTCTAGTGAACTTGGGGAGGTCGAAGATGTCTTGGAAGACTACAATAATCTTGGCGAACAGCCATGCCTGTAGCGGTGCGCCGGCTGACGTCTGTTTAGTAGCTGCATCGCAAGGAGAAGGGGAGCGAAGACTCACAACCTGCAGCCGCAGCTGCGACAATGATAATTCCATAGTAGGGGAAGCGACTGCGCTGCTCGTATAAAAGCTTTCCAAAACTACCGATCAAGCCTTGATTTTTCCAGCCTTCCGACTTTGGCCTGTCTGCCATGTCTGATATCGCTGCGCTCTTCTCACGAGTAAGAATGGCACTAAGGTCTTCCTCTTCTGGTCCTTCAGAGTCGCTAGCTTCAGTCGGTTCGCCAAGGGAGAGCTGTTGTGCGTGAACAAGTCCATAGTATACGCCTTGGTCGTTCTGGAGGAGAGACTCGTGATTCCCTTGCTCAACGACCCTACCTTTCTTCAGCACAACGATTGTGTCTGCCTTCTTGATTGTCGAAAGGCGATGCGCGATAGTAATGGTAGTTCGACCTTTCGAGACTTTGTCCAGAGCAGCCTGGACAATTCGCTCTCCCCGCACATCAATTGCAGATGTGGCCTCGTCGAGAATAAGAATTTTGGGTCTCTTGATGATGGCACGTGCGATGCAAATCCGCTGACGTTGCCCTCCAGACAATTTCGTGCCGCTATCGCCAACAAGAGTCTCGTAACCGTCAGGGAGTCGATCGATGAACTCGTCGGCGAATGCTTCTTTGCAAGCTTCCCTCACCAACTCCTTCTTCCGATCTTCTGTCTCGCGTTCCAAACCTGAACCTACTAGTCCATGGGCGACGTTGTTGTAGATTGTATCATTGAAAAGGAAAGGCTCTTGTTGCACGAGTCCTATTTGAGATCGCCACCACTTTTGATTTATTCCGTCGAGTTCATGGCCGCAAGTCGATATGGAACCCTTCAACTCAATAAGGGGGCCTGGAATTTCAGGCTCGTTAGAGGGCTCTTCGCCATCAGTGTCGACAGAATTCATCTTCTTTTTCTCTTTCTTTTTCTTCTTCTTTTCTTCCTTTTTTTTCTGTTCCTTATCAATTGCCTTGGCGATTATGTGTTGATCATGGAGGGTGTACCAGCGTTCAACCAATCCAACAATCGTGCTCTTTCCCGAACCAGACGGGCCGACGATGGCAGTAAGCTTTCCTGCTTCAATGGTTAGATTGAGCTGGTCTAACACCTTGACATGTGGTCGACTAGGATAGGCAAAATCAACGTCCTTGAAGACGATATCCTTGGTTGCTGACACATCGGGGTCTTTTAGCTCGCCTGGTTCATGGCGGGGGGCGTCGATGACAACAAAGAACTCGCACGCGGCTACCACGGCCTTTCCAACAGAAATAAGCGGTGATGAGATTGCTTGCAGGGCAAAGACCAGCAGAAACACCGAAAAGAGCACCACCGTGATAGTACCAACATCATGGATGCGGCCCTCGCGGTAGGACTTAGTGCCAAACCAGAAAGAAAGACCAAACGTCGCAAAAATGGAGAAAAATATTAGGCCGAACTGGATGGCCATGAATGGGGAGGTGCTCTGTCCGTGTCTCTTGGCCGCCGCAACCCAGACAGCAAAGCGTTTGGCCATTCGCTCCTCGGCACCACAGGCGGTAACCATCCGAATGGATGAGAAGGTCTCACTGGCTATGGAAGAGGATTTCATCTCTGCCTGGGTTAACCTGCTGGTGCCCTTGAGAATGAATGGGAGCAACACGCTCAGTACCAAGCTGATGAACAGAAGAACAGAGCTAGTAACGAGAGCTTGGGACCAGCTGTACTTGAAGGCGATGATGATTGCAGTAATGATTGTCGCCGTATACTCGATTATAATGCCTAGTTTCTCAGAGATACCCAACTGCAAGGTGTTGGCAGTTGTGGTTATGGTACCAGCTGCTGAACCCGGGGGCATCGAATCCAGGACGTGGATGGTCTGACTGAACAGGGAACGCAGATAGTCGAGTCTGATGGCTGCCGACATTCGAATGCCTATCATGCGGTACGAGAACTAGTCACGTAAGTAGGTTTACATGGCAAGCATGCGAAGAGAATCCCTACCTTGTTGAGGTAGGCTAGAGTAAATCTACCCAAGAAAAGCAAGAATAGATACAGCCTAAAACCGTAGTCAGCAGAAGACATCTCGTCAATCGACCGAAAGCAAGACCTACGCTTGTCTGTTGAGGGAAGCTTGAAACTGATCTCGAGTGAGTGTAGGCGGATCGAGGAAATAACCATTAAACTGATTGACCAGCCGGCCTATAATAGTTAGTAATTGACACACTAAGGGCAAAAGACTCCGGTTGGAACTTACCAAAGATGATATTCACCAACGGGAGGGTCTGCGCCAAAGGTGTCAGCTACTAGAAGACGATGCCGAGAATGGTGCAAGAAACTTGGACATACGACTCCAGCTCCCGCGGCTGCCACCCCAGCGAGGGCCAGGAGCGGGAGGTCCCAACCTCGGGCATACCTGAAAACTCGCTATTTCATGGTCAGCAAACTGTGTAGAAAGAGAAAGTTATACGCAGTGCTAACAATGTAGTCCTTGAAGTTAGCTTCTCTCTCGGGCCGTAGCTTGGCATCTTGTTCAGCCTCTTCTTCCTTGGTGATAGCATCAGCAACCGCAGAGGCGGGTGGTTCCTTTTTTACCACTATTTCGCCAGCAACTAGATGCTTTGGCTCTGGAGGCTCTGGACCCATGCTGAGCTGGCAAAATCAATCGGATCCTAAGTGAGCTGCTCGCCTGCCGAAGGGCTGCAATATTCGACAAAGACGATGCTGCTAGATATCCCAGTTAAAATTTTAATGTTCAGCGCATATAGTACACGAGTATAAGTTTTGGGGTGCCAGGTGTAGTCCTCGATGAGGATTCCAGCAGTCCGATGATATAAGAGCAGCGTCGCTGCGAATCTTCTATGCTTCCTTGGATAATGTCGAGGATGGCGGCGTTTCAATGCAGAGAGGCGATCTCGAAAATCAAAGAGTATGTCAAGGGAAAGAGTACAAGATAGGGGCTCAAACAAACGAGCGCGACAAAATATAAATATTAAAGTATACGCGCTGTGACGGTTCACTATGGAAAGTGAACGAGTATTCACAGAGGAAGATGGAAACAGGTATTTCCACAAGGGGTACTTACCAGGCGCTGGCCGTGTTGATGGAAGATGCTTTCCGGCGTATCTTAAACCGTTTGCTGGTTCTTTAGCTAATAGCTTCAATGATCAGTTCAATATGGCTGCCTGGCGTGCCAGAATCCCTGGACTCTTGGACCCTAGGACTCTTGGACTCTTGGCAGCTCGAAATGGAATACGGCATACCGGGCATTTCAAGAGTCCGGGAGCCCGGGGTGGTCTAGCTGGCTGTCTGCAACAATTGTTAGTTATCCTCTACTACGTACAGGATGTGCGATTATTATTATGTGCGTATGTGCTTAAAGGTGTATAGGGAAGATTTGTTGTCCCTTCTTCTTTGTGTTGGTCTACAGGATGAAAGCCTCATCTCCTGCCAAGCACAGCACTGAATACGCCGTATTCATGATTCCCAGCTTGTTCTTCTTTTCTTCATCAATTCCACTGTCCCGCATTTCGCATTTCGTACTGTAGACACTTTTTAACCGAACCACCATGGCAAGAGCCAAGTAGTTGGAGGTATATGTGTTTTTTTCAGTTTCAATTACACTACCTTTGCATTGACCTGTCTGTCCGAGTGTCAATCCTGCAATCCGCAAAAAGGCAGGGAATAAAGTACGAAATACGATTTGCAGAAACTGCCCCACGTTAAGAGATGCCGGCACATTGACTCACACCTCGCACACTTTCGCATGTGAACATTTCACAACCAATGACGAGAGAAACGAATCGAAGCCGACCAATTAAGAGAGACCTTGATCCATCAAGACATAAAGATCAACGTACAAAAGGAGACAGCGTTAGTCTTACATACGGATTGTTGTTAATCTCCGTCCTTTGCACTTTGCGATGTGCGCTTGAAAGACATCCCCACTCCGGCCATCAAATGTGTTTTTCTTTTCAAGTCGCTTTCATCCTTAACACTCCCAGCACGCTTCGCACTAGTAGTTGTCAAATCCATATTTTCTTTTTCTATCCTTGACCAGCAGAGCAGAGCCAAGCCGAGCGCCTAAGTACATATGGAGTGTTATTTACCATCGCCCGATCACGAACATAATTGGTAACCCTCGGATAGATCTCCCTAACCTAGCCTTGTTGAGCTGCACAAAGTGCCAAATCCGGGTATTTTCATTTCCCCTGACGCTGATCTGCCATCCCAAACCCGATATCTATACTCGCTGCGACGATGGTCCTTCAGCTGCATTCCAGCACATCAGCACCTACCCGCTAAAAACGACCCAAGGCTGCCTAACATTCTATCACAAAGCACTACGCTGGCATCGACTTACAACTTGTTGGGCGCCGCCGCCGAGGTTGTGGGCCACTGGTAGCCCGTGGCATCGCTAAACTTGTACCCGTACGATGACGTGAAGTCATCGAGCACAGCTGGTCCACGCGACCCTAAGAGACAAAAACAATCAGTAACTAGCAACTCTATGTTTCGGTCGGCATGTTGGTACTTACCGTATGGGTACTCCATAGGAACAATCTCCGTGTTATCATCAAGGTAGTGTAGCAAAGGGGTGAATATCCTCCAGCTGGCGTCAAGCTCATCATCTCGAACAAAGTTGGAGTGGTCGCCCTTCAGAGCATCCAGAATGAGCGATTCATAAGCCTCGGGAATTTTTAGATCCGAAAATCGTCGCCGGTATGTGAGGTCAAGCTCCGTGACAACCGTCTGCATGCTCAAGCCGGGCAGTTTGGAGTTCATCTTAATGTAAACGCTCTCGTTGGGCTGGATGCGCATGACTAGCTCGTTCCGGGGAATGTCTTTAAAGATACCGCTCGTAACGTCTTTAAACTGAATCCGGATCTCCGTCTTTTGCTCGTTGAGCGCCTTGCCGGCCTTCATGATGAAGGGTACGCCATCCCATCTCTCGTTCTTGATATAGGCGACGAGAGCGCAGAATGTTGGGCAGCGCGAGTCCTTGGGAACGGTATCGTCCTCCTTATACGCAGGCTTGGTTCCGTCCAAGGACCTGCCATATTGACCGATTATGACGTTCTTAGGCTCAATGGCTGGGATGCTTCGAAGTACGCGAACCTTCTCATCACGAATGTCCTCTGCTGAGAAAGAAATGGGTCGTTCCATAGCAAGCAGCGTCAAGACCTGGAGCAGGTGGTTTTGCATGACGTCACGAATAATTCCAAACTCATCAAAATAGCCACCGCGGCCTTCTGTGCCAAAAGGTTCCTTGAAAGTAATCTGAACATTGTCGATGTGGTGCCGGTTCCAAGTGGCGCCAAAGAACTCGTTACCAAAGCGGAGAATGAGAATATTCTTGACCATT
Organism: Xylariaceae sp. AK1471; assembly: GCA_023159215.1. Lineage (NCBI taxonomy): Eukaryota > Fungi > Ascomycota > Sordariomycetes > Xylariales > Xylariaceae > Xylariaceae sp. AK1471. The sequence continues at coordinate 214,660 of JAJKLI010000013.1, read as the reverse complement.
TCCTTTCCAAGGTAGTGATCGATACGGTAGAGCTCTTCTTCTTTCCAGTCAGGCTCCAGTGACTTTTGCAGTTCACGGGAGCTAGCCAAATCTTTACCGAACGGCTTCTCGACCTACAATGCGCCGGGCGATTCATGAGAATTATATCCCTCTACATTAGTGGCGAGGGAAGCACTTACGATTACACGAGCAATGCCGTTCCTGGGATAGCAGCATCTCTTAAGGTGCTGCGAGACAACCGTGAAGACGCTGGGAGGAAGGGCCATGTAGAACAAGCGGTGGGTCTCATGTCGGCCATTCTCGATTTCCTCGAGGTGCTTGTTGAGCTCATTGAAGGACTCATCCTTGTCGTATTGTCCCGACACGTAGGTGCATAGTTCGCAAAAATCAGCCAGCTGCTTCTCCATATCCTTAGTGGGCGTCTTGATGTACGACTTGACTCGCTTCAGGTATTCTTCACGGTCCATCTTTGTCCGCGCATATCCGACGATCCTGATATTCTTAGGGAGGAATTGGTTGCGGAACTCGAAGAGCATTAGCTCGGCTGTGTCTGTGGAAGTATCGCTTTCTGCAAGATGTGGTACTCACAAGGCCGAAGAGGGCAGGGAACTATCAAAGGTGTCAACATTAGTAACTCATATGTGAACACCATGGTAGGTGATACTTACAGTCTTCTTCTTGGCAAGATCACCGGAGGCACCAAGGACCACGATGACCGTGTTGTCCTTGAGCTCCACGGAACTAGCAGGCGTATGGTCAGCATGATAAATCTCCCCGTCGACACGTTGTCTGGGCGCACTATCACAACATTAAGTTGTGCGCCGTTCGCCATGACGCCGATATCGAGGTATTTCAAAAGAGGTGGTGAAATGGCGGGGTGGAGGCGGGGTATAAGCTTACGGTGCTGGATTGTCCATTCTGTCTAGCTGGACAAGCTATAATTCGCAGGTGAGGAAAGCGAAATAATTAGAATAGAAAGAAAAGGAGGCTTGATTGAAGAGTAGACGGTTGGGAATAGTGGTTACAGAGAAGTTGATGGAGTGGGAGATTCGTAGACGTAGGTAGCAGGAGAAGGTCGAGGTAGACAAGGAAGCGGACTGCCCGGAACAGACGAATTACAAAGGCCGAAGCAGTAGCAGCAAAGAAGAACGGGCCCGGGGGAGCTTACCTCCTAGGTAGCTACCTACCTAGTAGGTAAGACCTCGCCTCAAATCCTTCTTGTTATCGCCGTACTGTGGGCTACCTTAGCCTACTTAGAAGACAGCAGTACCTGGTATGTAGGTAAGGGACCAGCTGCCAACCTGACACAATGCCCACCGTTCCAGGTTGCGCCGAAGTCGATGAATTTCCACAGCGGGGTCGAAAGTAGCTTACTCAGGTCCCGCTTTCTGTCTCTCCCTTTTTTTTTATACTCTACAACATTCAGAGATGCCCGTCATGGCGGTGTGAATCTGTTGTAGATTTATTCACTTTATCCATTCAGAGATGCCTGTCATGGTGATGTAAATCTGCTGTGTATTTATTCACTCTATCCATTCAACATGTGATGTAGGTTACTGTACATCTGAACTCGAACCAAGATGAAGACGGATGAGATACCGAGTTTGCGCCCACGTCCAGCACTAGGCCTTCTCTTGTCCCGCTTCTGGCGGCTTATACTTACAAGTACAATGCGAGCGAACTACAGAAGCAGGGGATATGCAGTCGCCGTATGCACGCTCATGCTCGAGAGCTAGGAGGATCTCAAACCCTTGAGCACACCAGGTGTTGTGGTCGCATTCTTCTCGAGCGCCAAGGAATTTTGGTGGTATAATTGCTGCGACTGCGAGAGTAGATCTCCCTAAGTATTGCTCTTACCTTCAAATGGATGATGACTGAACGGTAGCCTTGGGAGTAATTTGATATCCTGGCAAATATGTCATGCAGCGTAAGGTCACGATGGCAACGCGGGATTTAAGACGGCAAAGCCTTGTCTGTCGGACTTTGCTTAACAATCAATCTTGATAGCATAGGACTGCATGAAGGAGTGCTGTAGCTGAGGACATCGTGTAGCATGATCGCTGTCTTACTAAATGCATGAGAGTCTGAGTGCTTTTTGAGGTAAGTGCTTATTAGACTTTGCATGTTCCTGTTTGTTAGACCTCATTGAAGCCTCAGAATTGCCCATGGGTTTTCAAGCCATCATCCATTGCGAAACAGCAGTTGTGGGAAAACCAGTACCAGTAAAGGACTTCCCACTTCTTATTACTGTGCGACAGGTCCTTTTATGTATCAACTCACGATCCGGAGATAAGAACATCTGGTAGGTAGGTAGCTTGAGTAGCGTACTGTATGATCCGAAATCGCACGCCGCAGATCCGTCGCAAGACGAATTGATGTTCTGGGATACACTTCTTATACTTGCTAAGAATTGCACACTCGCATAAGAGACACACTGGGTCACGATAAACTTGGGATTCAGACCATCAGAATAATCTGAGTAGACACTGGCGTTTTGAACCATACATGCAGATGTTGGAGGGTTGATATCACAGCAACTCTGATGCAATGAGACTCTGCAGAAAATGATACCATACAATTGACCTCTTCCAGCTCCTTTGCGCAAAAATCTCTGGAGCCTAGCAACACCCATTATACATGTCCCGTGGTCGAAATCCTGAGGATACCCTCCTTGATAGATTCTTTGATAATAGCAAAATCATGATGAGTGGGGGTCATCCAATCACATGTATAAGCTTCAGAAATGGCTCGTCAGTTTAAGGATCTCAGAAGTTCAGCCACAGATGTGGCTTATCTTATCTTATCTAAAGGCGCGCACACAAAAACATGCCCAATAGAATATTTTTCTCCATTGTGAATTATTAGTGGCGCAGGGCTCGCTAAACCCACGTAACCAGTCCCTCCATTGTCAATCCGTTCCCGTCAACCTTGGAGGTTCGGATATCACGACGACTACTAACCTCCCCAGCGCACGCAGCCCCCTCACCCTAAGGATTCCCGAGAGCATCAGAAAAAGCCACCGTCAAGATGCCGTCTGAAGCAGGTCACAGATGTAAGACAGTCCTGTCATCCACCTCTATAGCTCATATCTACCCTCACGAGCAGAAAGAGACTCATTAGACGCGAATCTTGCCTGATCCTCGTTGCCCCAACTTGTGCCCATCTGTACTGATTGGATTTGCGCTGACCTGTTGTCTAGTATATGTCAAGTGAGATACCCCGAACTTCCATCATAGCGACCCAACTCGACGAGATGAGTTTACCGCGATCTGCAACCTGTGATGCAAACGATCCTCACAGCGAAAGACCTCGCATTACCGGAAGAAGCATAGTTACTAACTATGGTTGTGTTATAGGGGTCGCCACCTGTCATATGTGCGCAACAAGCACACTAGTACGCATGCCATACCGCTATCTCTAATCTGCTCGCTCAGCAACACGCTAACGAAGACATGTAGCCCACTCCAAGACGAGCTTGATCAAGATCGAGGGCGTCGATGACCCCAAGGCTGCCAGGTAGGTCACCGGAAACAGAAGCAGGTTGCTCATAAATGTGTCTAACTTTCGAAAGCTTCTACCTCGGCAAACGCATCGCATACGTCTACAAGGGACAGAAGGAGATCCGCGGTACCAAGATCCGGGTTATCTGGTGAGTAATACTCTGCCATACTTCAAAGTTTGTGCAGTAGGCTAACAGTTTACTAGGGGCAAAGTGACTCGCCCTCACGGTCAGTCGGAGCTATGGATACGTTGATGATGAAGCCGATTACTGACCTTTGTGGCCGTTAGGTAACTCCGGTGTCGTCCGAGCCAAGTTCTCCACCCCTCTTCCCGCGCGTTCGTTCGGTGCTTCTGTTCGCATTATGCTTTACCCCTCTTCGATATAGATGGAGGTACTAGGCTGGAGTTGGGAGTACGATCGGTTCATCATGGCTGGCATTGGCTGCATCAGGGTTAGGCAAGGTTTCCGGCTTCAGCCTTGTCACTAGGTATCACCAAAAAATCAGAAAGAAATACCAACATCGATGGATCGACGAATTCCTCGCGTGAACAACGCATTTTTATGGCAGTAATGGACTCGATCGCGACAGAGTGATATTGTGCATCGGTTACTCAGGTTGCAAGGCCATGCACAGCTTGTGGTCACATGCGTTTCTGGTTGGTCTGGTGATTGTCACTCGGCGAAGTGAATCCTACGATGAGGGGGGGAATTGATGCTACGCGAGTTAATATAAGCCTCAGCTTGATTCGGTGCTGGCTCCGCCCCCGTCGATGCTCTACGATGAAAAATCCCAATATGCCGTTCTTGAAGTATCGGCATCCTTTCAGTTGTATTCATGCTCGATCGAAGATGATTGTTTGTGATGTGTCAAACCGCTGTTCTGCACATTCTTTTTATATTTCCTTTGTTCATGTTCCGAGGGCCTCACCGGAGGAATTATATCTCCGTCTAGACTCTTGATCTTCAGTTTCTACTTCCACTGGCCGGGCACACATCCACCTAGCTACATCGTAAGGCCTTGCCTTGTTCCTATGCTATCTTAAGCAGACAGATACAACGAAGAGTTCGTCATGCTGGCCCCCTCTTCTCATGACACCTTCACTCCCAACCAGATCGAGATTGTCTACCCGGAGCAATATCAGTTACACATTTTGCAGTTGGGCCGCTACCACGGAAACAAGTGCAAATTCGACCACAAATTATTGTCCTCGGCGTATTCTAAATGGGTAGATAAGGTAGATGGGTACCCTTCCTACCACAGGCTGCTTCTTAGGGGAATATAGCTCGAAATAGATGTTCGAAGCTGAGGGGGGTAGAATGTAGGTAGCTGTAGCTATATAGCATGCCCATGGTATTCTTACGAGCCGCCGCCTGGAGGGCTGCGCGAAGGGACTGGGACTATAAGGGGATAAGCTATCTACTCGGCTGCTTTATCTTTCCTTGCGTATTGTCGACTCGCGCCCGTGCTAGGATTTGTAAGTTTAAGTAATCAACAAATCCATTGTTTCTTACGCGGTTCGTGAATGCGTAAATGCTGGGATGGTATGAGCCCTGAGGCATTGGAGCATGAAGTGTTAGGATACGAGAACCTCCGTATCGAAAGACGATAAATAATGAGCTGGAGCACAAGAACAGAGAAACACGAAGAGTGATCGCATGTAGGCGCCGAGTTACTACTGCTAATTCAAGACGGTATTTATTTGAGCGTGAAAATGCAACGAACCTCATGGTCCATATCACCGCTCTCTTATTACGAATCCTGTCTCATCCTGGGGAAGACTTGATAGATCAATTTAAGTTTCTAGCCCCCTAGATCCTTGGGGAAGCCGCTTGCGTTAAAGCGCGTCTAATTTGTTATCTGGGGATATTCGTGTTGAGACCACTTATCCGCTATCTTCAAGGTGGGAGGCTAGATAGTCTAGAGAAGGTGCATGGATAGGAAAAAAACATCGCCACGGATAATAGCTCTTACTTCTTACTTGATGCCGCTGTATACCCGGGCTGTTGCCGGAGACGTCGGCAGCTAGTTGCAGGAGGATATAGGTAGACTCCTCTATTGCCTGGCAGCTGCTGCACAAGGTTGTTCGTTGTCGTCTGCGGAGCATGTCGTCTTTCTTATCCGAGTTGTTGCTCCATTCCCGTATCTCGCGAGTAATGGTTCGGCTGAGAAACCATGTTATGCCAGCGGATAGGCAGCCAGGCAGGCAGAAAAGTGCCTTCAATGGGCAGAAGAAGAAGAGGGAGAAAACCACGGCATAACGAACCATGGCAACGGCATGAACTACGGCCGACGCTTTTTAAGCTTTTGTGGGTGAAACGAACCCGAGCTTAAGTGGAAGACGATCAGGGATATAGATACGGGTCTATCCCCTCTTCTGTGTACATATGTAGGTAGGCCAGAGATGGATGATGACCATGGCAGCTTTAGGGCATAAAAGATCACTGGCGCGGGATGCAACAACTTTTGCGAGGAGAAATCCAATATTTGGTTCGGGATGTGCAGTGGAGTTACTTGTCTAATACGTCTGACACATGCAAGGCAACTCGTATAAACACTTGGCAGTTTATATAGAGTTTGTAGCCGTTGGAGATAAGTAGTAGTCGCCTCGCTTTCCAATATGTAGACCTGGCTAGTTCTTTTTGCCTCTTGATGTCGTCGTTTTTACGTGTCAAGACTCGTATTCTTCTTGAGGGACCGGACAGAACACCGGGCCAATGGTGTAATTGTTTGGGTGGAGCACAGAATGAAGGGTGGTGTGGTGTCATGATAACCAAAAAGCTGTATCTAATTATGTCGTATCCGGGAGGAGCGGATCGCCTACCTATGTAGATACTTCAGCTTCGTTCATACTTTTGTCATGTCGTGGTAGAAAGAGTTGCAAGCCAACCCTTCCTCTGTGCTGAGCCTTTCCCGTTGGTTACCTCTATATACTCACTCATTTTGAGTGGAGGTTACTGATGTGATTGACGAGTGCTCGCAGTGTAAGGAAAGGTAGCAGCGGACGCGCAAAGCTGGTATCTAGGTGAATGCATCATAATCCAGGCTCTGTCCAGGTTCGTGGTTCAAAGATAATGACTCGAACGAGACGAGCTGGCAAGTCTATGATCGGGGCCTGTCTTTATAAGTAGATGAAGGGTTATCTAATAAATTATTTAAGAGCAATCAGAGGAGGTAACTAGGTAGTTATAACTCTTCATAAGTCGGTCTTTGCCTTGGATCTCTACTACCTAGTTATTACTTTTGTTTAGATATAACGGCGGCAATTGTGGCATGATATGAGAATGTATTGACAGGCATCGCTATCTAAAGTGCGGAAAAATGCTAGAGTCCTTCATCGCCAGTTATTATTAGCTTTACACGTGGATAGCCCAGGCAATGACAACAACAATGGCGTCTCTCGTATTCTCCCCAATTTGCCTCCCAGGTAGGTACCGGTACCTCTTTCAAATCTAACCTGAACAAGGTGGGATCGGTCGATCGCAAAGCTATGCATGTACTGTACAATATAGATGCGTTGAGAGGGTCCGCTAGGCTACACTACAGCTGTAGAGAGCTCTGACAAGACCCAACTATGTACTGACCCAACCTCGCCAGACACCGCCAGCCTATTAAAAAACAAAAGCTTTGGTACCCCTGGCATCAGCGCAAAGCAGAAGCTCTTGAATCCTAATAACACGCAAGCTATACACGTGTACACAGCTGCGATACAATCAAGCTGTCCTTGCAGTTTAGTTATCTTCTGACTCAAACGATACGTATTCTCTCTGTTCTGAAATATTTGTGAGTTGTCCCAATTCAAAACAGCAGAGAATATCTTTTCCCAAAGAGAAAGCTTCTTCTATTCATAGAATCTTTCACATGTAGGTCAGGACAATCATAGGTACTGTATAACTATCTGTCGGGAGATATTGTGTTACGATCAATTGTCCTATCTTATCTAGCACGCACGCCGCAAAGTCTGATCAATCATTGTCTGTGTTGTTCATGTCTTTTTTCGGTTGGTTCTGGCCACACCGCAACCTGCTCCGCCCCCGAGGATTCATCATCAACACCCGAAAAGGGAAGTCATCTTCTTCTTAGTAGGTATCTCATCCGTCAGTCAGCTCGTGTGTTATGCAAGTGATATAAACAAGTTCTTGACTCAGACAGATGATCACTCTTTTGCTTTCTCATCCACTCGTATAACCTGTCGCTACTACTGGTAGAGCTCGCTCGTTCGACTGTCCTCTCGTTCATGATTTCGTCTAAGCGCCGAATGTTCCAGTAGACGATCGACCGCCAAAGCATTCGTTTCGGTAACCGGCAACGCATGGACACGATAACCCCAACATCCTCCTCGGTCCTACATACGTCTCTTATTGCTGTTAACTATTCACCTGCGCAAATCAGTATTCTCTGTTTTACCAGACGCAGATGCAGATACTTATTATAGCATACCTATTACGGTAACACCAAATGAAGACTCGAATTTGAGACGATCGAATGTTGTTTAATGGGAAAGTCGTGCAACACGTCCTCCAACTTTGAACCGAGAGCCCCACAAGTCACCTTCGGTCTATAAGAGAGAAATCTTCCTGAAACAGCCCATTTTACCTCTTGACGTCACCCGGAAATCACTGAAGTCGTTGTTTAACCGTAATTGCGACTGCCGGTGGCTGCAAAACCCGACCTTTGAGTCAATTGACCGTCAATTCGGCCATTTCTGTCTGATATACAGCATACAACAGCTGGGCTGCTTCCTAGTGAAATACATTGGACATCGAAAAGAATATTGGTGTTGACTGATATCCCCTCCCTCCCCCCCAAATCCAAGAAAATCGTCCGTAACTGCACCCGCATCTGCATCCGTCCTTATCGGCCGTTGTCACGTCAGGTCCAGTCAATCCACTTTATATATAAAAAAAAGATCCGCCAAGACGACAAGGGGCTACCTTGTTTTTTGGTTCGTGTTTGGGAATCGACTTGACCAAGATCAGCTAAGAAGTACGGATACCTACACTGTACAATATTTTGTCTCGGTTGCACCGGCGGCTGGGCCTAGCGTGAAGTATCTGCAGCTAGGTAAAGGTACAGTACCTCACAAGCTGCCCGCCTAGGCAATTAATCAAGTACACGTTACGGAGCAGTCAAGCTACTGCAAGTGCAACCTGCAACCTCTCTTTACTGGGACCCCCAACCACCACGTCGAAATTGAAACGCATTTTCCTTGAATGCTCCCCACCCGTCTGTCTTGAGTCCACTGTGACGACTTCGGGACCCATCGCATCTATCTCAAGGTACCTTTCCATTACCGCCTCTCTCCATTGTTTATGATTGCACAACTGCCAGAGACGACACCACATACTGTACGGCTGCTGCTTTATTCAGTTATCATTATCCTTCATTCGTTTCATTTCGCGCTGCTGACAACAACACCAACAGAAAGAGAAATCATATCCACATAGCTACTGTTGTAGCGCCAGCATATTCCACGCCCTCGGTCCTCTACCAGTCCTGCTCGTGCCGCCCATAATAGCATTGTTGCTTCTACCTACTTTCTCTCCGTCGTGACTCTTGGACGAATCCGCTAGAACTGTCGGAAAGAAGGCATCTGCACTATATACGGCAACGCTGAGAAAGGAAGAGAGCATCGCTTTCTCTCTACCTATATTTGTTTGCTCGACCTGGGGTGGTTGAACCTGGGTCGTCCCTGACATCTCCGCCAAAACGTCTAATAGTGTAACCCCATCTGTCTTTCCCCTAAACGGCAACATATCATCTGCGAAGAGGCAGGATCTGACCCTAAATTGGCGGGAAAGCCCACAAGTTTACCTACCAACTGCCCTGATATCCACGGTCTGTCGCTACTACAAGGTAGACCAAAGAGTCGTGAACTCGCGAGCTTTCAAGGACTGATCCGCCTTTGGTCCACTTTCCCACACTTCTGTTCCTGGTTGCTCCACGAACCTGTCGGTCCTTGCCAGGGATCCCAACCCAACACCGTCATCAAAAGCCCCCGGCCGTCCTGCCCTTCAAACAGAATGGCGTCCTCTGCCAACCACAACCACCATCCGCTGCCTGCTCCGCCGCATCAACGGGATCAGTACTATCCGCCTTATCAGCAAAAGCAGCAGCAGCAAGCTCAGGACTACCAACACCAAGCTCCCTATCATCCACCACAGCAAAGTCAGCACCAGCAACATCCACACTATCAACAACAGCACCAGAAACAACAGCCGCCTCCTCTCAAGGTTCCTGATTTAAAGACACAGCAGCAACAGCCGCGCATACGCCCGAAATCGAGAGCATTCAGTTTCCGGTCCGACAAATCTCAAAAGAGTGCTAACGGCATCTCTCATACGCATAAACTTGATCTTACTGAGACATCAGCCGAGAAAGACGCCAAGAGATTACATAGCAAAGCCGACCCCAGAATGGCGTTAAACGAAAGAGAGCCTGGTAAGTGAATGTCCTCCTGTCGCCTCGCACCCAGAATTACGGCAATTTATGTCGCCTAACACGAGATTCTAGCCATGGAGGCGCAGACCGTCTCAGAACGGCCTCTTTTGCGAGCTATCCAGCACAGAGATTCTATGGGTAACCCAATCGGTAAGTTCTCTACCTGCCTCTTTAGCACGGCCGCAGTACTCATCATAGTCTAGCTGAACCTGACCGCTCGAACCCTACACGAAGCCGTTGGGAGCGACCTTTGGACACGATCCGGAGTTTTGAAGCCGCCATTGATGGTGGTTACAATCGAAAATCGCTTTACAAACCTGATACGGATACAGCTACCAGTTGGAACAGGAGGAGTAGCTACTATGGAAGTGAGCAAGAGCGTGCCCCCCACCACATTCGAACTATATCTTACCATCAATCACTCTAGACAACGGACGTCTACCCCAAGATGGCCCCTACGGAAGCAGCCGGCCGAGACCAACAGATAGTGGTATGTTCGATCAGCGACAATCAGCGATGATGGCGAATTCGAGAGACAGCTACTACGAAGGATTCGATGGAGGCCCAGGCATGGGAATGCGGAATAAGTTTCCGCGGAATCGATCTGAGCCTCATTTGAACGGTCGCGAACGCAATGTCTATCCGATACCGAATAACCATCAATCGTACGAGACCGTTGCGTCTGGATCGGCAACTGGCAGCATGGGCGAACCAATGGGTTACCAAACTGATCCTACTAGCAGTGAGAACAGTTCAATCGATCGCCGGTCGCCACCCAAACGTCAGGAGCCGGTTAACGACTATGGCATAAGTTTTGGTCAATCACCCTCCTACCAATCTCCAGGTCTTGGTCTCGGCCCCGGCCGTGCAGAACAACCACCGCCTCTACCTCGGAAGGATCAAGGATCTCTATTGAGAAAGGCTTCAAAAGCTGCGGTCGGCAATGGAAAATTGCAAGAACGCCCAGACATGGGCGAAAAGCGAAAAAGCTGGTTTATGCGACGGTTTAGCAAGAATTCATAGATCTTCAAGACCTACGAGCTAACAACACACTTTTCGATTCCGCGATTTGTTCGTAACGACGAAGATACCCCCCCTCACCTTACATTTGTTTTAGTAGTGTGCTCGGGGTGGCTACAGTTCATGAGAGTGTTGCAGCTGCACCCCGCAAGACTCACATGCAATTGGTATAACCTTTGGGGTCAAGGAATTTCCGAGTTCCATTGACGGTTATGCGCGAGCGGACTATCCCCACGAGCATGTAGAGTTGTTTGGAGCTGCTTCAGGTCAGATCTGCGTCCTGGTCAGCAGCATTTGTGGTTTAGGAATGACGAAGGATGAAAATTGTCACTTGCTGTCAAGCATTAATCAGACTCAATGTGAGCATGAAACCAGGAGTATTTGAAGGTGTAAGACTTGTCGGGACTGGTCGGATACCCGAAGTATCACCCAGCCTCAAGATCGTGTCGAGTTACCAGAAGGCAAAATATACGTAGCCTCTTGGACTGTGACACTTGAGCTCGCAGGAGACCTTTGTCACATAGTGGAGGTCCATAATGATAGCATACCATGCCTCTTGGTGCGTGGCCTTGCGGCCAATATGGTAATCAAAGCACCAATTCATCCTCAATTAGGCAATGCACATGTTGAAACCCATGATAATGATGTCTTGGTTTATAGACAACTAATGTGAGACGGACCGCTTTGGATAATATGCATCCACCAGTGTACATCTCAACCGGGTCTTGCTCGGTATTCCGCCTTCCTCTAGCTCAGACCTCATGAGATCAACATTAACTTATTAAGGTGCTTGATCGTCCCTATAAGCTAGCTCCTCGTCTAACAATAAAGGATGTGGTGACCAAACAAACGTGTCCAGCCAGGGGAACATGGTAGAGTTACTCTGCTTTCCCTTGCCTCTCCTTCTTCTGCTTCTTCCTCTCCGCCTCGAGCTGATCGCTCTGGTCCTCATTCATGGCGACAATCACGTAGCCCACCAGCACCACGTTGGCGAGGATGGCGGCTAGCGCACCGGCATATGTTGAGTTACCTTGATGGGAGGTTAGCTAGGATTCTGTCTGAGACGAGGAGGCGGACTAGCAGAGTGGTAATTTATCTTACTTACCCCTAAATATCGTGTTTACAGTCAAGAAATAAGAGCCGATAGGGATGACGACCATGGCAAAAGTGAAGGCTAAGAGCTTCATGATGACATCCCTAGAGAATAACATTTATTAGTTCTCAAGAAAGTGTTCTCGCTTTCAGCTTTGTGTCAACACCGTTCCCATTGCTTCACTCAGCATTCATGCCCCCTCTACTTCTCAGGTCTGGACGCGAAGAGGAACCCAACTAAGTACATTGATATCTTTTATAGGAATCGAAAAGAAGAAGAGGATTGGATGGCAGGCAGAACAACTCACATGGGCACGGCCGGTGCAGTGTTAGACCGCTGACTGCTAGCCCCCGGGCTGGACTGGAAGTCATCGTCATCCTTGTCGAGAATGGTCTTCTCGGAGGAGATTATACGTCGAGATGTCATTTTTCCTACCTGTTGCAGAAGAAAAGAGAAAAAAAGGCTTAGTGTGTGACGGTTGCAGCCGGGTAAGATAGCCTGGAGATCTGCCTGACTTTGACTGACGGCTGTTGAGGCTCAAACCAACGAGGCGCAGATTGCCCAGATTACCTAATAAGTGTTTAAGTGGAGCTGGGGGCGAGAGCTTGCTGCAATGTGATTACACTAAGTGCTCTTTGTTGCACACCATGTACCTTTATAATACCTATCTGTGAGGAAGGTACAGACCGAAAACGAAGACAATGGAGAGAGTCTGGAGCGGTGATCACTAACAGGGTAGACTGACTACCTGTGCCACATAAAAAGAGCCTTATCAATTTCTTACCTACCTACTTACTTTCCAACATCTAGAAACCCAACACCGTTGTTTTGACATTCCAAACAAACTCCTTTGATCCTTGCAGACTGCCATAAATTTATTTATTGTGGTTGTAATCTTGGGAAGCCTTCGATGCTGCGTCAGCCGAGAGAAGATAGCAGTGTGAAAAGAACCCAAAGGTTCTTTTCTTTTCTGGTCAGTCTCCGGTCCGGTTCAACATCAATCACAGAACCACCGCCCGCCCGCCCACTTGGTGTTATCACAGCACGGTGCGCACGGACCTGTGCATCTAGTCAATTAACGGTGCTTTAAATCCCAACCCCCGCAGTCAGCTGATAGCGCGATTGTCTAATCAGTCCCTTGCCGCGTCTGAGAAACGCGCTTCCGTTTCCACTTTGGTTCACTTAACGTTGCTGACCTAAAAATTTCTGGGTGTTCTGTCCGCCACCTCTTGTCTTTCATTATATCGCCGACTACATCTCGACTTTTGAAACGATTGCTCCTATTTGTACTGGCCTTAGAACACTCCTTATTATCGAAATTTCGAAAAGTCCTATCTTTATGAAGGCAAGGGAAAAATTTGGACTTTTTAAGCGGCTTCAAACACTATGACTTTAGATCCTTCTATGCCTTCAATCTCTTAGAATCGGTACAGCTCCCTCGAATTCACGTCGATCATCTGCACCTATACAGCTGCGATATATCCTACAAACAAAATTCAAGCTCGAAGACAATACATCATATTTAAGTCTGGGAATGTCACAGCTAGCTCGATCCTCAAAGCAAAGCTCTCCGTCTATTCCAACAACACCCAAAATGCAGCGCAATGGTGGGAAGAGTGGGCGACCGGACACCCAAGAGCCCGACTATATTGAGCTGGATGATGAAGATCTGGACGAGCTTATGATCAACATCCCGTGTTCTTCGCCATATTTTACACAGCCAACGCAAATTGTAAAGCAAGACACACGACCAACTGAAATGGGTGGGCACACTACACAGCCTACACAATTGGTCGGCCAAGCCACACAACCTACTCAGATACTTGATCGCACTATTCAGCCAACACAAATTACGGGCAGAACTACGTTACAGCCGCCGTCCTCGCCACTTGGTCCAAGCTCGCCGAGTACTGCAATCGAGATACCAGCCTCATCACCCTTTCAGCCCAGATCTCGACCTAAGGTATCACCCTTTATAGAAAGGAAGAAGAAGGGGGTAGCGAACCGTATTGGGTCTCTAATGGCTCCAGCGGGGACGTCCTTCAGGCCGCCGGTGGGGCGGCCAATCAACCCAAGCCGTCCCCCTATCCCTAAGACGAAGGCCTACTTAACTATATCAGACGATGAATTAAGTGAAGATTACAAGCATCACGATAGTTCAGGAGATGAATCTCCCATGAGAGGAGATATAAAGCCTTCTTCGTTCCTGAAGAAGAACCCTACGCCTCTTAAAACGTCAGAACCTAAGTCCACTTGGACAGTGAATGGTGATATAGAGCTAAGGGATATTCACGATCTGAGGTTACGGCATCTCACTAAAGATGTGTATAAGATTGTGTCGAAGACAAAGCCTACGATTACAATCAAAGCTTGTCGAGACGCGCTAACAAACGGCGTGGGCTGGCAGGTGTCAAAGGCGGTGACCTTGCTTGTGGGCAATTCAACCACCACCCACAGTACCACCAATGTCCCCTTGTCCAAAGCAACTTATCAATCAAAGCTGATTGAATCAGCCACCTTCAGCACCCTAAACAATTCCATTCACTCAAACAATACCGTTAAATCGTCCTTCTCACAAAACGATTCGTCACTCACTTCCAATTCTATCTCCACCTCCACCTCTTATACTTCTGTAACCTCTTCTGCATCCAGCAAGAACAATCCACCTCCTACACGTAGACGCCTTATACAAGGACGAAGAAATAAATCACCTACACCTCCTCCTGTATTTTCAGTTTCTTCCTCAGCGTCATCAGCACCGACCACGCCGACGCGGTCTGAATCCCATTCGCCTAAGGAACTACCACCACCATCAATGCTATCAGTTACATTTCCCCCTCAGGCGAGGCCTGAGCCTATCGCCAAACCCCGCCGCAAGCTTCAGCGTGGCCGCCGCAATGCAACCCCGCCACCCGCCACTATCAAACTCGATTCGAAGTCAGGGTCTGATTTTGATTCGGATTTCCCTCCCCCAGACCGTCTTTTCTCGGGCAAGCGAAAGGCTGAAACTGAAATCGAACCTGAAACTGTCGAAATTCCATCTGATTCTGATGGCGAAGAAGATTCTCGTGCAAGACCTATTGCAGATCATGCGCCCCACCAAGAGCAAGTCCTTAAATATCTCAACTCCTGCACCGCTGAGTCACTTGCTCAGATTACCGGCTTTTCTACAGCAGATTCCAAGCTTGTAGTATCCTGCCGCCCATTCCGTTCAGTATTTGATGCGGAATTGGTATCGAAAAAGGAGTCAAAGGCCAGACTAAAAAGCAAACGCGTCCAGATCGGATCGCTTTTCGTGGAGAAATTGACATCCTGGTTTGCAGCATTTCATGCAGCGTCTGAGGTGATCAAGCACTGTGAAGATCGAGGTGAGAAACTGCAGAGCGCTATGGCCAACTGGACTATGGACAAGAACGGCAGACTTCAAGAAGGCACCGCATTGCCGGTATCAGAAAAGCCCCGCCTCATGGCCGAAGATATTACGCTCAAGTCATACCAGCTTCTTGGTCTAAACTGGATGAATTTGCTTCACTCCAAAGGCTTCAGCGGCATACTTGCAGACGACATGGGACTTGGCAAGACTTGCCAAGTCATCTCTATAATCGCTCATTTAGTCGGCACCTATACCAAGAAGTCCAACAAGACCAGACCGTGGCCTTTTCTGGTCGTAGTCCCTCCCAGCGTGTGTGAAAACTGGATGGCCGAGTTTGAACGATTTGCTCCTGAGTTAAGCATCTGTCCATACTTGGGAAAGGACCGGCGTAATATGGACCCCGAGGAGGCTCGTAACAACCACGTGGTCTTGACCAGCTACTCTCAGGTCGAGAAACAAAAAGAAGATCTTCGATGGTTGCAGGCTCTGAATCCCTACGCTGCAATCTTTGACGAGGGCCACAAGTTAAAAAATCGCAAGAATCTTATTTACAAGCAAATGATGCGAGTTCCAACCGAGTGGCGCTTGATTCTCAGTGGCACTCCTGTTCAAAACAACCTTAAAGAACTTCTCACGCTTCTTCACTTTGTGGAGCCCGATCTCTTTGGTGATGAAATCTTCGAACAGCTTGACACCATCTTCGAAGCCAAAGTTCCGAACAAAGAAATCCACAACTTCGCAGCACTAGCGAAGGAGCGTGTGTCGAACGCGCGAGCGATCATGGCCCCATTCATCCTACAGCGCAGAAAGGAGGACGTTCTCGATCTAGCCAAGAAGACCGAGCACAATTTGGTTGTCGATATGCATCCCAAGCAAAAGGCCATCTATGAGGAGGTCAAAGGACGCTATCTTGTGCCTAAGAACCAACGGGCTTCATCGACCATTAAAGACTCACACTCTTGGATGCAACTTCGCAAAGCAGCAATCCACCACCAGCTTTTCCGTGTCCATTTCACCGATAAGATCGTGAAGAAGATGGTCGACATTCTATGGGATAAGTGTAGCGAGGAAGAACTCTACGTGCAAAGCAAGGCGGATCGCCACAAGGCGCTTTTACTAGAGAATTATATGGAGAAGTCGGACTTCCAGCTACACTTGGAGTGCAAGCATTTCAAGAAATACATCGGACATTTCGACATTCCCACCCGGTCCTGGGAAGAGGGCCCCAAAGTCCAGAAGCTTCTCGAACTCGTCCGGGGGTATATGGAAAACGGAGATCGTGTCCTGGTTTTCAGCCGATTTGATCTAGTGATCGATATTCTTCGCGAGACCCTGGCTTTCGCAGATATTCCCTACTGCGAGCTAACAGGGTCGACTGACATATCTGATCGTTTCCCTGAAATCGAGCGCTTCAATAACAACCCCGACATTCCTGTGTTCCTTCTCACAACCGGTGCCGGTGGTACTGGTCTGAACCTGACGGCCGCCAACAAGATCATCATCTTCGACCAGTCCGACAACCCGCAAGATGACGTGCAGGCGTCGAACCGCGCACACCGTATTGGGCAGACGCGTGACGTAGAAGTTATTCGTCTTATCACGAGAGATTCGGTCGAGGGGCTCATCTTCAACTCTTGCGTCAAGAAGCTCATGCTTGCCCGCATCGTCGAGGGTAACATCCCCGTTGACGATGATACAGAAAACGAGTCGGTTGAGCAGCGCTGCCGCAGACTCATGTTGCTTGAAGGAGAGGCAGCTCTGCAGGCCTCGCAGGTTGATTAAACTGCCGACTGTGGGCGTTAGTACTGCACTTGTTTAAGACCTATGTTCTCACCCGATTCATATCTCTGCCACGGTTAAACGAGACATCTCTTTTCAGCAACGTATATTCCCAGTGGAGTTTAGTACTCGTATTTACACACATAGACTCCCCCACGAGAGCGCGAAGTGCATACATTGCATTTGTATCAAGAAGGCAAGGCGTGGCGTTGTTTGAGCTATATAATCTGGATAGAGAGTCGGCATTGACGCATGTGCATCAAAGACATGCCTCTAAACATGCAGACATAGATGTATACACGCATGAAAGACATCGGCATGTATGATTTGATCGGACTGGTTTCTGGCTGCATACATTCCTGGTAGAAGGCGGTGGCGTGGTGGATATACCCCTTCTTTGTATTGCTGTTTGTTTTACGGGCGACGATGGACGCTTGGCATCTGCGACGGACACGAACAGGAAGGAAAGCGATTTGCACGAGAGAAATAGCATGTTATGGACGGACCTAGGCGTGTTAGAGACTTCTGTTATTCCCCTGTGTTTTGCAGATAATATATGAGAAAGGTCCATGGACGATGACACCTTCTGGACAGGTATATATACGTGAACAGGCAACGTTTGTTGATACATCGTACATCTTTAGGTGGACACATGATGATAGTTAGTCTTGACGCACTTTATCTTACTGATGGGTTCAGATCACTCTAGTTCAAGACCACATGGCACGTTGTTCTGAGAGCGTGTAGTGCAAATCAAGAGATTTAAATATTTTGCCCTGCATTCGTTATGACAGTGAACGATGCCTCAGTGATATCCTCTTGCCATGTCCTGATAGCCACTATGCCCCTAAATCCCTTCGTTACCACGAGATCTGATCAAGGAAGTTCTCTGGTCGTTCCTTTTCGTATTGGCCCGCGGAATCTCTAGCATAGACAGAATCGCCAGCAAGAGTACGCCCCTCCTTCCCGGCACTCTTGTCCGTGGCACTGCCGGGAATATTCGCGGTAGCAACACCCTTCGCCGTCACTGGTGCTACAGAGGCAAAGAGGCCGACAGCAGCGCGCGTTTGCTCGTAGCGTCCAGAGTAGGCTGCTTCTAACATTATCGTAAGCTCCTTGAGGTCCTCGCGCGCGTTGAGGACCACCTCCTCGATGGACTTTTCGATCGAGGCTCGCTGCTCGAGGGCTTCAGCGTAACGAGCGAGGAGGTCCTTGGCTTCGGCTGATCTGTTGTGTGAACGAGTTAGTTTGCAGTGATCTCATGTGATGCGCCTGTACGCAAAAAGGGACGCCAAGTCGGGGGATTGTATGTAAAATTCTATTTATGCCTGGCGGTGTACTGGAAGGACGGGGTTTGCTTACTTTTGCTTAGCCTTGGAAGCATAGTGGTTCTCGATCCCCTTCTTCTCTCCGGCAATATGGGCATCGAAGGACTTGGAGATCTCTCTGCGGTCTCTGTCTCGCTTCGCTTTGAGTTTCTCCTGTTTATGCCCGAAGACAGAGGATCTCATTAGCAGACACAAGCCGTAGTATAGTCTAATTTGGCGTGGGGCGCAACTTGGTTTGTCAAATCTATCCATTCACCGGGGTAGGGTAGGTAGATAGGTAAGTTCTTTCACCAAAGATGAGATGAATGAAAAAGCATACGATGTTCTGCATTGCCTCCGGGATCAGGGCCGTTACGTTAGAACGGCGCTTAGACTCCATGTTTGACTCCTCTGAGCCGGAGCCCATGTTGAGTCTTCGCTTTGGTGGCATCTTGCTCGCAGGCTTATCTCGTATTTTGACTACTAGGTAGTACCTTGGGCGAGGATTTGTAACATAAACTTTCAGTTTGTAGTTTAAATCACACCTAGGTATGAAATAGACGAAGATAGTAGAGGGATTTCATGTCAAGGAATAGATGCCATGGAAATAATGTGCCTTATAGAATTGAGGATGTACTATCTAGACTAAGTCACGTCCGCGAAGCCCAAATTATATGTATGTCTTCCGATCCGAAGAATGAGGGAAGGTGCGCTATTTGACCATTCAGGTTGCTACCTACCTACACATCTACGGTGCCTTCTTTCATAGAGAGAACTACCTAGTACCTAGGTACTATTGCCGATGTATGGCTTCCGGGGATGCTCTTTCCTAGGTACCTACCTCATGTAGGTAAGGTAGGTAGTATAAGATAAGGTGCCCAGTGAATCGCTGTTCAATGTTCGCTGCAACGCCTCAGGCTCTGGAGCCAGTACCGTATTAGATAATTCCTTTGAACAAATGCTTGAGAGCCGTACCATCTTAAGACTTACATTTTTCAACTATAAAAAAGCGATCAACTATCAGCAATTTTATTTATTTAATAAACAGTCTTAGTATTTCAACGTCGATAATCCATATTTTTCTTATGTTAAACGTCAAATCAAACCCTACTGTTCTAATTTTGTTCAACTTATGAGCAACTGCTGAAGAAAACTTGAAGCTGCATGGGTCAGGTCCACGGGTCATATAGATGGATCCATGGGGCCATGGATGTTGGTAGCCACCTGCATCTGTGTCTGAGTGCTGCCAGCTGGTGCATTCAACCACTAAGGTCCACGGGTAGGTTATCGCTTTTATCGCTCTTATCACTCAAAATTTTGGGAAGCCCAAAAGACCCCACTACGAAGCTATTCTACACTAGTATCATCGTCTTCCAGGTTGCACTTCGCAAACGCTATTCCTAGGCCTCTCGTGGTAAAACATTGGCGGATACAATGGGTCTCTCAGGACCGCGGAAGTAGGCTACACCGAATTCGACGCCTCCTGATTACTACTGTTATACTAATTCATCCTGTGCAGCCGCCGCAAATTGGACTACGATCCGAACAACATGAGATGGACTCGCGACGAGACGACATTCGGCCAGAAGATCCTTCGCGCCCAAGGATGGGAGCCGGGCAAGTACCTCGGTGCCCAGGAATCCTCGCATGCCCAATTGCACAGTTCCGCGAGTTTGGCACCCATAAAGATTAACATGAAGGACGACACCCTCGGTCTCGGCGCCAAAATCCGTCAAAAACAGAGTGATGAGTGCACCGGTTTAGACGTCTTCAAGGACCTCCTCGGACGGCTCAACGGAAAGTCTGAAGATGTCCTCGCGAAGGAGAGGCAAGTCCGCTCCGAGATCAAGACCAATTTAGTTGTCGAGCGGAAGTATGGGCCAATGAGATTCGTCAGTGGAGGACTGTTGGTCGGAGATCAGATGAAGATGGCAGAATTAGTCGACAACAATAAGTCAGCTTCCACACCCATCAAAGACGAATCCGCGTCCGAAGCCACCGAAGTTGAAACCTCAAAGAAAGAGAAGAAAGAGAAGGAATCCAAGAAGCGGAAGGCTCGTGAATCTGAAGAAGCCGACGCTTCAGACAGCACGCCCGAAAAGAAACGGAAGAAGCGCTCAAAGGCTAAGAATCAGGATAACGACGATATAGAAGTGGAAAAGTCGACAAAGAAGAAGGTCAAGAAGGAGAAGAAGTCCAAGCGCTCGGAGAAGAATGTAGAGCAGGTCGAGTCCGAGGTAAAACGAAAGAAGAGCAAGAAGTCCAAAGATGCTCCGCAACAAGCTTCTTCACTCGACGACTCTACACAAACCTCAGAACAGATTTCATCTGAGAAAGCTAGGAAGAAGGAGAAGAAAAGGGATAAAAAGGAGAAACAGGCAGACAGTACAAAACTTAGTGTAGTTGCGACGACAACGATAGCATCTTCAACTACGGCTTTAGTTTCAACATCTCACGACAGCGGCTCTTCAACACCCCTCAGCACTGGCACCTCGACCCCACCGGTGCTCTCAGCTCGTTATCGTGCACGGTCACGCAACATTGCTTCCAAGAAGCTGGCATATGGTGATATGCAGGCGATGAATCAGGTATGCAAGCCTTCAAACCTATTCATGATGGATGAACGCTAACACTGTCTAGATCTTCATGATTAAGCCAGTTTGATTGAATATAGCGTAGGCTACTTTAAGGCGCATTTGCATGGCATTAGTAAGCATATAGATCAAGGTCTTGCTTCATAGACTACTGTTCTAGATACCCAATACACATGATTGAACGAGAATCGATGTTTAGTTCGCAATGTCTACCCGAGTGGCGAGTAGTTCGAGCTATCCGACTATATGTTGAACCGGCGTAGCAGCCTTCCTGCAAGCTGACGAGGCATCAAATAGGTCGGCTTGCTGTTGACGTGAGCGTGGTATGCATTGAGTGGACACGCTTAAAGATGATCGGCAATCCAGCATTCAAACGATGGAATCTCCCATGCAGTCGCCCTATCTCTGGGTGGCGGTCATGGAACTCGAGCCGAATTTGACAAAATGCATTCTTCAGAACTACCACTGGATGATTCGTTGATAATACCTATGTCTCCAATCAGGATTGTGGCCAAATAAAACAGACAATTGAGTGCTCTGGTTCGCGGGTATATCTGAGATACTATGATTGGGTCAACAATAGGATCAAATGTCCTCCACCACGAAGAGTTTCGGCATCTCGCTTGACAAGCCAGCTCGGTATTAAAAGCTCACTAAATCTAACAACATGACCGGCTACCGCCAGGCCATTTAGGTGGAATATTTTTGACTACTAAATACCGAGAGGACTTCGCTGCCGTGCGAACGGGCTGAAGATTATCAACATGATAAGATACTATACGTGGCATTCGCAGCTTGCGCACATGACCCAGCTTGTTACCTCTCCACCCTTCGGTACATATGCTTTTATTGGTGTAGCAATTGGGCAGCCTGACGTCGGTTCATGCTTGTAACATAGTATGTCGTGCAAGGCCGAAGTGCATGTCGGAGAAGCTTCACCGGGGTCCCTTTCTGCCGGTGGCGTTTAAACCACGGCAACGTCCCAGCAACGGAGATCGTCTGCCAGCACGGGCTTACTTGCATGTACACGTCGCCCAACGAGACAGCCTTGCCCCTGCGAATCGTGATCACGGGACTTGGTGTTTGGGGGTCAAGTCATGGAAGAAAAATTGACACACCACCTTAACACCTACATTTGAGCTGACCGCAAGAAAACTATAACCTCGAGCACAATAAAATTCTGAAAAATTGCAATAGGTATTATTTACTTTTATGAACTATAAACCCAAGTTTTTTGCTTGTAAGTCTGGAAATGCGGGAGGCCTAGTTACCAGAGATAAAGGGGTTGTTAGGTTAAGGTGTGCCAATTTTTCTTTTCAACGACTTGGTGTTTTGGGGGAGCATTTTCCCATATATTTTCTTACTACGTAGGTAGTTGTCGATTCAATGAAAGGGTTCAACGAGGGGCGAAAAATGGACTAAGATCGACCACGGCTGGTCTGTGCATTCCAGAGATATGACCCGACCCTTCAAGTTATTGGAGAATCTGGGGCGACGGGACGAGGAAATACCCTGGTCAGTTGACAGTTGTTGTTCCAACTGGTTTCATTTGCTGCTGAGGCCTGATGCGGTCGTCTGCCACACCACAACGTCATCGGATCATTTCCTGTTTAATCCTCTACCTAGCATCATCTAGGAACTAATCGTCGCTTTGGACATGAACGGGAGCCATGGAGTCAGATAGGTCGCCAAGCCGGTCGCCCAACTGGACCCCTACTGGACCCTACGTTTCTCAGGCGACATGATTGCCCAATGACCTCCCTCTCTTTCGCCACGCTTGTTCCCCGATGCCATAATATGTTAGAACCCGAGTGAGAACTACGATCAATAGGAGCCTTGCGCACCTGACTGGTCACGATGTCGCTGCGGATGAGAATGAGACGCTGGGCATGAAGAAGCCAGGAACGTCTGATAACACGGGTTGTTGGTAGCTTTTTACCTATATTATCTTGATGCTTCCCTCCTCTAGCTAAAAAAGGCCCTTTTCTTTTGTTTTCTTTTCAGGCCCTCGAACACAACACTACACCGTTATAAAGAGCAAACAAACTTCCAAAATAACCCAAGAGAAGGGGTCTTGCCACGGCGTCTCTGTTTCACCAAGTCCGGCTGACTGTTCAACAAGACTTATTATTTGTCGTCCTTGAACCTGTAACAGATCACACAGCTACTTTTTCTCATCCCAGACGTCGTACAAAGTTGCGACCCAATCCGAACCGCGCTGTGACGTAGTCCACGACAGCCACAGGCAAGGACAGGCATCCCACAAGCATCCACAACACCTCCTTTAGCCTATAGGAGGTAGAGTTTAGGTATCCAGAGCAGACGCCAAGCACTCAGTACTGTATTATACATACATATATCAAGACGCAGGATCTCTCGATCCCCGCTAAATGTATTTCTACGTTACAACAGGTTGGTTCCCTCTCTTTCTCTCTTGGGGATTTTCTCCCATTCTTCCCTCATCCGGTTGTTACCAAACGCAACTATAACAAACACACACGCGCACCTTCTACCATTTTGTCTCGAAGGAAGAGACGAAACATCAAAACTGACGACATGTCTACCATTTACTCAGTGCCTCGCGAGAAGCGGTATGGCAAATACAAGAAAGTCCTCTACCTAGAGCCCCCCTTCGACGGTGCCGTCACCGTTAAAAGGCGTGTCACTACTGTCATCCCTCCTCCACAACCACCGCCACCACCGCCCGCTCCGCTGCTATCACTGCCAGAGCCAGAGCCTACCATCATCGACGTCGCACCACCTCTGCCGCCGCCTTCTCCCCCGGCTCCCATGCCGGAGCCTGAGGTTGAGCCTGACTCGCCTATCGATGTCATCGCTGTGGATGTGGACCCGTCCGAGACAGCATCAGTAAAATCCTCCAAGACTTCGAAGAGCCGTAAATCATCTCGCTCCAGCAAGAGCCATGGGCGCAGCCGGGATCGCGAGGTGTATATCGAGCGCGAGAGGATCGTCCCCGTTCAAGTCCCTGTACCTTATCCTGTGCAGACGGAGCCGCAATACGAAACCTACCGCTATATCGAGGCCCCACGGCGCTTCGAGCCTCGTCGTCGAAGCCTCGATCAGGATCATGATATTGTAATCGAGGACCACCGTCGTCGACGATATATTCGAGACTGATGAATATGTTGATATTTGTTTTGGCTATATAATGAAGGCATATGATGTTACGATAATCTGATTTGGGTACAAGGCGTTTGATATGATGTTCGATTAACGATGCACAACACGTTATGGCGTTTGACGTATCGCGGTCGGTGTATTGAGCGTTATGGTATATAGTGTATGGATATATGGACGGCTCAGGCCTTTGTACGGGAATATTGTACGCACGTTTGGCTTTCCGAATTATTGTGCCTGACGACCGAAACGTGTTATTCCCGTACGCTGGACACGCATTCTAAATAATATTTAATGACAACATCTTACCTTCCTCTGTTGCTTGGATCTGCTTATGCACGGTTATCCTCCTCACTTAGGCGGCGTCATCTATTATCACGCCGCATTCGGCCCTCCTACCTACCTACCCAGTCTCCTTCTATCATCCCTTCTCGCAATCTGATGCCTGACTACTTAACGGTAAGATCACATATGCACCTAGCATTGTCAACGAGGCTAAGCCGGCCATACGTGGAGTTCTTTTACAGTAATCTAATGATGCTGGATACTAAATCCCGGAGCTATGGTGATCCCCTGTCACGAACCCCGCAAGTGCCGAGTTGGAGGAAGTGAGGGTGACATGCAAGGGCATTCTGCTTATAGATGAAACCCCACTGTTCGCCATGTCGAACCGAGGTTTCCGAGGGTGTGATCTTTATGCTGATTGTTCCCCAGGTTGAAGTTGTTGGATGTTGATTTATATCTTGCATGGACATTTCTTTCTCATTCACGCCGTCATTTGCTCTTCGGTGAAGAGAGACAAGACGTTAACTACCTAGGCCACAACACTTCAAGTCGTAGGTAGTCCGAGGATATCGATACATCTATTTATCCGGCTTGGTGACAACATATATAGGGTGGAGAGAAACCTAGCGAAGCTGTAAGGGCTCATGAATCATGGCACTTATCACAACGCCCCTCACCCAACAGCTGGGCATTCAGCACCCCATCCTCCTCGCAGGGATGGGCAATGACATCGACGGCATCCCTGGCGGCGGCCGTCTCGAACGCCGGAGGGCTGGGCGTGATAGGCGGCGTGGGCTACACGGCCGCTCAACTCCGGGACATGATCGCAGACCTGAAGTCGCAGCTCCGCGACCCGTCGCTGCCCTTCGGCGTCGACCTCCTGCTCCCGCAGGTCGGCGGGTCGGCGCGCAAGACGAACTACGACTACACCAAGGGCGCGCTAGACGAGCTCATCGAGATCATCATCGAGGGCAGCGCCAAGGTGTTCGTGTCAGCTGTGGGCGTCCCGCCGAGACGGGTCGTGGACAGATTGCATGAGAAAGGCGTGCTGTATATGAATATGGTCGGACATCCCAAACATGTGCATAAGGCGTGCGATGTGGGCGCCGATATCATCTGTGCGCAGGGAGGCGAAGCGGGTGGTCACACGGGGGATATACCGTTTAGCGTCCTCGTGCCGGCGTGCGCGGATATCTGCGCCAGATACACCTCGCCTCTCACGGGCAGACCCGTGGCGCTCGTCGCGGCCGGCGGGGTCAGCGACGGAAGGAGCTTAGCCGCTGCTCTCATGCTAGGCGCCCAGGCCGTCTGGGTCGGGACCAGGTTCGTCGCGGCGAGAGAGAGCGGCGCGTCCGAGTTCGCGAAGAAGGCCGTTGTCGACGCGGGCTTCGATGATGTTATCCGGAGTGTTATCTGGACGGGCCGTCCCCTGCGCGCGCATAAGACGAAGTACGTGGCGGATTGGGAGATGAACAGACAGCAGGAGATCAGGGAGCTTACGGATAAGGGAATTTCGCCTGTTGAGCATGAGCTGGATCGTCTGCATGCCCAGGGGAAGTTGACGGACGAGATTATGGAGCAGGCGGAGTTAAGGTAAGGGGGGGTTTTTTTCTCCCTTTTTTCACTTCCTTATTTTCTCTCTCCTGTCCTCATGAGCTGGTCCTCTCGAGACCATCTCGTTGTTGTGGGTTCTCATGGGTCGTAGGAGATATGATTTGGGTTTTAACTGACGTCAGTTTAGGCCCATGGGCGTCGTCGCTGGCCTCGTCAATAAACCGGACCAGACGGCCAAGGAGATCGTTGACGAGATCGTGACCCAGGCCGCGGAGCTGCTGGGCTCGGCTGGCAGGTATATGAACTCAAAGCCGATGTTATAAAGGCGTTGTACCAGCTTGTGAGAGTAAGTCCTTATTTGGTCACGGGGCGGTTTACTGTGAACTTAACAAGCGAGGTATCGGGTTATGCATTTATACATTTGGGTTCAGAGTACGCTTGTGGTAGAGCATGAGAGAACGATCAGAGGTGAAGTTGATCCTCGTGAATTATATGATGTCGTTCGCGCGTCATGGGATACCTCCTCTTGATAAGTAGGAGTAGGACATCGGACTGTTAGTTGCTCGGCTTAGTTATGGTAGTAGAGACTGTACGCTACGGATCCATCAGCTGTTGAAATGTCCTTTCACATAAACATCCTATGAGAAAATATGTAGACCCTAGGTGCTATCGAAGGTCCAACAATTTCAGCGAAAATCCACATGCATTGTACCGGCTGCGGAGTTGACTAGGTAGCTTCAGTAGTTGTAGCGTTTGCCTCACACTGTTCTGTGTCGGGGTGAAAAAACATCTTACCTACAAGCACGGACAACATCACAAACGTGTTATAATCACAGTCCCGGTCAACATTGCAGGCCACACGCGGCATTAATGAGTTAGTAGCTCAGACGTTTCGTAGAATACATCTTTCCACACTCTTTAGCCACCATTCGTTCTCTCATAGTTCTTGAAGTCATAGAAATTTGTCGCGAGTCGTCGTCTTTAATTTGGCGAACACGTCGCGGGGTTTCTAAGGCCTGTATTATTGATTGACCTGAAAGCGGATCAAGAGTTCCTCGGAAGTCTCGAGCTCGAACATAACGTTTGTAGAAATCCCTTCCGTCCTAACCGTAGCCTTGCCACGTCTAAGTTGATAGAAGCCATCAAAAACTAGAGGTGGAGCACTGTCTTCCTAAGCCACTTTCTTGATTCAAGGCTACGGAGCAGCTCTTGTGGGTATTCATTCCATTAACCTGCTAAGGAGTGCATTTATCTGATTCTAGAATATGTGGGTTGCGAAATAGTCGACAAATGGTAAGTAGGCTGAACATTACATATACGGGTGTTTGATGCTCTCATTAGTTTCTTCAACCGTACTTCAGATGTTTGAATAGGTAGACTGCCGCTATTATGATTCTGATCAATCCCGGCAGAGCAAGCATCGCCCTTGTTTGAAAGCAGCGAGTTGCTACTATATTGCACAAGGATCAGTAACACAGAGACACCCGTGAACCGAGATGCTGCCAAATGAGGGATCTAGTCTACCGAGAATGTGCGCCAAGATAATGAAGGGATTGGCCTTGCAAGCAGGTAGTGCAACCTGTCACAGAGTCCGATGTGGATCTAGATCTGGATCTGGGCGCCTCAAACCTCAAACACATGGATTTTGGATACGGACAGTGATACACGCAATCAATCCATCGTCTGTTGAAACAACAATCCACAATGTGACTAAACCGTATGAACTCGAGACCGCTTGCTCCCGTGTCTAGAACGAGAAAATCTGGTCTGGTGCTAATTAGGTAGTAGGTCATGCCCCCTCTCCCCCAAAAGAACCCTTACCTATTCCGTTGCCGGGAACTGGCACAAGGGCTAAAAGTTCCGGCACTCGTGATCTACGGTACCTGCATTCCCATCAGCTGAAACCAATGCTGAAACCCATACGTTATTCTGCCGCAGGGAAAAAGGACGACCACGAGACTCTGGCCCAGTGCTTTGCTCCCCCGTGTTCTGCTATTAATTACAATTCGCTAAAAGAGGGTATATACATAACTGCGATGCATGATTTCTGCATAACCTCACTACTGCTGCTACTGCTTCTGAGTATCACTGTCGCGCTTTTTGAAAGCGGTCACTTGCTGGATTCGTATGATTTTACTTATTTACTTATTTAATATTTAAATAATGAGTGCGTTCTCGTTATCTGCCGCTTCGCTTTGCGGACGTTTCTTGCTGCGCAACTGGCTCTCGCTCAGCGGTGAGTCTAGAATCACTACCGTGTCTATACGTCGGTACCAAACTTTTAATGGCAGTAGAGACGGGTAATAGACGAAACGCCATGGCTTTTTGCCACCAACATTCGCTTTCGTTTGATTACCTAGGATCAAGGTTATAATCCCCCCCGGTGCAAGTAGGAAAGAGTAAAGATGTAAGAAGAAAAAGGGAAGCTTTTCGTGATGCACAGCCTGGCAGATCGCTTAGGTCGTGATCGATCAAATCTACGGAAGCCGGCCGGAAGACAACCGAGCCGGGTTCGCGCAGAGCGGCATCATCATCGTCGTCGTGGCTGGCCATGGGGAGTTGGGAAGACCCTAAATATATACCTCCTGCATTTTCCGGTTATTTGGGATCCCGTGAGGCTATGCGTTACGCAAGGATGATGAAGATGTTGATGACGTTCTAATGTAGGAATAAAATCGGACGAAAGAAGCTTGATGGGAGAGTCGTCTTAAAAGTAGTGGAAGCTCCCCTATTGCCGAAGCCGCCGATTAAGCAGGTATAGGTAGCAAAGCAAATCCTGCCTCCACTTTCAAGGTATAGTCTGAAGCAAGGGCTTCAGTATAGTATGGGGAATCTAGATTGTCACTACCTGTAGTTGGAAATCTGGAGAATCAGCGTCAAACATTCCTCAGCTCGTTTCACTGTCGAGACTGTTGGCTTTACGTACAACTATCAGAACTACTATAGTTGGTGGTAATAATCATAGACTACTAGGTATAGTGCAAGGGTTGTATAGCTGTGCAAAGTTGTTTGAAACTTGGAAAAAATGTAGTGAAGAAAATATTGTCACACCGCCAACTCACCCACATATGAGAGATCTTAACTCGATTGGTTGACATGTTTTATTACTGATACCAGGGCGGTTGTGAAGAGCTTCCCAAAAAGGGTGCCGAGAGTGGAACACGGAATGATTGCGTGCATGTTAATGCCGGCCTATCTGAATCTAGTGTATAGACTTGACTCGTATAGAAAATACACGTGGCCAAGTCAAGCGTGAATGTTTTGTTAGAGATTCGCCCATTGAACATGCTTAAACACGATGGGGATTGGTGTTTGCTATTGATGGTGAGATATTAGGGTCGTTTGAAATCTATATGTCTGCCGGGGTTCAAGTTAATTCTGCCGGAATTAAAGGGCGCAAGAGGCACCTGATTCCCCAACACATGGTCACGTTTGATCACCAACTTGGCTCAAAGTTGACAGCAAAGGCCCTTGAAGATCTTATTATTCTGTGTACAAGTACTGTTAGGTGGGGTCTAATACAATACGCGCCAAACCCACTTTGGGATCTTTTGATTCTTGACGAGGCTTGCCAAGACTTACCGAGGGTTACCCAATTCGTGCTCCTGCAGAAGTCTACATTAAACCCCTGCATGCTACATAAAAGACAAGCCACAACACTGCTGGCATGCTACGTATAATAATAGCACTTTGTATGGGACTCTCTCCCTCATAGATGAGAGGCACATGCCTATACATAATTTTTAATAAAAAAGGAAGAAATAATATCATTCTTTCCAAGGTCTCTATTAGAATATTATGATATTATGATGAGAAGTTGGCACTAGATCATGATGTACTATAGGTACAAGCAGTGCCGGTGGAATGTTCCGAGGGCGTTAGGTATAACTTTCAGGGGTTATTTTTTGAGATTTGGATAAATTAGGTCCCCGTCTGAATCCGGGGTCAACCCTGGATATCATCGTCAAGTGACAAGCAGAAAATAGGTAAGGAATGTGGAGACTCTTATCATTGACGAGCTGCTACAGTACATACCGGTAATGCCAAAATGTTGTGCGTTCTCGATGGATCTTGGGTTCAAAAAAGACCCGGACCCGCGAGAGCCTTCCTTTAAGGCAGATGCCAGTCTCAATGTTGCTCGGATCGTTCGAGTTTTACTATACTCCGTCCTTAGTCCATGGAGGATCATCAAGTAATTGCTAGTGTCCCGATGTGACAGGCTCGACCTCTGCGTTGCCTGACCTTGATCACACGGGGTAGATGCATAAGTTACGGGGTGTTCTGGAAGAATATCATCAAGCAATGCATTACTGTAGTAGTAGAAACGCTGGCGCTTGAAACGTTTGCTCGTTGTCATTGGCGATGTAGCCTGTTAGAGGGCTACTGTATTATGGTAGTCTCTCGGCACAGATGAATACAAAATAAAGGGGTTCGAGAAGCTACCGGTACCTACGTATTGCGGTACTCTTGGGGGCGATTCAGGGATACAATATCATTTACGTTGTAGACACCCTCCAATAACTCTTATCATATATTTAACGAGGGAGCTGGCGGATTGACCACCATCGATTTGCAGCTTTAGGTACCGTATGCCTGCTAGTAGTGCTTCTACCTGCTGCAGGCATTATGAGGAAATGCAACAATGTAGGCACCTTCTATCCCTCATTAGGCCCGTCTTGTCATGGGATTAGGTTGGCATTTCGACCACGGGATTTTTACCCCTGATTAAATCTGGTCAATTACGCTTGGGGGACGGCAAAGTGTTCCTGACTCTCTGCAATCCCATTCTCCTGTAAACGAGCGCCACTCATTATCTTCCTCTCTCTCCTTTTCACTTTCTTTGCATAGCTCAGATTGGGGGTTTTTTTATTTTTGTTTCCGTGGCTGCTTGAGATTGGAGGTTTTGTCTTCACAACAAGGTGCCACAGTGGGTGTGATAGACACTCGAGAGACTTGAGAGACAGAAGGAAAGCATCCCTACCTTGCTTTCGGCTGTTCGTTTCGTCGAATCGAACAGGGAACTACCACCTACCTACCTAAGCGAGGAGTTCGCAGCGTTTGCGACGCAGGTCTCCGTACGCGCTCACCTCATCTCATCTCCTCGCCGGAGGGAGAAAGATTACGGCCTTGAACCCTGTCTGCGTCGGCTACCGGATTCAGCAATTTGTGCAACAATCAACACCCATTACCTACAGGGCAGTACATACAGGATTATATGCGACGTAAATCAGGGTCAGGGCCATATTCTTCTTTTGGCCTGTTTGGAGCGTCTCGAAACCAACCGAGAGAGGGAGAGGGGAGAGAGAGAAGAGTCCACTGTCGGGCCAAGACGAGCCATTACCTTAGTCTACCTAGGTAGACTGACCAATTGTACGGCTGTACTGCTACCTTGCTGCTATACTGCTATACTGCTATACCCAGCAGAGGTAGTACTACACTACCTACCTCCTACATACCTATACCTACATGTAGGTAGGTGTTAAGTGCCCCCCGGTCTGCCCCGGATAGGGTGGAAACTTGAAAAGCTCTGACCTCTTCTACCGCGAAACCCGTCAATACCCAGGCCACCCAATCACCCAATCACGCCCCGGGCTCCCCTTGCACATCTTGCACCATTTTTGCATAGGGAAGTGGGCTTTTGGGGGCAAGTGTCATACCCTAGTAAGTATGTCGCATCTAACGCTCCGGCGCAGCGAGACCCCGTCAGATACCCAGGTCGAACAACAACAACAACAGCAGGCGACCGAGGACATTCAGATTCAAGATAGTCCAACCATTGGCAGAGCCTTGCAAGATTATCATTATTCAGATTCGGGCGATTTTAGCTTGCAGTCATCATCATCATTATCATCAACAACAACACTACCATCACTGCCTCTCCCATTCACGGGCGTCACAAGGTGAGCAACCCTTTTCTCCCATCGAAATCCACCATTCACTTTCTTCCTGTTCTTTTTTAATTCTTTAATTTCTATCATTGGTAAACTCGAGGCTGGGAACAAAGGGTTGTCGCGCTGCTTTCTCTGTCACGAAAGACCTAATTTCGTATCCATGGCTCAAATTCCGTTGGATATAAGCGAAAGGGCCTATTTTCTAGGAACTACCCACTTGGCTGGAATTCCACGATTCCTCAATCATAAGACGTGCAGCCTGTAGAAATACGCCGCGTTACGTTTGCAACGACAACGGCCGGTCGACCCAGAGAAGCCAAAAAGGGCCACTAGAAAAACCAGCCACTCAGCTAGATAGAATGGAAAAAAATCTAGACACAGACACAGACTCAGACATAGGCAACGCTGACCAATACCCCCGCCACCATCTATAGATCTCAACGAAGAGCGGCGCCTAGCCCGTTGCAAACGAGTACCGCTGTGTCTAGGATATCGCCCAGCGTGAGCCCAAGCAGCTCAATATTTCCATCGCCGGCTATTGATCCTCTAGCCCCGTCTCCGTTTCCATCTCCGTCCCTGTCGTTGTCGTCGGCCACACATTCCCCTAGAGACAGGGAAAGCCCACGACTGTCCCGGGCCCAGCGTTCCAGTCTCGTAGGCACAAGTTTCCTCGAGATCTCCCCGCCGGCAACTCCGGTTACGACGAATTATTGGTGCGTTGTTCTCCAAGACAAAGGGGGGGGGGGGGGGGGACTTGTTCCATACATAGCGGCCACACTTGGGGACCACGGCATTGACTGACCCTTTCTTCATCTAGCCCGAATTTGCCCTCTCTTCCTCCGAATGACTCTCGAGGTCTACCCAACCCCGCTGCTAGGACGAAGCCAGTAGGCTCTGCTACTGCAAGCCTACTTAACATGGCGAGTGGTTCATCCTTCTCAAAGGTCGACGCCATGAAAGGAGCCACTCGAACATCGTCGATCGACTCAGCCATCTCTGCGATATCGTCGCGAGCGCCCTCGCAGCAAAGCTCACAAGATGCGAGTAATGACATTACCAATCTCATTAGAGCGGCCGGAAGTCCCGACGCTGTTATTCAGTACTTGCTGAAAGAAAAGCAATCCCAGTCTCAGCAAAATGCTCAACTATGGCGCCTGGTAGATAAGCAAAGGGCTATGATATTGGGCCTAAATAAAGACTTAGAGCGTGCTCTGAAAGACAAGGAAAAGTATAGGAAAAAGCTGAAGGAGGTTGTTGCCATCCACGATGACCATACAAAACCCGACTCTTCTTCGTCAGGGACAGCAACCGTTCCTACCATTGAGGTGAAGACATCAAAAGAGGGTGACGCGCCTCGGTCGCCTTCAAACCTCGATTCGGACAGTACAAAGCATTCGCCTGTAGATATGACACTCGCTCCCTACCCAATTACTCCTCCTGCGGACCGTATACCGAACGAGCCTCCGTCGAGGGTTGGAGAACTCTTGGATCCCACACATGCTATGCCAAAGCCTTCGGAGCATGCTTTGGATCATTTTGACCACGAGGAACAGGACCGAGTGGCTGACGAGGCAAAGAATACCGCTAATGCAGCACATGAACTCCCCATTCACATTGGCTTACCCCCGTCGAGGAGTCTTCCGAGCAATCCTCCGCGCGTACCTCAACCAAAGCCCCCGACCGTATCTATTATCGAGGCGACCCCGTTAGTAGACCAAGGGATATCACAATTCCCGCCTCCGTCCGCACCCCCTCCTCGAAAACCTCCACCAGCCCCCTTACAGCTTAAGAAAGAGTCAAGCTTAACTCATAAACCACCTCTTGACGAAGAGAACGACTCCGAGTCAGATTACGATTCGTTGTTAGAGGTGGATGAGCTTCCTATTATTGAGACAAGGGGACGCAGACGTACCAGAGAAGATGATGACCACGAGAGAGAAGTCCTCGCTCAGCAGGAGGCCGAGGCCCGCAGCCTGTCCAAGAAAAGCAAAAAGGGTAGCCAGAAAGGGACACCCATATCGAAGGAAATTCAACATGTGGAGATTGACGTACCCATTAGCCCTCGCAGCAAACCCCCTCAGCCGTCGATTGTGCGGGACAACATGCCGGCGTCTCTGGCTGGCATGCTAAGCGGAAACGAGGGTCAGCAGAATCTGTATCCTGCAATGATGAGCCCAGGATTGCCATCGAGCCCTCGGCCCATGACATTCTCGCCACCCCTGTCACCCCGCAGCATGACTTCCACAGCAGTTCCTCTCTCACCCAGAGCTCCTCGACAACCAATCCCACTTCCGCCGAATACCCCCAAGTTTCATTCTACCTCTGCCGAGCCGCTGAACTTGACCTCTCCGAAGCCCCTCCATGTCGTCAAGCAGGCACGAGGGCTCGAGCAGCCCGAACGCAGAGAGATATACCACGGCCTAACCACGGAAGAATACCCTGACTTGCTGCTGCCTCCGAATGCACTACTATCTATCGCTGTCAAGGTGGCCTCGTCGCGCATGAAGCCATCCCGAGCGAGTCTACTCGCGCTTACGCAGCTGGAGGAAGACCCTGTCTTCACGCTAGCCATCCTATCCAGGTCTGAAGGCCAAGAGCTGTGGAGAGTGGAAAAGGACACCAGTTCTCTCGCAAAACTGGATCAAAGAATGAAACAATGTCCTTCCTTCAC
This sequence comes from Xylariaceae sp. AK1471, assembly GCA_023159215.1. Classification (NCBI taxonomy): domain Eukaryota; kingdom Fungi; phylum Ascomycota; class Sordariomycetes; order Xylariales; family Xylariaceae; species Xylariaceae sp. AK1471. The sequence goes on along the minus strand of JAJKLI010000013.1, from coordinate 180,014 downwards.
TGCTAAAACCCCCGATCGATCCCTGTTTAGCGGCCACGCTCCTGCCAAGCTGGATGCTCGTCGCACGGTTCTCGATAACTACTGGGATGAACTGCTGAACACTCCACTCGACTTGCCGACTGCTCTCCAACTATGTAAATATATTTCCACCAATGCCCTACCTCCCAACATTGATGACACTTTGCTCGCAAACCATTCAAATGACGAGACGGCCCCTCAAAAGACGGGGTCAGGTGGCAGGCCCTTCAAAAATGGATATCTTACGAAAAAAGGCAAAAATTTTGGCGGATGGAAAGCTCGATATTTTGTTCTCGATGGTCCTAACTTGAAATACTATGAGGCTCCTGGAGGAGCACATCTAGGAACCATCAAGCTCCAGAATGCACAGATTGGGAAGCAAGCCCAGCATAATAGTGATGGTTCCCCTGCTGGGGGGTTGAATGGCGATGAACCGGATAACCAATATCGGCACGCATTCCTGGTATTGGAGCCGAAGAAGAAAGACTCCAGTAGTCACGTAAAACACGTGCTCTGTGCTGAAAGCGATCAAGAACGTGACCAATGGGTTGACGCTCTTCTACGTTGGATTGACTACCGAGATTCAAACGAGGACGACGTTTCGCAGAAGTCTGGCACTCACGGCCATAGCAGCCAAGCTCATGTGACCGGTGCAAACGCGAAAAAGAAGATGTACGGACAGGGAAAACCTCACGGCCAACATAACGGCAGCCAGGACGCACTTATTGGGGTGAGCTATGACTCAGCCAAGCAAGGTGATCTACCCGACGGTGCGCCTCCCCGGCGACGAGGAACAGCGAGTCCCGAGCCTCTGGAGAAGCCAGTAGCTTCAGTGTACACGATATCAGCTCCCAGAGACCCTCATGTCATATCTGACTCGGCTTCGTGGGGTAGTAAGACCAACCTACTTCTGCCTGGGCCTACCATGGAGGAGAAGAAACAGCGAAAACGTAGTTTCTTCGGCTTCGGACCCAAAACCCGTTCGTCTACTGATGATCAGGACGTCCTTTATAATTCCAGTGGGGGAAGTACACCCCAGCCACAGGTCGAATCTCGTGGTCCGGTACGACAAGTTTTCGGAGCGCCACTGGCTGAGGCCGTTAGGTATTGCGGGCCCATGGATGCCGATGTCCCCCTTCCAGCCGTTATCTATCGCTGCATTCAGTATCTCGACTTGAAGAATGCAATCTTGGAGGAGGGTATTTTCCGTCTCAGTGGTTCTAATGTCGTGATCAAGCAGCTACGTGAGCGATTCAACCAGGAGGGCGACGTCAACCTCCTCACCGACGAAACCTACTACGATATTCATGCTGTTGCCTCGCTCCTGAAACTCTATCTGCGTGAGCTCCCTACTACTATTCTCACTCGCGACTTGCACATGCAATTCGTGGCGGTCACAGAGATGACAAATCACAAAGAGAAGATCGGAGCACTGTCGGAGCTTGTGCAACGCCTCCCGCTTGCTAACGAAACCCTGCTCAAATATCTCACCGCTTTCTTGATCAAAATCATCAACCACGCCGACATGAATAAGATGACTGTGCGTAATGTGGGCATTGTCTTCTCACCTACGCTGAACATCCCAGCTCCTGTCTTTGCTCTCCTGCTACAGAATTACCAAGGCATTTTCGGCATAGAACCTGAGGAATATGAGCTCCCATCACCCGTCTCGGAAGCAGATTCTCGGCCAACCGTCGAACCACAGCCGCGGCGTCCCTCGACCGCTGGTACGACGGAGTCGCCACATCGACAGCGACTCGTGGAACAAATGCAGCAACGATCAACACCCACACCACCACCCAATGGGTCAGGGTTGAGTGTTCGGACGGCTGGTACGCCGCCACCACGGCAGGCGTATGAACCGCAATATATGGCTCAACAGAGTTCGAACTCGCAGGCAGCTACTCGCCCAGCTTATGAGAGCGGCTTTACTGTCCCGTCTGGTTATGATCCTACAATGGCGGCGGCGGCGCCAACCTTCAGGCAGCCGACATATGACCGGCCCCATTATGGCTATGGGTCTCCTTATGAACAAGATGGAAACTCAAATGGCATGCTTGACGCATCTTTTGGTAATAAGGCTAAGAGACGGGAAAGCTCAATGTTCATGGGAAACGTGCTGAACCAACAGGCTTCGAATAGCCGGCTGAGAGAGACGAGAATGTAGCGTGGTGAAGACTCACCACAGCACGGATTCACTGCAACGATATTGAACGATTTCACTACTTTACATTCATATACCACCATCTCCGATATTTGTTTTCCCTGCAGCGGAGATACCACTTTCCCAGCGGTCTTGTTTTTATCATGTCGGATACCCTCCTACTGGGCCACTGCATCAACGTTCTAGATAAGCGCTTTTATCATTATGCATACCAGCTTTTTGGTGATGGTCTGCAAATGGTTTTGCATTGAACGGCTGTATCTCAGCCAGGTCCTCTGTGGCCATAATTTTGTAATGATATCTGCTGGATTTGGGCTACGAATACTGTCTGCCGATGCTGGTCTTTCTATGAACGACTCGATGGAATGGGGGGTCTCGGCCACGTTGGCTTCGTAATTCGTACTATCGGACCATTGTATAAAATAGTATTTAAGAATCTACAGTCCGTGATGTGATACATTTCTAAAAGTCGTGTCTCTAATCATGAACAGTCTACCCAGGGAAGGAGTCTCGTGGTGTTGGCTAGCTTGCTTGACCATGAGCTTCTAACGGGTGCATAGTAGAGCAAGATCCTTCATACTACCGGTAGCTGATTGGCGATGGAGAACCTAGCTTGCTGCAAACCTGGATTTCCCTACTTCATCGACAATACACTCTGTACATTTGATGTCGCCACCCTGCAAAGTTGAATTATACACGCGTAGCCTGGGAACAATGCTCACCTAAATATGCTACTATTTCTCACGTTAAAGAGCATAAACTCTATTACTTGTTACACACTCCAGACAGTTCATCTCGATCGATTGAACATCATTGCCCCTCTGGAGGGGGGTTACAATGCCGTTATGCCAAGCCTATCGTTTCCAGTTGTACACCCCTGCTCAGAACTTTTTCTCCTTGGAAGGACAACGGTGTAATGGGCTGTTATTGGCCAATCCAGTTTTTAGAGTTGTATGTGGTTTTATAGATTGTTGGTTATCTCGTATAGTGGTATTGACATGTGTTAAAATATTGCTCTGGTTGTCGGGAGATTCTCTAGTACTTGCAGCAGGTAGGCAATATTCAAGAGAGATGCAAGACAGACCACGTGCAGAGAGTGTCAAGGATAATAGGTAAGTTCGTTCAGTTCGTTCAGTTCAGTCGTGATAAAGTCCGTACTACCTATCACACATAGGCCCAAGTATTTACTCGCCGATTTGGGCTTGGCAAGATAGATATCTGGCCAATAATTTCTCTAGATAGCACGGGAAAACCAAGTAACAGGCCTTGAGAAAAGAGACGCAACCTTGAAGTGAATGTCTTCAACGGTATGTCATGTGTTTATGTATAGGGCCACTAATGAAAATACCTACATATAAAGGTTACCTAGTCCTAGTCTAGACCTTCAGCCTACTCTAACCAATCATCTTACACACACAGGAGACGAACGCGGGGGTCTGGGGGATTTCCTCCGGCAACTTGAAGCCAACGCACAATGAGCGGCACGTCACGAGTACCTAAGTTTGACCCCTTTGGGGTAATGTACACAGTATTTACAGTATTGGCCCACCATTCCCTTCACAGAATAGTCCCGAGAAATTTAGCTTGGCCTAAGAACAATAAACCACTATACTGTCTCTTTGGTGACCTTCCCTTAGGTAGGCACTATTCTGGTATCCTCGGTGAGGCGTTCAGCGAACCGACCTTAGCAGACCTTTACACTACAGCCTTGTGCTGATCTATTCTACTTTAACGGTCCTTGTACCGAACCAACTATAAGCATTCCGTGTCACTACGTGCTGAGAAGATGGCTTTATTCACTTGTACTGATCTTTATTATAATATTTTGCAACTACTTATCATTCCATCGTTACTCTAGCTGGGGGCGGTCGGGAGCAATCTGCATGTAGAGTGACTCGGGTACATGTTCGTTGTTGGCACGAGTAGATTTGAAAGGGACGAATTATTGATGAATACGACGGCGATAACCCCTTCTGGTATCGTAGTTTGGGGGTAGCTGGAAGGCACAGTGCAGCTTTATTGGTGAGTGGTAAACCGTAAGTCATGAGATACACAGTAAATAATCAGCTACTGTTACGGCCTCCTGCCACCAAGTCCAATAGAACAACATAGCCGTCTATACTTTATCCATCTCCTGCTGCCCTTCTCCAGATAGATGATTCACCGTTCGACAAACACAAAACGTCCTATTGGCGGCCACAATACACAGAAACGTTGCGTTCTGCGAGTCCATCTAGGGCAAACCCCTGGAACCGATCACATTGATCCTGGAATCAAATGTTTTCCCATCTCACATGCCACTGATCCGTAAACCGATCAGGGGCAAACCCTCCGGGTCGACAAATCTGACTGCAAGTGCTCAATGATACAAGTAGCTAGACTCATTCAACTGATTCGAAGTCTGGTACCTGCGATTGCTCTACCGATCCTCTCACCATGAGCGAAGCCGTCGTCTTCAGCCAATGTCCCGATGACGACATTCGTGGCCTGACTCATTCACTACTTGGTGTGCCGTCTGAAGGCGGCGGTACGCCTATGCTAGAATTACCTTGGGCCTATCCGGTCGAAGATGTGCGATATGATCCCAGAAGAAGCCTACGAAACTCCGGGGGGAAGACATTCATCAAATCGGAAGATGTGAGGTCATACGCTTCAGCAAATGATGTAAGTCTTTGTGCCGACTCCGACCAATGTCGAGCCACTTCAGGCGCGGCCTCCAATAATGTCAACTGAAATACTTGATGTCAAGTTCACATAATCATAACTGCTTATTAGGGGTTTGATAGCGTATCCGAGCCAGTAAACGACCGTGCAAAACTACAGGTGCCCGCCCAAGGACAAAATGTAGGACAAATGGTCGACGGGGTATATCCATTAGATACGATATATTTCCTTCCAGCCCAGCGACATTTGAGCGCCGAAGCTCTCCCTCGTGCCAACCAGGCTTGCGAGACGACATCTAGTAAGCCAAGTCAGGATTCGCCGAGGTTAGCGAGACGGACGACGTCGACATCGAGTTCATCAACCACTCCAGCGGATCCCAGCGAAACGTCCCCGACCAAACAACACCGAGAAAGTAATCGCATCGCTGCCCGCAAATGTCGACAAAAGGCTAAACAGAATATCTCCAAACTACAACAACGCGAGAGAGAGTTAAGCCAGCAGAACAGGATGCTGCTCAGCTACGTCAATAGCCTGCGCGAGGAGATACTAGATTTAAAGAATGAGATTCTGAGACACTCTGAGTGTAACAGCAGCCTAATACAGGACTACATTGCGAATGCGGCCCGCCGCCAAATAGGATGAACCAAGTATTGGGCAAAGCCTCATTGGCGCCGTTTCTCTTTCTTTACTGTCTTTTTGAGATACTATTGCTTGAACATTCTTATTTGGTCACTACGAAATGGGAAACCAGGTACCAATTCAAAACCATGCACAAAGGGCGGGGATTAAGCCATAGGAAGAAGACTCATTATGTATTGAGGAACTGGTAAAAATTACGCTCAAGCGAACGAGGAACGAACGGATTAGCAGACAGGGGTTTGCTTAACGAGATACGGCCGTCTAATCTTTACGAACTCAGTCCCATTATGCTACATGGTCATTCATCATAACGTACGAAAGAGCGCATGAGTAAGCGAACGGAATGCGACCCTAATGATTATTTTCTGGCGAGGGATGTAGATTTTAGTATAACCAGACATACTCCAGCATCGACTTCGTTTTCCATCGGAGAGAACCAAGTAAGCAGTCCTCATCTATCTTCAGTGCGTTTTCTACCAATCGCTCTCAATTTCTCACCCCATAGCCACAGGCATGCTGGTATAGGAAACGCTAGCACAATGAAGATGAATGCAAGCAGGCTATTGCCCCAACCATAGTTCAAGGTCTCATAAAGCCTCGGGGCAAAGATTGGGAAGATAAAGCCGAGGATCTGGGATAGCACGCGTACCGCTGCGTAAGCCGACGCGCCGTACTCCTTGAACTCGTCTAGTGTGTACGCATTGAGGGCTTGGGAATACTGCAACGTCTGGAGTCAGCGACGTCGTTTGCTCAAAAGGGAATAATAATGATTATGAAGACTAATAGTCCTTATGGTGCGGAAATGTGCTTGAGAAGGAAAGTGTTTCACTTCTAAAATCTGCTAGTACAGCAACTCCCCATGGTATAATTAAGGAGGTTTCGATACTCACTGTGAAACTGCCCATAGTGAATACCGCCGCTCCGATGTCGACTACAATCCAATGATAGTGGTATTGAGCGCTCCATCCGTACCAAAACAACCCCGCTGGCATAAGCAAGATGCCAGGTACCACTATTGATTTCCAAGATTAGTAGAGAATTCAGCAAGCAGCAACGGAGATAGGGGCACAGGGGTAATTGTGTGGAAGGTGATATATAAGTATATATAGCATTGGAGGGATAAAGGCGAAAAATAAGCGTACTGTACGGAACACGATACTCAGGTTTTCCCGGGGGCAGCTTTCTATTTCCATCCCCTGCAGTGGTGATGGTGCTATTGACAATGATATTCCTAGCACCGTCTCGCTCGCGCAGACGTCGGTATACCCAATCCATCACCGGCCCGCCTACCTGTGCAGACAGGGAAATGCCGACCGAGATGGCTATATAGTGCAGGCTGCTCGACAGCGTCGACTGCCCGTACCGGTTGACCCATAGCTGCGCAAAGGTGGATAGCGTCAGCGTGTAGATGCCGAAGGCCAGCCCCAGGTTGAGGGTCACGACGTACATGACGGGCCGGTAGAGAAGAAGGCGGAAGGGCCGGAGCAAGTTGACGCGCAGCCGCGAAAGAAAGTCACGCCAGAACGCCAATCTCGTCGATCTTGTTGTTGTTGTTGTTGTTGTTGTTGTCCTTCCCTCTGCTGACGCTTTTTGACGCAACAGCACTGGCGTATAGGTCTCTCGCAGGACGAGAATGCCGATCACGAGTACCACGGCGTCGACGATACTGATGATGTAGAATAGCCAAGGCCAGTGGATCAGCTGGCTGACTAACCCGCCGATGATGGGCCCTAAGGCGGGACCTAAGTATGGTAGGAGGCCGGCGATGGCGAGGGATTTGCCGCGGTCTTTCTCGTGGAACACATCTGTCATGACGGGTCCGGCAAGCTGTCACGGGGGCAGTCAGTCCCTCCAGTCAGCTTATACGGCAAATCATATTCTGGGACTTCGTTTCAGGCGCAAGTGCAAACAGACTGCTCAAGATAAAAACAGAGGGGGGCCTTACCGTATTGCCGGCGCTGGCACCCAGGGCAGCTAAGAAACGTCCGGCGATCATGAGGCCCTTGGAGTAGCCGACCGGACAAAGCGTATTCCACAGTATGAACCACACATTTGCCGCGATCCAGATATTCCGGCGGCCGTTCATCTCGCTGATGGCGGCGATGGGGAAGGGCCCGAAGGCCAGACCCAGGAAGTATACTGAGAAGCTGATCTGCGCCGTCGCTGGGTCGAGGCCGAGATCTCTCGAGATGTCGCCGAGCGCCGCGGCCGTCACGCTCGCTGTTATTAATGTGACGAGCGAGCCAAGCCCCATGATGATGCCGATGGATATCTTTTTCTTTGAAGACCAGTTATATGGATCTTTGGGGTCGTCTGGGCCGTCCCATGTTGCCTGTGGTTATGGCGAAGGAAGAGAGATTAGAGTTGAGTTTTGATAGCTGGAAAAGGGATCGGATCATGGAGGTGAGGTTTTGACTGATTTGAAAGTTTCATGAATCAACTCACACCGTAATGCTTTCGGAGTCTCTCGAGATGTTGCTGCGTTTCATCGTCATCGCGTCTTATAGTAGAGACAACAGCCTCTGCGTCGACGGGCCTCTCGTTCGTCGCTTTCTCGTCCTCCGTCACCCGCCCTGCGTCCTCTTGAACCGCCTTCTCTGCTACTACCACCATATTTTTGACGTATTCGACTGGAAATTAATGAAGATTATATCTAAGATCACTGTAGCTTGGTCTTGTTCCCATACACCTAACTAAAAAGCTCGTCGAAGCTCTAGGTCTCAAAGCTTCCCGATATTATATGATCTGAGAGGGCCCCGAACCCAACACATATATAGCCGGTGGATAATCCATGTCTCTCGCAATGCCGAGATTACGGCCCGTATATTTCGGACGCATCTGCTTTTCGTGGCTAGAGAGATTTGGAAGCATGAGTTATCACAGAAGGGCGACAACATAGACAGACCCTCTTAGTAAACCCAGCCAACGGTGGGCTGAACTACGAGACGTATACCATGATTGTGACCATGACCATGTCTGCCTTCGTGTTATCCATGTAGATTGATCAATCAACCCCCAATGGCCTCCGTACTCCCTGCAAACCCAATCCTAAGGGGAAGTTAGCTGCTCAAAGCTCGGAACAAATAAATCCGTATCGGCGCCCCGAAGCACAACATCTCGGCTCCGCATAGGCGCCGACGGCGGTGAGATATCCTACCCAGCTACCCTGGCAGCCCCACGTACAGTACGTGACCATGCTCGTTGGGATTCGTCCAACCACAGCTCATAGAAGGATCTGATAAAGATCCTTGGCATTGAATCCCCTCATCTGCCTTCAAGTCCCTAGATGGGCCTTGGGGATAGATCCGGTCTAGCGCCATCTGATAAGGTCCGAGTTTCCTTCGTCATTCCTATTGTGCCCCATCTTGTGGTTGGAGTTTCTTGCGTGTGAGTCATCGATGTCGCGTGGTGCTTTGGAAGCAGAGACTTCACTTCACGCCCATTGGGGATGTTGAACTCAAAAGACCGGATCTGATGGCATGTGGGATGTGGGATGGCCCCCCGGCTTTACTGTGTCAACATATCGTCTTGAAGTCTACGGTGTAAAGATCGCCTGTACCCGTCTGGATGTAACCAGGTTTGCATGTAAGATGTTAAAGTAACTCCTCTACGTCGAACCCTAGGTAGTGCACAGATTTGTCATAGACGTAAGTCCTCGTACATTTCGGCGGCATACCGATTGCTCCTGATTCAATATTGAAGCTCACTTTGGGCTTATATAAAGCCTGTCATCATTTTCACCCTCACCCTGCCCTACCTTGTCATTACTACACAGACAAGCTCACTGCTAATCAGAATGAGGAGTGGCCCACTATGTTCACGGAAGGGGGAGAGAAGTTACCCTGGAGTTGTTGCTGGTTCGTACGCGGTGGCACGTATATACACTTTCACGAGGGCGCACAGGCGTAAAACAACCCCAACCTACAGTCAAATAATGTGACTAAAATTGCCAAACAAAACATATATCATTGACAAACAAGCGCCTACCTATCTAGCATGAAACAAAGATACTTACCTACCCAGCCCCGGGAAATAATCTCTGCTCACGGGGCGTCTGTCTACAAAGCCGTGAAAGAAATTTGGGTTGTTCGAAATCAACTTACCGTGAACTTACCCCCAACGTCTCGTATACTCACCTCTCACCTAGCTTCCTCTAGTAAACTTACCTTCACTTTCGTTCTACCGCGGCGGTCCAAACCGCTTCTCCCGTTTCCTCACAGTCGACGCCTCGGAGAACAAGCAGATGTCCTCGAGCAAGTCGCAGACATCGTACACCTCGTCATCGTGCTCCATCCTCCCCTTGCGCTTGGACATTCTCTTCCTATCCTCCTCGCCGGCGATTCGCTCGAGGATGTCTATGAAATCCACGGCGCTTGCGTCCCGACAGAACCGCACGATGCCCACGCAGATCCTCGCCCATGTGTCGATCCACTCGGCTTCGAGAGAGCCGCCGGCCTCGCGGAACTCGAGCGTGCGCTTCGGGGCGAACGATTCCCCACCCTCGCCTAGCGTCTCGGGCGCGTAGGCCTTGAAGTTGTAGTTCAGACGCTGCGGCGGATCGTCGCTGGCGTCGCATAGTAGGGCCCCCACGGCCGCGCCGGATTGGACGCCGAGAAGCGTGGCGAGGCCGGGGCGCGTGCCCGTGACGGCATGCCCTGAGCAGCGGCGCCCGCGACAACTTTGTCCGAGCCGATCATGTGACTCTCCGGGGTCTGGGCCCTCTTGCCTTGGGCCCGGGAGAAAGGGGATACGCTTCCAATCGTACATGGTGAGCGACTGCGCAGACTCGATTTTGTCCATATACGACTGTGTGAGCTGGGAGACGTCGTGGGGGCGCAGCTTTTTAGTAGTGTTGATGTTGTTCCCGTCTTTGTCGCCTGGGGGATGCGGCGAGATGATCTGACTACGGAGCGGTGACGAAGGTGCAGAATCCGAATCGACTTCGTTTACCCGCTCTGTGTTGTTACGGGACCTAGAAATACGAGTTTTAGCAGGTGACTGCGACCTAAACTCACCGGGAGATATGCCATTATCGTGAGACTGTTCCTTTTGTACTGCGGCCCATGCGGCTGGACGAAAGCTGCCACCGCTATCATTGGAACTAGAGTCCCACGACAAGTTCTCATATTCGACGTCGCCCATCAGTTCGTCCTGCTCTCTCTTATCCTGTTGCAAGGCCAGCGCATCTAGGCTGTCGATGAATCGTTCGGCGTTCAGCTCGTTATACGCCAGAGGAAGCGGGTGGTGAAGTTGAACGCCGACGAGCGAATCCCTGAGCGTGAACATGTTCTGGCGGGCGTCCCACTCCCATCCGCTGCGCCCTATCTCTATGTAGGGGCCGCAGGCGACTGTTATCTGATGGAGCTCTGAGTTGGAGAGCTTGCCAAAGTTCACGTGGCCGAACAGGATCTCGCACTGCGCTATGGCTAGAAGGATGTACTGTTCCTCGACCGTTAGCGCGTCGGGGTTATCGTGGCCGTAGCCATTCCTACAGAGGGCTCTAAAAGACGGCGTCCACATGAATTCTCGGAACCGGCGATAATATGCGCCTCCATCATCGTCCCTCTTTTTCATTGTACTAGATGGCTTTTCATGCAACGTGATATATGGCCCCTCCTTTACGCAGTTACTGGCGTACTGTCTCCATCCAGCTTCGCCACCAAAATCTTTCTCTTCTCTCGAGCGATCGGACCACGGCACAATGGGTATGGCGTCCAAAATGTGGTGACCATGACTCTCGGCTTTTACATCATTCGTGACTTGACGGACTATCATATCCGCGTCCGTGGACTCCACCCCCTCCCAGCACGCAAGTCGGCTGCGATACCGAATGCTCGTTGAATGACTTCCGACGCGACGCCAAGGGGCATGCAGTCTCGATAATATCGGATCAGCGGCCAAAAGGAACGCACCGACCCGCTTCAAAGTCTTAGCATCAAAGTATCGCGCACCGTTTCCGACATGCACGTGAAAGCCGCAGGAGAGATTGGCACGTAAGCGGTACTTCGAGCTGAGCAGATTAACAACAAAGCGGGTTTCTTCGTGGGCGCGCGGCCCATCCCAACGGGCCGGACTTCGCAACTCTACGCCGACCCACTTGTATGCGCTCCCTTTATCTTTAACAAGTTCAGATTCAGCCGTACCCTCAGTAACCGTGATGTCGGAGCCGACATCCCATTCGTCCAGGTTTTGACCTCCTGTTGCCGTTACCAAGTTCGTGGTTGGTTCCCTTACACGTATACTGTGATCGCGGAGTGTTGTCCGAATATGCTTCTGAATGACCTCCTCAGCCACATCCTCGTTCTTAGTATCGACGCGGAGTATGGGTGGTAGGGTCGACGCATTAGCTTCGTCTGGGTCGGTGTCTGACCTGTGGAGGTATGCTACGAGGAATTCGAGCTCAATGCCATGGGAGAGGCGTGTGTTAACGGGTACGGTGAATGTCTTGGCCTGCTGATCGGTTGTCATAATGGCGTGATGTTGTTTCAAAACCCGCGGTGGCTGCTAAGGAGGGAGAACTAGAAGTAAACCAGCTTCTTGTTTTCCTCCTAGCAGAACCTTCAATGCTTATTTATTTTAGAGAAGAACCCTAGTGAGTGGAAGTCAATTGGAAAGGCTTGTCGTTTAGGTCGTTAGGCAAGAATCTTGCACCTATATAAGGACGTGGACATTGCTAAAAGAGCCCTTCCCATAAGGCTTTGATCAGAGCCACCACTATACCCCGTGAAAGAGCTACGCACAAGCGCACCTATGGACTAAGGGGCGACCGTCCGGACATTGTCTGAATCAAAAGGATGATGAAAGAGCCACAGACCTTGGCTTTCATAACAATTTTATTGTTCTTCAGAAAGCTAATGTTGCCGCAAGTCGATTTCCTCTCCTTTATTCCACATAGTACTTTTCTCTCTAGCATAGTACAGCTTCCGAAAGGCGGAAATGTCGAGTCCAATCTCACCAGGTATCAACCCCCCGCTCTTCTCTTCGTATACAAATCATCAATGCTCCAATCGTCGTGTGTCATGAATTAAGGTTTCCATCGTGTGTGGTTTTTCAGCGTCCAAATCGAAATAGTCGAAGCATCTTGCCATTGTCGCGACATGCCAATCAAAGACACTGTTGGAACAGTTGTGTCAAAGACCAGAATTCAATGTGCCCCTACCCCCGGCACAGTTTTCAACCCATCAACTTCGTATTGCAAAATGCTCTCACCTAGAGGACATAGGCAAGCACGCCGATTGCTACAGCCGCGGCACCGTTTCCAATATGCTGGATATGGGCAGTGGGAAGGGCAGCAGCATTAGATGATGACGAAGTCGGTGCTCCCGTGGATTGACTGGTGGGCTCAGCAGTTGCGCTAGAGCTAGTAGTGGGTTGCGCGGCACCCTCGCCCTGGTGATCTTGGACAGACTCGGTACCACACTTATCGCCGTATGTTGCAGTGCAGTTCTTTTGGCCGGCGGCGTTGTTCTCCTCGGTGACGATGCAGTTCTGCTGCAGTCTCGTGCATACAAACTATTAAATAAAAAAATCATGTCAGTTACCCGACTTCTATGAAGACCCAAAATATTGACAGATAGGCTTACCCAGGGCATTGTGTTCATGAACTTGTTCATGTCGGGGTAGCTCCCACCTGTACACTCACACTCGAAATTGAGACTCGTCTAATAGATAAACCAAAAATATTAGCCAGTTGCGCTTTGAGCATGCGGACTAGAGACTGACAGTGTCACACATGTTGAGGATCGGGACGGAGCCACAGAGGGTTTGGCAGCTGTCTTGCTGTCCGCTGCACCATGTAGCTAGATATCCAGAGTCAGCATCGTATCATGTTTCAGATATGAATTAGCAGAAGGCGGTCTAACATTGGTCCAAGGCATTGACTAGCGAAGGGTCAATTTTGAAAGTCGAGTTTGAGCTGGACTGGGCAGAGACCAGCATTGTGAGGGCAGAGAGCGCGACAAGCGCAATGTGGTTTGCAAACATTATGGGCGGATGGTTGGTTGAGATGACGGACGGGTTTCCAGTAATGCTGAATGAGAATATGAATGTGAATGCAGACAAAGGGCAACTAGTGCCGAGGACAGCAGTAGATGCGACAATTGAATTGAATGGAGTCTACCTATTATGATTTTGGGAACCTTGTGTGGAGGAAGAGGAAGAGGAAGAGGAAGAGGAAGAAGAAGAAGAAGGGTGGTGGTGGTGGTGTTGGTGGTGGTGAGGTGGAAGGGGAGCAGGTAGGTAGATAGGTAAGGTGAGAAACGAAGCGGTTGGCTGAGTTGACCAAACAACCGGGGGTACCTACCTACCTTTTTGTCTTTTCTCAATATTTAAGGAAAGCACCCAAACGGTACCTTCATAATTGCACGTGGTGCTGCACCTACCTAGGTACCTGGAATGTATTTTGTTTGATTATGCGCGGCGTCAATTGGGTTGGGTTGGGGTAAAGGCAGGTAAATTCTACCAACGCACGGAAATCGGCTTGGCGACAGATTGGATACATGTAGATTAGACAGATCCATTTCGGTGCAAGTCAATTGAAGATGAAGCTCACGATAATAACGCAGTAGCGTCCAATATGCGACAAGGATACTTCTGTTGCTTGACGCAGCTATGCAGCGACGGTGCGTATCGGCTGCAACGCTCCGGGTGGGGGTACCTTTTCAGTACTTAGAGATTGCCCCAGTGCTACACTTCTTACACCTTATTTTAAGGAAGGACGGAGCAGAACTTCAAGTATCTTTTCTGTATCTACTAGCAGCCAAGAGAGGCCAGAGAATTAGTACTGGTACCTTGAGCTAGCAGTTATGAGGACCAGCCAACGAACCGGAATGCTGCCAACCAGGGAAACCTAGGGTATAGTCAACCAATGAACAGCCTTTGAATGTGCTCCTCTTTCCTCACTGAGAAAGTATCTCTACCTACTACTGTTGTACAAGCGACTACGTAGTAGGTCCAGCATCATCAACATTGCACTTGTCCATAACCAGCACTGCGCGAGATGAGATTATTCCCGCTAGCAAGCCGCTATCTTGCCAGTGTTTCTCTCATGAACCATAAACCTAACACCCACGTATTGGCAGCACAAGACGCATGACCCTTGCCGAGGCAAGAGAAGAAAAGAAAAAAAAAAAGGTCCGACCCTTTTTAGGTACGACCAAAGAAAAAGAATTTCAGGCTCCGAAGCTCTAATGTATTCAAAGTACTTGACCAGGTCAGCTTCCGAGGTCAACCTAAGCCCATGCACGTCCAACATGCATGGGCGACTGGTTCCTACGTGTAAGCACTGAAGGAGCTGGTTCGTATTTTCACTCCCACCCGAGTCGCACTCCTTCGACGACGCGCGCTTGGATGACGAATGCACGGCATGGGATGCCGAGATTTATTCACAGCAGCTTGACTGAATCTCTGTCTCATCTGTTTAGTGCTCGCGCTTGACTATGTACCTGTGTACTCGTAGCTAGCTTCGTAAATGATATTTCTCTTCCTACACTTCGTCCGGTGCGGTGCCGACTCATCCGGAGCTGTAATCTCATGTCGGCCACTCTTCCTCTATTTCCTTCAATTTCCTTCCCAAATGCCCCATTTGCACCCTGCGCTATCTATCTACTCCGCTGGCCAGTCTTGTCACGACGACACCACCCCCGCCGGCCAGCCAGCCAGCCAACTTTTTCGAGATTTGCAATTTAAGCTAACCAACCGCTCTGCCAAGTCTAATATCGCCAACGTCAAGATAACAGGTATTAGGATGGCTAGGCGCATAGTATACATTCGCAGTGGTTGAAATGTGCTTGCAAGTTGCTTGCAACCTCCTGGAACACACATGAAACGCTACCCCAGGTTTTGCCGAGATAGAGGCCAAGACTGCAGTGTTATCCAGTTGTGCTCCCGCGCGCATAGGTATGAACGGGTAGCAATGGGCAAAGTACAGACTACCTCGCTTCAAGCTCTTTTCGGTCCATCTCTCTCTCTCTCTCTCTCTCTCTCTCTCTCTCTCTTTCTCTCACGTTTTCTTCTTCTTCCATTTTTCGTCCCAAGGTAGGAAGTATTTAGACTAGTAATAATTCGAATATACCTATAGTAGTGTAAAGACGCCGGCTCATGGAGCTATAAGTAGAACAGTTGGATGGTCGTATTTAATGGGTCTTGTTCATAGGTATAGTGCTCAAAGTACATACAGGAGGTACCTGCAGGTCCTTCTTCTTGGCACTCGTAATCATGGAGAGCTATGCTTTGTTTAACACGCGAGTGAACTTCTTCTTATGTCTCATAGGGTATCAATCTTATCTCTATTATGCTTTTCCCATCAAATCCATTGTTCTGGCAATTCAACCACATATATACATACGCCTAATAATCATCTCTATTTCGCCCACCATTTATATGCAGCAAGGAGCTCAGTATTGGTGTCTTCGATTCCGATTCTGCGCCCCCTTCTCCTTTCTGCTCTTGACCTTCTTCTCAAGGCGTCCTCGCTTCCACTTCCCAAACCGCTCCGGCTGTGTCACAGCCTCGATCTTGCGCTTTCTGGAGCGGCCCTCTCGCCTCCTGCGCGCGCGCTCCCGCACAGCCAACAGCTCCGCAGTGTACGTTGCGGTATCGAACTTGCGTTGCAGCGCGTCCATCGTCTCCGTCGCTTTGGTTCGGAGCGCCTCATGCCGCGTCTTGAACGCCTCGTCGATTGTTGATGGGATGGGGATTGACGGGTCTGTTAGCTGGTGCAGTGGAATCAACAGGGCGTGTAATGAGGGCTGCAGTTTTTCCGTGGGCAGTGTCCCCACAAGGATCGAGATGATGTCAAGAGCCGCAACCTTGGGGATCAGAGCAGCCGCTTGGGGACGTGTCTCCTCGATCAGAATGTCGGAGAGCCAGGTACAGAGGGTGTACAGAGAGATCTGCTGCTCTAAGACGCTCTGGTCCTCGGCGTCGAGACCGCCCCACTCCTCTTCGTCTTCCTCAGCATCTTCCTCGTCGTTTCCTTCATCGCCATTTGTTTCGAGTGCTTCCTTCTTTGTATCCCGAGTTCCCGCGTCCAGATACTTGCTAAGCATAAGAACAATTCGGCTAGCATCTGCTACTAGTGCCTCGTCCAAATCCACAGGTTCTTGTGAGGCAGGGACTCCACCGTTTGTAGTACTGAGATCCGTGCTGTTGTGCTTATTACCCTGCTTCTTCTTCCAGCGCGCCACTACGCCTGGGCTGGATATGCCAACAGCACCCATGATCAGACGGTCGATCATTATCTTGTCCAGCCGTAACCCATGTGACCCAGTAATGTGCTGCGCGCGATCGGCATTATTATTGCTTTGCTGAAAGTCAGCCAAATATGTGATGATTAACTGTACGGCAGATGTCTTGACGAGTGCATCGGAGTGTGAGAGAGGCAATGGGGTTAACCGCCATAATTCATCATGAGCCAAAGCAGTGGCTGGATGCTTAAGGATCAAGATTGGAATGGTCTGCAGAACAACTTTTATGAGGTCTGTGTCCTTCGCAAAGGTGGAAAAGCTGTTCAGCACAGTGACCAAAGCACTAAGTAGCCGGTCCAGATCCTTCTTATCCCTTGACGAGGACTCCCTAGCTTCAAAGTAAAGCGCGAAGGATTGGATCGCAAGTTGAAGGACTGCTGGGTTGTCATCCTGCTCGAGCCAGTTCCGCGCAAGGGCTAGGAATTTGGATGTTCGCTCTTTGTCTATTTTGCGGAAGATTTCTTTGATGAGTTCAGCGGCAGCTAAGCGGCACTTTTCACTCTCGTCGTTGGCCAATACCAAAATCAAAGGGATAAAGCAGTTGGCAGCAACCTCTTGGACGAAGTCGTCGGCTGACTTCATTAACAGAAGATGAATCACCTCCATAACAGAGAGACGACCACCTTCTCTTTCGTATTTTAAGTTGGCGACGATGAAACTCAGTTGCTTCGCCCATCTGTTCTTCTTCTGAGGATAATCACGCAGGAACTGGAAGAAAGCGCCTCGTGCTAGATCGCGAGTGTCTTTATCATCGTTTGTAATCATAACACTGCCGACATAGTCTAGCGTATCGTAGACTACAGCAGTCTCTATCCTACGATCCAGCACCGACCGTAGAAAGTTGAATGTAATGTGGCGATAAAGTGGCTCTGTCAAATCATCCTTGAGTTTGCCGAGCAGCATATCGATTGCCGCATCTTTGACGATAACATCACGTCTGTCTCTGAGGATGATGGACATCAGCTTCAAGGAAGCTTGTGCGATATCTCCGGCAAAGGACGACGATGTTGAAATGCATTTCGTCGCTTCTTTTGCGGCTACCCTGTAGAGCTTCGATGCATCGTCGGCCTTAAATGGAACCTTGGTGAGGACGTTCAAGAGCTTGAAGGTCGCAATTTTAACCTCCTCTTCTCCTTCAATGACAGCATCTCCGAGAATTGGTATGAAGCCTGTAATATTGCTTGCGTTTCTCAAGCTTTCGTGTTTTTTAAAGACAGCTCGTAGGACGTCAATGGCGAATCGGACAAGCTTATACGTGTACTTGCTTGTGGTGCTCCGTTCACCAGTCCGCTTCGCTCCTTTCTGGACTAGGTAGCGCCTGGTCCTCGGATCCATTTTCGAATGGGTTTCAGCCTTTTGACTAGTATATACTTGCTGGACTACCTCGTAGCAGAATATGAGGGTATCTCGACTTGCGGCAGCGGAGTTCCCTAAAAGACCGGTCGTAATTCTCGAGAGCAGCTCATCTATCTTTCGAACCATTCGGAGATCGAGCTTTTCGAGTAACAATAAACGAAGTGGGCTGATGAGTTCGCCTAAGCGGTTGACCGAAGCAGTTCGGGCAATGAGTTCCATAGAATCCTGGCTCTTGCTGCTCTTGACTTCTTTCGTTTTGCTCGTGTACTCTTCCGCGTCTTTTTCTTGGCCGATGACGCCAAAGATGTCATCCATGATGATGGCCATAATATCATCAAGACAGTAATCAATATCTCCCGGCTGAAACTGAGGTATGACCGCCACCAGGATGGTATGCATGGTATAAGACAAAACATGAAGTTGATAGCCTGCGGTTAGGGCTCCCCTAAGCTCTTTCAGGACAAACCCAAGGTACGAAGGCCCCAATAGCGATGTCATCTTAGATAGCGTATCCCGCGCCATTTCTCTGGATTCCAATGCTTTACTTCGGAGAATATGGCAAATATCCGTGAGCACGCCGGGAATTTTCTGCTCCAAAGATTCGTTGGGAAGTAGCTTGAGAACTTTGACGATGATGATTCCAACGGGAACGCGGGAGCTAACGGTTGTCTCGTCCTTTTCGTGCATGTAGCTGATGAGAGGCGGCAAGATGTTGGAGAGAACGTCTTCGTTGAACTTTTCGAGAGAAGGCAGCGTGCTAGCCAGATGCGACTTGCAGTTTGGCAAACTGTCAAGCTCCATCTTCTCTGAACTCTTTTCATCCGACGCAGTTGTGAGAGTGTCAACAAACTTACCGAGAAGCCTGATTAACTGTTTCTGAGAGTCCGGTTTTGTCTCAATGTAGCCAATGTACCGACGTAGAATTGCCCGGTATTGTGGCCATTCCAGAGCAAAGGCTAAGTCTGATATGGTCGTCGCTGCCTGAGCACCAACTCCTTGGTCATCAGCCCCGTCTGGACGGTTGAAGATGAAGTGCTCGAGAAGAGGAACGAAGAACTGTGCCACATGTCTACTGGTCAAAGTAGCATGGACACTAACTTTGGACAGCAGCTGTAATGCCCGCATCTGTCTTAATGGAGCGGGATTCAGAATATTGCTGAAAAAACTAGGATCCGGATCTTTCTCGTCTGGTATGGGATTAAGGGCTATGAGATCAGCAATTGGGCCCCAGGATGGCATCCGAGAGACCAGATATCCCATGATCCTCACGGTTTCCCGCCGAACAGTTTCCGAGACTTCCTTGGCGTTTGAGTACAACGACGGCAAAATGACAGTGGATAGCATCTTGCGAAAGTTTTCCCCTTCCTCGCCAGCTGAAGCAGTCGCATCGATGAAACTACAAAGACCATCTGCAGAGTTTGCTGAGAGCACACCGTATTCTTCATCATGTTTCATGTAAAACACCATATTGTGTACTAATGGTTTCCAGTCCCTCAACGTAAATGGTGTAGCTCTGGGCTTCGATATGGTGTTGAACGCTGCCAGACGTTTGTCGTAGTCAGGTTCGTCAATACGGTTGGGGCGAAAGGCGTTAATGTCTGCGCACAGGTCAGAGAGATCATTTGCCCTATTCTCTCTACGAAGCAAGACTGCGAGAACATTTGAGAGAGTCTCACGACTCTTTCGGTCTCGGAAAAAGCTATATAACGATGCGATTGTCGAGTATATACGGTCCAACAAGCTGGATTCATAGGACATTCCTTCCAGTGCAAGGAACTTTTCAAGCATGAGAAGGATGACGCTTTTAGTTTTCGGATTGACGGTTTTTGATGGTTGGTTGAGCAAAAACACAGCAACGTCAATCAAAGTACCAACGTGATGGGACTGCTGAACCATGAGAGACAATTCAACCACAGCTTCAACGCATGCTAGGAGAAGATCTTTCCCAATACTTTCTTCAGTCTTGAGAACTTGTCCAACTGTTTCCAATATTATATTGACATTAGGTTTGATGAGTTCCTCGGCGATCAGCTCATTGAATTCACATTCCGCCGCGGGTAGCTGGGATAGTTTGATCAAATTGCGCAGAATGCCAAGAGAAAAGATCCTGACCTCGTCCTTGGACTTCGCAAAGGCTACCAAGTCCATCAACTTGCAAATGATTCGATCGTCAATGGTGAAAAATAAAACGGTCCTTGGTAATTGTGAAATCGTAGAGAGTAGTTGCAGAATTCCGGATATGCCTTGGGTATTCTCTGTAGCAAGCTTATCGAGGCGTGGGCTTACAGCTTCCTTGATCAACGTATCGCGATAACGAGTCCAGTCGTAGCCTGGGGCATTTTGGAGTAATGAGATGACACACTTCAGCGAGGTACTTCTAACTGTTCGAAGCAACGAATTCTGTGCCGGCGCATCTTCCTCCTCTCCTTCCTCGTCGGCAGGTTTTTGCAGCTTTCGGCAAGACGATACCAAGCAGTATAGAATTGCAGGAAGTATCCGGTCCATATAATTCATGGCACTCGACCCAAGCTCATTGATCATAGCCTCCATCATATTCAAGAATCCGACCTGTTTCCGGATGGGCATGAGATCTTCCTGAAAGATGTCCTCACAAACACCGGAGTTTCCGATCAGCTGGATATTACGGAGATTCCCCAGCGAAATATCAAGAAAGCTTCCCATGTCCTCAACGGTGAGATGTCTCAAGACAGCCAGGCGGTTTGCTTGTAGACCATGCCGTCCGCTTGCGATGCCCTTCTTGGAAATCGCCCTTCCGTACAGAAGTCTAAGGAGGACGGGCATTGCTTCACTCTGATGTTCCGGCCGAATCTGATGATCTCCTTGGAAAAGCACCGTAAGTTCGTTTTTAAACCGAGCTTCGTCTAGCAAATACTCCAAGCTCTCCTGGTATGGCTTAACTCCCTCTTGCTTCCACGTCAAAATAGCCTTAAGAGCAGACTTTTGCACCTCAATGTCGCCATTTGAAAGCAATGTGAGTAGAGCGTCATAAACTTGCTGAGTCTGATACAGTACTTTGGGGTTCGAAAATTGAGCAAATACTCCAATTAAAGCCTTTTTATCGAAAAGAGACCATGATCTGTCTAAGCCTTCTTCACCCGATTCGTCTTGGATATCCTCCTCGGGTTCGGAGCTTGAAGCCCATGAGAGAAATATAGGGACAAGCCTTCGAGACCGCTTTTCTGCAAGAGCCGGTGCGGCTAAAAACACTTTGAGGGCTTGCGATCGTGCATTGGCAGAGGTTTCTGGCACCGTCTCCTGGCCCCTTTCGAAGGATTCTAGTATGATATCAGAAGCGTTGTTAATCACATGATCCGCATCCTCAGCTCGAGCGTGAAGGCTTGAAAGATTTCTACATTCGAAATCAGTTTGGCCGTATTTCGAGGAAGTCGCTGATGTCCTCGAAGGACCGTCCCATCGCTTCGACGGGATGTCGATCCACTTGAATGCAATATCACAAATGACATCCTCTCCAGATTTTGTCTGACCAATCTGCTGCAAAGCTTCCACTGCTGAATCCCAGACAGGTGTCATTCGTATCGTCATAAGCCCAAAGAGAAAGGAGGGGATAGCGTGACGTAGCCAGGAGTTTTCACTTAGGTTAGTGTATGCAACGGCAAGGTTGCGCATGTGCATTGATATGGCTCGAGCATTTTGGAGATCTACAGGCGTCTCTTCAGCCTGAAGCATGAGTGCGAGACAGTCCAGTTCGTCGGGTGCCGAATCAAGCTTGCTAAGCAGGCGTAAAGCAGCTAGCCGATGATCGTGCGACGGCATCGATAAACTCTGAACGAGGCACTGGAGAAATGGATCAATATCTCCTTCATGACCAACACTTTCTTCACTCTGAGACTGGGGACTTCGGTCCTCGCCACGAACAATCATCGTCTCATAGTCGAGCATCGCTTCTAGAAATCCTGTCAAGCGGTAATATCGGGGAGTGGCTGCTTTGAGCAAGGGCGCCAGGGAAGTGTCAAGCTGCCCAGACGCCTTATTCATTCGAAGATAAGCAGAGAAGCCCTGGCTGACGATGAAGCGAGCTTCTTCGGTGAGTGGCGACTGCGAGGGCCTCAGCGCAAGCTTTAGCTTTCTGAGCAGTACATCGGCAATAGGCCCAATAGTTGACGGCCGAACAGTCGTCATCCCCAAGAGGTGCAGCAGGGCTGAATACTTAGGTAGACATCTGTCACGCCATGTTTTCGGGTCTTTATCGTATGCACCCGATGCACCTTGCTCGGGGAAAGGAGAGACCTCTAATCGCTCGAATTTACTAACGATCTGATCTTGCCATGATTGGGGTAATGAGAAGGCGTCTACATCGCCAACGGAAGGTAAAGCTCGAGAATCAATCATATGCGGCAGAAATACGCAGAGCATGTCCTCATTGGATCCCTCTGACCAATGTTGAACGACGAACCTACAGTCGCAATTAGTTCTCTAGCTAGATGATTGGTACGATGCAATGCCTTACCTTTGAAACGACTTGAGGAATATGCTTCGAAACCGGATAGAATCGAGATCGGAGAAATATGAGCAGAAAGGTATAAACCAACCCATCAAGGGTTCTCGAGTCATTGCAGCAGTGAATTCAGTAATGTGAGGAATGAGAGTATCCATTGGCACCAGCTGCCATATTATCGCTGTATTCACTAGCAGTTGCTGCCATATAGCTGTTGACTCAACTGTCTCCAAACTCTTCGAGTTCTTTGAGATAGGCTCGAGGCATTGCAACAGACTGCTAATAATAAGTTGCCAGTCAACAATGCGCGTACCCTTTCGCACACCTGATATTATGCCCAAACATCTAATATAGAGAATATTGCGCAGAGGAATCTCAGTGCGAATCTCATCACTGATTGCTGCGTCGACGATTGCTTGGGGTACTGGGAGGAATGTCTCGGCTGTTGAGTGGTGAACTAAGCTTACTAGAACACCACAGACAACTTCAGACCAGTTAATCGGCTCTATAGATAGGCATTGGTCGTTCGGTACAGAGCGTACCAGAGCCTTGACAATATCGGGTCCAGTTGTATGTATACCATAGCCTTGGCCTTTAACTGCCTCGGCAAACATTGTCATGAGTCCATGATAATACAGTTCCAAATGTCGACTGTCTCTACTGGAGGTAAAGTCGTCACGTACGTGTTGAATAAAATGAGCCAGCGCCTTCTCCCTATTCGCAGGGGTCGCAGCCTTTTTAACCAAGAAGCTCAAAGCCTCTGCAGCAGATCGTGTAATATGAGCGGGTATCCGGGCCTTTCCGAGCAGAGGCGCAAGTAGATCATAGGTTGGCCTCAAATCTGGAACTAGGAGTTTTGACAAGTATTTGAATAAAAAGGCGAGACAAGCAAAAGTCCATTCGACAACGGCTGCATCTTGTTTCCGACTCGCAATCTGGGTGATTAGGGAGAGAGCCCGTGGGTAGTGTTTCTCGAATCGCGTGCCCAGATCATGTGCAAAAGCAGTCAGAAGGTCCAGTAAGGGCTCTAGTGATTCCAAATCTTGTTCTGAGATATATTTTTCGAGCAAGTCCATAATGCGCCCTTCGAAGTGTAGTATTTGAGGTAAACTTTCGCATAGAGGCTGTAGCTCCCTCTTGAAGGAAGTAAAGCTCTTGGAAAGATTGAGCTCGGCCCATTTCTCCAGACCGTTTCTAAGGTAGGAAGTGGTGGACTCGAGGTCTTCGGCGTCGAGATCATGGCGGCGAACTCTTCGTAGGGGATCGAGGGCATGTAGTTTGGATATCTTGATGGAGAAGGACTCCCATCGGTGATTCTTCTGGTGGGGAGTCCCTCCTGTCTTGCCCTTCCGGGACTTGAACACACGCCCAGACTGTGTTGACGCCATGTTGTCTGGCTTTGGGTGCAGGAACTCCCCGGTGTGTGGTTGGCAGGTGTTGCCAAAGGGGCTTCGTTATACCTAGGTAGAATAGGTAGCTCAGAATAGTCTACATGGAGTTGCAAGACTTCGCCCCACCATTGAACCATTGAAATCGCATCCCAGAAAGTCCCCCCAACTTCAACTTTTTTTCTAAGCTCGGGAGCGCTAATGCATCCCGATAAGCCCGATAAGCCCGATAAGCAGATTAGATCTGTAGCACATCTTCAGCGCTTATCACCATACAGCAGTTACCTAGGTAGGTAGGTACTCAAGTCGCAATTGCATGTTTGCGCATGAACTCGTTCAAGCTCTCGTAGCTTTAGATCACCCACCACTCCGGTTTCCTCATTCCAACTCCACTCCCACAGGAACTGCAACTACCTATCGCGAAGCCATGGCTGCCAAAGTGTAGGATCTCTTCCTCACGCGAATGTTCAATAAACTTGCAGACTAGGTGCTAACTACTGTTGCAACAGGATCGTGCTGGGTAGCCTGGATGGTAAACTCCAAGCCGCCTTCGCAAAGCTCGAGACATTGCATAAAAAGCAGAACTTCACCTTCGCCATCGTCACTGGCAATCTCTTCGCCGTCGACCAGGATGATGAGACTATTAACAAACTTCTCAATGGAGAGATCAATGTCCCTCTTTCAACCTACTTCACGGTTGGTACAACACCTTTACCTCAACCAGTAGTCGCGCGCATTGAGCAAGATGAAGATGTGAGCACTACACCAATTCACTGCCTCTACAGACAATATATTTCTTTCATACTAATACATGGGTGTCCAGATTTGTGAGAATCTCCACTTTCTCGGGAAGCGAAGCACGACCAAGACATCGGACGGAATACGCATCGTCACTTTAGGAGGAGCATTGGACCCATCTCTCATCGGAGGCCAATCGAAGGAACAGCACCTCCCATTTCATACAGTAGGTGATGTGAAAACATTGCGAGGTGCGAACACGGCAGATATTCTTCTTACTACTCCTTGGCCCGCAGCTATCACGACCAATTCAAGTACGGCTATTGCGCCAGAAAACAAGGATGCCATACTAGCTTCAGAGGAGATAGCAGAACTATGCGCTGCACTCAAACCACGATACCACTTCTCGGCCTCGCCTACCGCGTTTTTCTACGAGCGCGAACCGTTCTTGCATCCTCCCACCGATAATGAATCCGACACCAAAGCCATAACAAGGTTCATATCACTTGCACCTTTCGGGAACTCTTACAAAGCCAAAGCACTCTACGCTTTCTACATCACACCTGGAGAATCCATTACTTCCGTACCTACCGGCTGTACTCCTTCTCCATTTCTCATTACCACGAGAAAGCGCGCGGCACCAGATGGTGATGGACAGTTCAGCCGATTCGCCAATGGCCATGACCAACGTGGTGGTCGAAACAAGCGGCGCAGACACTCGCCTCCCCCTGGTCCAGATCGCTGCTTCTTCTGCCTTAGTAACGTAGACCTAGACACGCACATGATCTGCTGCATCGGCACAGAGGCGTATGTAACCACCGCCAAAGGCCCCTTGCCTAGCCCAGATCATTTCGCCTCGTCCGGCCTCTCGTTCCCTTGTCACCAGTTGATCATCCCACTCTCCCATGCGCCGACATTCCGGGACATGGGTGACGAGGCTGGCAATGTCTTCAAAGAGATGGCTCGATTCAAGGAAGCCATGCAAGCGATGGTAGCTTCGCAGTCTAAGCACAAACTCGGTGCAGTAACCTGGGAGATTAGTCGAACAAAGGGCATTCATAATCACTGGCAGTTCCTACCTGTGTCACTTGACCTGATTCGAAAGGGTATTGTTGAAGCTGGTTTCAAAGTAGAGGCCGAGAACCAGAAATACCCCCTTTTCCAGGAGACGGATCTCGGTCCTGCTACCAACGAGACAAGCGACTTCTTCCGCGTCTGGATCTGGTCGGATGATAGAGACACCGGCATCCAAAGCAAGGAGCTAGTGATGCGGCTTGACGATAGCTTCCGCTTCGATCTTCAATTCGGCCGCCGGGTTATGGGAAAACTCCTTGGTCTCGAGGCCCGATTATCGTGGCGTGACGTCGCCCAATCCGCCGCGGAAGAGGTTGAGGATGTCGAAAAGTTCAAGGCCGCTTTCAAGCCTTGGGACTTCAGCCTAGAAGGGTGAATATTGGGTGGTTTGCTATTTGAGGTTGGCGTTTATGGATCGGAAAACTTGAGATACCCGCTTTGTTACTTCCTGCATTCTCCGGAGTTATTCTATCCTAGATGGGGAAAGCATCATAGCACGATGATTTTATCCAGGATGGCCGTGGAACATCCATATCTGTATATCATATCAACCATCGCGATGCATTCGGGCGATTATTCTTTCTTACCAAGTCTAGAAAGATACGAATACTTGAGCCTTAGATAACCAAACTATTACCTGGAAATACAGAATCTTATCTCTAAATAGAGTATCGTTTTTAGTAGCAGTTCGAGTCAGCCTCCAGTGCTTAATGAAAACCAGGACACCCAAATCTCCGATTTGAAAGGGTCCAACGCCTTTTTACAATTCCGCTATTTCAATATATCTCATCGAACCCTAGCTTGTCCGCCTCATTCCGAAACAGCTTCCGTAATCGGCGCTGATGCCACCACGCAAGCGCGGTGACGATACTCAGTAGGCCAACCGCAGTGCTACCGGTGACGGTCCACCAGCCTTGCGCGGCTTCGATAGCGGCTTGACTGTTAGTACTCAGTGGGAAATAGGCATCGGGACTGTTCAGATAAGGCCAGTATGTCGCGGGTACCTAAAGTAGAGAGAAGAAAAGTGTGAGTATGGCATTTATCCGGCGGGGATGAGGACTCACTTGACAGATACAGGTGCGGTACACTCCAAGCAACTGCAACATGGTACCGCCAACGGCGGCGAAGATAGCGAAAAACCCGACGAACACCTGCCCGTACCAGCAGAAGCGCTTGGCTACGGGGTTCGTCTCGGACCAGCGCGTGCCGTGCCTGATGCGTAGACGCGCCGCTAAAGACCATAGGACCATCTCGCACACCTGGCTGATGGCGTAGACGAGATATGTCAGACTGCGGCACTGCGAGAGGGTGCTTTGTTAGCAAGGCATCTAGCGCTGGCCGGCCGTTCCATCACGACCAAGAAGCCGGGTAGAGAAACAATATTAAGACCAAGACGTGACAGGTAAAGATCTAGTTAACATGGCTTACAGAAAGACCCGCACGTGGCGTATTATACGACGTAAGAAACGCCAGCAAATTCGGCGTCAGGACGAGAAACAACGCCCCGACAGCAACATAGGAGCAATCCTGCGCGTTCAGGGTAAGCGAGTCGCGCAGTTCTTCAGACGATATGCCCTTGCCAAGACGGTGAACCGTCATCGACGCCTCATAGTCGTTGACGGCCTCCTGCACCCACTGGCGCTTATTGAGGCCTCGCTTCCAGAGCTTCACGGTGCGGAACCGGCCTTCAAATGCCGTCTCGACGGGATTATAGCCCTCGAGCTGTCGCAGGATCATCGCTAGCGGCTTGTACGTCTTCACTGCCTTCTGGATCTGAAACGATAGAAAGCTGGCCTCGTATTGGTCTGGCAACGCCGTGTTGGCCCCGTCGTACACGATCCCGTCTAGCGTGCTGGGGCTGTTGGCTGCGAGCATGGCGCAGGCTACGATTGCTAGGTATGGGATCACCATCCACCCTATTTACGATCAGTATAGTTAGTGGTCGCAAGGGTTTGGAAATATGATTTCGATGTGTAAGTTTTTGTGTAATATGTCAGGAACAGCACAACTTACACATCCCAAAAGCTAGAGCATGGGCGGTGTCGTTATCACCC
This sequence comes from Xylariaceae sp. AK1471, assembly GCA_023159215.1. Lineage (NCBI taxonomy): Eukaryota > Fungi > Ascomycota > Sordariomycetes > Xylariales > Xylariaceae > Xylariaceae sp. AK1471. The sequence continues at coordinate 152,196 of JAJKLI010000013.1, read as the reverse complement.
AAGCTGCTTTCGCTGTCTAAGACGGTGTAGATGAAAGCACCGGCAAAGAACAGAATTGAAGCTCCAACCGTGGATCCAAAGCTACCAGACACTTCAATAAAAACCCCAGAAACAAGGTGCTGTGCTTCACTTGACTCACCTCGCTTGTGAGTTCAACAAGGACTTCAGCTTGGTGGACAGGGAAACCTCCTGCGGTAAGCTTCCATCTGCTCGAGACGCCTCGTATTCATCCACCATAGTCACGATCCGCTTCCAGACGCTATTATGCACGAGTCGATGGCCACCGACTACAGTCTTGGGGCTTTCTGGGTCCTCCAAGCCGCTATCATGGTGTCCATTACTACTAGCAACAGAATTGGACCTCTCCCGCATCGCCATACGGACATTGCCGCATACCACCGCAAGCAGCAGCTGAGCGCGCAGCCTCATCGGGATCTTAGGCGGCTCGCCCTTCGGCGGCGACAGGAACTCGAGGACCTTGCGATCCAGCGCGTACTCGTACACGGCGCTCAGGAGCATGGGCCCGGCGAATGCGAAGCAGATCGACAGCCATACGACCGTGTCGAGCAACAAGATGACGAGGGCGCCGAGGAGTCGGATCCAGTACGTGCAGAGGCCCACGACCGTCCGCGGGTGCGCTTTGAATACGATATCTGGAATACTGAGCTTCCTTGCTGTAAGAAAATCAGGAGTTAGAAATTACCGCTTGTAGTATAAAACCGACTCATTTTTGAGGTGTTTGGGAGTATATAGGAGCATATTGCATAGGAGTAAAATATTTGCCAAAACGGGAAATAAAAGATTCAGGATATCGTACTCCGCGGGATATTGGTGCAGAATGCCAGACTCGGGATGATGAATTGGACTAGAGGACCGACCCATTGTTGCAGCACGTTGAAATGCGAGATCTCCCATCCTGGGCACTTATCTACGCACCAGTTGTACGTCACTATGTCTTGTTAAAAATGTCCATTCAACTGTTGTATATGAGTAATTTTTTGCGTGAACAAGAAAGCTAAGGCCGTTTTTGTAGAGGGGTAAAGCGAATAGGCCTCAAAATTGACTACCTACATACCACTCACAACCGGCACACCACCCATATCGTTCGTGAACGAAGCGCCACATGGAAACTCATCATTCTGCGCGGCCAACTCCAGCTCCTCGATCGAGACACCAGAGTCCACGAACGAAGGGCTAGCATACGAAAGGTTTCCATCCCGCACGACAAGCGACTGGTTAAGCGCAATGAGACAGCAATGCGTGAAGTTCTGACCACCGCGTGTGACGGACCGCAAACCCGGGGGGTCAAGGGACAGGCCGGCAAGCTGCGGTAAGTAACTCGCAACGCTGAGGGAGGTCATGGTCTGTTTCTGCGACAGGTTGTTCTTAAAATTACGACACAACCCAACAACCGAAGGGAAAGGGGAGGAGGACACAATGCATCAACAAGGAAGAACCGACCTCATAGAGGAGGAAGAACATAGAAACAAGAAGAGAATCCACTCTCAACGACGACATACACCGATAAGACGTGGGAGATGCAAAAAGAAAGTGCCCGCCTGCCACCTCCAACGCGGGCGACAGCATTAGCTGCATGGCGCTACAGACGCATGTTCCACGATGCACGCCGACTTGATAGGACACTGGCCACGCCGAGTGATTTGCGGCTGGGAATAAATAGTCTCAGACCGCACGCGACACCATCGGTAAGTTTTTCCAGAACAGCCGAAGCATACCAAATCGAATTCCACGCGGTGGCGGGTGGTGACGATCACGCCTGCAAACTTAGCTCATCGGATGGCCCCTGTTCTGCCATGGTAACACACTATCGGCGATCTCGAACCAGATTATGATCCTTGGCTCTCCCTAGAAAGATGCAATGCAATGCGATGTCTTTATGGACATGATGCAGGTGTATGATAGGTGAGTGGATAGAAGTCTACAGCACACCGACATCAGCTTGCATATGTATAACCGACTCGGGAGTCGGCACCGGGGTATGATAAGCAACTAAAAGTATCCAATCACATACTGAAAGAAGGCATGTGCCAACGTCCTCCAGCAGAGCACGGAACCGAGTTCCAGGTTCGTGGGAAACTCCAAGCCATGGTGTTCCGGATTAAATCAGACGTCGGTTGGGTCAGGTGATATTACCCGTACAATAGTAACCCTGATGCTGACAACCACCGGCGGTGAGACGCTTTTGACATTAAAACAAAATTACTATCCGAGCTTATTCCGCTCCTATCCCGTATTTGACAGATCCAAACATCAGAAAGTCCAAAGTCTCTGATTGTGCACATGTTTGTATCAAGGGGTATCCGTTATAACTAGAAAATAACTGTCTAAGCCTCCCGTCTAGATACGGAGTCTCTCCGATAGATTTCTATTCTCCTGTGTTAGTATTGTTCGCATGGCCCATACCCCAGTTCACCCAATCAGAGAAGAAACCGCCTTGCATCTTGGTTTTGCCCTTCTGGCAATCCGCAAATGTTTGTGCATATACAGCGTTGATGCGATCAACATTCTCTTGGTCAGCGGTCCACAGACTGGATGCGACTAGTAAGCTTGCTATCGATGCAGCCTTTCCAAAGGCATGCGACAAGTCTTCCGAAGCCTCTTTGTGGATGTCCATCAGCAGCTTGAATTGAGCTTTCGCATCAACCTGAGTATCCTTAGTCCGACTCTTCTTGGACGCCTTTGAGAAATCGGTAAGGATGTTCATCGCTTTATTAGCGAGAGGCTTGGCAGAAGTTGTTCGTACAAGCTCTAGAAGTGGAAGGAGGAGGCTGAAGGCAAGGGCATTCGATGCTTCTTCCTTGACGTAGATGTTGAGTAAATCCAACACTCGATGCTTGAAGAGAACAACAGACTCCTTAGCGTCTTTCTTCTCGTTCTTTCGATTGGTATTTTTTATCCGATGTTTGAAAACATCAACAAGTTTCTCATCTAACGCCATCATTTCCGAGTCAGTCATGTCTGAATCATCATCAGATGTCTCGGCGTTATTATCTTGGTCAAGGCGGTGGCTATTGAGGACTTTGGCAAGGGCATCATCAAGTGCAGCGAGATCAGCGTCCTCAGACTCCTCTTCCTCGCCGCTGTCTTTCTCACCATCATCCTCGTCACGTTCCTCATCCGCATCTCCATCTAACGTTATGTCTGCTCCGTTGAGGGTCACAAATTCGACGTCAGACCCAATCTCAGATATTTCATCTTCGTCGACGTTCCCGCTATCGCTGCTGGAATCAGACTCTGCAGTGCCAGCCATCTCCGCATCCTCGTCATCATTGTTCTCAAATAGGGCTTGGTACCCTTTTGAGTTTTCTTCAGCTAGCAAAGGCTCTGTGAGGAGTTTCAGGGCTTCAGATGAAATCTGTGGCGCGAATGCTTCGAAGACCTGTTCACTTATCTGACGCATCATAGGCGACTGCCGAGAAACCAAAGCGAGGAGAATCTCCACGAGAAGCTCTGATGCACCAGCTTCTTTGCTCTTCATTTTTTCGGAACATGCTTGAAGATCTTGCAAGATGTTGAGTGCGTCTGGCGCACCATCATACAGTTGTAAAAGGGTGGTTGCATACAGTAGAGCGAGCCCCAAGGATATATTGCTGGAAGTATCATTCGATTTGCTGGCAGACTTGAGAAGCTTCGTCATTGCTTTCAAAGCAGTTTTTCGTTCAGCTTCGATCTCGTCACTCATTGCCACGGCTGTTGGCTTTACTGATCTGACGGCATCACAGAGATATTCCGTGTTATTGTGCTGCTTGGTCACCTTGGAAAATGCAGAGGAAAGTCGGTTGCGGAACACATCCCTGGTCTTCTCCGAAAGATCCGGTACGAACTCTTCTTGTTTGGAATATGCACATGACGCCAGCTCCTTGATACCAACCTCAAGAGCGCTCTTGCTATCAGTGTCGTTAGGATCGGTGGTGGAAACTTTGGCTTGGATGGTCATCTTAAAAATGTAATCGGCATAAGCTTGTCGAAGCCTTTCAGCCTCGTTAGGTACACTAGGAATTGGTCAGAACCGACGTAGTTAAAGTGCAAGCGAGAGATCTTACTCCTTGAGGTTCAAAATAGGCTCGCGAAGAAGTTTGAGGATTTTCTTGGAATTGGCTGAGGTGACCCATTGCAATAGAGTCTCGATCGTTTTAGAGGTAGTGCGCTGGTCGAAATCGTAGAGCCCGAATTTGCCGATGAGCTCTTTCACGACGGGTATCAATAGCTCGGGAGAGGCTTCAACAGCCTTCTCTATAGATTGTAGGGTCTTCAAAGCCGCGCGATGAAGATATCGATCTTCTTTGGCTGCTTGGTTGATCAGGCACTTCATAAAGTTACGTGTGAAGAGTTCTTTGACAAGTGATTTATCTACAGAAGCAAAACTTGGTAGATACTTCTGAAATAACATGAACCCACGGAACTTCTGTCCATCCGAAGCATTTTTTGAGAACAGCCCATCTAAAATATATTTAGTTAGATGTACAATTTACACAAGAATGGCCCTTGGCAAATACTTACCATCAATAACAGTGGTCCAGAAGAGCTTGAGCTGGTCTTTTGTATGCTTTTTATCCGTAGAGTCCGATTCCAACAAGGCCGCCAGAATCAAGTCCCAGACAAAGTGCAGCTGTGCTGTCCAGTTGCTCTGTTTCAGTTTTGCAACTGCCGCATCTTCTCCAGTATCGTTCGCGATATTCTCCTTAAGTACTCGAGCAACTTCTGGGAGGGAAGCGGGACTCAATGGATCGACCCAGGGTTTTTGTGGGAATTTCATGTTCGGGTAGCAGCTTCGGGCGCGTAGCCAAATGCCAACTCCCTCGGCAGTCTTTCCTAAGCCCAAATCGGAGAATTTCTGAAGCGCTGCTTCTGCTCCTTCTTGTCCCATCTGAGGTAGACATTCGACTATAACCCATCCGCAGTGTGAGCGAATCCAGACCTTTTTCTGTGCCATTTCAAGTAACAGGTCTAGTACTTGAGGCCACCTAGTGTTATCCTCAAATAGAATTTTAGCTTCAACAAAACACTGTAGACCAAACAACCGTCCAAAAAAGTAATCTCGCTCTTCTTGGCCAGGAATGTTTCCGCCGGATTTTGTTGCCTCGACCAAGACATTCAACACCTTGTCAAATGTGAGGCCAGAAAACCTGGTCTTGGCAAGTTCTGATGACCCCAACAATTGCCGCAAGACCTCGGCGATAACGAGACTGAATCCTAGACGGGATGCATTACGAGAGCTCGCGAGACCGCGAAACAATCGCTTTTCGAGGTGTCTCTTCAAAGCTATCTCTGAACCAGCTAACAACGCTGTGACCAGTGCGTCGGCGGCGGTGAGGCGCTCGTCGTTATCAAGGCTTCCGAGTAGCTCATATATCTTGGCTTCGCGCTTGCGGTTCTCGGTGTTATTTTCATCTGCAAAGGGCGATTTGTCGAGTTCAAGTGGTTTCGATTCAGACCCGTTCGTGATGGCTTCGTCCGTTTTGGGGCGTTTCTGAGTCGGCTGGCCGCTCTGGGTACCGGCCTTGTTGGCACCGCGTTTTCGCTTTCCTCCCATTATGAATTACTATCTGGTCTGTACCTTGATAGAAGAGGAGATAAAGCTTCAGACTATTTCCCCGAGTAAGCATAGGGTATGCCGTCGGATCGAGTTTAAGCCTCTCAGAGCTCCGCGACCATGGCGGAGGGGCACTTTTTTTTCTGCTGGGCAGTACATTTCAGGGTCTAGCTCACCGCTCTTAGTACATGAAAATGTAGGGCGGTGAGGCGCTGTTGGACTGGTACAGCATGCCGTTACTCCACCCTACGTGGGTACCTACCTAGACGGTGCGTGATAGCCTACCTACACTGGCCATGTCCCCTCGATATTCCAGCCAGCTTCTCCACATAGTTTAATGACAGCCAGAGTTTCCCGCAACAACTTTACTATCTAATAGCCCAGCAAGTTGCAACCACGCCTTAGACTCTCGACAACGTTTTACTACTACAACAAAGTACTTCAGCAATTATTTAGAGTTAATGATTCAGGCTAGGATTAATTAGCCGGGGAGTCTGGGGCGGCGGTGGGAGCCCCCCGGTTGTGATTATGTGTCGATGTGAAGGTATACCGGTACATCTGTTATAGCCTAGGTATCCTATGGATGAACCCTAGTAACTACCCCTGGGTAAGAGGCAGAAACAAGCTCTGTGGAAAAGCTGACCGGAATATCGAGGGGACATGGCCAGTGTAGGTAGGCTAGTGTGTTACCTTTTAAGCTTGGCTTCACTGAAACGCAACTTCATATAGAATGTCTAAAACCACTAAGCACTACATAAATTCAAATAACCGTGCATAAGCTAATATCATCTCACAAGGTAGTGTTATGTTGAAGGTGAAGCGGGTAGTATAAAAACACCGAAGGATATTAGTCACAAGTCATAATAAAGGGATCTGGTACTTCATCTTTACTTATTCTTTTGCTACACACTACCATTGTCTCTCCCAGTCGTTGAAGGTCCTAGCTACCTAGTACCCTGTGTACCCCAGGCCTCAATAAGGAACCCAGACAGCTCTAACAACCTTTCTCAATCAGAACAACTTCCATTTTCCTCGGTGTGTAGTCATGTTGTCTCCTGCACGTCTCAAGAGTTATTACCCCAGCGTGTCGACACCTCCTGCCAGCGCGCTTGATCCATGGCAGACATGGCCTTGTTTTCCTTCCAACGTCGAATTGCCAGCATCGCCTCCTTCGCCTGCCCATGAAAAAAGGAGAATCGGTACTCGAGGCTCCGCCAGTGCGCGCTTTCTGCCAAAGTGACTGCAACAGTCGGGGTCAGTAAGTGCCTTCTTGGGCGAGATTTGTAAGGGTTTCAGGAGCATGCAAACTCTCAAGACATGATTCTAGCCCGAACAGGCGCCTTTTCACTCTTGAAAATGACTAGAATGGGAAGAAAATAACACCGAGAATTACTTACTAACACCCTTAAGGACGTAGGAGAAGCCCTGGAAGACGACGCCTTCGAGGTAACTTCGGTTGACAATGGCAGATGGTCCTTCTACAATAACCACTCGCGGAACAAGCAGATATGGTATTTCTGTTGTCGGTTGGGGTGCTTGGTAGTATGTAGCTTGCTGAGATTGAGGACCCTGAGGTTGGACCACGGCGCCGATAGACTGCGCGGGTAGCGCAGAGTCGACTTGGTAACGCGAGTTGTTGCGGAGATCGGCAACGCCGGACTTATGGTGGAGGACATTCGTACCTTGCTGAGAGTTGGCTTGCTGGTACGCAGGGTACGCAGCTGGCTGGTAGGTGTCTTTCTCGGTGTTCTTGTGATCATTTGAAGCTCTCTGCTTCCTCTCCTCGAGGTCGGCGCGCAACTTGCGCCACTTCGCAATCTCCTGCTGCGTCTCGGCAAGCTTCATATCTGCAATCTCTTCCTGGTAGGCACCTTGCTGGTACATAGTTTGCCGGTAGGCGCCTTGCTGATACGCAGACTGCCAGTAGGAATCTTGCTGGTACGGGGTTCGCTGCTGGGCAGCCTGCTGGTAGATATTTCGCTCATAGGAAGCTTGCTGGTAGGGAGCCTGCGGGTGGGGAGTTTGCTGGTAGGGAGCTTGTTCATAGAGACCTTGCTGATACGGGACTTGCTGGTTGATAACTTGTCCGTAGGCAGCTTGTTCATGGGCAGCTTGCTGATACGGAGCTTCCTGGTTCACAGCTTGTTGGTTGGTAGCTCGCGTGTACTGAAGGCCTCGAGGTCGAAGCACGGGGCCAATGGACTGCGCGGGCAGTTCGAAGTCGACTTGCCAACCCGACTCATCCCAGCGCTCATCATAGGGATCCATGATGATCAAATAGCAAACAGAAGTATCGATGAAAGAGGACGAATAGGGTTGTGTAGGAAGTGCTTTGTTGATGGGCTTTGTTCAGCTGCACATGGAGGTTTCGTCCATGGAGATGGATGAGAGGGAAGGAACAAATTCAATTTTTCTTTTCAGGTGATTTGAAATCGTGGGGTGAATGAGGAGTATTGCGGCTTGAAGGGGGATCCTCGTGGCCCAGTGCCGCAGTGCGGCTTTCCACACATTGTAGTGTTGAAGAGTATCGCGGCTTAGAGGCTGACACTTGTCTTTGAGTGCCGCAGTGCGGCTTTTGCCAATACATCATATTAGTATGTGGTACTATGTGCCTCATCGCTCACTGTTGGTGCCTTCGTGAGGCTGTTGGACCTGACCTTCCATATGGAGAAAACCAATAGAGGCGTAGGATCATTACCCTTTCCACATATATCCAATTAACACATGCGTAGTATTCTCACAAAGATTTCTTCTTAGTTGATGTGTAGAGGCCCAACAAAGCTTCATCTTGGCTGTGCCTGGTGAGAACTCAATCCTATGATGGTCTTGAAATGTTTAGGAGGATGTGTTATTCTGGACGTTTGTTACACATGTCTTTGCAAATATGTGTTCGTTTATATTTGTAAATCGTACACGTCATAATGCGATAATAAACCGATAGCTAAGCCCTGAGGTGAAAGCTATCTAGTTGGAACACAAGTGTTAACACAGAGGTGAAAGAGGCAGTCTCAGGGCATAAGTTATCGCTTCGTCTGTCTCGATATTTGTGACCTCTAGAAGATCGCTGGACTGCCTAGAAGTCGTCTGTAAGGAGCTGGCACCAACAGCGGTACCTAGTCTAGACGAGAGTCCTCGGATGTCTGTTCATACAAGTCCGAAGATTTCGAAATCGCAGTATTGGGCTATCTTGAATATATATTTTGACGATCCCCTTTACAGTGACTATGTAGGTTTTTAGACCAAGTACTGACTGCCAACAATATCTCTTACCCAGCTTTTTAATGTCACTATGCTTACAATCTCGGCAACCAGTAATATCGTACTTGCTTCAACAGCTCTAATTGTCTGATTAAATGAAGATGTGCAAGGAAAGCTTCCTTGTAGGCTACTTCAACAACGTTTAGAAGGTTGACAGTGATCTCAGAGCTGAACTGCTGTAATCTCATCCTCAAATCCCCATACATTCTATCTCTTGGATCTTTGCAGCCTCGGCCACAACTAACGTCGAGTATGTCATTCCTAGACTGGCCGATTGGTACCATCTTCAGGGAGGCTATGTGCCTAATTCACTCCCTCAGCCGGGACGACATAGTGAGTTTATTTTTATGAAGGCAGAAAATTGCGACCGGGCACTTATCCCGGGGTCTAACCGCCAGACAAATTATCTCCTTGGCCAAAAGTTCACCAGAGCAAAGGAGAGAAGTATCATTTTGAAGTGCCCTGCAGAAGATACTTCACCTGGTGAACCTGAGTTGTCTGCCAACACTATCGGCAAGTTTATGATCAGACAGGAGGCCAACAGTTCAATGGCTGGACCGATTTGAATAATTTCACTCTTATCCACCTTAAACTGAAAGCTAACATGTACGAATCAGCTCCTAAAAAATGCACAGGATTACATCTATCAAACGGTTGCAAAGGAGAGAGCCGACACAAGGCAACTATGATCATCATGGGTAGCTTTATTGGCAGAGTGCAACTCATCGCCACTTGTCAACATCTAACTAGTGTGGTGAGTAGCTTCATCAAGGTGTTGGACCTGAGCTTTCACAACATGTGCCTATGGGACCTATCAAGTTCGGCAATGTGCAGTTCACTTCCTCAACTCACTCACTCTTATTCCACTCCGTTTTCTTCCAGTTTTAAATAGTTTTTTGTAAATTAAACCTTGAAAGCTTTCATAATTTCCACTCTGTCAAGTAAAGTGCATTACCATCGTTATCAAAAGTATGGATTATTTAAGGAGGATGTAAGGATTAGCCCAACTATATTAACCGCGTCTACTCGGTACTCTAGTTAGCTTTTTTATGTAATTTAATAATAGTTCTATAAGTTATAACTGAAGTTTAAACTTTTGGTACTATTTTATTATTATAGCAAGATATTATGGTAATTAACTAAGCCGGAGTTAAAGTTGATTAGCGGAGAGTTTAAAGAAGTAATACAAGCATTTTAGTTATGATTATGTGTTCGACTCGTACTATTATAATTAACAATATGGAACTAAAGGTATATCAGTATATTTTTGGCAGCCTAAGCATGTAGACTTTGGTAGCTAACTCTAGCAACTAACCCTAGTAGACATAGGCAGAATCAACTTATGTAGAGAAGCTAGCCGGAATATTGAGGGGACATAGCTAGTGTAGGTGGGCTAGTAAGGAGCTTGTGAAGTGCAGAATCGGTCTAGACATTGAGAGATCGGATGATCAATCATACGAATTGTCGTTGAATGGTCCCATTAGTGCCCATAGGCAAAAGGCTCTGACGGAGAGCCACCATTTCCCGCTCAAGACCGGAGCGGCATCCATTACTCGGCATCACGCAGTCGATCTGAGGCCAGGTATACGGAACCCGGGTTCTTCATACCAGCCTCTAGCTGACGCCCGCAGGAGATGCGGCGCAGGCGCTCGGTTTCGGCTGAGGTCAAATGGAGCTAAGGGGGGCGGTCAGTTTTATGTTGCAGGCTAAGAAAGACGAAGATCAAGAAGTTATTATCAGAGTGTAAGTGGTAACTCACATAGATCTCCACGCCGACAATGCTGAGAATGAAGGAAAGCCATAGAACAGCTCCGAAAGCTGCATCCAGTGCTGCTGCCACCTCTACAACAGAGGTAGGATGGTTGAATTCGGCCCGTACTGCAACATTCTGGTACGGAACCTCCCCCGAGTAAAAGCTCGCGCATGCCGGGTACAGAGCCAATGTGTAATTTCCCAGCACTGCAACAGTCGGGGTCAGTAAATGCATCCTTGGGCGAGATTTGTAAGGGTTTCATGAGCATGAAAAGCTCCTAAGACATGATTCTAGCCTGAATATGAGCCCCTTCACTCTGGAAAGTGACTAGAATGGGAAGAAAATAACACCAGAATTACTTACTGGAGTCGACCTTGTCACAAGGCATAGCGTAGTATCGAGGTTCGGATGTAGGAATACTTTGCACAATAATCATGAGCACTCTTTCTGTTATGATGCTGCCTGCCTGAATAGAAGTTAGCTTAATGCATGTCGTCCAAGAACGTCGATATGCTGCAAGGATATACGGACCCAGAACCAGGCCCTAAGCATCCATGCTCGATGCTGATCAATTTGAAGGCGCTTAATGTTGATATAGGCCATGAGCAGGGCCCATAGGACTTCAACGTCAAGAGTTAGTAATTTATTCTAGGCTAAATCTAGACGGGTTTCAGGAGTATGTAGAGCTCTAGAAGCACGGGTCAAGCCAGAACACGGACTTTACTCCTGGGATTTATGGAAGGAGAAAAAATGGCTCTTGATATCACTCACAGGCAATCGCAAGAGTACCGCCGGCTGTTTGGACATCAAGTCCACCACCAAAACTGCGTGGAAGTATGATAAAGATACCTGCAGTGGCTACAACGCTCAGGATTATGACAATGTATCCATTGACACGATGGATAAAAATGGCCTTGTGACGAACAACTGGGATAAACTGAACGCAGGCGAGGAGCGCGGCAGGCAGGATGCCAGCTAGATGTAGGGTGATTCCGACCGTATACGGTTTTTGAAGCCAGTAGAAGCATTCGCCGGGTGCGGCATCTGTAGGTATTTTTATTTAGATATCAGCAGTACCGACCGATCTCAACGAGTTATATATCCACTTACGGTTATTCGGCGACTTGACCTCCTTTGAGCAAAACACGCCGTAGAAGTCAAGGAACTGCAGACGAGCAAGCGTGAAGCCTAGGAATGCCCCCAGAAAGATGACCCAAAGCATGAAGTTGTAGCCTTTCGCGAACCCAATCGGGTTGTAGACCTTCCTTGCCTGAGTTACGAAGGCATTTGCGGGTGGGTGGGCGGGTATAGCCATGGTGACTACTGCAGAGCAAACTAGCTGAAGATGTATGTCGAGTGTTAGAAAATTAAGACGTCGACTTGACTGGCTCCAGCAGTAAGTGGGCTAAAGGGCTTCTTCTGGCGCAAAGCAAGGATAGTTGAAGGAGATTGATGAGATAACTACCTTGTGAAAAATATGGGTAAACATGTCACGGTGTTTGCATTGAGTTAAACAAACGGCCAGCTGGATTGGAAGATTGGGTTACTAAGGATACGTCAAATCCGTTAAGAATGATTAGGAGATGCCTTGAATGGTTATGACACTTGTAAGAGTTAACAGCTCTTAGTGGGAATGAACTATTACCATGTCCCGACTCTTGTTCTCATCCCCCCTCTATCTCAATACAGCGCACGATGCATGCAACAATGTTGATGGTAAAGCGACCGGCGAACAATAGTTCCCACGAGGAGGCCATGGCCCAAACAAAGGTCATACTAAGATTGTGATATTTTAAGATAGTTTACGTACGAACACTATTGTCGAGTGGAGACTTGGTATTGGCTCTGGTTGGCCGTGACCTCCATTATGTCTCCTTGCAGATTTAACTGGATGCAACATGTGCGCATCGACTGAACACGATTGAATAACTACCCATGCGGATGCTTGCCGCCTGACAAGGCTTGTTCTTGGAGTTCTGATGTGGAAACATCCGTCTATCATAAAAGAAGAGTTAATAGCATTGCCATTACCAACACAAACTACCTGAGAATTATCTGTATTTAAGCATACCGATCAATGTTAGCCGAGCGCAGAGTTGCGATTACCTATATAAAAGGAAATGCAGCAGCCGTAGGTGATTTGTTCATCAATCTTAAGAAGTCCCTTTGTTTTCTGGAGGGTTTCGGGCCGGCCAGCTATTTATCTTCAGGAATACGTTGTTCTTACACACTTTGACGCTTCAAGGTTGCTGCAAGGATGTAGGAGATAGGAAACAAAAAGTCCTCCGCCTCAGCTTTCTGTACTAAGACTTAATCACTTGGGTGCTTCGGCATGGGACTGAAGTTAGGGAATGGACTATTGGAAGACTCGAAGCTTATCTATGGTAGTTAGAAGTAATGCTGGTTCCAAGGATGAACATTCAAGCGGAAGAGTATATCAAGAAGACCATTCAAGGGTCGTGTTAGTAGTAGTACAGCTGCCGTACATACTTCTTAGTACCGTGCTTGAGCACCACGTGGGGGTCTAGGGTGTTCCCAACCCACGTGCTGGCCCCACACCCCGAGATACGTACCTTTGGGCTTCACACCTATCCTGTCCTTTGTTGCTCCGCTGGCGCACAATGCTTCCTGTTTGGGATAGGCAGAACAAGCATAAAAATGGGGCACTATCAACAAGGTAGCTTACGTACGGGAGGAACAGCTTATCAACTCATGTGCCAGTGTATCGACATAGGTACAGGCAAGGGAGCGAAAAAAATAATTGAGGCACCCATGACAATGGCTATATAGTCCTTTAGTTTAATAAGGCATAACATAACCATAAACAATGTTTTATGAAAAACTAAAAACTGAAAAAAAAAAAAAATCGATTGGAAAACGAATGAGATATATGCTTATATTTTTGGAGGTTTCTTTTATTAATTGTAAGTAGTGAACTCTGTTGATTAACTTCGGTAGTACTAGAGGTACACAATTTAGGACCAGGTGCCTCAATTATTTTTCGCTCGCATGACAGGGTACTGTACAGGGTAAGAGCTCAGGGCAGAATATAGAGCGTGGCTATGCCTAAATTGATTCTAATAATAACTCTCAAGACCTTATTACAGTGAACAAGTCCGAACTCAACACCTACCAGTACAGTATCTCATCTTTCACGACAAGTACCAGTAACTACCATTGCTAATTAATTTCACTCCTACATAAAACTTCCGCCATCTATCACATCGTTGTAACATCACTCGAGGCAGACCACTCGTCTAAAGCGTAGTCATTCAGCGAGCTTTCCCCCTGGAGAGTCGGGGAGCTTCGCAAGCTCACCATCACATATTGCAGTTACGCATATATGTGCGCCGTTTGAAGAGGCACCCCCGTCTCGTCTTTCTTGTTTCGTCCGTAAGCAAAAATGGTAGGTGTCCCAGGCCGTTCCAAGGGATGTTCCACCTGCAGGAGGCGGAAGAAGGGCTGCGACAGAAAGCGGCCAATATGTACCCAATGCTCCATTGCAGGGCTCGAGTGTGGCGGTTATGAAAGAGAAAGGGTGTTTCTCAACCACAACCAGTGTACTACGGCAAACTCTGTCAATGTTGTCTATCGAAAAGGACCCGCTGGCACAGGGCGTGCACCTCGTAGTGTTGCTGATATCGCCCTCCCGCATAGGCTGACACAGACTGCTTATGTAGAAAAGTACATAAGTATTTTCCTGTCCAAGTATTTACCAACAGGTCGAGCTCTTTCAGTGAATTACTCGGCGTCATCTCACGACTGGATTGAGATTGCTCATAGGCTCCATACCTCCGAAAGGGGAATCCAACTCTCCTTACTGAGTTTGGGCCTCTTCGCCGCCGGAGAACCAGAATATGCTCTTCAGTCTTACAGTCGTGCCCTCAGCAAGCTTCAGGCAGCGTTGTATAATATATGTCGAGCCCAGTATGATTCAGCACTGGCTACGTGCAAACTATTGAGTCTCTTCGAGGTGAGCCTGCTGGTATATCAGGAACCGACATCTCAGCTAATTGAGCTGACCACAAACAACCGTTAACAGGTTTTTCACGGCAGCGATGACGATGCGCTTTCACAAGGATCCAAATGGCATAGCCACTTACGCGGGCAACTTGCAATCATCCAAGCACGAAGCCCCTACGAATATCAGTCTGGTGTGAGCCATCAACTCTTTGCCGACGGGCGATATCCGCTTGTAAGTTAAATAATGCTCTCGCATAGCTATCAATTTCTCGGCTAACATCAATCGCAGCTCGTTTCGGCTATCAAAGATCGACGGCGATTTCCTTTAAACACGCCCGAATGGAGATCAATACCCTGGGAGCACGTACCGAAGTCACCTAGGGATAAGCTCTACGACATCTTCGCTGATCTGACTGAGATCCTAGCTGACACAGATCAAATGCGGTGTTGCGATGACCCTGTCCAGAGGACTGACATGCGGAGTGATGTAGTAAAGGCGTGTTGGGGGCTTGATAAAAGCCTCCAGAACTGGCTCAAAGAAGCAGGCCCGTTGAAGGAATTCCATGATGCTAATGGCATGCTTGTCGATCACACTGAATCCGATGACTTCGTGTTGGCCCATATGACGTTATTATATTGGACTATCTACATAGTTCTTTACTCGACGCTTATTTCAATATATGACCCCTCGCAACCCGATGCTCCTCCAGACGTGGACCCACGATCATATATTCGAAAGATAGCCAAAGCACTCCCTTACTTTTGGAGTCCAGGTGCTGGGATGAGTAGTGCCAATCTCGCAGCTTTGCCGTGGGGTATGTGCTTGCATATTACTTACACGGCGCCACATCGCTACCAGGAGGAGACTGCTCTTATGGAACAACTTATTGGGCAACCGAGCGTTGCAGACACGGTGCTGGGGTTCCTTAACAGTCTCCACAGAACCACGGCAAGGCCAGAGATGGCCCATATAAGCGGAAAGAAGGGTATGATCCTCAGAGCTCAAAGCTGGATGATGGGCAAACGATGACAACCTATGCATGGCCGAGAATGAATAAGGCAGGAAATTCGGGAAATGATGGCTTTGATGAGGCACTATTTTCGCTTCAAATAGCATCACTGTGTAAGATATGCCTGAAGAGAGAACCTTGATTGGACATGCAAAACCAAAGATTCCCTTTCCTCCTTTCCAACCATCGCTTTATCATCAACCGATTTCCAGCTGTGGTACTTGAAGACTATTCCCACTCATTCCTCCGTTTTATTGATTACGTTGGGATATTCTTGATATTGCTTGACAGAGCGCAATGGAGCAGCTAATGTCATTTCGCGTAGTGTTTATTAGCAAGACGGTTACTATACTCAGTCTATATAGATTAAAACATCGTTCGCCCAGGGTGTTACAAGGGAAAATCATTTATTGAAGCTCATCCCGACCCATCTACTCTCTAAGGGGACGTCGAAGTGTTTGTTACCTTTAGCTGACGACTTCGTATTCCACCTATTGCTTGCCATGATACTCACGATCTCCGCTGCCTTAACTTATCATTACATTAGAGTACAACATGTCGTCACAAGTTTGTCAAGAGCCAATTGCAGTTGCATTACTACTAATCCTTGAAGCGGTCCGCCGCGACCGGACTCTCTCCGTCCATCCTATGCCTATGGAACCCGAAGACCTCGGGTACCATCTCTACCAGTGCACATTTTAGCCAACTCCCAGACTTCAGTATATCCTTTCTTCTTCTACCAACGCAGCGGGGGGTAGTTATGATGCTGCCTACGCCCGTGTCTATGCCTATGCCCATGCCCGTGCCCGTGCCCGTGACTGCGCCCACCCTCCGCCGGGCCCGACGAGCGCATACCATGGTGTTCGCCGTACTGGCATCGCCTGCATGCACGGCGCCATCCCGGTATGACTACCTCGCACCCACACACACAGGTACAGGTTCCCATGCAGTTGGTCCCTGGGTACTACAACATTCGGGGTCAGTAATTGCCATCTTGTTGAGCGGAATACATAAAAATTTCAGAAGAATGCAAGGCTCTTAAGACATGATCCTAGCCCGGATATGGGCCTTTAACTCTTAAATGACTGGAACAAGAAGGAAATGTCTTTGAAAATTACTTACGGGACCACGACCGATGGGAGGGTGCAAGATATCCATCGATGTAGTTGACGAAGATGAAGATACTGAGGACCAAAAGGGATAGCAACAATTGCTTATTGAGGAAGCCATACTCGTCTTTGATGTTGATTTGATATTAATCGTTAGTTAAACTCGGACTCTGTTCTAGGAAGATTTTGCTAGGGGGTTCCCAGCTTCTATTGTGCTTGTGCTTCAGAGCTACAATGGAGCTTGTGGGTCGAGGTTAGAAGGAAGAGAGCTTCTCTGAGATTTTTATAAAGAGATTTCTGTATGGTCAATGGTCAATGCCCATTCATAGCAGGTGAATGGGACTGATTAAGTTGTTTGCTTCCTCAGCTGATCCATTCACCAACCAGATAAGCAGCTTTGATACACTGTGGCAGCTTACTGACCCAGCTCTCGACTTTGTTGTGGTCTGCAATATACAAATTCTCTATCTTGCATCGCCGATGTATTCACACATCTTCAAAACTTCATCGACAGGTTCACAACATCTCACGTATTCGAGTAACCAAGTAAGTCTCATCTATGAACAAGCTCGTCTTTTTCCTTGAAGAGTCTGGCATATCATCGGCCTTTGACATTCCCCTGCCCAAAGCTGCCGATCTCGACCACTGTGAGCCAACTCACAAGGCATTCAGTCAACTTCACATGTCCCTTCAACAATAACCTCCTTGCCTGAAACACACCCCTCACATTTTTAGGAATACGTTGTTATCGTCTCGGACATTAGTAGAAAGTCTACGGTATGTGTGCCCTTGTGTAGCGTCTTTTATGAGCTTTCTTTCACATCAACACAATCCCCTCTTGCCGACATTGAGATTCGACTCCATCGCCGAGTTCGAAACTTTACCTAGTCCGACCTTGCCCTACTGTTGTTCCACTGCTTCTTCAAGACTCCTCCTCTGCTACCCTAGGGCAACACATAACGTGATAGCAAACCAATGTACCTGAAGCACTGATACTGGAAAGAGCCCATCGCTGAGCTTTAGTCAAGTCTTCTTCACCAAGCGCCCTACACACTGCAGACCCTTGCACCTCTTATTTTTTTTCTCTCTATCCTCCTTCTCCATACCTTCCTATCACACTTCTTGCTCGAAACTCGAAACGTATCTTTGCTAATGCGGTTACTTCAGCAGGTGACTTGACTACACATTGAACAGCTTCACTTTCTGACTTGAAGGCAATTGAGAGGTAAGTAGTTGTTCTCTTCAGAGAATCTTCATCCGACACGGACCAATACAGATATTTTTTACTCCGCTCCAGCACTTGCCATTCAAACCCCTTTTCCCAATCCTACACCAGACCTACTGTTCATACCTCCGTAAATTCCAATAGTTGTTCTCTTCAACAGATCTTCATCTGAAACTTACAACAGCAGACGGTCAAGTTAATACTCTGCTTCGGCAATTTTTTTCTACTCCTTTCTTCTTAACCTGTCTTAAACCTGCTGTTTATACTATGCATCGCTTTGGCAAGACCTCCCGTCTCCCATCACACTAACAGTACCTCAAGAGAATTCAAAATGGCGGCTTGCTGTGGTGACTTCAATAGGCGCCGCTTGAGGGCTCTTTTCAATATGGATTGCCTAACCGCTACCCTTCCTAACCGTAACTCGAATGTTCTTTTAGATGAGCAAGCTGTCGAGGATAAGATCAAGGTATTGAACGCCTTGAAGAACTACGTAAAGGCAGAGCTCCTACAGATTTCTCATAGCTGCACGGTCTGTGAGAACAGCGTTACATACGACAATTATGGCATTTACGCCAGCGATGCCATCGCGGAAACCCTGGTCGAAAATGCTCGGCTCAAGGTAGAGAAGCTCCAAGGCGCAGCTATGCGCATGAAGGATCTCGACAAGGATATAAAAAAATTCGAGGCCCAGGCTGTCATGCTCTCTACTCTTCGGGATTCGCTGAGGGTCATTATCCGCGGCACAAACGCGAAGTACACGCTGGGTCTTCATCCACGTACAGGAGAAATCATTATCTTGATTGTGGATCCGGGACATGACGACGGTGGTGGTAATGCCAACATCACTAGCAATAATAACAGGCCTCAACGCCAGCGTGCTATCAATCTCATGGATTCGCCCCTCGCCCAGCCCATATCTTCACCAGTCCTAATCCCCGAGCATGTTAGTTCGCGAGTCACAACTGCTTCTCCGGCGCCTGCCAGCTCCAGGGCACTTACACCGGCTTTAGGACCGGTTCCAGAAAGTCTTCCCATTACCACTCTCGAATCAGACCTTCAACAGCCGGTTGACACCCCCCAGACCGGGGCCAACGGACATACTGCCAAGATCTGGGAGAACGAAGATGAGCGCCGGAGTGCCATGGAGATTCACGAACAGGTCATGGGTTCCCACCATCCGAAGGCGAATCCGCTAATGTTCGTTCACGGCGTGCAGTACATGCCCTCTACAGATACAGGAAGCAGCAACGATAATTGCCGCATGGTCATTTTCTCCAATCTTCAAGAAACCGCCACTATCCACGATGTTCTTACCAAGGTCCGAGGCGGAAAGATCCTACGAGCCGTGAAGGTCGGCACCACAGCCAGCGTCTCGTTCTTCGACGGCCGGGAGGCTTACGCCTATGTCAAGAAGGTCAATTCCCTTAGCAGCCCACTCAAGGTACTTGGCAAGACTCCCCGAGTCGCTCTTGCAGGATCTGCTTCCTATCCCATTGACCCAGTCCTCGCAGCGGACGTTCTTCGAGGCAATACCCGAGTTCTTGCAATCCCCAACTTCAAGAAAGAAAACATTTCCTTCCTTCTCGCGGCTTTAAACATCTGGGGACAAGTCGAAGATTACTACTATAAAAAAGGTAAGCCTTCTAAAGTCTTCTCCCCGCCCCCCTTTTTCCGTGTTCCCGGGAAAGCAAGAACTGCCTAATCAGGAGGGTTTTCTACTCCTGAGTCCTCCCGCATGCCCTCCCAATCTAGCCTGATTTTTTCCATAAACTGCAATTACTGACTCGCAAATCCTGAGTAGGCGAACAGAAGAAACCTCTCAAGAAGAATCCGGCTCCCGTCCAGCCGGCCGATGTGGAAGAATGGGCCGAGCTTATGGCGGACTGGCCTCAAAATGATGATGCCGATGACGAGGCGGAGGACGCATATACCCTGTACCTCTCCTTTCGCGATATCGCTTACGCTACGGCCGCCCACAAATTCATCACGAGCGCTCACCGTTTCGCTGC
The DNA here is from genome assembly GCA_023159215.1 of Xylariaceae sp. AK1471. NCBI lineage: Eukaryota > Fungi > Ascomycota > Sordariomycetes > Xylariales > Xylariaceae > Xylariaceae sp. AK1471. The sequence continues at coordinate 132,315 of JAJKLI010000013.1, read as the reverse complement.
GTACCAGCACCTGGTATTCGCCCCTGATCCCTGTGCTAGATCTTTGGAGGAGCTGGAGAGTTAAGGTATGAACTGATTCGGGCTTGCAACTGACGCTTGCTTGCGCTGGGTTCTGGGTGAACTGGAGGGTGAGGTTAAGGCATCAGTGGGGTGGATGCTAGATAGGATGATCGCATGGTTATAGGAGAAGAGGAACGAAAATACTGGTTGGCAGGAGGCAAGATACGATCATCTCGACCACATTACGTTGCGCCCCGGGGCTATTTAATCAGGCATTGCTGACTTGAGGACTGAACGGTCGCGTTTTCATATTATAGTAGGATGAGGAAGGGTATAGTGGATGGTGTGACGGGCGACACGACGATTTCGAGACATGACAACCTCGGTCAGATCGCATTGCGCTGTGAGGTCAGTTAAAAAGGTATGGCAGAAGGGGTTATAGATGATCTTCATTATCATTATAAAATGCAACAAGGACAATGCATCGAGGTCAATGAATCGAGGTCAATGAAACGAGGAAGAGATCCCCGGTAGTGTGATGCAAAACCCAATCATTCGTTCACATTTTACTACGCTGCGTTCCGAGATCAGGTAATGATGTAATTTGGAGGATGATATCTTTAATCTATGCGCGTAGAGGTCGGATGACTCTTGTTTATGTATAATAGACGAGTAGATCCGAATGAGACGACTCCTCTCTCTCTTAGTCTTATATCCATGCGCCCAACTGTAGACCGTAGACCGTTCCCAACCGCAGGTTTAAAAGCTCCAAGCTCCATAACGTAACTATATTATCCCAAGCTCTCCCTTTCTAATCACACTAGAGAACTTTCTCATCTCTCATGATCGTCATGCAAAGCGATGACTAGAACTCCAAATTCTGGCTCGCTCTGACATGGCTGCGGAAAGACGCCGCGAGCTCTCTAACCAATGCTGGGTCAATCCGATGCTTACGGAATGGCGAGCTCGCCCTACTTTTCTGCTCCGTCACTTGGAAATGTTCCTCCACATCCTCCTGCTCGTCTTCTAAGTCGCCTACTAGGCTGCTCGTCGGTATTGGTTGGTCATCGGTATCGCCTTCAAATGCTTCGACGACACTCGAATACTTCCTCTTCATGATGGGTGTCGGCTGGTCAAGTCTTGTAAGCGACGAATCACTCCGGGCCATTTTCGTCGCTTTGACCTTGAGATAACTTTGTATTAAGCCTTTTGAGACGTTTTCTTCTGGTTCCCATGTCGGATTTTGGCCTGGTGGCCAGTTCCCCGACCAGCGAACTTTGTAATATTGGAAAGTTTGGCCCTCTATCTCAACGACTTTGTCACCTTCCAGCCTCTTTACTTCCCATACTTGCTCCTCTTCTGGTTTTGGTCGCTTCCTCTTGCGAGAACTACCGACCCTGGCAATCGGTGTGGCGCTGTTTGAAGGGGTGTGAACCTGGTCGTTGGGCTCGGTCTTGACCTCGGCTTCTGATGGCCATTTTCCATTACTTTGACTGGCGGGAGTGAAACCAGCCTGACCATGCGTCCCTATGGTTCTGTTCAGGAGGGATGGAGGGATGGAGGGTGGAGGAACAGGCGTGCAAGTTACCCTATGTGGTTCCTTAGGTGGTTTTTGCAAGAGAGGTGGATACAAGGGCGCCGGGACTGGGGTGAAAGTCATCTCATGTGGCACACTCGGTTTTGCTGTCGGGACGATAGGTACCGGAACCGAAGTGAATCTCACCTCATGGGCTATCGGTGACTTTGGCTTTGGAGCGGGGTATACCGGCGCTGGGACAGGAGTAACAGATACCACATGTGATTGTATTGATGACTTCGGCTGTGGATGCGGATATGAAGGTGCTGGAACGGGGGTGGTGACCTTCTCCAGTGATGATAGCATCTTCTGCGGTTGTTTAGGATATGATGGGACTGGCACAGGAGTGGTGAGCTTGGTCTTCGGCCACCACGATGGATCTCTCTTCGAATTGGAACGCAAGGAAATCGGAAAAAGGAGGGCGGATCGGGACGGGTCTTTTTGGGCTGAAGATGGCAGGTCAGAGACGAGAAATTGAGCATACCCTCGAGATGAAGGAGCAGGTAGAAAAGAGTTTAGTGACGTGAATCCAGTGTCGGTCTCTGGCTCGTTTAGCTCTTCAAACCCCTCAGCGACTTTAGAGTCGCTGTCACTCTCACCATCGCCCTGAAGCTGTTTGTATATGGCTTCGTTTGTGTCGGTCTCCTCCAAGTCCTCCACATCTGTCGCCAGTTGTGCCAGCCTTTTCTGCGGAGTCGATAATGATGGTCCATCCGTGCGGGTAGGAGGCAAAGACACGTTCGCAAGCTCCTCGTCTCCAAAACTTGCTTGTTGTGCTATATGGCGGGCAAGCACCTCCGCCTTGCTTGGGCGACCGCGTTTCTTTTGCCCAGGGGTACCCGGTGTCGACGTGCCCGGCACTGGTGTGGAGGCCAAGCGGATCTTGGCGCGTTCCTCTTGTTTTCTTTTTTGATATGCCTCTTGTTTCTCCTTCTCCCGATCGTTCTCTAATGAGGATTTGTATTCCCAATCTTCTAGCGTCCAGGGGGAAACGTAGTCGAGGATTTTGGTGGCTAGGATGGCGACGCGCGCAGCAGGTAAGTCAGGCCAGCCCACTACATAGTAAAGTTCTAGCTTGAGCTCCCCATCGATTGGCTTGCCTGGGAGGACGCGCTTATCGACAATGAAGGCGCCTGTGTCGTTGTCGAGGGACATGCGAACAGGTGCAAGCGCAGGGCCATCGCCAGGCCTATAATCTCGCGGCTTCGAAGGGAGAGGTATTTCGACGGGGAATCTGCGAGTTCGGGTGCGCTCCATGGTGGCGTTCGCGTTCTTGTAGTAGAGAAAGCTGTGGCCTGAACGTTGCGCGCTTCCGCTTCCACTTCACATGCTAACGAGCTAGACCCAGTGCGCAACTAACTAATCTTTGTCGGAGCAGCAGTAATTGGAGCAGATATGCTGCGTAGGTCGCAGCTAATGATGTGGGCGCGCTACTGTGAGGGAAACTCGATCTGATTGCTTACGTATGTGCACTATGAGAACTGGAAGTGTTGACGCTATGTTGGAAACGAAGCTATCGTGGCTCCGTTTTCAGGCGCATTGAACAAACAACCTTGAAACTCCACAACCCCCACAGCCCCAATTGGGTGAGGAGATGCCCGAGGCGGATGTGAAATTAAAGGTGAGCTACTATAGTGAGTAACCTTGAGAAATGATGCTGCCCGGGCTCGTAGAAGAGCAGGCCAAGCTGCTGAGAGAATCTTCTGCGAAAGATGGAAATGGGTGGGCTGGAAATGCCAAGGTGATGTGTTTAAGTGAAGCCTAAAAGAAGCTATCGGTAATCCTACGGGTACGCTACAAAAGGTTATTTATTTAGCCTTCAAGTTTCCAAATAAAAGTATAGGTAAGACACGAGGTGAATTCCAGTGTATTATATTGTTAATTCCAGCGCATGCTATTCCCAATTAAGAGAGTTTTTGAGTTTTTCATTCATCGAAGGAAATCATTTTCAACTGGTTGGGGTATCTAATAAAAGAGAGAAAGAAAGATCATGTAAAGCTTGACAAGATACATACATAGCTACCTACCATGAAGCACCTAACTCATAGTATCTCTGTAGGTGTGGCTGAAGCCTATCTAGTCCAGATAAAGCAAAGAGGAGCAAGGCTGAAAGCTCCAGCCACACTAGCAACTACCCGGAGCTACTGCTGTTGCTGCTGATGCAACTGCGACACGCAGCTCAGGCTGCCTGAAGCTCTAAACATCCCTCCTCCAATCCCCAGAGCTTCATTCAACAAACCGTTTACATCCTCTTATTCTCACAATTTACCCTCCCAGACCAAACAACCAACCCAAATCTTCCCATCTGCCTATAGAGGTTAATCATGGTGTGTTATAGCGGAACTCATGACTACAATGCGGTGCGATCAAACATCTAACGCTAACACTGGATTCGATAGACGTCGATAGGAACAGGCTACGATCTCGCCAACTCTATCTTCTCCCCCGACGGCCGCAATTTCCAAGTCGAGTATGCAGTGAAGGCAGTAGAGAGCGGCGGTACATCAGTCGGTATCCGGTGTAAGGATGGTGTTGTTCTAGCTGTCGAAAAGGTCGTCACCTCAAAGCTACTGAAGCCGGGTGCGAACAAGAGAATCGCAACAGTCGACAAAAACCTGGGAGTCGTACGTTCCCTCCTTTTTTTAAACCAAATCAAACCACGGAAACTGTCGAGTTTATATTGACACCAACCCTTCAGGTATATTCCGGTATGGTCCCCGATGGCCATCATTTCGTCGACAGAGCCCGTGATGAAGCCCGTGCGTGGCGGGAGACCTTCAAAACGCCCATCTCTACATCCGATCTCGCGAGTCGTATGGGCGGCTACCTACAAGCATACACGCTTTACCAATCCGTACGCCCCTTCGGTATCACAGCCATCATTGGTGGTTTCGACTCAGAGCTCGAGGCACCCGTCGATGGTGAGGTTGGGTCAGGTCCTTTAGTCGGTGCCGGTGGCAAGGTAGAAGGTACACATGGCGGTCCTGGTCTCTACATGATCGAGCCGAGCGGCATGTACTGGGGTTACTACGGTGCGGCAACAGGCAAGGGTCGCCAAGCTGCCAAGGCAGAGCTTGAGAAGCTCAATCTTTCCGAGGGGAAGCTGGATCTCAAACAGGCAGTCAAGGAGGCCGCAAGAATCATCTACGTCGCACAACAGGACAACAAAGACAAAGAGTTCGAGTTAGAAATGAGTTGGATCAGCGGAGCCAACGGGCCAACAAAGGGGCGGCATATGGAGGTCCCAAAGGATCTGCTAGAAGAGGCTGAACGGTTAGCAAAGAAAGCCATTTCGGAGGATGATGATGACGAAGATGAAGACGACGAAGATGAGAAGAAGGATGAAGACAAAATGGAGGAATAGGAAGGCTCTATTTTGGGGCTCCTGGAATGGTTGCAGACTGAGTTGTAATAATACAGATGGCACAGCGTTCATCGGCACTGAACCGCGGGTGATAGACTAGGTTTCATTCAAGGACATTGTCTTCCTGTTCTTCTTTTCTGTATGCGTGAGATTACCTCCTTCTAGTCCGAGTGATGCTATGGGCAGTTACCACTCTACAGCAAGGTGCTATCCAACACCCTGAAGAAAGCGCTAACAAACGTACTACTCTATAACTCTTAGATTTTGCACCCAATACAACTCCAGTTGCCTCCACGTAGACGACGCCTTCAACTCTTTGCCCAACACTTACCAAGCATCTCCTCTACTGCTACTAAGGTGTTGTTTCCTACTCCACGCTGTCGCATGTGGTGGCCCTAGGCCTGGTACATGAGGTAATCCTTCTGCCAAAGCGTTCTGATAACTGCTTGTAGCGATCTCATTATCCCCTAGCACGACCATCTACACGGACAACTAACATGCGGGTTTTTCGCGCCATTATAGCTTAAGGACAATAAACTGACTTGAGATGCTTGCTACTTTGTGCCATCCAGACTCTCTTCTCATCCCACACACTCAACTAGTCAAGTTTACCTCCATTTGTGAATGATCCAAGCCCGTCGTTTCACCATTTCCCAACTCGTCCTCACCTACATCTTCCACCACAACGTCTCAACACAGTTCACACTCGTGACCTTGATATTCACCACATAACCACGTTTGCTCCTCTACTCAAGTACTAAATCCGCATTCTACATGCCCATTTCGTGTTTCCCGCGTCAACAGTCGAGCAAAAATTCAATCCCAACAGACAACCGGCGAGCTTCCGACCAACAAGTTCTCTCTAAGCATGGCTGCCACCGCTGCCCCAAAATTTGAGTCGAACAAGCTCTGCGTTTGCTGTCCATGCCTCGACAAGGAAGGTACTTGCGAGACGTTGCTCATACATGAGAAACACGTCGAGGTAGTTCAGTTTCTGTAAGTACCGAGCTCCGCCTCGAAATGCTGGTAGACGAGCGAGGAGCGATTAACGTGTATTGTTGAAGGATCACAAGAGATCGTCGCTTCTTAACGATCAGTACCAGCCTTAGAGGAACTATAGTTAGCCACACTGCTCTCCTGGCGTACTTCTCTAGCGTTATCCGAGAAGAAGTCGTGCGTCAATTCAAAAATGCTAAGATTCTCAACTATATCGAATTACGAGGCATTGTCCAGCAGCACAAGTATGTCGAAAGTGCTCGATACTGTTTACAAGATGCTCTAGGTTGCTTACTAGAGTGGTGCTACACAGGAACAATCGAGCTGGAGAGTCAGTACAAGTTCCTCTGTGACAATCGGTTTCTTGAAGGACTCTGGGATTTGGCTGGTGTTCTAGATATGCCAGAATTCGCAACTTCATCATGCGTCTTCTCATGTCTAAGTACAGCTGGTATCGCCGCTTGGATCGGAAAGATCCATTCCTATCTTGGAAACTTTCGCCATATTTCATTTCGGGCGTGGCGTATGTCATCAACTCTCGCGGCCGGCTCCGAAACAAATCGAAACTTGTCGTGTTCATGGAACGGCTGCTGGAACCCCGTAGTCCGCTAGCAGACAAAGTCATTGAAAATATGCAGGGCTCATCAATGGTCGCAAGCTACTAACTACGAACTTCACTGGAGATATGGGCTCATGGATAACCCAATTCTCAACTTTATTATGGGAGGAAGTGTAACAGCTCTGCGCAACCTGCGAGCACTCCCAATGAACCCCGAATTCTCTCCCCTGTTCTACATGCCAGCCTACGTACACGATCCCGAAGAATGGATAGATCACCTTCCTGGTCAACGTTATAGCGAGAACTTCGAGAACGTGTCAACAGAACGAACTCTTTGCGGCGTTGAAGCAGACAACTTCAACTTTCCCAAGGAGTTTGAGTTCACCGAGAACGAACTGACAACCGCAGATCTGGTGAAGAGCTTCGAACTTGCTCTCTACGACGAGAACGTCCAGAATAACACCCCCAATTCTAGAGGTAATACTGAGCCCGTCGATGAAAACCAGATCAGCAGCAGCAGTTCCTCTTGCAGCAGCACGACGGGCCGAAGTTTCAACTCGGAGGATAGCAGCGATACCGATACTGAGGAAAACACCAACGACGAAACATTCCATACCAGAGGTAGTACCGACCTCACCGACCTCGCCGACGAAGATCATAGCAACAGCAGTTCCGCCTTCCATAGGAAAAAGCGCCTAATTTCTCGCTCGTATAATTACGACAAATATCAAGACAACAGTAGTTCCTCTCCTGGTGGCACAAAGCGCCTAAGACTCAATACCGGGACTCCCTGAGCGGCCCGGAAATTTTCAGCAATCTAGAATCATTCGCCGCACGCTAATGGCGAGAGAGTGTTCTGTCCCACAAATTTCTTCGCAATACCCTCATGGTGAGGGAGGACTAAGTCCCTCGCAATGCATTGACCTTCCACGACTTCCCTCTCATAGTCCTTTAGTACGTCTGAATCATTTACCGCACCCTCATGGTGAGAGAGAGGACGGTGTCATCTGTCTAGCATTTGTGTTTCCTGCCTCTAAGATTAAGCAGTCATTTAGTAGCCCCAAGTCGTTGACGATACCCCTGATGGCAGAGAACTTTCCATCTCATAGATTAAGCTGCAAGTCCACTATTCACAGTCCTATTTCCAGAACACTACAAAGATTGACATCATCTCACTTCTCCACATTGTGTACGTTTTATACCCTTCATCTACACTTGGAGCATATCAGGGTAGATCTTTAACAAGAAAGGGCTAGTAACCGCCAGCAAAGCCGTCCAAGGGCATTTCCGAGGAATCTTCGGAGACAGATCATTCCGCAGTCTCCTCCACGATATCATCAGCGGAAATAAACCTAGTATGGAAGCTTTAGGTCGAGGAATACCGAACCTTAGGTTATGGCTGTAGCGTAGTAAATACGCTGCGACAGTTTCCCAATATATGCGATTATTTTACCCAACCATTAGATTTGACTTTGGAGAAAGTTTGAACTAGAGGGCCAGTGAAGGCCATTGAGGGAATAGGTGCTGAACCTTCAATTCCGCTAATTTTTTTGTTGTTACAGACCTATGGAGAACTAGAAGTATACTATGCCATAAATCTTCCGGCCACGAGGATGTGCCCCGGCGACATTTGAGCCTGTGTGCATACTTGCTAATGAACATAATCACCTTTGAAGTAGAACTTAAACTCATACACAAGTCCCCTCTACGAGATCTCCCCACCAAGTATGGTCATGAACGTGATGTACTGGCGCTTCCCGCCCTCTTATCGGTCACTTACTTACCATCTCCCAGACTGAAGAATCACCAAAAAAAAACCAAAAAAAACCAACCCGGTAGCATTAAAACAGAGGCGATTTTTCAACTAAATTGCTTAAGAATTCATTTAGTACCACACCCCCTTTCCAGAATCCCAAATACCTACCAAATTAAACCTTGACATCCAGGTAGGGGGCGGAAATCCGAAACGAACCCCGAGCAAATGCCTACAGCTCATATACCGACCAACACAAACTTCAACTTCGTGATAGTTTTCGTTCCAGCACAGAGTAACTCACTTTCATATACATACATTCCCAGACGAAAACATAGCATATAGCACAACCCCCTTCCTCTAGTCGGCACAGAGAGAATACTGCCTTGCGCTGCAAGATAAGTTTAACGAACTCAGAATCTTCGGTCATGGCAAGTTGTATTCGGTTTCAAGTCTGCCTCGAAACCCTCCGTATATACGTGAAATCCCATCAAAATCTGGTTGATTTAGCCTCGCTGAACAGAGACAGATGTTTGACAATAGCTTCATCGTTAGATAACCAACTTAAAATTGTCTTTTCTGACCCAACGCCTCTCAGCATATAGAAGGGTACGACCACCACCATGTCTTCTTACAATAACATGCAAGTTCTGCAAGGGAGAAGAAGAAAGGAAGAAGGCTTAGCCCAAGAACCGTTAATTCTACTGCAGAGCCGTAGCAGTAATACTCCACAAAACTCCTATCACTTTGCGACTGGGGACAAAAACCAAGCTAACCGTCCATAAGCCGATGGATGGTTCAGCTATAGATACTCACCTTCAAAGGGACAACTCTGGTGGCCTCAACAAGTAATCATCCATACATAACCCGATAGATGATTCAAGCAAAAAGAAAATGCAAGGATAAACCGTCCTCACCCCCCTCACGGCCGTAGTGAGTGCTTGCCGGTTTTCTCCCATGAATTGCCAATTTATCCAGGGACATAGTAGCCACATATTGACCGCTCCCCTCTCCTCACAGTCTAGAAGTTTCTCCTGTTGCGTTGTTGCACTAGTGAAATTCAGAAACAGTCCGCGATTCGCCTGCCCAACGATTATGGACGAGAAACATCGCAATTCAGAGCAAATGTGACCGAAGAGACGAACACAGCCATTCACACACATCTCATAGCATCAACTAAGTCAGCAAGTACACTCACTACGTGTGGAACTGAGCCTCGGAGCTTTCACAGCAATCCACACCGAGTCTCATTAGTAGAGAAGAATCAGGGTAGACGGTCAAGTTAGATGACATCAAGTGCTCTCAATCGTCCCAAGTAAGCAACTGCACAACACAATGGGGAAGGCTAGCAAACCCTAAATCACCGAACCCAAACTCGCAGTCCTGCTCTACATTGCATTAAAGCAGCGAGATCCTGGCTGGAACCCTGTCGATATGAGATGACATGTTGGTAGGCACTGTATCTAGACGAGAGGCAAATAGATCAATACGTGAAAGATGATACTTACCAAAAAAGAGCGAGCATCAACACAACATAGCCATCTTAGGGCCCGTCACACACAAAGTCATCTTAGCACATCATGATATTATGACAGCACTTTCGTATTGCTAACTAGCTCGTAGGTGTCCCTAACATGCTAGCAGGCACAGGTCTCAAAGGCGTTGGCGTGGTTTTACCCAGCCATTACCCAATTCCTGAAGTGCTATATGCATCGCAGTGTAACAGACCGAGACCACGACTAGACTAAGAGGGCAGAGGAAACTATTGTACAGAAAGACGACGGGACTATCAAGTCAATGACTCCCGTGTCAAAGACAAAAGTAATGGAGGTGCAGTCCTATTGGAAATCCAACAAAGTCCGACGCCATTCCCACCTTCTGTACGAATATGGGAGAACATGGCCGTTCTTGGATCCAATAGACCCTTCCAGTCTGCAAACATGTCTTCTTCATTGGTCTGGACCGGACGCAATACGCATTTTCTGAACCATTCTTCGCTCAGTTCAGTGGATTCATTTCATAACAGCCAGAGGCTTAGTCACCCAGGAGGTGATCAATATACACGGGTCCGATAAGGTCGGGCTGTGTTGTACTCATACAAGGAAAAATCGTGTTCGGTTGTCTTTCAGTTCGGGATCAGTGATGCTCGTAGTGGGTGCACCAAGTTTTTGCTTAATATCGGGAGGCGGTGCGAGTTCACCATACGACTTCAGTGTCGGCCGTCATGGTAGTGAGGTAGTTGGTGTTCATCGATCTCTTTTGAGTCGAGATTGAAGCCCTGCATCGGATGCAGATAATGGCTCCATGACTGGACTGCTCGCGGAAGCAGCCAGGGCAAAGAAAATATAACTTCACAATCCATACGCCATGCTGTGTAAAAAAGGAAAAATAATGACAAGTCGAAATCGGGCTGAGCGAGTCAGATGCCGGATCCAACATATAGCCCAGTGCAATCAACACGCCGGAATTGCTATGCCAATGCCTGTCTAATGCGGAGAGAATGGGTATAATAAAGAGAAACAAAGAAACAGTAAGTCCGAAAAAGAAAGGCGAATTGAGTGAAACATAGTCAAGTCGAATAAGCTTGAGAATTCGTAGTAGTGCGTCGCAGAGAGCTCGAATTAGTGATTAGTTTCGAATCTGTCTCTTGTTTCCAGCGACTTTGAACAGACTCAAAGCTGTTCAATATGAGGCCATTCTCCGAGCCGGAGATCGGTAGTCTCCGAGAATCGGAGAGTTGCCAATCATCATGTCGGGAGATGGGTGCTCAACAACTCGTCCTGGAGCAGTGGGTGATTCGAACATCATGGGTTCACGGTGACCAAATGCAAAAGTCTTTGCTCGTCCCAAGCCCTTTCGTTTCTGCTGAAGTTTACCTAGCTCGCGTTCGCAAGTATTCGCATGTTCCTCCGCATCCATTTCGACGTAGGCTTGGGGGTAGCATCGGTCTCTGTGCAATTTGAAGAAGTCACTATAACCACCCTCCAAGATATAGACCTCGGGATAGGTGAGCCGGGGGTAGAACTCGACATTGGCGGTACGGTCTTCCGCTCGGATATGACGAGCCATTCGAGGAGCACGATGAACGGAGTACTCGCAGTGAAAGATCAAAATCGTCTTGCCTTCCATTGGTGTCTCAAAAAGATGGCGAGCTAGGAGCTCCTTGTCATTGTAATTGACGGCACCATCAATATGGCCACCTTCATACTCGTACTCGAAACGGCAGTCAATGACAATCTTCTGAGTAAAACAGTCATTGTACTTTCCATCGATAAGGTCGAGAAATGTCCCTCGAGAGACCCGTGGAATGCCATCGCTTTCACCGTCAGGGAAGAAATGGGGTAGAATAGGATCCTGCACTTCTTCGACGTCAATGACCGATTGTAGAGTGCTGGGCGCAGTTGGCTCTTCCGTCTTCGCCTTGATAACCTCTCCAGGACTCTCAAACATGCTCAGAGATCGACGGTACTGTCGACGAGGTCGGTTCAAGGGGTTGGATGGGCGGCGGCAGTGACCCGCAATAGGTGATCCATTACCACGATACTCTCGGGTGCCAGTTAGGCTAGCGAACTGCAACTGTTTACGGAACGATCCAGGAGCAACAGCAGAGGGACTATTCGCTGTCTGAGGTCGTCGTTCCTGAGGTGGTGAGTCTTGAAAGAGCTCTCCAGGGGACATGCCTGAAGATCCAGCACCAAATCGGAAAGAAGAAACCTGGGTCTCAGGATGTAAGCGAGTTAGCAGGCTGCTTGTAGTGTGACCTTTTGTTCGAGTCAAAGACGGACGTCGTAGACCAAGTCTCTTACGACCGCTATGCAACCATTAGTTCTGTTCACGCAAGTCTACCAAAAGATTCCGTTACGAGCTTACTCATTCATCGATCTCGGGACGTCAAGCATTGCAGAGGATGGGCGCATCATTTGAATTGGAGACTCAGCCATCATCTCATCGTCGGGTGACTCAACAGGAGTAGGTGTGGTGATTTCGATAGAGGTGCAAAAAGCATCCTTCTTTGGCAGCGGGGAGATATCCATGGCGTCTTGCATGGGGAAAGGGGAGGACGACGCCGGCAGTGGTGGAGTTGTGATATAATCTAGATGGGCATATTAATATCAGGATGTAAATAAATACACACAAATCTTACCTCTGTTTAAGTTTGCCATTGGTGCCATCACATGGGACGTGAATAGAGCGCGGCGAGGTGTTGGGAATCGCGGACTAATCTTTGTTAGTACGAAGTCTTTTTCAACGCTGCCAAATCTTTATCCGTACCTGTACTCATTATCGAGACAAAAATTCTGCGAAAGATCGGCAGCCAAGCTAGCAGAAGGAGATGAACCACGAATGGTCTTAACATTGAAGTAATCTGGTCTCGTCCGCTGCAGCTGGTCACGGATACCTGGTCGCTCCGACCCAAAAAGATTCCCAGAGCCAAAGGGGGCATGGGGAGGACGGCCCCAACTTGGAGGACCCGTGGGGTGCATGGCGGCCAGAGGTGAAGACGAATCCATAATTTCAGACAATGATGAATTTGGACCAGAGGATGTATGATAATAACTATACTCCTCAATGGCTGTTCGGGATACAGTCGACCATGTGTGTTGTTAACGAATGGAGGTTGATACCACAATTAATGAATGCTTCCTCCTATTATTCCGAATGATGTAAGACAAAATGCCCAAACTTTTGCAACCCGTCTGATATATACCCTTCAAAGAATGGTAATCTGGGATTCTGTAGCGCAAGGATGTACAGGTGAGCTTTCTGTCGGCGATTGGATTATCGAGAGAAAGGGTTGGTATAATGCAACCGGAGTAACGTCGTATGAAATATTAAAACAGGGGAACTTCCACTTTGGCGTTGATAACGAGCGAGTTCAAAGATTCCTTCAACTCTTGAACTCTTGACTTTCCACGGTTGTGATTGGAGAGAGGGTTTTTGGGTAGTAAAAAAGTTAGGTAGGGTATGATGTGTATCGTCGCCGACTTCCTTCAGCAGACACTTATGTTGGAATAAGCTTGGGGAAATCGTTGGACAAATTCGTTGAAGTGCCGCTTTCCTATGGAACATTCGAAGGTCAAATTGTCTTTGCAGGCGGACCGTGGTAAACCAATTGAACTCGATTGAGAAACAGTTCTCTCTCGCTGTCTGTTTCATGTGCAATGTCAGTCGAGATCCAGAACATACCACAACAAATAACAAGTTGTTAGTTTGGGGTTCGGGTCAGGACGAGGGAGAGGGAGCGGGAGTAGCTGAGCAACTAAGCAACGGGGATAATGACCTTCTCGATGTACCACAGAACCAGAGCCTAGCGAGGACACTTCGTTAATGCTTCACACATCTATCCACCCCACGGATGTGTGTTGTAATTGTCGAGAAGCGGCACCGGGTTTGCACCTTGTTAAAGATTGGACTTCACACGTCGGCTGCAGAAAGAAGGAGAGACATGAAAAGAAGGCAGAGGGGGTGGATGGTTTTTGTTCGTCGGGCGTGGCACGGTGGAGTTTCACCTCCAAGGGCAAGTACACTACCGCCGTTGCGAGGGAGATGGAGGGTGTGGAGGGTTGTCTCTGCGTTGCCGGGCAATTCATCAAGTCACCGTGACAAGATACCTGCAAGTTACAGCTGTGAGCCAGTAAAGAAGCTGATGTGCAGTGCATCCGATCCACTGGTTGTGCTGGAAATGGCAGGCAAGCTTGATGCTAGGCGTCGCTAGCGCCGTTTCCATAGAGCTGTAACCGCCAGGGCTCATCAGCCAAGGATCCCCAGCTGTCTCGTTGGATGGCTGCTGGCGCTAGCCAGAGGACGCTAAGCCAAAAGCGTCAGGGACTTCCCTAGTAGGAATACGCCTTGTTCGAGTGTGTTACTATGTTACTAGTCTCCGTGCGGTTGTGCAGCGGTTACATCATTATCACTGAAATTCAGCGGTGAGTACCTCTATTTGTTACCGAAGGCCTACTCGCATTCTGTCTATGACGGGCGGGTGTCAACTTGTTTAACAAGGCACCACATGTTGATCCTATCTGTACGAAGCATTTTTAGGTATAGTGGCATCGCATAGTAGCTTTGTTTTTTTCCCCCGACAGAAATGTCAATATTGTTGGAAGAGATCGCGATCTGGGTTAGGTATACCAGGAAGCACAAGATCTGCGATGAGGAAAAGCAACTGGGAATTGGGCAACCTGCCTGCATTGCCAAGTTATCATGATAGGAAATCTAAATCCAGATGATGTTCATAGCTAGCGAAATCAAACTGTGGAAACTGCTGAGACAGTTCATCCCCGAGATAGTCGGTCTATCCGTTTATCAAAGACATGTTTATTAGAAAGAGTGCTCTAGAAAGACGCTCGGACACTACCTAAGACGCTCCTAATAATATCTAGCAGTCGATTGTACTGTGTTGAACATTTGACGCGTCCGATGATTCCTTCAACAGCAGTTAAAAATGGCTCTACAGAAGAGATACCCGTAGTATATGATAAACCCCCGAGAGGCACAGCTGTAGTTAAAACGCAACTGTGCGTAACATGATCGAATCAAGGCCCCTGTTCCCATGTTCCTAAGTTGACAATTTTATAAGTCAGCCGTGAATAACAATCCAAGTACCTAGGTATGCGCAGAATATCTCCTTGCACCTTGCACAGAATTGTTGCATAGTCAGGATCCCCAATAACCATCGTCTCAGTTTCTTACGTGAGAGCTAGTTCTCTGATTCTCCTTCACGCAACGTGGTAAGCCGGGTTCAAACTCCTTTACGAACAAGGACCCCCATTCGATGTCCTTGTCGACGGTCGTTTGGTGCTCACTACCCAAAAGTCCTACAGTATCATTTCCCCGATTGCTCTAATAATGGGCAAACTTGCTCCAGCAGGCCGGATGAAGAATAATCGGGTCCTCTCCAGTGAACTATGAATACTGCTGACGACTGCCCAGGCCATTCCAGTTCCGTGAGTATCCTCGCTAGTGAAGCTCTCCCATTGATGACGTGAGCTGAAGCTTGTGGTCTTCTGCTATGAAAATGATGTCGGCTGGAACAGCCGACTCAGGAGACAGGAATGATATGTCTCTGTCTAAATTACCGAAGGCCGCCGGCCACGTTCTGCCGAAAGACACTTGTCTCTAGTCGACACACAGTATTTCAGGGTCCAGGCGAGAAGAGTGATGTCGAACATCGCCGTCTCTGAAAGAAGCCGATGCTGCTGCTGCTGCTGCTGCTAGGATGCATGAAATTGGTTGCTGGGGAGCCGGGACTCTCAGAACGGGTCAAAAGTCCGTTTCTGACAGGGCTGAGAACACGAACAAGTCCTGGAAAAAACTACCGAATAAACATGCTCTCTGGCGAACCCACTTATCCCCAGACCAATCCCGCATAATTCTCGCCGTAGACGATGTTTGAAACGATGCAGCTTATGCAATGCGCAAGCAAGCGTCGGAATGGTGGCTTCTCGGAAACCTGATGCGGCTCGTGAGACTCTAGGGCATGTTCGCCGTTTCGATGGTCTAGCTTGTGAAAGATCTTAATAAGTAGCTGTTTGCTTTTTTTACCTCATCCGCTCTAAGTAGCTTCCGATGGTTAAATAAGAGATAGGTAGAGAGTCCCAGTACAGCATAGAGTACCTAGGTAGGTTTGACAACAGGGTTCCTGGTTTATTGGCTTTAGGGAGGCTTTGTGGGCCAAGAGATCTACAAAGTCACAGCCTCTTTAGATTTCATCTGTCAGCTGCCGGTCCGCCCCGAACATTGAACAGTCCTCTTTTTGCAGCGTGTTCGAGTCGTCCAACTCTTGGTTACGGCTTGTTACCTATCTAGCCTGCCAATCCAGCCTGTCTCCTGTGACAGCACGATACGCTACTTCATGTAATTACGGTTGCCAACCGCTGCTATACCCTCATTAGCAATATAGGAGGAGCCCTGTCGTTGACTTGTTGGTAAAATAAGCGACGGCTTTGTGTCCAGCGATGATTGGAGTTTGCGAGCGGAAGCCCCATCATCCAATTTCAATCAAAAGCTTTTGGATGTAGCGACAACGAGCAAACTTCCAAGCTATTCTTATCATGGTTAAGCGGTCGGCATTCGTAAGGGATGAGGGAGAAGAAAAGAAATTGAAGCTTTATTGTGAGCGATGGGCCATATCTCAGCATGGGCTTAAAAGCCTTGAAAGGGATACGCTCATGCAAGTCTGAGGAGCGAGTCGAGCGACCAATTGGAGGAAGAAAAATTACATATTAGTTTGGCTCATTACTAGATTCGGCGAGCCGGCAAAAGTTTATGGGGTTGAGGTTAGCACGGCTTCAACGCCAGAAAGGCAAGCTCTGGACGGATCCAGGGGGAGGACGGCGAACTGTAATCTGCTTCTAGAAACACTAGATTTAAAAATAAGACGTTGAAGGACGAAAAGTGTTCGATCAAACCTTAAGAGTGCCGATCTGGCGGTTCACGGCAGACGTCATACACGTTGTGAGACAAGTCATAATAAATCTTGAATTTCCCCCTATAAAGATCACGATCGCTGTTACAACACGGAACAGCGGCCATGCGACGCTGTCGTCATAGCTTCTATAGTGCCATACCAGCGCCTACCGAATTCGTTCGAAGACGGTACTCGGGAGGGCCATCTGTGACCGTCCCGATGCATATGCAAGCAATTGCGACGAAAGACGGGAGCCATCTGCATAGCGATGGAGATCTGGGTTTTTTCTCTCCTTTGTTGATTGTTTACCATGATTCTTTACGGTATCGCAGCCGCCCTTCTTTTGCAGTTGCATGATCCCGCTGTGATACCCGCTTCATCATGTCTTGCTGACCGCCTCGCCCTGCATCAGTCACCTGCACGACAGAGACACAGCCGCTATTAGTGTAGATGATTCGGGTCAAGATCCAATGAGAGAGCGCCTCTAGATCCCCGAGGCCGCTGCTAGTTCTCCCTTGCGTTCCCTTCCTATCTATGCTCCGTATAAAGTTCAGCTATCGACAGGCTCGGCAATCCTTTGGTTCTGCCCTGGCTTCCGTCTCGGCTGATTGATTACCTGTCTTCGGCGCCAAAAAGCCGAATCGAACAGTCTTCTACTGGTGCACGTAGTACACCGGAACATATGATTATAAGCTTATAAATAAATATATTCGAGTCCACGCCTAAGGTAGCCTGTCATACGCCCGTACTACCGGTATCGATGATGGTACCATAATAGTGTATTATGTAGATAGGGCTTGCTTACTCGGCGACTCGCCAGTGCAACCGTGAAATTACATGTAGATAAATGGCTGTTGTTAGGCTTGGCGAGTAGATCTATATCCAAATAAGACGGCGGTCAAGACGTGTTGTGAACTAACTAATAAATCATCAACCACACTTATCATTATACGACATGGTGAGACGTTGGCATTTAAAGCAAGCTAGGCAGTGTATTCCCTCGTCCAAAGTCAACGCATTTGAATACCCAAGGTAAGGCATAAATATGTAGGAGACCAGACCGATGTAATGATGATGCGAGGGAAAAGCTGCGGGCTGCTTTGTATCATCCAAGACTTCAAGGGCCGATTTGCGGAGTCGAGGGGTTATTATTTGATGCAGTTCAAAAATGGAAATAAGTAAACACTAGCAGAGCAACAGAAGCGCGTGCTTTTACCAGAGTAAACATGAGAAACGAGCTGAAAAGAGCTGCAGCTAAGAGGCTAATCCTTACAACAACCCCTGCTCTGTCGCGATGTCACGGGGTTTCTCATGCTCAACCAGCCAATCGTAATTGGTAGGACATGGTAGAACATGATAGACAAGGGAGCTTGGGCCTTCAGACCCCGCCAATGTTGCATTTTTCAGATTTCCTTGTGAATCCTTCGTTGGAGAGAGCTCTGCCTCCCCCACCTTGCCCAGTCTTGCCAGTCTCGTCACCAACCAACAATCCTGCATCTGCATAATGAACCACCGGGGAGCTCAAAGGTCCGCGGCCTACGATCTAGGCAATGTGGAAATGCTGCTTGCTACACCCTGTTTGAGATATAGACATACCTACACTACAGTACACTGGAGATGTTTGGGTTATCAATGGGTTCCTATTCTGTTCCGTTCAGGCATCACACTGCGGTAGCTTTTGAACAATACCGAGGTTACATCGTTGAAGCTGGTTTGAAGCTCGAGCTCTCGCTGACCGACTAATAATAACGTAGCACTGAGAGCAACCTGATCGCCCTCTTCCCCGGGACTCCTGCCCGGGAGTCACTATCAAATGCAGCTGTTGAAACAGCCCCCCTGCTATACCGGATGATTCCATGTTCCTGAAAACGAGTCTGCATGCTCAGGCTTGGACGCAATACTAAAATCAGCCCACCATATTACAGGAACTGTGACACTATCTTCCAAGTGTCGGTCGAAACCCCCAGTGGCCCATTGAAACAGGGTTGCAGGATACAATTTGTTAACAGAGCAATTCTGCTCGATTTCATAGTTTTTCTTCCTTCAATGTTGACCCCATAACCTTCGGAGATTTATTGATCGAACCCATCGCCTTAGCAGACTGATGTTAAGATCTCGCTACCGCGAACAAGGACCCCTGTCGGGTACGCTTCGCGAGTCTCAGGGGTTTCGTAGCGTACCTATTGACTGACTAGACAATCGAGTTAATACAGTATCTAAAGAAGGAAGCAGCGATTCAAACCCGCTGTTCGCGGCACTTCTTCTGAAACTCCGGATAATCAATTTCGAGTGAAAACATACGATCACGGATTTCCTCACTGCCTTTTACTCATCTATCATCCATGTAGCATAGCACCTGTAGTATAGGCAGCGTAGCTACACTAGAACCGTGAGAAGAGTACCGGAACGTAAAGCGTATCGTATCATTCAAGCACTTCGAAGGCCATATGCGATAAGCATCACCTCTCCTGTGCTAAAAGATATACGTATATAGGATTCCGCTCGAGTGTCTGGTTTTGTCGTTTCATAGTTTCGGTGATCGTCGAATCCTTGCGAGCTATGTTAAGCGAACCGAACCCTTAATATAGCAGTATATACATAGCCTCTGTACATAGTACACCGAACACACGCGGTAGGAGTCGATTGCAGGGAAACATGCCTGTGCTTCATCCAATCCGTTGAGTAGTGAAGATAGAGGATATCGACTAGTGAACGACCTCCGAACGAGGAAGGAAGTGAGGAATGTTGTACGAGATGGTGGGAAATGCAGGATAGCTTTAGAAGATGCCCTTAGATCATACACAGTGAGTATTTCTCTGTCCCATAACGAATTGCCCCAGCTTCCATCATTGCGTTTTTTCCAGGGTACGAGGTCCCAGAGTGAGGTAAGGTGAACTGGTAGGTCACTGGTAGATTGTACGTAGTATGGGGATAGAGGCTCATTTATACTGATACCTGGGTTTCTACCGACTGAGCAGCAAGGCTCACAGGCTTATATCTCTAAGATATCTCATTCTTCCACCCCTTTAAGGATAGAAATAACCCTCTTGTGACCCTTATGAGAAGACGCTTGATATTCTCATGTAGCCCATCAGGCGAATTAGATTCTACGAATACTAATGATAGCACGGGTGATGTCTGTCTTGGCCGGGACTTAGAAGCCAGGGATGTCGATTTCCTTCGATAATAGCTAATCAATTGTGAAGCTCCGATATCTATGCCTCGTGCGTGTTAATAACAAGTAGTCTCAGATCAACCACCATGAATATCCTTGTATGAGCTTTCTAAGCGTAAATTGATAGCTTTTTGATGTGTCCGTTGAACCTCCGTCATGTTTACACAGCTCTGAACTAACTATGTATATCACTCCTGGTTTTTGACAACGCCGTATTGTTCGCTGTTATTGGCTTCGCCAGGGTATTGGGCCTGAGCTGCCACATGGGGTAAAAACTACAATATGATATGATATCGTTGCTCTCTCCCACATATAGCCAATCAAAACAGATATAGCATTCACAGAAAGCCTTCTTCTTGTTGATGCCGAGAGGCCTCGACATAGCTTCACCGTAGCACGCGCACATTCCAAACTCACCCGCTTGATACGAGTTAGTGACCGAGCGAGCAAACCATGCATCACTCGAATACATACTTCGATGTCACGCCCTAACCCCTAAACGCCTGAACTTGTGGGAAACTCGACAACACCCCAAGGCGAATAGGATATGTACGATGTTATTTTTCTGCCACTGAGATGATTTCAGATGGCTCCGCGAACATAGACGCCGCCCCCTTACACGCATATCTATGAAAGACTCCAATTAGAAGCAAACCTACAAGAATGTACGAGGACTGGCGCAAGCTGGGTGTAACCCTACGAATAGCAAATCGCCTTGTTATTTTTCCGTATAGGAATTCATAGGAGTAGCGTATCCCTCTGAAGTATGTATATCTAGTAGTATCGTAACATAATTACCGAGAGGCTAATGTAGTCGGGTATGGTAAGTTCCAATACATGTAAAGCCTTTGAAGTAGGACACAGAGCAGTTGTAAAGTTAACGAAGTCAGGACCAGGAAGGGCGATGACCAATAAACTTACATATAAGGCATACAGTAATAGTAATTATTTTCGGTGCATATAAAATTTGTTCTTTTGCCATGTTTATTCGAATCAAGTTCATTAATCATGTCGAACGGACTAAGTGGGAGTTCAGTAATGTTGTGCCACGGTATTTCGATGATAGCTCCCAAATGTTCAGCCAAAAATTCTGCTCAGAGAGAAGCGAAATCAACCCAAGACAGAGTATCCCAACAAGAGGAAGACCAGTTTCCCACATAGCAGCCGCCGTTTTCTTCGCCGCCATGACAGAGCCAAAGGAAACACGAATTGTCCCCGAAATCCACACACTTTTACAAGCACTGCGAGTAGTAGTCGTTCTGGTACTTGCATGTCGTGCCGGAGGGGCACTTCCCGCAACCACTCCAGTTCTTGCCGGCACATTGCCCGTACTTCGCCGTCGAGCATGTTCCAGGGCCCGAGCCACCACCGGGATTCTGAGTGCCTGTGCCGAGGGTGGGATGTCAGTTACGGCGCAGAAGCACTTAGGTAAGCAAACCAAAGAGAAGGATCCCACGAAAACAAGAAGGGGAAGGAAACGGGGTCTTATACCTGGCTCCTGGACTAGGACTGGCGTGCCAAGTTTCGAGGTCTGGTCGATGGAGCAAATATTGGCACACATAGCATTAGTACCCTGAGGCTGAGGGGTGGTGGTACTGTCGGTGGTGTTGTAAACGAACTCGATCCACTGGATATGCATTTCTGCTGTCGAGTTCACCGTCATATTCCCACTCCAGGTCCCTCCGTCACTCCATGTGTTGAAGATAACCTGACTGGCGTCTTTAGGTGCCTGGAACTGGATTGAAGAGACGAGGTTCCCGTCTACGAGCCAACTGGTAGAGCCTGGAGTCCACTGGTTCATGTAATGTCAGCATGAGACTCGCAAAGGGGGAGATGGAAGGTCAGTCTTCAGGCATGGACATGAAGAGTCGTGCATCAGAAAATTACCTTGAAAGTCCACGAAAAATACTCAGAGCTACCTAACGAGAATTGAAAAAAACACTACTCACATCCATGCGATGGTACTGCCAGTCACTCCAGCCCAGCTTGTCAGATAGACTGACATTGCGCGTAGCCTGGGGTATATTGCCATCCGCGTTCCAGCTTGGCTGATTTGTGTATTGAATGTATTGCACTGGATCATTCGTCCTGATCTCGAGGTCGGACTCCTGGACTTTCGATAGTGTATTACCATTGCGAAAGGTGAACATCGCAGTAATGGCCCCAGGGGCCCCTTGAGTTCGAGCTAACATGCGGATGGACAAATACTGGTAATTATTGGGACCGGACTCAATTTCGGCTGCAGACTGAAAGTTTTCATGGCGCATGGTTCGCATCACGAGGTACGTATTTGAGAGCGGCTTTTTGTCGTCGTTATGCTGGATGTAAATGTTGTTCGCCGAGTTCACCATGAGTACTGTTGCATCGCTCCCCGTGGCATCCGAGTCTCCGCCTATCTGTGCGCTGTTGTTCCAATTCTGAATTAACCAATTGCTCGTCCATTCCGGTAAAGAGAAGTAAGCGTTCGTTACAAGAGCGTCTGCGTTTCCCTGCGCCGTGTCTATAGGGGCGGGCACGCGCGCATACTGTGACAACGACCGGAAATCGAAGAACTTGTGATGCCTGAAGTAGTGAGATGTCGATGTGTTTGTTCGATAGCAATTGCACTTTGAGTCAGTAACTAGGGGATAGTTCTGTGCTGATACAGGGCGAAAGGAGAAGCTCATTGCCGCAAGCATTGCCCATAATGCATGGACACCCAACGTCATCATGATATCGTATATGCCTTGCTCGTAGTAAGTCGTTATTGAAGGAGAGCTTCAGGTTTATTCACGACGAAGAGTTGAATACCTAGCCTAGCACTGAGAATCGATCAAGGACAACTCTCTCTATATTCATCAGACCTAGGGAAATGATACAGTACATCGCCATAGCCACAAGACCAGAGCCGGGTAGCACTATCATCTCAATATGAACCAAAAGGAAGTTCATGCCACCTTGAATAATGTCCGGAGCCAGGCCGAGCCGGACGGAGACCAAGATTGGAAGGCATGTTAAGGTCTAGAGCCGGTTGGCAACCTAATCTGAAGAATCGATGTAATAGGCTGCCTGGCAATTTCAGCACGCGCCAGCCGTCCTTCATAAGGTCCATTTCACCTAGCTAGGTGAAATAACAAGCTTTTCCTGCCAGGGCGGATGGCGGGGAGCATAATGCATGTGGATCATCGGGAAGCGAAGGCACAAAAACCACAGGACCGGATAAATTAGCAACGTCAATGAAGTCTTTGGTAGCCTTACGCTACATAATGTTCGCGGCACTTGCTGCTGGCTCTGGTTGCGTTCGGTCCTCCCGCGTGGGCAATCCAGAGAGAAATAGATTGAGAATGAACGTTGCGTCTGTCGTCTTCGGGCTAGGCGTTGACAAATCTTACATCGGAGTGTATCGTGGTGGTGTGATGCTACTGCTACGTAACGAACCAGTTACATAAGAGCCGGCGTTGTCACGACCATTAAGTATATTTAGGCCGCCAATTTGAATGCCGCGAAGGCTATGGTGACAAGGAAGATATGCTCTCTTGGGGTCATGACGGGATCGGTTAAACAACCGGATAGGCGACGTCCCTTAAGTGCAAGGTTCCACTGGCATGCGGGTAAGAGCTAGAACCCTAGTCGGGGCATTATCATCGCGAATAACTTTTGAATTCGTAGACTGTGAGCTTTCACCATAGTTGTGAGATATGGCAGCTTCTGATATATCAGACGGCAACTTAGCTTAGGCGACGACAAGTTGATCGTAGATAATATGGTGGGAACCATAAGACGCATGGTGGGAGCTGGCGGAACCTGAAAGATGGGATAGCCAAACATTCTCCCGGCGATAGTAGGAGATGGCCTCTGACCAATTCTGTATTCTCAATGGAATAAACTAGCTAGTCGGCAATTGTTGTTCTGCAGCGCTGGTTCCTCTGCACAGGCAGAACACGTCGCCAAATTCAAACTTCTGTCCAATATTTATAAGGTTCCTAAGAACGCCATAAGCAACCAGAAAATTGCGATGCGCAGCAAATAACGTCACTGAGTAGGTGAATGAGGACAGTAAAGATACGGAGAAATAAGCTGAACGCTCTGATCGGCGGTTTATGATGTTGCTTAGCAGGAGATAGAACGACTTGAAAGGATCTTAGGAGGGAGTGGATGCGCAAGCTGAAAAAGAACTACGGAGATGTTCGCTAGATTTATATTGCAATGCATGGATATCATCGAGATTGGCGAGACGCATTGCTGAAGCTCATGCAGCCATGTCGGCCTCGAGAGTTGAGAGTCGAGAGTCTAGAGCCCGAGGCATATAAAATATCTACCCATATATCAAAGGCGGCTTTCTCGTATAGTAAGATATTCGTAGGCAATGAATGCACTATGCGAGGGTTAAAGCTGGCAGCACTGAAAATTGAAAGGTCTTAATTAGGGAAGTACCTTCGTACCCCACCACGGGTACTTGCCAAAAAGGCTGTGACGTAAGAGCACTGAACGCGTCGCAGCACGCGTCTTGATATACAACATACCTAGGTAGGCCTTGTAAAACCGAACCTAACAATTTCCACAAACGCATCTCACCACCTCATCGCCCACTCACGCTCGCTATTACTACGGATTCCATCACCACCCACAAAGCGAAGCAGCTGGTAACCAATTCATATTTACTGACTCTCTGGGATGTATTTATCAGGAACTGCAACCTGCACATTGATTCGCATCCTCCACAACTAGCAAGAACCAGGTTTGGTCGACAGCAGGAGCCCAAGCCCCGGAAAAAAAAGGGTTGTGATAAACTTCACTTCGCTGCGTTAAACACATAATTGACCACGAGTTCGATGCGCTGCGCTTTTTGCGCTTTCCAAAAATGGAAAGTGTTGCAAGTCCACCGGTGAAGCCGGAACCTTCAACCGAGCCTGAAGCTTTCGGCAACAGCAACAACAATGACAATGGCAACGGCATTGTCAAGCCAGAGCCTTCTGATGCATCATCCATATTGTCCCGCCTGCAGTCTGTAGATGTAGGTGCTGTTCGAGCTTCGCCGTCAAGTCAGCCCGATTGCAAAGGCGCTGTCCCGCCGGGTTCCGAGACAATTACCAGCACTACCCCAGCATCTCAATTAGACTCTAAAGAGACTGATTATCTCGAGCGATTGTGCACTAAGAATGCGCTAGAAGTACTCGAGACCAGTGTCTCAGTTGCAACCCAACTCCTTGACCAGTTGCAGGATGCCTTGAGCACTCACAGGAACCCAGATGTCGACGCTTGGATCAAAACTATCACTGATCTCCGGATGCGCACTGTGCCTACCCGTACCGTCGTTGGCGTTGTTGGCAACACAGGCGCCGGTAAAAGTTCTATCATCAATGCTTTACTTGATGAAGAAAGGTTTGTACTTTCTGCCTTCACCTAACTCAACCTGACCCCATGTGGGATCCAGGTTTGCAACACGTCAACTGGAAACCCCGGGACTGTCGCATCTTCTTCTTCTTGTCCATGTAGCGCTAATATAACCTAGACTCTTACCTACCAACTGCCTGCGAGCATGCACTGCGTCTCCTACCGAGATCTCTTTTAACTACTCGGATGACCCTCAGGAACTCTACCGAGCAGAGATCGAGTTTATCTCTTCCGAAGATTGGATTCGAGAGCTCCAAGTCCTGTTCAGTGACCTTTTGGACGGCAGTGGTCAGGTCTCTCGTGAAGCTACTAACACGGATAGTGATGCTGGCATTGCCTACGCAAAAGTGAAGGCAGTCTACCCACAGAAGACTAGGGAGATGATAGCTCAGGCCAATCCCAGAGACCTTGCTAATGAGCCAGCCGTTCGCGGTATTCTCGGAAGCACCAAGATTCTTAAGGAGGCTGCTGCGAAGGAGCTCTATCGCCGAATGCAGCATTACGTTGACAGTAAGGAGAAGTCTACTGGCCCTGCCGACCACAGGAAAAGAGTAGATGTCCCCATGGAATACTGGCCGCTTATTAAGGTGGTTCGAATATTCACCAAAGCGAACGCTCTTTCCACCGGTGCTGTCATTGTTGACCTGGTATGTTTTCGAAATCTTCACGTCCACTTCCACATCAACTCAGCTCTATTTGGAATGAACATGTATTACTACCGAGTTGCTATTTCGCAGCTCTTCATTTGCATTGTAAAGTGCGTCCCATATAGTGCTGAGCCGGTGTTGGAGCGGATATTTGCAAAATGGTACTGACTGAATATTACTAGCCTGGTGTGCAGGACTCGAATGCCGCTCGAGCAGCTGTAGCAGCCAACTACATGAAGTCTTGTACAGGCCTTTGGATTGTTGCTCCAATCAATCGCGCGGTAGACGACAAGACTGCCAAGTCCCTACTTGGTGGTTCTTTCAAGAGACAACTCAAGTATGATGGCACGTACTCGGCTGTAAGCTTTATCTGTTCTAAGACAGATGACATCTCCATCACTGAGGCTGCTGAGAGTCTCGGCCTTGAAGCTGAGATAACCGAATCTTGGGATACTGCCGAAGATATGAGGAGAACTAAGAGATCTCTCAAATCTAAAATTGCTGATCTGAAGGAGGCTAAGGCGGCATTAATCGAGCAGCTTGATGAATGCGAGGCCAAGACCGATGTATGGGAAGATCTCCAATCGCAATTGTCCGGTGGTAAGACTGTCTACGCACCCTCAGCCAACTCGAAGAAGCGGAAGCGAGGTGGAAGACCCTCTGGAAGCCGTAAGAACCTCGACTCCTCTGATGCGGATGATGATTGGGATGCCTCCGATTCCAGCTCGAGTGATAAGGAAAACTCGCAGCCACAAGAGGATCGCCAACCCCTCACTGAGGAAAACATCGAGGAACAGATCTCGTTACTCAGAGCGCAGCGGAAGAAGATACGAGAAGAGAGGCGCTCGCTTGATTCTCAGATTGCCGGGCTTCGTAAGGACATTGAGAAAATTGAAATCGAGCGAGACAATATTCTTGCAGATCTCAAGGCCATCTGCATCAAAGGTCGCAATGATTACTCGAGAGGTGCTATCAAGCAGGACTTCGCGATGGGCATTAAAGAGTAAGTCACTTTTGAGAGTAGCTACCACTCCTGATTTTCCAACCACGAAGTTGAATCACTAGGGAATGATGACGAATTTCACTTTACTCATCTTTACCGAATGTCCTTGACACAACACTAGCTGTTAGCATCTGGCTATGGCAGACTCACTATTCATTTCTTCGTAAATGCTTTCGACTTCCAGCTGCTAATCTGGAATTAGGCTAGACCAAGAAAATGCAGCAGAAGAAGACGATGCAAATTTCGATCCCGACCAAGATATTCGGGATTACGAGGAGGTTGCCCGCAGTCTCCCTGTATTTTGCGTCAGCAGCCGTGCTTACCAGAAGCTCAGCGGAAAACTAGAGAAAGATGACTTCGAGAGCCACGGCTTCCTCTCTGTTGAGGATACCGAAGTTCCAAAGTTGCAAGAGCATGCGAAGAAGTTGACCGAAGCTGGCCGCGCGAGCCACTGCCGCCGCTTCCTGAATGATTTATGTCAGCTCGTTAACTCGATGAAGCTATGGGCCGCAAATGACGGTACTAGTTCATACTTGACAGATGGTGAGAAGCGCCGGGAAGAGATGCACCTGAAGAAGCTCCTAGACCATTTGGAAGAGGTATGTTAATCCGTCATACCCCTGATTTGCTTGAAACTACGACATATGGCTTTGAGGCTATGTGTACGAAAAGAAAATACGAAGCAAGTGCTAGTGCAGCCAAGTTGCGTACCTTAGTCAAGATCAATATCTTTACCAGTTCTGCCCATAATGTCTAAAATAACTATAACTCTTCTGTGATGCTGTAGTCTGCTCAAGCAAAATTAATTCTCGTCTCATAGGAACTCGAATCGTCACTCAAGTCATCGGTAGCTCTCATTCAAAAATCACTTGAGGAGCACATTTACGAGAACATCAACACCTCTATACCTTCAGCGGTTCAAGCTGCCCCTGATACCGCTTATTCGTGGGGCGCGCATCGATCTGAGGGGGGCTTATTCTGGGCAACATACAAAGCAACCGTTCGCCGCAATGGTGTTTACAGCGGTGCTTCTGGACCGCGAGACTTCAACCAAGACCTTTTTGATCCGATCTCACGTAATCTAGCGACTGGATGGGAGCGAGCTTTTCAACGTCGGCTCCCGGCCATATTGGAGGGCTTCGCAAAGGAGGCGATGATTAAGCTACAGCATTTCCATCAGGCTGCAAAGGCCCGAGCAGAACAGCGCCACACTAATGTTGCTGGTCTGGTCACCTTGTCGAACCAGATTCTGGCGCACATGCGGACCGTGCAAGCACTGCCAGCAACCATACGCGCCAAAATCACTGACCTACAGCGGGAGGCTAACCGACAATTCACTCCAGTTATTTGTGAGGCGATGACGACTGCTTATGAGATCTGCACGAACGAGAGAGGCCAAGGCTCATACGCACGTATGAAAGCAGCGATGGCTAATCACGTCGACAACGTCCGCTATTCTATGTTTCAAGACGCTACCAAAGTCGTAAAAGGACAGCTTGAGGCCATGTGCCGCGCTGTAAAGCAGGTAAGTTCTTTGAGGGCTTCTATTTATCTTTCTGTCTAGTCAGGAGGTTTATGCTCCGCTTGCACGTTTCCGGAATCCGCGATATCTTTACCGTAAACCGCAGTTACTGACTCTTGACATCTGCGTAGGATATCGCCGACTCAATACAAGGTATCTTCGATACTATCTTTATTGACTACATGCGTACCTTAGGTAAGCTCATTCTCTTCGCTATTTCAAATTCAATGTTGACGTAAACTAGTGGGAACCGAAGTAGACCGGTCCGCCAAGTTGCCCCGCGAGGAACTAGACATGCGACGCAGCGTCTATAAGGTCTTGCTCCTCGGAGACAAGATGTTTGCTCCCGTATTGGGCGAAACGGCCTTTGAGGCATCGGACGATGCGGCAGGGGATGACCCGGCACCTTTAGCGACACCCGCAGCAAAAAGCATGGAGGCAACGGCAGACGAGGCGATACCCGATGAAGCGGAAACACATGGCGCCGACGGCGACAACGTGGACGTAGATAAGGATAAGTCCATGAACGATCTAGATGAACTATTGCAAGCTCAGATCCGAGAGCAGGGTTCAAATGAGGAAGCTGAGGAAGACGACCCCTTCGCATCCGAAGATGAGTTTCCGGATGTCATGGATATATTCAAGAAGGACCAGGAATAAGAATGGCAGAGACCCTTTGGCAGTATCTTGGTTGGGCTGAAAGATTGCTGGAACTGCGAGCTAATAATGAACTTTTGTGCTTGGTATTGGGAAACAAAAAACGACGGCCAAATCTTGCGATTTCCTAGGCGGACGTTAGATAATAGAGGCATTTGATTGCTGGCAGAGATAAGGTCCTGCACTGACGGATTAAAATGGTCTTGTACAATACAAAAAGAAGGCGTTCCTAGCTTTTGCTGCAATGCGAACAATAATTCAGAAAACCGTCGAATATTTTTGGCTGACGTCGCTATTCACAGAAGACAAGCATGTTTCGGCACAGTCGAGACTTTTGGTTCAAGAGGTATACCTAAACTAACAAAACTCTCCCCCAATACTGTCTGGTTCACCTCAATCAATCTAGATGACATCCAGTGGCCTGACGTTAGGCATAGCACCGACGACCCCTAACTCCATAAACGCCAGCTTCATTCACTCACAGCCAAGTATATTTAGACCTGTCCCCTGTACATCGCATCTTGCGACGATGACAGAGTCGATAACGTATCAGACCTATCAACGACCTCCTTCAAATTCCGCATTTCATGGACTCCGCCCCTGTAGGGCTGCTGGTGGTGATGCGCCTGATGCACCTCGTAATGCGGACCAGGTGAATATGGCGGGCTCGGCACATCGTGTCCAGCCATAGGAACAGCAGCAGGGTGCGCGATATCATGCGCGCCAATCGTTCCATGACCATGACCATGGCCGATAGCAGCAGCGTTCCATGCCATGGCCCTTGCCCCTGTTCCTACCCCAGCGCCGCGCACATACCCATCATCATGTATATTCTCTTTCCTCTTCTTCAGCGCCCTCGTGCGCCTATACTCCCCGAACAACGCGGCCAGGAGCCAGAGAATCCACATGATGCCGCCGACGACGGCATACGCGATGACCGGACCGCCCGTGGCGCCCGCAAGCGCAAGGCCTAGGCCCCCGTTGATGATGCCGAGGGTGATGCTGAGGCGTCCGATCCAGAGATGCGCATGGGAGACCCAAGTACGCGTGCCGCGTTTCTTGAACCGTCTATGATGCAGCACGCCCAGAAGCGGCTGGAAGAACAGAATACTGAGGAGGACAATCCCGATAATGGGGTGCGCGTTCGTGGCCGCCGCATCTAGGAGACTCGTGCCTGAAGGCGGGATCCGCACGATACTAACGAGATATAAACCCAGGCCCGCGGCCGCGATGTACAGCGCGTAGGCCAAGAGCTGGATAAATCCGTGCAGGATCCAGGCGTGTCGGCTCGGCGTGACGCGCATGACGATGGAGCCTAGGGGGAAAAGGAACGCAAATGCTATGGCGGCTAGTACACCGTGGATGCTGCGGTACCGTAGCGCCGACGTGTAGTCGAAGCCGGCGTTAGAGGCGTTTATGCCGAACCCAAAACTCGACGATGATGCTCCCCCGTTGCCGCTGCTGCCGCCATAGCCGTCACCGTTGTCGTTTCCATTGTTGTTGGAGTTGTATGGGTTGTTGTCGCCACCGTACCCCCAGCCGTTTTGCGCGCCGAATGGCGGGCCTTGGGCATTGGCGCTCGTTATTGCTGGTGAGTAGGTAGATATATATCAGCTTCTCGATACTTCCCACTTCACCTCTATCAATGGGGAAAACTGGGGGCTGTGGTGAGTATGAGTCTTACCTATAGAAACGAAGCCGAGGAGCATCGTTGTGGATATTGGTGTTATTGTCCTCATGATGCTACTCATATCTACCAAGGGAAATCGAACTCGATCTTGTTCCTATGTGAGGGCTTTTACTGACTGACTCTTAATCCAGTGTATGTATGATATCGTATACTCGACCGTTGTATGATTCCTTTTACTGGGTTCTACCTCATCAAATCCACGAAAAGTTGTCATCACCACCGGCTCATTCCGAGGAATCACCGCACGATACGAAACAAGGGTGTAGTACATTTCTATACAACACACCTCCTACTACTTTCCCCTCAAACTAAGCCAACAAGTATCCCTACATTTAACTGCGGATGACGCAACCCTGCTCTTTCCTCCCGGCCCCCGAGGGCATGAAGGTCTGTCTCGGACTGGGGGTTGGGGATGTGCGTTAATCCTACTTGTCGCACAACACCAACACACCAACTCTCGGGACCGAAATGCGTGACGCGAAAAAATCATCGAACGAATGAGCTGAATTATACCCGCTTCCAAAGAAAAAACCATGTCAGTCGTCCTTGTTAATAATCGCCTGCCTGCCTTACCTGACATCTGCCGTACGACACTTTGACCTTTGATAAGTGCAGAAGTCGGATAGGTCAGCTGATACGACGGCTAGATTACTCTAAGCTTCTATTATTATGCGTGACGATGCTACTCGTTATTAACTAGAAGATTACATGCTCGCTACTCTGCCCTTCCTACATCTCCCGGGGAGTGCCATCATATGTAAATGTAGCTCATAAAGCTAGGTAAATCTTGTCATCGCGGATCCGCGAAGGGACGTTCTGGATTCGTTCACAGTTCACTAACACAAGCACCAGTCGAACACTCAAATTTCCCACTTATTTTGACCTCAAAGAAATAAAAGTAAACTTCACTCCGAGACACAAGAAAAACCCCCTATAAGCCTCTTTGGCCACTAGGCAGATGAGATGACAACAGTGGAAACTTCCAGACCTACTTCCGAAATTCTCACCACTCCAGCCGTCAAAACTCTAATAACACGAGACAACTACCGCCCTTCTCGCGTCCGATATCTAAAGTAAGCGGGAGGAAGCTTTGCGCAAGATATCGGAAGTCGGAGATATAGCAATAGCCGACATATGCTGCGTTACCAACCTACCGAGGTCCCTACTTGCTACCTAAGGTGTGTATGTACTTCTTACCCATGCTTGTCCTACAGTAATTTGTTGTCCCTAGCCGCACCTTTAGGCACCTAACGTTCCTTTCCGTCCTTCGTCCTGGGGGTAGCACGTTTTCGACTATTATACTCTTGCCGCTCGGAAAGCCGGATTTCGATATCACGCTCATAGTAGGCGCGAATACCTACCTAGGCGTTAGCCACACATCGTCGAGAAAATCCACACGCCGAATTATCACAAGGCAAACAATCTGTTAGTCTCTACTTACCAAGTAGATGAATGAGTACCTAGGTAGTCTCCATGCAGTCCAAAGGCTCCAAATATACAGGAAAAAGACTAAACTACTTAACGACCCTCAACGCCAACATGAGACAAACCAGCATGAAATAATAGGATTTCCCCCAGTGCCTGCCTACACGTAGATAAGCGACCTCATCTTTAAAAATAGCTTCAGCTGTTGCGTGCCCACCCGATAGCAGAGAGAATCCCTTTCATCTGCCAAGTCAGCAACCGCGTAGTTCTTCTAATCAAAGATGGACCCTTGAGCTGCGCTCTGTACCATGCTTTTCAAACGATTTACTTTCTCCTGCATTTCAGTCGTGATAGCAACCTACGCAATTTTAAGTCTATGCTATTACGCACATAAATACTACTAAAACTTGAAAGCTTGGACCGTTATTTCGATGGTCGTTCTTTCTAGCGTCGGTGCTAGAAACCAAAGCATAGACTGGTGCAAGTTAATAAATCACGCACGCACGTAGAAGCATCATTTGTCAAGGCAATGTATTCGGTAGGAAAAATCGACCCATCGCAAGGCACATGTGGTCAAACATGAACTTGAGTTTGCCACTTCATCAAGACCTATCTGAGCATAACCATTCGTTCCACCATCCACCACCTCCGAAATCGAGGTCAGCTGCACGAAAACCTCCAACCATGTACTTGAGTGTGCCGAAAGGGGTATAGTGCAAGGACCCACGAGCTGAGGCGAAGACAATCGAGGCGGACGGGCACGAAACACTGAAAACACGAATGTCCAAGGCGATCGCGAGTGGACAGCAGCAGTAGTCGTCAAGCTTCGTGTCACAAAGAAAATTGCTGCCAGATTGCCTCTACAGAGAGGAGATGTCGATCAGGTCTGTGCAGGTCGAAAGAAGAAAGGAAGAAATCATGATACGAAATCGTCGGCGTCTTTAAGTGCGGTCAAAACCGCTCACCATTCCACCCAGAGCGCCAGCTTTTTGGTGCAACATGACGTAAAAGGCAACGCAACTAGAATGTACCAAGCGCCAGCGATCCAGTGCTTGACTCGATCGCATTGGCTTGAAAG
The DNA here is from genome assembly GCA_023159215.1 of Xylariaceae sp. AK1471. Lineage (NCBI taxonomy): Eukaryota > Fungi > Ascomycota > Sordariomycetes > Xylariales > Xylariaceae > Xylariaceae sp. AK1471. The sequence continues at coordinate 99,087 of JAJKLI010000013.1, read as the reverse complement.
TCTCATGACCGTAGAGCAAATTCATAGACGGCATCAAAACGTTCCATCAGACCACTCGAAAACCAATGCGGCAAAACCGGAGATATCGATGCATGGCAATTGACCAGGCCGTAACGCCAGAAACGCAAGACGCCGGGATGCAAAGTGTGCAAAGTAGGATCACTGTTGTAGTCATGTTAGTTTGGTATAAGACTGAAAGGCAGACATGCTGCCAAAAGAGTTGTACACACCTGAGGTCCAAGTCCACCAGGAGGACCCTGATGACCGCTACCACCAAAAGCAGGGCCACCAAAAGAGCCAGGGCCGGGAGGACCGGGAGGACCGGGAGGACCAGGAGGACCAGGAGGGAAATAGTGGGGAGGAGGAGGGGCAGGACGGTAGGGCGTGCCAACGCCAGAGTTATTCTGTGATCGACCCCAAGATAGACGAACACGCGAGTTTCCAATGGGATAGCCCTGCATTTGATTAATTGCCATTTCTGCAGCGTGACGATGAACGAATTGGACGAAGCCGCAACCCTTTCCTGGAGGGATCTTGACATAAGTGATCTCGCCAAATCCTTGAAAGAATGAACGCAGTTCGTCCTCGGTGACGTAGCCAGACAGGCCACCAACAAAGACGGTAGTGTTGTTGGGGTCGGTAAATTGGTTCATCGTCATGGGGTTGAAAGTACCAGCCGGCTGAAAGCCATAGCTCTGCTGAGGAGGCTGAGGCTGAGGCATCCAAGGGGCACCACCCATCCCCGCGTGGTGTGGAGCCTGGGGAGCTGGCACCATCTGCTGTTGTTGAGCAGCAGCACCATATTGGTTGTACTGCGGGCCTTGGTGACCACTATATTCCATAACTGTCAGCAAGATGAGACTTAAGTAGATTAGACTGCATACCGGTTCTTAGGAGTGGCAGGCGACACGCGCATAGGTCTATTACCGCAGTATACGCCTTGCATCTCTGTTAGAGCACGTTGCTGGTCTTCTTCGCTCGAGAATCGAACGAATCCATAACCGCGAGACTGCCCGGTTTGCTGATCGGTCATAATCTTAGCAGACTTGCATGAAGGGAATCGTGCCTGGAAGAGGGCGACGAGAACGAATTCATTGACTTCGTGGCCCAAATCGCCGACAAAGATAGAATATTCCGGACTACGGTCGTCTCGGCGATCAACCAATCCACCTCCAGAGGCCCAGTTCAAGCGGAAAACGCGGTCTGTATTAGGAACGGGAGTGCCGTTCAGCTGAAGTGCCTTCTGAGCGCCTTCAGGGCTGGCGAACTCCACAAAACAGTATCCCGCGTTTCTGTATTTCATTAGTGGACATGCAAAGCAACTGGGGTAAATCTAGGAGATGAAAGAACTAAATGTAGTTGGAAAGTAAGAGAGGTAAGAAGAGAATAGATGGAAAGGAAAAGACCAAGACGAAGTAGAGACATACCCGGAGTGACGATCGCGGATAATCTTTACTTGGACATTCTCATTCATGGCCGAAGAGAAGACGGTTCGAATGAAATTCTCATCCATCCAGCCGGCAAGTTCACCCATCCTATCACGTGTTAGGATCAGCGTGAATAGGTCACAGAATGGGACAACTTACCAAAGAGTCTGGCGGGCAGAATCATTTTGAAACGGTGGAACGATGTCACCACCACCCTGTCCATTCGTAGGAGGCATAGGAAGACCGGCAGGATTGACACCGGGCGCTCCTTGGGATCCCGAGTCGCCTTGGGAACCAGAGCCGTTTGAGGGCGGTTTGCCGTTGTAAGCATTGAATCCGTCCATAATGCCTGTAATTTAGGTCAGTGGGAGATTACTTGGACATCCAAGAAAATTTTGCGTAGTGTGCAACATTCAGACTTGTGGCCGTGTGACATGGCATGGAATTACCAATACATAGATATATGTGAAGTGCTAAAGCGGTGTAGGACAAGAGAAACACCAAATTTTTGTGCAAGACTCTGCAGAAAAGCATATGAACTCGAATATAGTAAAGGTAGCCTCAAGATGTAGGCAAATAGAAGGTATGGCCTAGAAGGAACCGGGTCACACTTACCAAGTACAAATTACTCCTGTGAGGAAGCTGGGAATTTCGGTGACGAAATCAAAGACGGCGAAGCTGGTAATTGACATCAGTAAGATTGCGAGGCCAAATGGGAAGGAAAGAACGCTTCCAGAAAAGAAAAAATAACATATGGGATGGTCTTGTGGATGAGATAAACATAGTGGATGGGGATTTAAGTTTGAGAATGGATGAAGCCAGGCCATAGCCAGGTGTGACTTTTGTGGAAGACTAGGACAGGCAATATCCGTCCGTGCGTCTCCTAGCACAGACCACAGCCCATTGTGTAGATCGTCCACAAACGCAAGAAGCATGACGATGACTTACATACGAGAGGGAGCTCTTAATGGAAAACGAAGCGAAGAGCTATCAAGCCTACAAGGGTCAGAACGGTACCATTAAGCATGAAGTAGAAGTATTCCAAGAAAAGTTGAGCGATGCCAGAAGCCAGTCGGAAGAGAAAACGGTGACGATAGCGCTCGAAAGTACAAAACAGGTGCAAGAATAGTCGACTTTAGTAAACCATAGGTATATGCCATGTGGGGTGTATGTAACGATAGTTGAAGCGTGTGCCTTCAAGCTATTGACGAGTAGGTATGATGCTGATTAGGGAAAGGTGACTTTGGCATAAATCCCGAGACTCGGAAAATATGAGTGGGAATTAGACCGAGTTCAAGTGGGAGAACGGAGTACGGTGTACGCGCGCGTGTATGCATAGATCTAGAGCCCGGAGTACTACTCGCTGGATCTCCTAGCTTCTATGTCCATGCTTACTGGCTCGAGTGTTGTAGACGTCTCAAGGAACTTCTGGGAGGCGAGATGAAACTGACTATCCAGAGAGAATGACCCGGGAGATAACATACCTGAAGTAAACCTCGAGGCAAGACAAAGTCCAGGTAGCGAGCACTCCTTAAGAGTATGTAACCTATCAAGGTTTGAAATTGTGGGTGAGGAAGAGCGAAGACCTTGCAGATTGGAAAAGAAGCTGTGCCTATGAGTAGCAGGATACCTTGTCAGCAAAGCAATAATAAACAGTAAACAGTGTTTCTCGTTCGGTACGTGGGTTTTGCTTAAAAACGAGGGGCACAGCTGCGTCGACGATCGAGGGGCGCGGCTGCACAAGAAAGGCTATTTTGTGAACCCAGATCTTATATGTAGCATTCTTGACCCAGCTCACTAAGTTTGTGCAGGCATGAGACTCATACTTGACAGAAACCATGAACCCTAGATGTTCTCTGCATCATGGCATAGGTAGAGGATGAAGGGTTCGGGCCAAGACTGTGGCAAAACCAGGGGTGCGGCACGTTGTCACAGCGTCGTTAGGACTGAAATATGTCTTCGGCGATATGGGAACCCCAATGCCAGGGAGCAATCCTCCAGAATGAATGTGAAATTGCACTTGCGACAGCCAATACATAGAGATCAATGAAAAGTTGAGAAAAGGGGTACCGTAGGAAGATGGGATACTGAATGAAGGACTCTGGCTTGTAAGGGGTTATCTTGCAACAAAGCCAACCCTCTTATAGGTCAAAACACAAATACCATTCACACCACTTTATGGCTTCCCAGTGCCATGCTATCTTAAATAGGCCTCGTCTTACATTTGAATTCAAAGTTGTATGGCTGGGGAGCTTCCCGCCCTTCACTAACTCTCTGTCTGAAAAGATGAAAGGGTTTGGATAAAGACATTACTTGCTGAAGTGTGAAAGGCATTGAAGAGGCAATAAGGGTAATTGAAATGCGATGACATGGGTGTTTTCACATATCAAAAAAGGTAGGTGGATTGCTTGAAGATCGCTGTTTTGATAAACGAAGGGAGCAATGTGCAGTACTGGAGTGGTAGAGTAACAGTGTAATAAATACAAACTCACCTTGTGGAAACAGACCAATTGACTGATATCCAGATCGTGCAAATCAGAGAGACCAGCAGTTAACGCCGACGCCCAAGGTCCGAATGCAGAATTGAACGCAAACGACAGCAATTGGAGCCGAGTCTAAGGTCTAAGATTTTCCGTTTCGCCAACCGGACACTAAGGGGACACTTGAAGAAGATAAAACCGAGAGATCAAGTCGTAACTTAATCTAAGGATACGTCTTGAATAATGCGTAACCTAAAGTGCATGTAAGCATGTCTCATGATAAGTATAATCGAAAAACAGTAACAATGCCCGATCAGTGTTCGGGCTCCAGTGTTGCCAGGCGTGTAGGGAGATTCTTCAAAATAGATGCATTCCGCGGTCGAGGACATAAACCTAGTAGACGGTTATGAGGACGGATTGGTACGGACACCCAATATAGCTGATGATATTGTGTGAGAACGGGCATATGCTGAGCTGAGTAAAACATCGACGAGTTCTGTTATTACTCATTCGTTTAGGACATCCTGTAGACCTGGCATTGCCCCTTTCTGATAGACAGTAGGGGCTAAATGGTCCGTAAAAATGCGTGATTTCATGGCGTGAGGACTGCTTCAAACCCTCCGATCTGGGACACTAAAACAGTAGAAACGTCAGTAACACAACTTCAGTGAAATGAAGATAGTACCGCTGAAGGTAGCACCGGCGGAAAACAGCAGGACTATGCTAAATGTTGACAGGGCTAGGGGTGGGGAGCAACTGAAGTGAATATCAGAAGGGCGCACTTACTAAGTGGCAATGGCGATAATACACCTATTGGCTTGGAATCGAGAAGAGGCGAGGATATAATTCTGATCCCTACTAGGCCTTGAATGTGGCCCCTAACGGCCTATGGTCTCCTTATTCATTCTTCCCGTAGTGTACAACCACTGTCGATTGCTAACACCGCAGACTTGTCTCCTTAAAAGTGTAAAGACGGAGCAGAATCCTAGTAGAGGTAGCGAGCTGAATCTGACGATGGCGTTGATTGGGTATCTCCCCCTCGGACCAGACTGTTGGGAGTTGGGTGCGGAGGGTAGTTATGAAGTTCCTGCCGTGTTCTCCATTTCTGTTGTCCGAGAGATGCATAGTCGAAAACTTGGTGCAACCATAAGTAGTGGTTTATTAATTGCTTATTCCATCAGACGAGGTTGTATTTCGCCTATTTATGCTGGTGGATTGCACACGGGAGAAGAATGGCTTTATTAAGACGACCAGATCAAGTCACATCCATTGCATAACAGGTTGGCTTATACTGTCGAGTAATGTGTTTTTGGACCTGTTCGATCGGGTTGTCAAAGTTGATATCATCCTCCCAACCAAGAAATCAAGTTTTGCAGATGGGTGTTGAGGTTACGCCACCTCATTTAACCCATATTGTATTGCTTTGTTGAGCTTCGATGTCTTTCTGAGGTAAGAGGTAGCTATGCTAAGGTAGAAACGGGCGGATGATAAATCGGTGGAATCGCAGTCAGATCGCAGGTGGGGCTGAGACGCAAGGCGAGCTCTGTGGACTTTCGCGGTCGAGGTTCGCTCAGAACCATGAATAGTGCGGGGCATTGAACAAAAGATATTGCGGCGCCGCGTTCGTAGAAAGCTATGCGCGTACTAGGAGCCCACGACGCTGTGATGCAGTGAGACTGTATGACCTCCAGAGTCACATTCGCACCTGGTGGTAGATATGGGGAATTGGAACTTCGATGACGCAGCTTGGGGGAAACGGTCCGATGTCGATCATATATCTCCGAGCGAGGGCGCAATTGGACTCGCCGCCTCAGCACACGGCTGAATTGAAGGCGAGCCGAAGCAGCATGAAGGGCGGTCGCGCCGCTTGAAGATTGCTTGGAGCTCGAACACTGAAGAGCATGCATAGAAGACGAGCAAAAGGAAAGAAGACGCGACTTACTTTTGGGCACCAATCGGAATAGAGTGGAAAGCAGTAGACGTGACGAACTCCAACGAGGATCAAGGCCACAACGCAATTGTCTTGTCGATCGATAGAATAAAAGGACTCTCAGAGCTCGACTTGCCGGTGATAATTTGCGAAGTACTAGAAGATAACCACAAGGAAAGCCGGAGTGGATCTTGTGTCTGGGTTATGATGCGATAATCGAAGGATAGAAAACTGAGTTGGTCGCGCGCACATGAAATACAACCAGACCTAGTACGAAAGGATGCTTCTTGACAAAGTACGCAACAGACGAAACCGAAGAGGTGGGTAGATGGAGGGGGTTTGTTACTTGCGAGGGGATGGGAGGTAGAGAAGAGAATAAAAGGAAGAGGTGGGAATTGAGTGAGTGTCTGTGTGTAAGAGAGGGCGAGAGAATAAAACACGAGCAAGAAACGCAAAAAGCAGAGACAGGACAACGATGGTGCTGGTTTAGTTTGCGGGTTTGGTGTGGATGTGTAAGTGGGAAAAAAAAAGATTGAGGTGGACTTGGACAGCTAGGTGGATTGGGGGCAGAGGCTATCCCACCAGAGAGGCACGAGCGGACGAGTGGTGTGCGAGAAATGGACAGCATGTGGAGCTTTAGAGGACCTGCCAGGCAAGGACTTGTCAAACTCTTTTTCCCGTCAAACTTGCCCGACTGCCCACGGTCGCTGCGCTAGCTCCGAAGTCTTAAAGGCCTGTGAGCTTGCCTAGGTAGGTACCTACCTGGGTAGGTAGAGAAGGGTGTAGAACACACAGGTGCTGCCACTGGTAGCCTACATGTAGGTAAGGTAGGTAAGTACCTACCTTACCTACCTACATGCATGTGTTGTACCTACGGTACCCGAAATACCTAGACTGAACCTAAAGCCTTGTAGATAGATGCATGTTCAATTTGGTTTACCTTACCTACCTAGGTAGAATGTTGTTAATGACACCTACGTCTGTTTGAACATCTACTTAAATATTTCAGCAATTGATTGAGGTAGTCTGGCAAATAGGTAGAGGTATGAGACAGCTTGCTAAATACTGGGTGAAGTCTTTTGGGCACATTTATACTACTTGCACATTGCTATAAGTGTACTTGTCATGTTCTAAGCTACCTAGGTAGCAGGCCTGCCAATTATTAGCACTGTATACGGCTACCTTGTCAAGCTTGGGTGCCTGAACATGCAGATGGTCAAGTACCTACCTGGGAAAACAATGTTGTAAGCTTCAACAGTGCTGCCATGATTACTTGTATTTTCTCGTCGAGAGGATGCAATTTGATGGAAACAAATAGGTCTCCAGGCTCCCGTCATTGTGTGTTACATACACCACCTCTGTGCAACGACCTCGTTTTTGCCACAGGCCTCTCTGTCTCATCCGAATATAACTCTCACAACATATCTCACTATTCTATCTGGCGAAGCTGTTGCCGTATGCTACCGGTAGTCCCCAGTTCAGTAAATACTTCCATCTCATCTCATAGTTGATAGCTTATGGTGGTTTGCAACATAATATTAACATCGAGAGGTGACGAGAACGAGCACAAATAATATTCGAATTTCTAGCTACCAAGGCTACCTAGTCCGGCAAACAAGAAGTGAAGAGTATTCTGGCAGTGGCGCGTGCGCATGTCGAGGGATTCCAAGTCCCTGCTAGCGTCTTTCTAGAAGCCTGGCTTATTCCATTCTATTCCAACGCAGGATGGTGAGAAATGCCTATAAGATGATGTAACCTAGACACTGCCTAGACTTGGAGGAAAAGACGCTAAACATATTGTCTAGGTGGTGTTGAAGTGGTTTGAGCTTTGCTTTGACATTTCAGATCGCTAAAACTTAAGTTTCTCATTAACATATCTTAGCAGCTCGTATTTAGTCAAGATGGGCAGGGTGTAAACCTTCTTATAAACGCCCCAACTGGCATCGTGACCACATTGTGATTTGCAAACTCGGGTTGACCTCTCAAAATTCAATATGGGGCTGCTGTCGACCTGCTTGATAACGAAAGCGGCCAGGCTGATTGGCCCAGGGATGAAGGGAATCGATCCAACCTTTGCTTGATCAAGGATACCATATCCATATCCGAGCAGAATCCGAGGCTGCAGCTGTTGACACCGCAAATTTATTGTACGGTACGTATGTTTATTTTTGGTAACTTTCTTAGCATGTTTGTGTTTAGTGTTGAGAGTTTGGTGCGAATGACCCCTGCGCAGTGTACTTGCATCTTTGCTTGTTGTTCTTGGCATAGAGCCTGGTCTCAAGAATAGAGACAGTGAAGAGTTCCTTAAGATCATTTGCAATACGTATTGTCATGTCTCTCTCTACACTAGGTTTCGCTCCGAAACAGAGGGTCTCTTCGATGCTCGACAAGTCGTCGACATGTCGTCAATTCCCCCCATCTGGATCCGTGTCATCGTCGGGTTTCTGCGCGTCTCCCTGTGTACCCAAGTAATCTTAAGAGCAGTTAAATTGGCGTTCGCTCCTTAGTTCCGGCGATTCCTGCCCAAGCAAACAAGAGGCCTTTGAAGTCACCTGAAGTGAGCCCAGACATGACCAGGGAGCATAATGGATAGACTTATGACAGCGAAGCGTAAAATGTGGTGTAAGTCGCGGGGATAGTTCTCGTTTGCCAGCAGGAGTGTCACTACAGTTCGGACTTTCGCGACGACTGCGAACGTCCACTTCCACGTGTGAAGAAGACGGCTGTTCGAATCAGAACTGGGTGTTGGGCTCCAGGAAATGCGCCGATCTACATAATCCCTGTCTGGCGAATCTGGCGGTCTCTTCCTTAGGCTTGTATGTGTCGTGTAACAGCAGTATAAATACCGAAAGACGAGACAGTGCATATTTTGTGACTTCAGCGTGACCAATCTCAGTTCATACTGATGAGAATTCCCATCCAACTGATTTACTGCCAACAGCCCTAAATATTCCAGTATATCTTTCTCAATTATATAGACATCAGGAAAGCTTTTGAGCTGGCGATAAAAATAGTAATCCTAACACAGTGGGCGAATACAGACATGGTACCGCGCCAAGCTTGATCTCTCAAGGATATGGAATCCACTTCTCGCCGCGCCTGAACAGTGGTGTGTAGTTTTCGTGTCCTGGCCAACCCTTTCCGCGCGGCCATAAGAAATAACTACATAGGGACTGCGCACGATCTAGTCTTCCCGACAGCACTGACGACGATAACAACGTCAAAGTTTGATCATTTATATGTATCACCCGTCGCGGCATAAACGATCATTGTATGTCGCTATACGTGACTTGATGTCATATTCCTACCTACTCAACTGGAGCTGCCCCATATCTCCACCTCTCCACGAGTCAAGGATGGTCGGCAACGCGAGGGAATTGTACTGTGTATGGACAGGAAGAACGACGAGCAGGTCCAGTCTCCACCTTCATCCAGGTACAGTGCAGCCGTGATTTGGCAAGAAAACCTGAAACGTACCGCAATATGAGATACCGCTGCTCGTCTGATTGCTCACTGTCTTACTGCACGAAATATGCACGACACCATTGGCGTCGGATAGTGTTCTTTGCACCGACCATTCCAGAGTGGGCTCAACTGTTACTTTGGGTTTCCGATATGACCTCATATTTCTGAGATGGTGCTATGAAGTAGAACGACGGCTAGCTTACACCCACGATAGAGCTCAAGTCCAACACCGGAAGTACAATTGCCGACTATTACTTACGAGTACTGGTAAGTCTCACGAGGGTCTACAAATACATTTCCTTACATGTTACGATACCTACTGTGTCATTACTCGTATTGGGTGCGCTGGTCGAAGTTTAATGGTTGGCACTAGACACTAGAGCTAGTTGACCTCGAAGAGGGTTCGCTCGCACAAAGAGGTTTGCAATTATTACAAGACCGTCAAAACCTACTGCATCTGTGCCCGTATTTGCACCTGCGGTTAGGTAGGGAGACAGACCTCATATTGCGGCGTGAAACTTTGTCATGGGCACATGCCAACTTTGCCTAGTGTCCGACAACTCTGATTATGCATAGCCGCTGCCACCTTAGTGGTCTAGATACAGGTGCTACCTAGATTAAAAGTACCAACAACTCTGTTGTGAATAACTTGAAGATGGAAATACAGGGTGGCTTTGAAGTTTGCAGTAGCACGTAGGGCGTCCTGAAAAAGAAAGTGTATCACAAGGCAGCAGGACAGTTCTCCGTCAACAGGTGGTGGTAACATAGTACCCTAGATATTTAATACGAATCATGTTCTGGGACTCTAGTAGCGGGTACAGCCTATAGTTCCGCTGACGCTAGTAATATGGCTGAAGAAGGATGGCGTTTCCAGAATGTGTCTATTTTGCAGAATTGTAAAGTCGAGATTTCGGTTGAAAACTTACCCTAATTAAACAGATCGATTGACCAATCAAGGGAAGGGAAACAGAAAACTGTACCTATCATTAATAAGACATGCCGCACCGCCACGTTTTGCCCTTGTGGCTGTTCTTGATCTTCCTGCAGCGACCGCCACATTTCTTTCCATCCACTTCTGGGAGTGTCGACCATGTTGACGTGGGCATCTTGCTGGCTAAACTAACCTATGTGAAGATACAACGAGAGCAGCAAGGACCGCCTTTCGGTTCTTCTTCTTCGCATTGAATTTCATAATGATATGAACGCCGATAACGTGCTCACTCGTGCCACTTAAAACTGACATCGACATATTCTCCATCGAACTGAGCCAGCGAGAAGCCTTGCTTATTGCATTGAGACGTTGCAACGAGAAGGGAAATTCTCTAAAAAAACGAACATCACGATTCATAGCGACGGGAAGGGTGTCTTGCAATACAGCCCCGCTGTCTTTTGGTTAACATACGGACAGGCAGTCAACTAGTGTGTCGCCCCCGCACATGTCGTCCGCTTCTCATCGTAACTATTAAGACACCATGGCTGCACCCAACGAAGGCACAGAGCTCAAGCTCGTCTCGTCAATACGATACAAATTCGCCGCTGTATCTGGTGACGAGAAAAAGCTGAGCGAAGCTCTCCAATCACACCTTACCTCGTTACTTGAGAAGGCTGGTAGTCAGCACAAGGCTGTCCGAGAAGAGGCAATTACTCACTGCCCTAATTATTCCCTGATATTTCTACTCACACTTCACGTAGACTTTTAAGGCTTTCGTGAGCGTCAAAAACTTTGTTCAGCCCTCAGGGTAGGGTAATGCCTCCTAATCAAATTCATCTCAGATAGCTAACGGAAAGGACAGTGTGGTGCTACCTGTTGCCGCTCTCCTAGAGCAGTATAAACGGACAAATTCACCAATTGTGAAGCAACTAGATCTTGCCTTTATTAGAGAAGGGATGTCTCGTCTTAACCAGTCGAAACGTCGCGAGCTGCTTCCGCCCGTACTACGTGATATATCGAAGGAGACAAGCACAGCGGGCGCTGCGGGATTTTTCAACATATTTCTTCGTCTGCTATTAGAAATCAAAATACCCGGAAGGGGTAGCACGGAAGATGTTGCACTTCGAGAAGCTGTTGGCCTTGCAGATCCTTCCGACGCCAAGTACGTAGCGACTTGGCTTGGGAAATTATTTCTGTTGAGACAAGATATTGCTTTAGCATCTGAAGACGATATTGCGGCCAAACTGGATGCTTCGCCATCCGGACTAACAAAGGAAGACATCGCTTTTCTGCGAAATAAAGACCCGAAGTCATGGAAGCCGAACACACTGAACAGTCTTAGTCTACCAGAATGCAAGACGAAGGCTGTCAATTTCCTCGCAAGCGGTGCATTCAAGGATGACGAACGCTACCTGCCCATAATATGTGCCGCAGGCTCTGCTGACTCAAGAATCTCATCGGTAGCCGATGATGTTCTAAAGCGAGCCGCTATCGACCTCGAAAGCGAGAGCCTGATACAATCGTTATATGTGGCGCACAGCACACTTCCAGCAGCTCACCGAATACAAATTCTCAGACTTTTATCAAAGTCTACTGTCGCGTGTACCCCAAAGCAGCAAGTCGTCGACGCCGTGAAAGAGGACTTCGATTTGACCACTGGAGAAAAGCCCCCAATAGTTGGTCTAGAGGCATTGAGGCTGCATAAAGCCCTCCTGGCCTTCCTTTCCTGGATCGGACGGAATAGTTCTGAAACCAAAGCAACAGACTCGAAAATGGGTCCAGCTCTCATGCTCATTTTGAAGGATTATGTGCTCAGGCAAGGCTGGCCAGCTCCCAACCCTCGAGCCAACCAATCTCAGTCTCAAGATGAACAACGACTGCGTGCTAATGCATACGAGACAATCGGCGCCTTAGCTAGGGTGAGTAGCCTCGAGCACAAGGCGAAGGATTCCCTTCTCAAGTGGCTGTTTGACTCTTTGGTGTCTGATCCAAGCCCAGACATTGTTGTTTACATTGAAAGCGCTCTTTCCAGCATGATGAGCCTTTTCAAGTCCACTGATACTGTCCAACACCGAGACCTCGAAGTACTCCTCCTGGAGTACATGACTTCGCCAGAGCGACAAAATATAAGAACAGCTCGTCACGTAGCTGTACGATTCGCGAACAACTGTTTGCCATATAATAATACTAAAGCGCGCTGGATAAGCATACTGGCCCTTGCTGCTGGATCTTCTGAGCGACGAGATCTTTTAGAGGAAGGGCAGCGAGGATTGGATCCTTGGTGGGCCACGAAACTACACCCAGAGGAGACCTTGCAGTTTCCCGACTGGACAGAGTTGGCAAATTTTCTCTTCGACCCTACAACGCGCCAGGTTGAAGAGCATGAAATGGCCGTAGATCAGACCTCCAAATACGCCCTATACTCCAATGACCGTCTTCAGGCCTTTCCGATAGCTATACGATTCGCCAAGCAGATGTTTTTTCTGTCCGCCCTTGCAGAAAATAGCGTCGAAGTAGACTGGGAATCAAGGCTGGATACTCGACTTCAGAATGACCTTGTGGCTCGCCATTCAGTTAGAGAGTACATCAAGACGGTAGACCCGAAGTCGATTCTAATCCTCTTGGATGCAGCATTTGATGGTCTTCGAGATCATCCTGACATAGGCGTAGAAGATTGCGTTGCCTGTTTAGCTGACATTTTGTCATTCGCCCCATCAGAGACTATCATCTCAACTCTTTCAAGAAGGACGCATGAGCTATTGTCCTTGCTTGGATCGAACAATCAAAGAGTCAGACAACTAGTCTCTAAAGCATTTGGCATCCTTGCACCTTGGGATGATCGGGCTTCTGCTGACGTTATTCAACTACGAGAACTTCTTTCATCTACCAATGACCCGCCGGCGTCTCTATCGGCACAGTACCAGTGCTCACTCACTTGCCTTGCCAACTATCTTTCTAGAGCAATATATTACGGTCAATTATCACCCACGGACGCATCTGACCACGTTGAATTCGTGTACAGATGCTCCGTGAAAGGCCTAATGGGAAGTGACACGGGTATCCAAAACGCTGCGATGGACTCACTTGCCCAATTGTGGACTGCCGATATCGGTTGGCCTTCACAAGAGGACGATTTGGATACTACCATTAACCGCCTAGCGTCGCTCGCTGTACAAGGCAATGAAAAATCTATATACGCCCTTGGTCGGCTCGCTATTCCAAGATCAAGCGAAGCATCTCAGAGTGGAGAGTCGCCAGCGACGAAAGTGTTAGACAAGTTATTCGGTCTTTCAGAAACTAAACGGACAGAGGTTCACTTTGCTATTGGCGAAGCCATCGCCGCAGCGGTAGCTCGTTGGGACTCCGAATCCGTCCAGCTCAGCATTGATATCCAGCCGGCTGGACATGGCAAAGACATAATCGGAAACCTCCGCAAAAGACCGGAGCAACTTAGTGCCACACTCGACAAGCTTGTCAACAACTGCAAGGAAACGAAGCCATCACTCATAAAAGCATCAGGGATATGGTTGTTCTGCATCATTCAATTTTGTTCCGGTTTGCCAGATATTCAATCACGGCTCCGCGATTGCCAAGTGGCTTTCATGCGGCTGTTGACAGCTCGCGACGAGCTTGTACAAGAAACCGCTTCTCGAGGCCTTGCCTTGGTATATGAGAAGGGTGATGAGTCACTAAAAGGTGACCTAGTCAGGGACCTTGTCGCCAGTTTTACCGGCACGAAAACGCAGCTCAAGGTCGATGATGAGACAGAACTTTTTGACGCAGGAGCACTACCTACTGGCGAAGGCAAATCGGTCACCTCGTATAAGGATATCATCAATTTGGCCAACGAAGTTGGAGACCAAAGTCTTATCTACAGATTTATGGCCCTCGCAACAAATGCCGCCACATGGACTGCCCGATCGGCCTTTGGAAGATTCGGCTTGAGTAACATTCTATCCGATGCTGAACTGGACCCTAAGATCTATCCAAAGCTCTATCGATATAGATTCGACCCTAATCCGAACGTGAGAAGATCAATGGACGATATTTGGAAGGCCGTTGTTAAGGACCAGACAGTTACGATCGACGTGCATTTTGATGCCATCATGACTGATTTACTTAAGAGCATTCTTGATGGTCGTGAGTGGCGCGTCAGAGAAGCTAGTTGTGCTGCCATTGCTGATCTTGTCTACGGACAGCCTTATCTCAAGTATGAGAAGTACTATGTAGATATTTGGCAAGTATCGCTGAGAGTTCTAGATGACCAGAAAGGGTCCGTGAGAGCTGCGGCACTCAAACTTTGCATGAGCCTTTCAAAGACTCTAGTATCGCAGCTGCAGGAAAACAACTCCTCATCTTCAGCTCAGGCGATGATTGCCCAAGTCCTCCCATTCCTATTATCTGACAAGGGGATTGAGAACTCGGTGGAGGAAGTCAAATTCATGGCCATAAGCACTGTGTTAGACATAGTCAAGAGTGGTGGTGATGCTTTAAAGCCTTTCATCCCTACCATCACTACCCATTTCCTCGGACTACTTAGTACGGTTGAGCCAGCTCAAGTTAACTACTACTATCAAAGGGTCAACGAGGAAGACCGTGAAGGTCTTGATAGATTGCGGAGCACAGCAGCTACGCGGTCCCCAATGTTCGAATGTATCAGCAACTGTCTTCGATTTACCGACGAATCTGTCATGTCGCAACTAGCTCCTCAGCTGGTAGCGACCATCAAATCGGCCCTCGGGATGCAAACCAAGATCGGTTGTAGTGAGGTACTTAGCACGTTAGCTCTACGTCACAGTATTTTTCTTCCTCCCTACAACGCCATGTTCGTCAAAAGCCTACACACACAGATCCTGGACCGCAACAACGAAGTCAGCAAAGCATATGCGAAGAGTGCTGCGTATCTCCTCAGATCTGCGTCGCCAGAAACTCGAGACCGCTATACGACGAGACTCGTGGACTTATATTTCGCTGCTGAAGATGACTTACGGCGACAGAAGGTAGGAGATGCTGTCCTGGCAATTGCAAAAGTGTCGCCTGATGCTTTCACTGATTTGGAATCCCGCCTCCTTCCGTTCGCATACTTTGCCAAACATGACACGGATGATTATGTCTCAGAAGTTTGCGAGGCGGCCTGGAATGAGCATGCTGGAGGAAACCATACAGTAAAACGCTACGTGAGTGAAATCTCGGGTCTCATATCAAAAGGCCTGGAGACTTCGAAATGGGCTTTACAGCACGGCGCGGCATTCACTGTTGCCTCGATGGTTACTGCCCTGAGTAACTCCGCTGGTAAAGGCGGGCAGTTCAGCGAATCAACCATCCAACAAGTATGGCCAGTGTTAGACAAGGCACTCTCCCTGAAAACATTCAAAGGAAAGGAAAGGCTGGTGACTGCGTATCCACTCTTTATCAGTCACGGCAAGAAGCTTTGGGAAGCCGACTCAGCAATCTCGGTACAAACCAAGAAGATCGCGATCCGCGAGGCCAAGCGTAACAATGACGAGTATCGGCCTTATGCTTTTGAAGCGCTGGCCGGCTATGCCGCCGTACGAGAGGATCTAGACATGTATGCAGAAGTGGTCGCGCTTGTATCAGAGTATCTTGTGCCAGATGGCGAAGCACATAAATTGACAGAGCTGGAGCGAAAAACCACCGAGGCAGCAGTGAAGGCAGCCATGACGGCCTATAACCGTCCAAAGATGCGATCAACACCGACTAGTGTTCTTGGCGACATAGCCACCACAGTCGAAGGGGCGAAGCAATCTGTGTTTATTGTCAAAGATACGCTGTTCACCCACGCTCTCAACCTCCTGGAACAAGCAGCCCAGTCAGAAGTTGCTGCGAGCACAGATAAAAGCCTGCTGGCAACGAGATGGTTCAGAATATTGCTTCAAGATGAAGCAGGTGTCATACTAGAGAGTCAGAGGACTGCCAGAGCGAAGGCACTCCTTGCTTTTGCGACGACGTGGAAGAAGGGCATCTTTGGTGCCGTTGATGGGCAGGGTTCTTTATACGAGGAGATGCAGCAGAAGATAATGCAGATGAAGGCCGTGGAAAGGTCGCTAGACGTACAGAAGCTCCTAGATCAGGTATCCCAGAAGCTCAGAGGTTGATATAGAAGCGGTTATCTGGTTAGCGAGCTACTAGATCGAGTCTCTTTCCTGAATGAATGAACTTGCAATTTCCTTAGTTTCATATTTGCCCTCCGTTCTGTTCCTGACCCGCCGGTAGCTCTGTGATGAGATCGTGGCTTGTGACAGGCTCTGTCTGTTGGACAGTGACTTTGCCAACATGTCACTTACTCGCATATATGCAAATATTTTCTATCCAGTAATTATGCCCATACCCGCTTATTCATCACTCGGAACCTAAATCCAGCCCCACTACTTACCTAAGGTACCTCGTCTTTCAAATTGATAGACAGGTGCTACTGTAATTCTCAGGAACGCATCTTTGATTTCATTTGAAGAATGTGAGTAATCTTGGATTTGATCAATTAAAATACGGAAATGCAGAATGCCTCGGAGGTGACGTCGTTACACCATGCCACGTACTCTGCCCTGGAAGCGCCGTGAGCAAGAGGCGTCTCAGCTACACAAGTCAGCGCGTTCGACGCCAGTTCAACGTATTAAACGGGGAGGTGCTGGGTCGGCTCTGGATGAGGCAGACTCGACACCCACCTCGGACGCTGAAAAGGTTGCGAAAAAGACCTTGAAACGACCTCGTAGGCCACTCCCGGGTGTAAAGGTTGTGACTGTTGTTCTAACTAGCTCGTTAGGTCGATCTGCATCGACATCTCCACCCACTGAGCCACCACAAGAGAAGTACGTGCATTTCACCAACTTATAGAAAATATAATTAAGGCAAGTTCAGCTTCATGATCGAGGGTCTTAACGGAGACGATCGTTATCGAATGGTCGAGGACGAATTCTTGGCTACAGCTCAGCAATTTACAGCACATTTGCATGCTGCCGAATACAAACGCCTCAAAGCAGATTCCGAGCTAGGGAACGCCCAAACGATCAAGAATATCTCGCGGCCAGTGATTGGGCAGATGACTAATCTGGTGAAGATTAAGCGAGAAAGGAAGGCCCTCGGAGAGAAACAGCGGCTTGCGACTCGTATAGCACGCAAACGAGATGCCAGCGACAATGAGAGCACTGGGACCGACGATCTTAACGATTCATGGCAGAAACAGTCTCTTTATGGCCTCATGGAGAGTCCTGGAAAACGAACCACCCGATTAGATGGGCTTTTAACAGCCAATTCAGTGACCCGTGCGGCGGCTGGTTATAACAGACAGGCAACTGACGTCGTTTCTCCAAGCCAACCTAAGCCAAGAGTGCCATCTAGTGCTGCTGATTGTCATGCACATGAAAGCGAAGATGATCTGGACGCTCCAAATAATCATCGTATTAAGCATCAAGTGCTGCAGCCAGGCCTGGGGTCTTCCATAATGACAGCGCCTAAAGCTGTAGAGGCTCGCAAGCCGTCACTTAGTAGCTCCTACAAGACCGTGGAAATTCCACAAGCCCACCAGCCAAAGACAGCAGAGATTTTGGTACCATCGGATGGCGAAGAAATCGACTTTATCGCTCGTTTTAAAAAACGACAGGCCGAACGCAAGCGAAGTCGAGAGCGGCGGAAATCAACAAACAGCAAGGTCAAATTAGATTCTTCTGACATTCTACCTGACTTCCTTTGAACTAATTTACGGGCTCGAATGGAGTCTCTAATGGACGCTCGGCTTGGGGTGTGATACGCGCCAGATGCCGTCGCTGTCCGTTCTTCCAATCCAACAATGCTGAGTGCTGGGTTACACGGTTATCCCATACAACTACGGTTCCTTCTTCCCATTTGACCCGGGCATGAAAGTCGGCCCCGAAAGCAATATGTTCGTACAGAAACTTCAGGATAGCATCGCTCTCTTCTTTCTTAAGTCCAACAATCTCGCGAGTAACTAAAGTGGCGAGTCAATCTTTCTGGTTTACCCCATTTAGGACACAGTAACTCACATTGCGGGTTCACGTATAGGGCCTTCTCTCCAGTGGCAGGATGGGTGCGAATAAGCGGATGGGTATTGATAACTGGCTCTCGCCTATTGATGCTCCCTCTAGAATTCGCCACTGCGACCTGTTCAACTCCAGAATGGGTAGCCTTCAGACCGTGTAGTCTTTCCTGGAATAAAGGGCTTAGGCGATTGTATGCCTCGGCAGCGTTGCGGAAGAGTGTGTCGCCGCCAGTCTCTGGCTTGTCAAGGATATAAAGGAAAGTCGTGCCCGGTGGCTGTTGTTCGTATGACACGTCAGAGTGCCATGCCACCGAACTAGTGCGGTTCGCAAAGTACTGGTCTGCCTTGTCGTCGCCAGCACCTCGGTGAACAAGGTGGACCTCAGGATGGCCTTCGGGCGAGCCTGATGTGGGATGAATGTGGTGACGTCCGAAATAGCCAGCATACTTCAGCGCTTCGGGGATTGAAAGATCTTTGAAGTCTTGGTTTCTGAACGCCACGACCTTCCTCTCGGCGACGAAGCGCGCGAGCTGGTCCTTGCCAGCGTCACTGAGAGAACTCAGCTGAACGCCGCGTACCTCCGTTCCGATGGTCGGAGTGAGGTCGCTTACTTCGGCACTTTCCGGGAGGAGCTCAGGGTACGAGGTGTCTGCATCCTTGCCATGCTCGTAGTGCTCGAAGGGCTCTAGGGGCGGGTATCTTTGAGTCGGATCCCACGTGGGCAGATAATGAGGGTACTTGGCTGCTTCAAAGCCAGCTACCTTGCCCTCTTCAGCTTCCTTGGAGAAGTGATACGTCTGAAATTCTTTATACTGGCCGGTAATGCGAGGTCCTTTCAGTAATTGTGGCTGGCTCGCCGTCTCGGTGACGGTTGTTGTAGCGGAAGGGGCCATGTTCAAAGGTATCTTCTATGGGTGTATAACTGCCGGATAGGCGTGGTTGTGCTAGTCACAAGATGATGGAGATAGCCGCCTCATCTTATACAAATGGTTGCACGCATTCCCTGATGCCTCGGGACTGATGTGCGAGCAACACACAATTGCGCAAAGCACTAGCTGTCCAATGGAATACCGAAACCTTGCGTTCTCCATGCTGCCCCAACCCTCCTTTACGCTTTTTGTTATCAGAGCGACTGTGATTCCGTGCGTCCCCTTCGGACCAACCCCGCGTTGAGAGAATGACGTTGATGGGCGGTTAATGTTGCTATCGTGGAGTTCGATCACGCAATTTGACTATCCATTACAACTTCAAGCAACCTTTACCGGACCAGCAATATGAAATGTTACTGTACCCACCACGCCCAACCTAAACGGTACTGCAGTGCTTATGTTTACCAATTATGTACTATGTAGGAATAGGTAGTACGGTCGAGTTCTTCGATATGTAGTGGGCGGCAAATGCCGGAATGGGCATTCCGGTATCTTCATTCAACCACGAGATCTTGCCAAGCTGATCGATCGATAAACGTTCTCCAATTACTATCATTCATCTGCTTTCTTGCGCATGTTCTACTCGTATATTGATAGACAGACGTAGGATGGTTTTTAAGGAGCACTTAGTCCAATTTTAATACCGACAAGCTACGTTTTATAGTATATTCATGACGTTCCATGCCATTGACGATAAAACCAATGTTAAACCCATCATTACACCCGCTATGGTTGCTGGTTGCTGATCTAGCAGGGTATTCATTTAGGGTCAATTATCTTTACTACTACCTAGGTAGGTTAAGTGTTCTGTCAAAACGCAAACGATTGATGATACCCAATGAGTGGGTGGACCTCGTCGGTCTAGAAGGCGAGAACTTCGTAATTTCCATGAACGTAGCTCTCGAAACCGAATGTTCAATGCTAGCCTCAATCGTGTTAGCATCTCTGGCACACGGATCCATGGGGTTAGCGCAAGCTCCCATTGTCTCATGATGTACTCTGGCGTGAGCGAGCCCAGTATGTTCTTTGGCGGCGACTACTAGGCGCCTTTTAAAGGGAGATGTTCTAACACTAAGAACGTGTCTCATACTAGGTAGGTTAACCTTACATCTTAGTACCTTGATGGAAAGAATATATGGACACGAAAAAGCCTTTCGGGCGAGTCACAGCGGGGATATAGGTAGGTTCACGCTGAACTAGAATAATAAATTGAGCGTTTTTCAGAGACTGCGAGTCTTTATCCGAAAAAGGAGACGGTTAAACAAGTATCATTAGATGATAGACAGGACCTCGTAAGCTGCTCTAATGGAGCTCGGCGGTTTGTATGGTATCCCGTTACAACATATTTAAGCTGTGCTGTCTGTGGTACATGATAGCTTGCGATCCGTGAAAGGAGGAATGTAGACATATTTAGATAGACAAAATATGCGGTTATTAAGGGCTATGCGGATAGTAGGAAGTGGTGGCGGTCGACTGGACATTTCTAGCCACAGATAAGCTTATCAATCAAAACGAGGGGCAACTTTTTTGAAAAACCCCCACTATCATAGTCGATACTACCGCCGTGCTAATAATCAACAACCTCAACTCCATACTCAACCTTCAGCATACTGTTGCCCTATCCGACACATTTGCTCTCCTCCAAGAATCTTTCCACCATGTCGATGGATTTGGATGCCCCGATGCCCATAGCGGCTCGGGAGGACACTCACCAGGGTATTACCGCAACGTATGTCACCTCCCTCCCTTTCTTTTACGCCTGCGAAAGCCACATGGGTCTTATTAGACGTGCCTGGGGCGGCGTTGAGCCAGTGTTCTATCGCCCTCATCTTCCACACAGGCACCTGGGATTACCCAGCCGGTGTCCATCATCCACTCTTCAAATATAGAAACCGTCTAACAAATATGCTAGTATCCTCTGTGCGGATTGCGGAGCGCCTATTGATGGAATGACCGCGATCGATGCAAAGTGCTACGACTGCTTCAAGCTTACCAAAGATATCTCCCAAGGTATCCAGAGGGAGGCCACACTACACTTTTGCAGAGATTGTGACAGATGGCTTCAACGGTATGTACATATTGTGCCTCTCCCTGACATATTGTGTCTCGAATGATATGTTGTTTTGTTCAAGCTAACCTTCTCACAGTAAGTAGATGAGTTGATCCCTTCATCGAGAAATGAGCGACGCCTCGCCATCGGTATTCCAAGAAACTAGGGTTTGGAGCTGACATGACATTGTTCAATCTCGCAGCGCCTAGCAGTTGGGTTTCGGCGTCACTAGAGAGTCGAGAGCTTCTTGCCTTATGCCTTAAAAAACTAAGCCTAAACCGAACGAGAATAATAGACGCTTCCTTCATTTGGACCGAACCTCACAGTCGGCGAGTTAGGGTCAAGTTGGTAGTACAGGCGGCTGTTGCGGAAGACAAGGTCATGCAACAAGCTCTCGAAGTTACATATGGTGAGTGACTTCTTGTCACATCCTTCTGTTTCGGATTCTTTCGAATAGAAGAAGGCGCTTGGGCTAGCCCCTAGTTTAAGGAGCTCTGCTGGCTTCCGAAACACATTGAACCTTTTTTTTAGAGGCATTTGCTAACTCTGACTGTAGTCGTTGCGTACCAACAATGCCCCGAGTGTGCCAAGTCATACACGGCAAATGTATGGAGAGCGAGCGTACAAGTACGCCAAGTAA
Source organism: Xylariaceae sp. AK1471 (assembly GCA_023159215.1). Taxonomy (NCBI): domain Eukaryota; kingdom Fungi; phylum Ascomycota; class Sordariomycetes; order Xylariales; family Xylariaceae; species Xylariaceae sp. AK1471. The sequence goes on along the minus strand of JAJKLI010000013.1, from coordinate 77,221 downwards.
ATAATCCCTTATGGCCTCCTATTCACCATTATTAGATTACACGAAACTAACTCGTGCTATAGAAAGTTCTCCATGTAAGCGAAATTCCAGTTACGAAGTTCAGTCTCCTATTACGAATGACACATGGATGGGATTTTGATAACGACATCATAACAGTACTGATGGATGCATGACAGAAACGAACATTCCTATACCTTGAACAGCTCATATTAAAACACGGGGCGCACCGGGACACTATCAACATTAAAGAAGCAAAGGACGGTATTGACTTCTTTTTCAGTGCAAGAAACCAGGCTGAGAAGGTAAGCTGTTACAGTTCGATTTAATAATACGATTACTCATCCGTTTCTAGTTTGTCGATTTCCTCAACTCGGTTGTGCCGATACGGGTTAAGAAATCTTCCGAACTCATCTCGCAGGATAGCCACACGGCTAAAAAGAGCTTTAAATTCACCTTTTCGGTAGAAATTATGCCGATCTGCAAAGACGATCTAGTTGCCCTCCCGATACCGCTTGCTAAACGAGCCGGAAACATCTCTCCTCTCTCAATTTGTCATAAGATAGGTACCTCCGTTTACTTGTTAGATCCGTCTACACTCCAAACGGCGGAGATCAGTTCCGAGGTATACTGGCGAGCCCCGTTTGGGGTATTAGCAGAGACAAAGGACTTGGTTGAGTTTATTGTAATGGACTGCGAACTAGTTGGGTAAGTATATCAAGTTTTCTTCGTTAAGATATTTTATTAACGATATTGAAGTCCTACGAAGGGCAAATGGGTTCTAGCCGAAGTGGAATTGGCAAGATCTACCGACCTAGGTTCAAACAACAAGACATACTGGGCACGAACACACTTGGGAGGCCTCTTGCATGCGGGAGATTCTGTGATGGGCTATATGCTGTCGGGCACCGTCTTCAACAACCCAGAATTTGAAGCTATCGAACAGTCCAACACCTACTCTTCTAGGATACCGGATGTCGTCATCATCAAGAAGCATTTCCCGAACCGCAGAAGGAACAGAAAGCGGGTATGGAAGGTCAAGCGTATGGCGAAGGATGAAGGCGATTTACTACCCAAGAAAGCCGACCAGGAGCGAATGGACCGTGAGTTTGAACAGTTCTTGGAGGATATCGAGCAAGACTCAGAGTTCCGGGCCGGCGTACAGCTGTACAAACAGCCGAAGAGGAAACCGCAGCCTGACGAGATGTCAATTGCTACAACGGATGATGGAGGCGATGATGATGCACCGCAGATCGATATGAACGAACTACTAGATGACTTTGATGAGCTCACGATGAGAGATGGCGAATAGGTCCATTGAAAGCATAGTCAATGATAACGATCTACTACGATTTCTGTTCACCACACTTGCTCGTGATATGTACTTGTCACACCATGCAAGCTAGAACAAAGCCACCCAGTGAGGAAGGAATCGCAAATAACCAAATAAGGGCACTATTCTTCGAAAAGCATGGGAAGTGACAAAACATGTATATCAGACGCAGCGGCTTATATCTTGGAGTTACAGCGATGGGAATCTTCCAACCTGGTTATCCTGTGCTATCCTTAGATATGAGACCTGACGTTCAGTTCTCATTATTAGCCTCCGAGCTAGAGGCGGAGACGAGAATGTTCTTATACGCCTCTTGCGCTTCTTGCCAGCGGGCTGTGAATTGCCACCTCCGCCTTGATCGCTTGCAGCTCCCTGGCCGCGCAAACTTTGTGCTTTTGCAGCTGCCGAGTTCGCATCATCTTGTAGACCTTTAGCTTTGGGTTCTTGGCTCGCGTGGTCTCGTTTGTCCCGATCCTGCATATACACCTGGAATATCCTCACACATGAACTTAAGCAAACCCTCGAGCCGGACAAGCTTAGATTCCAGCACGCCTCCATCTTAAATTGACCACGCCTAGCGCATAGGATCTGTGATTTTGCCCCACCTCGTCCAGCACCCATTTTAGCAAAGACTCGTAGTGGAGGATATGTTTAGCTGCGCGTTTGATTTCGGAAGACATGTATTTCTGTTCTGAGAACTCGACGACGTGCTCTGGGGCTTGGTCGTTAGAGTTCACCATGGCCACCAGTTTCGATGTATTCCTTTTAGGTTTCTGGTTTCGTTTTTTTCTGCGTCGCCTCGTGTGCGGATTTTGTGAAGGCTCAACAGCATTCCTTAGTCACGTGTCCACCGTGCCGTCGGTGATGCCCAGCTCGTTCTTGGTATCGTCGTATATTCGATAGAAGTTTTCGTAGCAACCGTCTGGGTCGTGGTGGATGCCCATGGAGCGGGCGGGTTTCGATATACGCATTGTACATGAGAAGCGTCACTCGCACGACTTCGGAGTCCAGTTTGTCGGGACTGCCGATGGATTGTGGTTGCGTGGAGGTGTAGATTGTGATCTCGGCTACTCGTCGATTGTCTCGGAGTTGGAAGACCTATCTATATCGTATAACCCCAGGTGTTCGAAGTGACCGCATGTCTAGAAAGCCGGGAGCATATGCTCTTTAGAGACTTCATAGCTCTTCCCGGAAGACTCTGAATCGAATTTGCAACTTATTTAACCTTAAAATGAGCTTGTTGTGTTGGTATGAAGAAAAGCTTCGACAGCCGCTATGTCACTCTTGCCTCTCAATGTCGGCCCATTCTGTTAAAGTTGACTGCCGTACGCATTGCAATTCAATAAAAACTCCCAAGGTTCCTTAAAGGTAAGCTTGTACCCGTTCAATAGTGATTCCGTGAGGTTTGAACTATCATTGGTGGACGATAGTGACTCTTTTACCACTTGAGAAGTTTCTAAAGCGTCCTTAGGTACAGAATACTCATGCTTCTTCTGAATCTCACAGGAACACTTGATAAAGTGACCGGGTGAGACCTCTTTATCATAGAGAACGAATGCGGTGTCGTCCAGGAACAGCGACTTGTTGTATGAGAGCAGTGTCTCCTTTAAACCTTGCGATATTTTCTTAACATGTTCCCTTTTCGGGCTTGATGCTGGCTGATAGTATTATTTATTTGCGCTGTGAATTCCGAGGTGTCAGCACTGTCGTGGGAGTCGCCGTTTTCCAGGGATTTTGTCATCTTTGCGCAATGCAGGGGGAGCTGACTGGACTTCGACGGTAGAGAGTTCCCGTAGTCCTTTACCGCGTTGCTGAAATCGAAATCGATTGACACGTAACGACACAAACTAATCCCGGCCCCTACAGCACTGGCATAGCGAGCAATGGCGTAAAAATGCAGCAACGTAAACATGTTCTTCAAGGGTTTAGTAAGGAGAAAGTCGCATTCTCTTATAACTTCAATGGCGAGGACTATGTGTTCGCCTCCCTTGAACGTTGCCGATCTGGGCGGATAAACACATCTTCTCTAAGCAACCTTGGAATTATTCGAGTTTCTGATATTCCCAGAGTTTAGCTTCCAGAACCACAATGGCTTCGTTAAGCGTTATCGAATGGAGAGTGCCTCCACCTACGTTTGCATTAAGGTATTTGTAGACGATATCTATGAGGGCTTCGTCACCTTCAACTGGTACAGAGACGCTGGAGCCTGAGCCAGACTTGGCATCCGAAGACGAATACATGATGAAACGGGACAGGAGATCTTGATTTGGTGTAACAACGTCTGGAGTGCTAGAAACGAGGAACTGCGAGAAGACGAAACCCAGTGCTATTTTATGACTAAATAGTCATTTCAACACTCCGCTCTCAATCTCAAGAAAAGACGTCTAAAATTTAGGCAGAAGAACATGATGACGGTCCTTTTCGTACTCATTCAACTGCGGGCTTCGAGTGCCTTGAGTCTAGGTATCGTTGCTAAAAGTGTATTAAAATAGTTGACTAAGGACCCGCCTTGCGGCCTCGGGAGCTTTGTCCAGTTCTTTCTTGCCCGTAGAAGACTGTTTGAACTTCCGTAGGCTTTTTGACTGCCTTGATTCAGCTTCTGGAACAAGAGCAGTGGCCGTCTCTGTGTCCCCTGCGTCTCTGACCCTTTTTGCTGCCGCTTTGGATTGTATGCCTTCAAGTTCTTTTGCCTTCTGGATGTTCCGTACGAACTCCTTGTTTTCTTTGGTTGATTTGCTGATTTCGGCACGCATCCTAGATTGTCTCTCGGCAGCTTCTGCCGCTATCTGCTCAGTAAGGTTATCTAGAACAATATTGTCAGTATAATATGCTCCTATACAAAGATATAATACCGTCTCAGCCTGGCGTTGTGTTTCCGTGCCGTTCATAGCAATCCAGTGCTCTAAAAATGGATAGATGTTGATTGAAATACGTACGCCACTTGAACCCATTAAGGTATCGTAAACTGAAAAGGGGTTAGTGTTTGGTCGCACCGAAGACATTGTATGCCAGGAGCCTTACCTCCATATGTCGTCGCGATAATAGCTTCCCTTCTTTGCCATACCTATCTCAGCCAGTGTCGTGCCATTGAGTGAATATACCGCCGCTTTCGCATCGGATTTCTGTACGAACTCCAGCCACCCCTCATTGAAATTTTTCTTCCGGTTTTGGCCCTGCTGGAGTCGTCGGGCTCGTACTTGCGCATCCTCAGGGGACAGATAGACTCTGTTGATCTTTCCAAATCGTTCGAAGATAGACCGTACCGTGCCAGGTTTCACTGCAGAAGTTACAGTTAGTACATACACTGGAGAAGCATGGGTGGTCTCGAGTACCCAGGGTAAGCACGTATCCCGGAACCACTTACTGAACGGTGGTATGCGAGAAATGTAAACCACACCACTTCTTTTCACAGCTTTCTCTGTGGCCACGAGGTTCTTCTTAGTCAAGGGTCGCGTGATGTCTACCAGATTTGAAGAGTCTCTTGGCGTTGATTTGTCTTTGCTAGTCGACTTTTCGCATTCTTGTTCTGGCTTTTCCCCCTGGCTATCATCGTCGCCATCTTCTAGATCCTCGTCGGCGCTTAGAGGCTCGTCTTCGTCGGTGTCGGCATCTTGATCTAGTTTGCGACGCTTGGACGAGCCCTTCCGTAGTTGTTCAGCCTCTGAATCGTAGCCTTGGCTGCCGTCGTCCTCGCTTTCGTCGACATCGAGAAAATGATTTCGCTTCTCTGTAGGCATGGTAGCGGTTGCAGTGGATCAACAGAGAACCTTGTGCTGGTATCCCAAATTATCTCGTCAAGATCGGAGGTACGCTGAAAATAATGGAAGTTGTAGTTCAGAGAAGCTTCGATAATGCTTCGATAAGCCATGATAAGTATGAGGGGGGGTTATTGATTTATCGGGGCCCCTGGCGGGGTCACCGTTCGGTGCCCCTCCATCAACTTACTTGGTCGGTGACGTTTGTTGGCTTCACTTCATTGTCGTTATCACAATTCAAAGTCGCCCAGCACCTCAAGCATAGGAAAGTCAACTCGGGATAGTATTAAATAATCTGTGGTGGACATAAAATCTCCCTTTTAATATACTCTAACTTGTTTGTTATCTTCCACCACAGCGAAGATGTCTGTGGAAACCATCACTACGATTTCGCCTACTACCAACGAGCCGATCCTGTCGCGCAATGGAGTGAGCGCATCAGCTCTAGAAGAGATCCCCAAAGTTGCCGCAGAAGCTTTTAATACATGGCGGCAAACTGCCTTGGTAGATCGCACAATCATCATCAAAAAGGCACTGAACCTCCTAGAGAAGCAAAAGGACAAGCTAGCGGAGGAACTCACAGTGCAGATGGGGCGTCCCATCGCTTACACCGGAGTTGAAAGTAAGAACTTTCAATGTTGCTTGATACCAACCAACCTAGCTAACGAATACTTAGTCACGACGGCTATCAAACGTGCCGAATACTTGATAAAGATTAGTGAGGACACGTTGAAGGATACTGAAGGCGAAGCCGAGAAGGGGTTCAAGCGTTTCATTCGCAAAGTTCCTGTAGGACCGGTCCTAGTTATTTTCGCATGGAATGTGAGATACTTCTCGTCTTAGCATCTAGGTGCAAGTATTTGTAGCTAACTCCCCTAGTATCCTTACTTGATCTTGGTCAACTCGCTCATACCGGCTCTTCTTGCGGGCAACACCGTCATCTTGAAGCCGTCACCTCAGACACCCACAATTGCCGAGCATGTCACTAAGATATTTACTGAAGCCGGCCTGCCGTCTGGTGTTCTGCAATATTTCCACTGTGGCTCGCCATCGATCATGGAGTCCGTGGTGCGGAATCCCAAGATCTCCTTGATCTGTTTCACTGGTTCTGTTGCTGGAGGCTTAGCGGTCCAGAGGGCTGCTTCTGACCGGATTGTCAATGTCGGGCTGGAGCTTGGTGGTAAAGACCCCGCGTACGTCAGGGGAGATGTCGACCTCGATTGGGCAGCGGCTGAGATCGTCGATGGATCTATCTTCAACTCTGGCCAGAGTTGCTGTGCAATTGAGAGAGTATATGTCAACGAGAATATTTATGACCCCTTTATTGAGTCGGCGCAAAAGGTCTTGAAGGGCTACAAGGTTGGCGACCCTCTCGAGAAGGAGACTCAGATCGGACCTGTCATTTCAAAGCGCTCTAAAGAGACTATCGAAGCTCATATCAAGGATGCCTTGGACAAAGGCGCCAAAGACGCGACACCCGAAAACCCGACCTTTACCGACCTCCCTACCCTGGGTAACTTTGTCAAACCTACCTTGCTTGTTGATGTAAACCATAGTATGACAATCATGACAGAAGAAACGTTCGGGCCGGTGATTTCTGTGATGAAGGTCAAGGATGATGCCGAGGCAATTCAGCTGATGAATGACAGCGAGTTCGGGTTGACTGCTAGCATATGGACGAAAGACACAGACAAGGGCTACGAACTCGCACAGCAAGTCGAAGCGGGCACCGTCTTTGTCAATCGCGCAGACTTCCCGAGCCCAGATCTCGCCTGGACTGGTTGGAAGAATTCTGGTAAAGGTGTGACTCTGAGCAGATATGGATTTGACCAGTTTGTAAAGCTTAAAAGCTTTCATTTGAAGGATTACCCGAAATAGATTATAGAAGAGTAACAGGGATGTCAGCTTGACAGGGGCATAGATACTTGGAATGTGGATCCATCTTCTTCCGTCGTAAGGACTCCCGAGGGAATGGAACATCAACTATAGTGACCCGATTCGGCAAAGGTAGCCTTGCAGAGATGTTTCACCAGCCCTCAACGTGTCCAATTTAGCATAAGCATGGCAAGGTTGATGTCTCAGAGTCGGTGCAATACCGGTATATTGGCAAGTTAACACCATTCCATTCTACAATGAAGCATGAGGTCATATCAGCCTTGAACACCCCCTCTACTGTCTAAAGATTGCTACATTCCGCAGAACCTTTTATCATGCACCGTGTTGCTTCCATCATGGGAGTTTCTTAATATTATTATTTGCCGTTTTCGACCGGCTTCTTTCAAGCCTCACTGATACGACAGCCAACGCTGTGCTTGCTTCTTTGTGATACATGCATTCCATCAACTCTTATTGCTGTAGATCGAGCGAGCGCTTGGGCTCTAGACTTTCATCTACCTCTTTCTCTGGTCTCCTGGGCGGACTTACAACTACGACTCTGTACATTCACAACCGCCACTCCTTTGTACTTTCACTTTTGTTCCTCTTGTTCAAGTGGTAGTGTACGAGGGGGGAGCGCTTAGAGTTGCCTTTGGCCCCTGTTGATCCGTAGAACGAGACACCAACTGACCAACTACTCCTTTGATGTGAAGCTCGGCCTCTAAAAGACTTGTCGACCCTCTCAGTCCTTGGAATGATATGCACCCTCATCAGCAGGCGCCCTCACTATTGTTTTCCTCTTCCTTGTATTCTAAAAAGAAGGTCACTCTTTTACCGCCGCAGTAGCGCATCAGTTTGATTGTTGATCGATCAATTAATCAGTCCTCGGTCGCATACACTCAGTCCACGCCTTGGAACAGCAACTACAACTACAACTTGCATTTCATGCAGAGCAGCGCCAGCTGATAGACGACATCTTGAAACTTCCAAGGTTCTACCACTTTGACCACTTTACCGAAGTATCACTGCACTACCAACAAGCACCAACATCAATTGCCCGTTGTTTGCGTCCAGCTGAAATCAAGCCCCAAAATCTTGCCACACACACGCACACACACACCCACACAACCACACATACTCCAAGTTAATTAACTGTCGCCCTGGTCAGCCGCTGCAGTTTTCAGCCCCTACAATTGCGCTGTACCGTGCACTATTGTAGCAAACAGAAAACATCTATGGACAGTCGACAGTTTTAGGCAACTTTTAACCCACTACCCACCCACTACAGTATCCCCATTCCGACCAACACCTTTGTTGGCAACCTTCCACTTTACCTTCTCTTTCAACTCAATCGCCAGCTGCATCTGCATCCTGTTCTGCAGTGGGGGAATTACTCGAACAACACTCGTTTTTTCCGACTTTGTCTTTCATTACCAATCCCTGTTGCCTTGGTACTCATACACAACCTGCCCCGCCTATCAGTTGACCACCTCTGTCCTTCGCGATGACTTGCATGATACTCCAGACTTTCACTGCGAGACTGCAGCGTCTCGTCGGCTTCAAGTCCAAGGCCGTTGCTGCGAACGAGAAGCGTAACTCCCGCACTATGCACATTGTAAGTATTTATCTTTTGCCTTTGCCTTCACATCTACCTTCACCTTCACCTCTACCATACGCCGACCTCAACCCCGCCACGGTACACCAAGATCCTCTGCAACGAGATGCTGACACCACATTTTTCTTACAGTCGCCGCCCTTCAACTTCAAGCACGAGACTGTCAGCCTGCCCGGTCTTTCCGAGGACGAGTAAGTTCCATCCCTTAATCGCCCATCAGCTTTTGACTCTTCTCGTTGCACACGTGGCCTTGGTGTTGCCCCCAACAATGGCGCCGAGCCGCTTGAAGCTCATTTTACCTGCAGCTGGCCGCCACCCTTGACGCTGCTGTCTCCAGCTTGTCTCGCTTGTGTCTTTGTCATGTTTTTTCAGCTCCGAATTCCCCACGCCTTCTTCCTTCTGCTGATACAAACTAATATCAAAATGTTTCATGCGCTGACTGCATTTATTTTCCCTTTGCGCAGAATCACCATCCTGAAGGAGAAGGCAGCTGCTTCCCGTCTCGGTGTGGCCGGCGCCAACAATGACGGCACTTCGTCCTTCGGTAGCCCCCGCAAGGCGCCCCGGGCTCCACCTTCGCCGGTAACCCCCGTCCGAACCGTGGCTCCCGTCGCTCCTGTAAGTCCATCTCATCGTTTGTTGATGTTGTTTTTTTACACCAATATCTATCCGCTGCTCCATATTCCTATTTCCCGCTCTCATAGCGGTAGATCGATCTCCACGTTGAGCAACCCGATCATTGCTTGTGTCCATCCGTCAGATTCTAATGCGCAAAGTTGAACAGGTCGCCCCAGCCACACCCCTGTCGCCAGAAGACAATGTCATCTAGACCATGCCGGCGTGTGTCTTGCCACCAGGTTTCCCTGTTCTGACGATTGTCATGAACTTGTCGTCAAGCCTTGCATTACACGCCTTGTCCAATAGCAGATGAAAAACTGCTATGGTGACGCTGCATCTTGACATCCTCCCCCATGCACAAATCTATACTTCTAGATGTTGAGCAACTTCGACGTTTTTTTCGCCTGCAGAGCAACAACTCCAGTGTACACTAGATTCTTTTTCTCGGCCCTTAGCTTCGGGTCATTCTCTGGCGTCGACTTCTTCAGTATACCCCTGGACAACAACCATGTTGGCGATTCGTCTTCTTCGGTCGGCCGAGTTTGCGGTTGTGATATCCTTTTTTTCTTCTAGGACTTGTACGTCTTCGATACCGCGGAGTTTGCAGGTAGTAGGGTAGATTCGGTAGATGAACCATCATAAATTACACACACGTGGACTGGGCTTCGATTGTATTACCGTCTTTCGTAAATGTGTCTCGATAAAAGCTAGGAGCTTGGCTATCGCTGTTGAAGGTATCCTTGTTCCTTAGCATTGTCTTCATCGGGGTGTTGAGCCTCAGCTTCCACATCCTCTTTGGCCGTCTCATAGCCAGTGTGAGGATCTGCCACGTACTTGTGCCAGGTTGTCTTAATGTGTGGGGTCGCTTCTCAGTCTCGCCCGTAGAATCACTATTCATAGGCGCTTTTCTACTATGCCCTTGTTTGTTTTAGTCATCTGGAAGCTCAGGTCAGCAACATCCCGACAAAGCAAACAACAGCGATTGGTGCATTTCCATTACCCTTGGGTTCATATCCTAATCCAAGAGGAGATTCGAGATCTTGGATATCGTGGGTTAGGGTGGGAGTCAATTGGCAGTTGTGATTCCGCTCCTGTCAGGAACAAGGCCGCTCTGATCATTCCATCCTTGTTTAGCTTTTCATCGTTCCACTAGATGATTCCCCTCTTCACCTTATGTATATCCATTTGCTAAATTCCAAATGTCACATTCTAGCAGTTTCTCCGGAGTCCGGTGTTGGTGTGGTTTGGGTTGGTTCAATGTTTGCCTTGGTTGGCAACTTGTAAATGTAAAGGTGAAAGAATACAAATTGAATATAAGGGTGGTTTCATCAACAACAATTCCCTCTGAGGAATTGTGTGCTTGTCATACTTATCGCTTGCCTCGACTTATCGGTGTTTTCCATATCGGTACGTACTTTTCTATAATATCTCTGCACAAATCTTCACGTGGTAGAATGCAAACGGGAGGAAGTACAGATTATATATAACAGGGTGCTGAACCGGGTCAAAAGCTCCTTTATAGAATATATATGTGCCCTAGCCACCGATAACATGCCTCGACTTGTCGGTTTTTATCTTATCGGTACGTACCTAACCACAATTCTCGCGAAGCTTGCTGCCGCCCCCCCCCCCCCCCCCCCGCCCGCGTTGTGGTTCCTGGGCAACGATACCTTCTCTATATATAGGCCCTCGCGTCCCTCGTGCAGCAGAGAACTCTTCTTTCCTTCTTCAACATCCACAGTTCGTTGACCTTCGTTTTCTGCTGTGCCCTGATCGTCGCCGATACACATATATAACCATCTTCAATCGCCGACCATCCTTATACCATACAAAAGACTTCAAAGAGGTTGCCGCCCGTCCTTCGTAAGTTTATATTCACTTTTCAACATACCATAAATACTGTTTGTGTACTCCCTAACATGTTCATAGATTCTCTCACCTTTGTGTGCCCACCTCTCCCTCTCCCCATCCACCTCCATCACCACTACCACCGCGACCACCACCATGTCGGACAGGTCGGAGAGAATCTTCGCTCTTCTCGATCAGAGCCGCCGCCTCCGTGCGGCAGGAACCAGTCCTGCGGTCCTACTCGAGCTTGCCGACGAAGGCGCCCGAGCAAGTAAGTAATTCTCAGTGCTGTTTTCTTCCCATTCTAGTCTTTTCAAGGGTGAAAGAGCTCCTATTCGGGCTACAATCATGTCTCGAGAGCTTCGCATGCTCTTGAGACCCTTACAAATCTTTCTCAAGAAGGCATTTACTGACCCCGACTGTTGCAGTCTTAGCTTCGGTTCCCGCTGGTGCTGCTATTGTTCCTGCTCCTGAGCCTGCTGTCCCCGTCACCACCACCACCACCACCGCCTCCTCCTCTGCCGCCGCCTCTCCCTCCGTCTCTCCCTCCGTCTCTCCCTCCATCTCTGCTCCCGTCTCTGCTGCTGCCGCTGGCCCAAACCAGCACCTGACGTGCCGCTTTTGCGGCCAAGTCTTTCGCAGGGTGGGCAGTCGTCTCCAGCACCAGAGAGACGTGCACCTCGGCACGCGGTGCTTCTGGCCCGGCTGCGGGGCCGTAATGGCTTCGGAGCTGGAGCTCAGAAGGCACCTGCGTCGCCACCACGACGACATCGTCACCGCAGGATGGCGGCCGGAGAAGTGCTCGTGGCCTGGTTGTGGGAAGGTGCTCTCCCGGCGGGGCACCGCTCACCGGTGCGTTCGGTCGCACCACCAGGAGCAACGCCGTCGGCGGTAGGGGAGGGTGTTTCTGGGGGGTTGGGGTGCGCCTGTGTGTTTGTTTGTTTGGGTTTTTGGGCGTTTGGGGCGTTTGGGAGATACCAATGGCTTGAAGCCTTTTTTTAAACAGTAATACAAATGGTTCTAACCGATGAGAATACCCAAGCTATAACTTCGTGATAAGTGTTCTTTTGATTTCTAATAAGTCAGTCATAAAGCCACAATAAGTGCTGCTCTTTGCTTCAAATAAGCAAGACTCAAAGCAGAGAATAAGCTGGAGATATTCCCCAGTTGCTTTATCTGGTCTAAAGGTGTGTGCATATGTGTGTGTGTGGGAGAGAGACAGAGACAGAGAGACATGAACTGGAATGAAAGTCGGAAGATCCTCTAGAGGACCAATTTCAGAGGCTTCTTCGAGAAATGAGAGATTAGTGCACGCGTATTGGCGGGCCAAAGGTTCATAGCTTGCCGCCGCAACATATTAGACTTGCCCAAATCATTAATTGCCTTCGTCTTGATCTCATATTCAAGATCTCCTTTGATCTTAGCCAGCTGAAATACCGGTTGCCTTGTGCTCGAAGTTTTCAGGTCGTCAGGGGGACCTCAACCGCTGTTTGTTAGTTAGTCTAAACCTAACTGGACCCGTGAAAGCAAAGGAGGATCTGTTGGACTTGGGCTTGTTCGCCGTGAGCATGTTGGATTTGGGCTCGGGCTTGGGCTCGGGCTCAAGCTTGTTGGAATTGGATTTGTACTTGGCCTTGGCATGTGATTCCAGCGAGCTAAGCTTCCATGCTCCAGTAAGAGTGCCTTGTCGCTAATTATACAAGGGAAAGTTATTACAGTATCTCTATGATTCAACATGGGCATCTCAGGTACTGTAATTTATTGCCATTTTCAAGATTTGTAAGTGAAGGCAAAGTTGCCTGTCACTCAACATGTGGTTGCGCGCCTAAAATCGTAGTGGCCTTGTCTTCATCTTTCATTTCATTAGCGTCACCATCGCCGTACTGACCTCATTTGGCGTTGAAAACCTTACAGAGCAGATTTATCATGGCCCTGAGGTTTGGATATAGCCTAGATCCAATATATACCTCGCCATCCCCTGAGAAGAAAAGTCCGATGTAGCAGTTCGAGCGTTGGACATATTGAGTCTGTCAAGGACTTCTAATATGAGAAGTAATTGAAGATTTTTAGGTATAGGGATTCAGAAAAACTAGGGGAAGAAGCCTTCAGGGGTTGAAGAAATTGTAGACGCTAATTGTATGCGTCCGTTTCAATGGCTTTGAGTCTCACTCGTTCTGACCCGAATAGCATTTAGCCCGAAGCTAACGTAGACTTATCACTACCAAGTCGCTGCGAGCCAAAGCTAATGATATAGGACACTGCAAGCCCATGGTAACCGAAGAGTGTGACATGCGAGTGATCTTCGTGATGACATTGAAGGTGGTGAGATCTAATGTCCCAAATACGAATTATTAATTATTCGTTTTCTACAGTGAATTAGGGAATATTTCCAGGACCAAAATAAACTCCCTGTATTTCTTTTGATTAAAAAGACTCTCTCATGTGGTTCATGACAGTTGTTGAGTAAGACCCATGACTATTTGGTGTAAAAGCCTCGACGCTGGGAGTTTAGGATGAGACTAACGTCTAGTTATTTCACCCCAAGTTTACTTTACGAAATTCGCTGCTCAAGTAAACAACATAGAAACAAGCGCAGAACCCACGTCACGTAAGTGGCGTAGTTTAAGTGTGACTAGAAACATACAAGGTTTATTTGACCGCGGTTAGGTTTAGATGGTGCCTTCTTTAATACGCTCACGACGCACAGTCGCGACCTATTAAAGCATCCATCTCCCCCAACATTGAAGCTAACATTTGGAAATATTTCCTTCCATCTTCTCTCGCACGTTGACAAAGATTGAGGGCGAGAGCGGCGCCATTTATGCTAGTTGAACTTCCCAAGTGGGAGCCCTGTTCTTTTCAAGTTGTAGCTAGTGATAAATGACATTGCTAAGTACTGCGGAGAAGCTGAGGCCAATTTTAAATCATTCAGTTCGTTGGCGTTTTGTGTGTTTTCAAATGGAAATCCTGTTCTTTTCAAACTATGGCTTATGATGACACCTGCGGGAAGACTGAAGCCAATTTTTACCTGGGATAACTTCCCATTCATACCAATAAGTGGCAAATAAGAAAGGGCACTATTGTCTTTGGTCGCGTGTAGAATCTGCTCTTTTGCCGTAGTCTTCGTTGGTCTCTTACCAGTTCAAAATCATCGCTAGCTACCAGATATGACGCTTTTTTTCAAGGGGTTTGGATTCTCTCTTCAAGACATTAATTATCTTGTCGTCTATCTTTTGCTTGGTAAAGAGTCTTGTTCAAGAAAACTTCTGCAAGCCTTGGATCTATCTGCTTGCACCGCTAGAAGGTCAGCTTCAGCGTTGACAGAAAACACTACTGAAGCAGAAAGTTCAAAGAAAGACTATCGTTTTTAAGACATAATCCCAAAAGTGTGAGTTTAAATCTCCTAAAAAAGCCTTGAGGGCCACTTCAACCTCGTCTTCGCCCTCTCCCGTCTACTGCTGTGGCATATATTCCTTTTCCCTTACTTCATCGGCACACTTCCAGTTCGCAGCCATGAACCAGATTGCCATCTTCTCAGGGTCTCCCGCCCACGAAGCGCCTAAAGCCCGCAAAATGGCACGGCCAGATGCTCCAGCTCTGAGCCCCTTTGCCGGCATAACTCCCAATATATTACCGAAGTGCGAGTCCGCGGCTACGGAATCTGCATCCATGGCCAACGTGCCTCGTGTGTCTGAGTGGCTGCGATGCCCCGACAGGGTGTAGAAGGGTCGTCGAAGTGGTGTAAGTCGATATCGGGAGAGGCGATTTGCGATAGTCGCGTTAGATCGGCGTGTTGGTAGTGTAGAAACTCCGTGGTACTTTGGAGTTGACGGCTTTATTTGCTGTTGCCCCGTCGGAGGAAGTGGATATTGGCATTGAAGTCGTATAAGATTTCAGGTCTTGGAAGGTTTACCCGTCAGATCCTCTTCGTATACTATACTGATCATCTTGCGATGTCGAAAACGAATCCGGTATATTTTTCATCAAGAGGTTCGCACACTTTATATACAGGAACACCAGATACGCCGAATGTCCGTCAGGGAAGGCGACTGGCTGTTGGTGACGAGGTGGGATGAACCCCTATTCTTTCCGTCACCTTCAGTAACTACACCCAGAATAGGAAGAGAAGGACGATAGTATAAGATATGAATTAGCCGTATTGGGATATAATTCGAAACCCTGTACAGCTGTTACCTCGACTTTTCGCAGCTCCATGTCGCGCTAGTAAAGGCAGTATCAGGCTCGGCGCTTAAGGTAAGGTGTGTAGAAGAAAGGCTGGGTCGGTATGACGGTTGCAAGTCTCGTAGGGAACGAGACTTACAGAACTGCAGAAACTGTGATGTATTGTATTGGTGTAGGTTGGGTGCGACTACAACTCCATATTGGCTATACTTCAAAGTTGTAAGAAAATGGGGTTGGTACCTAGAATGAAGGAGCTTGACATGAACGTCGCATGTTTTCCGTCTATTACAAAAGGTGAGTTATCAAGTTCAAGGTTGCTTTTTCTTCCTATGATGGGAGCAGGCCCTAAAGTGCTGGAAGGCGCAAGAAAATATTCAGGGAAGCATGAAATATGTAGGTTTGGGTGGCAAGAAGATGATATAATGAATAGTGGCATTGAAGTAACAAGTGAAATCAAGATTTTGTAGCCACGCAATAAACAGGCAAATAGATTATTGGAAAGAGACGGAGGCAGACATCAAAGGAAAAAAAATTAATAAAAATGAAAAGGAGTAGAGAAAATTCGCAGACCCGCCACCAACCCCCTCACTTGAACCCGCTTACTTTCGTGAACAGGTAGGCGTATCAGTTCCATTTGCACAAGTGCCTAGAGACTTTCGAAAACTCCTTACCCATTCAGTCAGGCTAGACAGACGATCCTAGTGAGGACTGCTTGAAAAGCGGACTGTTACTTTAGTTGATAAACCTACAGACACCACGGGGTACCCTGACGGCTACTCATTAGCTGATGTATAGTTGCCTTAGGAACAACGTAGCCTCTAGGTATATTGTACTATTGTTTACTACCTTTATTTGTAAGGCGCCTTATTCTCGTGTTTGCTACATATAGGTTATCACTTGCTGGAAAGGTACGTACCTCAGTGAGCTTCGCTCCTCCTCGACAAGTACCTCACGTCAACAAGTCGTTTCTATGACTCTCCTCTAGTACTCGATCTTAAAGGGGGTCAAAGGCCTAGAATACGTTATCATATCTACGATATAAATACACTGCTACACTTTGTGTTTGCTCGATTCGCCGATAACGAGGGACAGAGAACCTATAACAAATAACCGCAATTTTCGAGCTGCTTATTAAATTAATCGAGCTTAATTAGAATCAAAAACAAATCTTGAGATATCTTAACTTACTTAGATCAAGATGGGCTCCTCTAAAGTCATTAACAAATGATAATCGGTGTTTTCGTATTAGCCTACCCAATAGGAGAATATAGGAACAAGCATCAATAGCACGATTTCGTGGCTACCGTGCCAAGGCATCTCATCTAAGCTCATAGTGCTCCGAGGTCTCTACGATCATATCCCTGATTCCGAATAATCTCAGTCTTATCGACGTCAGCAGCATTACACCCACTACCCAGCTTCCTAAAGTGATCGCACAACCCAGGACCCTAACCTGTCGTAGAACAGGCTGAGATAGAGATGGCTGCTTGTCCCTGGGATCATTCAGTTGACTCTCACGCCCTTGATCTTCATGGTACCGTTGATGGTCGCGCTCGTACCCAAGGATACGGGAGAGACTAGTACTTCAAACACCTCTGGAGTCGGCAACTGCTCCTTTTTTTTTAGAAGGATTCTCGAAAGGGTTCGGGGAAAATACGAAACTCTTAACTAGAAAAACCATGGAGCTAAAATAGAATAGGAGAACCTTGCTTCTGGAAAGGGCTAGACAGGAGAAGAAATAACGCTTGATTTCCTCTTACCGCTGTCCCGCCACCATTTCGAGCCGTCGCTACAGAACTCATTGATATGCGGCTCTACAGGTGGTTGAGGGAAGGGCTCTCCCTAATGATCAGAGCACTCGAGGTTGAACCCTGAGTCATCCCTCGGGGAATGTTGAACCGCGAAGATTAGGAGAGGGAGCGAGGAGAGACTCCAAAGGATAGACAGCGATTTCATAAACATGTCGAATCTTTGTGTATTCGAAGCAACTATGACGTATCAAAAAGTAAATGGTTTACAATGCAAGCTAGATAGCAGCAAGACGGGTTCGGCCGTGTCTATGCCTAGTTTTTGTAGTTTGGAAGCTGACTCGGGCACACATGTGAAGACTACTACATCTCATGATGGGAGGGGGTCGCCCTTCGTCGCCGCGAAAGTGTTGGGTATGAGGCACACAATTGAGGCTCTATTTGCCGAAGATTCAAGACATTCCATATCCTAGATGAGCGGAAGGAAACTTGAAAAATCATACTTACAATATCTGGAGTTATGCAGACAAATTTGCGTTTCTTCGAGCGCTCATCTCACCGCAACCATGACTTTAAAATTCCCGTTCCAGCTGAGACATGGTTGAAATATGATAGCATATCGTTTCGCTATTTATATGCCGTATTTGATGTTCTTAATATATGTATATATTTGATGGCGCCTACATGAGCCTGCCTGTAAGCAGTGTGTTGATGTGACGTATACTCGAACTTCCCTATTGTTAGGCACAAACGCATCATGAGCAATGAGCGCTCCCAAGAATATTAATGTGCTTTCCATCAACAGATGTAAAGTTGTTGGCGGAAGAGGCGTAGGAAATTGCTAGAGTAAGGAGGTTGGATTGATGTTACTCCAGAGCCCTGGAATAAGTGAAATTGACGGAACACATCGCCTCAAGAACAATTCCGAACTGAAATGAATTTAAATCGCCGTTCTACGTAGCGCCGAAGCAGATAATTCACCCATCAATATACAACATAGGGCTTTTCCATCACAGAACCCACCCGTTATACTCTTGGATGTTCTCTTTCCTCACGCCCTCCATCTCGCCCTTAACATCTAGTAGTCTAACTTGCCCGCCCTTCTTCTCACTCCATTTCGCCACGAAGTCCTTAACGCGCTTCTCAGTCGCCTCGTCGTCATTCATTAACAGAGCAACGGCGTCATATCCACCAGCTCCCGGAACAACACCATTGTAGACTCCCTCAACCTCCATCAAAGCGTCTAAAAGGTCCGTCTGGCTCTCGGGCTCGATGGGAACGCCGCTCTGAGTGCCCATGGCACGGATGAGTTCGCGGATGTCTGCGACAGCCGGGCTAATCTCGTCAAGCTTTCCGTTGCTAAGGATAGTGCCGAGTTTGACGTTGCGCGACTGCAGTTCGTCCCAGAGTTTCTTAGACTCCGTGGGATTGGTTTCACGCCACTGCAGCACCTTCTTCACCATGCCGACGGTCTGGCTGCCGCAGTCGACATCGCACATGCGCAGGGAGACGCCGGCGGGTACGCTGACGCCCTCTTTCACAATATCCGTGTCCCACGGTGTTTCGGTAATTAGCTTGATCAGCGCGGGCGCGAATCCTGGCGCACCGGCCTCCGGTATGCTCTTTAGAATGGACGGAGAGAAGCGCCGGTACCGGCAGCTACCATAGACGGCGGCAGCAATGTCGAACCCTGAACCAACCTTTCCTTGGGCGGCGCAATGGGCTGCTTGGGCGAGATTGTGTAGCGTGCGCTTCCCCTCAGCCGTAGTGATATCGAAATCAAGGTAGTGCGTCAGCAGCGCGGCTGTCAGGGCCGTGACTAGAGCAGCTGATGAGCCGAGTCCAGTCTTATTAGCACCCTTAAGTGTCGTCGGGAATTTAGCGAAGCGAGTAGGGTTCTTCACTGTGCCGGTCATGGAATGAGGCTGTGAGTAGTAGTCATTGTCTGCAAGAATGGTGAACTGCGCTGGATCAAACGTGTGCGACGACCGGCGAAAAGCCTTCCTGGCGATGTACGTGAGGGCGTAACTCAACGTGACCTCAACGAAAGGGTTTGAGTCAATGCAGGAGCCGCTATTGTTAGATGAGTCAATTGAACCATACAATGCTCATCATAATGAGGTGAGGTGTAGGACAGGGATGGTGGCTAGCGAGTCGACGTCGTGCTCACGACCCATGATAAGGAGAATCTCGGTCGAGCAAACAGTCACAACAGTATACTTGCAATCGACTTACCTCTGTAGTTGCGTCACTTTAATACCGCCATCCTCAGGGGCAAGGTGATAACCGTAACGCCATTGAGCCTCAAGGAATTGAGGACTATCAACAACGATCTCACTCAACTGAACGCCCTGGCTTGTCTTAATCTCCCGGGCGACAACGTTAATGCGGGCGCTCAGGCCGAAGACGAGGGCGGTATACTCTTTGTCGAGTACCAAGTAACCGCCGGCCAAGAACACCTTGCCCGGTGCGGAGACTGCGGTAGGGGTTGTGCTCGGCATTGGAATGAACTGGACCCGACCGGACTGGTGAAGATCTATCTTATTATTAATGATGGTCAGGGGCACATGCGACCCGGATCGGACTGGATTGGGTTGGAAAAATGAACTAGGAACGGGAAGCGAACCCCGCGAATCTGGGTATACCACGTATGACAGCGGCGGCGGTTAAAGAAAACGATCGACAGGGGACGACCGGAACGACTTGACTCGGAACAGTTGACAGTAGATCTGAGATGCCGAATCTGGCAATGTATATATCTATGTAGAAAGACAGCAGGCCAGGAGAAAGAATCAGACCCTCAAAGCGGCTAGTATAGATAGGTAACAGTGAGCTTTTGTAGCGACAGTCTTGAGTTCGAAGACGTCGGAGGATACTGACTGTAAAGTTAAGTTATCAGGCTCCAAGTTGTCAGGATCCTCCAGCCGTCAAAACGTCTTTCTGCGGGGAAGCTCAAAATAGCTACCCCGATCGTTGACAGCGTGATGATTCCTGACAGAGTGGGTTCGCTGTGGGGACTCGGCGCTAATCCGCTGCTCTATGTTTAGATAAGTGCCAAGCCGAGTTTGGTGATCCTTACCGGAGGGTTCCTGTAAGTAGTGTAAGTAGTGTAAGTAGTGTAAGCCGGATGAGACGAATACCGGTACCTACATATGTACCTACCTTCGTAAATATATATGACTTAACAAATCGGGACCTGAGATTTGTCACATTTGATGCAAATACAACTTTTATCATTCCTTCCCTCTGATTCTGAAACGGGACGCTCAGATTGCGCATTAGCTATAAGAACTGTCTTTTGCACACAGCTGACTTTCACCTTGCAGGAGAGAGAAGCCGGATTCGTTCCGGTTTAACCACTGCTTCAATCATCACGATGACAGAACTCAATCGCTGACTAACTTCGTCTTACACGTTTATCTCGACTCATAAGGTTAAGACTTGGTACGTGGTAGTTTAAATAGTGCATGCGAGGTGGATGATTATATGTTGCTTAATTGCTCACCTAAAAGTCTAAGATAATTCGAAGAAAATAACAGGAAAGCTCACGTACGCCGTACGTAATAAATCACCAAGCCAAAGCTATTGTGTCTCTTTTCCAGCAACAGATATCCTTTTAGGCTCGTGAATGAACCCAGAGAGGGTTTTCCGGATGCCAGCCAACGTGGCACAAAAAACCTCTTCTGTTAGCACCAATTGACTGATCCCTGTGAAGCGAGTGGCTCAAACACCAAATCCCGGGCGATGTCAATGCACAATGATCTGTATCGCAAACTACCTAGGTATATCTACTATATTTTGTATGGGAAACCCGATGGTATGGATTTTCAATTGCACATATATAGATGTTCAATCTCCCACCATTTCAGACTTTGTATTCTAGCTATTCAATTAGTTTGTTATATATATGAAGCTATTCACACAATACACATCCGACCCTCTCGGGCAAGCAGCTCTGAGACCTTCGTCGTTCGGCATCGTTTTCGGTTAGCGTATAAGAGTGAGTATGGAAGTTTGGGGTGAAGATTACCATGTTAGCCATGCATTGGGCATGCAAGCAGTCAGGTACAAGAAGACTCGCTGATGAAATGCATGGCTTCCTTCATATCATGTACGCTAAGCGCAGGTCGAATCAATCTTAATATTTCTGTCGGCGGCTGCGAATCTTATCAGTGGTGACAGGAATCCCTACAGCAGTACCGAAGCAATACATTTTAGTAAAATGAGTGGTAGTCTTGGTATTCATAAGCGCCTTATAATTACAGCATAGAGTAAAAAGCCTCGAGGCCGCCAAGGCCAGGGCTGAACTGGGTTCAAATGACGCCTGCGCCTCGACAGCTGTTGCGACGGGGAGATCATCACCGGCTACCTATACTATACGAAGTACTTCCGCTTCCTACATTTGTCCACTATGTAGGTTAGGCACATTTTCAACTGAGAACGCCTACAGTTTATCGTTCGGTTTAAAATCGTCGTGCGTCGAAACAGCCTAACCGACACCCGTGGACCTCACATCCTACCCTTGCAGAAAGGTTTTCAGCTTCCTGCAAGTGTTATCATTAAGCGGATTCTCTAACATATAGCTGTAGTCCGGGGAGTTGTACAATGCCACACGCATTTATATTATATAGTGCTCTCTGTCTTCGATCTGTTGGATAGACAGTGAGCACCCCGATTTGAGTGTTCAGTAAATATATATTACCCACCTTCCTGAACTTTTGGTCTATTAATTAATTACCTCCAGGACCATATTTGGTAATATGTCTTGTGACACCCCTCTATCGCAAGAGATAGCCAAGGCTCTAGTCGAGCACATCGCCTTTAGCTACTATGGTTACTTGAATGGAGTTGCCTGTAAGTACTCAGAACATCCATACTGCTGAGGAGCTAGTATCTCAATTTACGAGGTCATCCGTATCTAAAATATCGCTCGCCATTTCACATCGAGTGGCACGACATCTTGTGGACACAGCAGCTGCTAATTTAATATTGGTCAGTGCAGAGCACGGCGCCCGAATTTCCACATCAGGCGGATTATGATGCAGTCCTCACGTACGGCAGTTCTACTCTCCATATGATAATACAAGCTGACAGGTACCTCCTAGGCTAGCCAAGAGTCTCAGCACGAGCGATGCCCAGTTAGTCTTCGAAGTGCTGCGGAACGCGGACGAGAACCACTTCACAAGAGCAAAGGCTCGTAATCAGGCCCCATTTGTGACCTTTAAAGTTGCTTCCTCGTACATTATTGTCGAATGTAACGAGGATGGGTTCACGTCAGAAAATATTACAGCGATCTGCGCCGTTAGTAAGAGCTCGAAACCCGGTGCTCACGGATATATCGGCGAGAAAGGCATCGGCTTCAAGTCCGTTTTCATGGCTGCGTACAAGGTGCACATACAATCTGAGAATTTCTCCTTCTCATTCAACCACCGATCAGGACAGTCAGGAATAGGCATGATCTCACCAACCTGGGAAGACGCCCAGGATGGCCCGCCACGTGGGATCACACGGATCAAGTTGTTCCTTCATCACCCGAGAAGTCATCCCACCAACAAGTCAGTTATACAACAGTTCGAAGAAATCCAAGCAACTCATCTCTTGTTTTTAAAGAACATACGTTGCATTAATATCCTTTATATAACTGACGAAGGCGTGGTTACTTCATCCACCAAATATTCGACATGGAAGGTTACCGCAAATCGAATAACGGTGATTAAAGAGCGAGATGGCGGCACGGAAGGTATCAATTATCATATTACGAAACATCCTGCACGGAATGAGAATCGAGCAAATTCCAAGACCGAACAGGCAGTACAATCATGGCCATCTTCCGAGGTCGTCCTTGCATTTCCACTTGATAAGAGCTCGTCCAACCCAGTTGTCATGAGTCAACAGATCTTTGCATTATTGCCAATTCGAAACGTTGGCTTCAAAGTAAGTTGGGTAATTCAATGTTATTACTCTGCTAGCCTGACTTATGCTTATAGTTCTTGATTCAAGCAGACTTTGAGACACAGGCTAATCGCCGCGATATTGTCGCTACATCTGGCAAGAATCAAGCACTTCTTGATGAGATCGCCGAAGTCTTTTGTAACGCAATGATACAGCTCTGTGCTGATAAGAACCTGCGGTACACTTGGATGAGATACTTACCTCAGAAGAATGACCATCCTTGGGAGGGGTACTGGAAGGCATTATACGACCGCATCAAGAGCAAGATTGAACCCACAGCGCTGATCCGCCCTCTCAGCGAAAGCGCTTCGTACAAGATTGAACAGATGCGGAGACTTCCACTTGAAGCGAAAGATGGTAACGGAGATCCAATTTTCAATGATATACTTCCCGAAATCTATCTATCCAAACATTACGCCGAAGTTGATCTAGACTGCTTGGAAGAGTATGGATTGAAATGGATGACCTTGGGGAGCATTTATTACGAAGCTATAAGAGACCTCGCAAATCCGAATTCGCGAATGAAGTCGGCCATGACAAACGACCAGTGGCACACAGCCGCAGCAAAGCTTCTAAGCCTTTCCTTCGAAAGAAACCAGGAACACGCATCAGATGCTGTTCGAAAGATGGAAGTGATTCCCTTGGAAGATGGGAAATGGACAACAGCCAAACGCCCACTGGCCTTTACAACCACACATGGTTTCGCTGTTCCGCGGGACCTTTCATTCACTTTCATTAGCTCATCTGCAACAAAAAATACTGCGAGGGCTACTCTCTTTAGGCATCTAGGAGCAGAAGAGCTACCAGTCTCCCTTGTACGACAACTTATTTTTAACAAGTATCCCGCAGTGGTCAACTCGCTTTTTGGTAACACAGATCAACCAGAAGAAATCTCAGCAACACACTTGCAATTCCTATTTCTAACTCGCAACCAAAACACTTTAAACACCGAGTGTTATGGAAGCATTGCAGTTTTTACCGATGGTAAGGTTTTGAGAATTCCACTGTCCCAAGACGTCTATATCTCAAACAACCATCAATACGGCGCAAGAAACCTTCTAAAGTCGATTTATAATGCTCCGGGCTTCCCGGTAGAATTTATATCACCTACCTATTTCCCTGGGCCCGATTGTCAGGGACAAACTGGAGCGGCCGACAGCTGGCTCAGCTTCCTTCAAACTACCCTTGGAATCCGCGCACAACTGAGACTTATCGACGGTGAAGGGTTTACAGACATCTTTCGCTATATCATGAACTATCGAAAAGAAGAATTTCTTGGACTCCTCCAAAACTATTGGCCTGTAATCAGCACGGACATATCGAGTCGCCTATCTCTCAGAGAGGAAATTGCTGACTGCCTCGTGCCGTGTGGAGGTGGGCACATGAGGCTGTCGCAAACATATCTCCCTCTTCCTGATCTCACTGAATGTTGTTCCAGATTTATAGGCAAGGACCTCACGTCCTTTCCATTCCTAAACTTCGAGAATACGCTTGCGCCAAACGACTTGTCCGATTGGACATTTTTGCATGATAACTTTGACGTAGGCATTTCGGATGACGTGTCATTCTACTTTCGAATACTTGAAAATATCGAAGATGCTGACCGCAGAGGTGGATACGGCCAATGCGTGCCAAAGAAGGTGTTTGATCTGTATGAAGCATTTTTTGTCAAGATCGTTGCCATGGATGATATAGAACCAAGTCGAGACGCTGTCCGGTTAGTATCTACTTTACATTGATGAAACGTTAAGCTGATTAAAAAAACCTCTAGGTCGATTTTCATGTCATCATCGCGGCCTCTAATCTTACTCCCTATAAGGGGAAGCGCAGCAGAGCGCTGGCAGAAAATAGACAGGTGTCGCTGGGATTGCCCCATGAACATGAAGGCCTTCAGCGGACTTGAGTCCTATTATACGTCTGTGTTTGAAGAAGCAATTCTAAAGAGCACTATCATGCCTTTCATGCGAGAGGTTGTCGGAGTATCAGATTTGTCCTCGGACGATATAATCAAGGAGTTATATTTGCAGAAGGAGGAGAAAGATCCAGATAGAGACATTATACGTCAAATGTACAAGCGGTTGGCTGGAATGATCGCAAAACTCTCTAAAGCTGATCAGTACGACATCAAGTAAGTTAGTTTAACATCTTGTAAAGGCTAATATCAGAACTATGGAATGAGAGGAGCACCATCTGAGTATTCAAGAGCCCTAAGCGACTACGTCGCTTCAGAACCTTTTCACTCCATATAAAGCCGACTGGATCTTCAACAGAATACATAGCTACATGAAGGTTTTCTAACATGCAGTTAGGGAAAGATTTCAAACCGAGGCCTTGATCTTCGCTGCAGGGACATGGCATACGGCGCCAAGTTGCGTATGGTCAAGCACAACCAATACACCAGGAGAGGTCGCTTTGAATACTCAATACCCGCACGAGAAGGCACTGTTTATCAATACGCTAGGCGTTCCAATGCTTACTCTGAGAGCGGCCTATGAAGAGCTTCGGAGAAAAGGCGTTATGCATTCCGCGACTGTTTCAGAGATGAAACAAGAGATCTGGCAATTTAACTCTCTTCTCTCTACGGCCCAAAATAAACTCGATCCGGGGCCGATTTTGGAGGTTGCAGTGTTTCCAGTCAGATGGCCAGATGGCACTTTGCGGTTGCTTTCTGCGGCTTCATCTGACTTTGCAATAATAGATCGAAAGGAACTTGGGAGGACATTTGGTCTTGTGGCGAAGACGTTAGACTTTACTCTCGATGAAGTTCATCGTCTTCGACCCTTTCTACAATGGGCTGGGTTGGATAAACGCCGCCTCTCCGTGAAAGTTGCCGAAGTTACAGTGTTAACCAACAGCAATAAAACTTTCCAAGAGTCAAAGCATAGTATCAAGCCACAGGCTTATGCACTATGCCGGTAAGCTAACCCCTTCATAGACGGTGATATAACAGGCACTAACGCACAAACAGTGCCGCAACGCACTTCGGAAGTTGGAGGGCCCAAGACCCTAAGGCACTTCACCAGCTCTTGAAGAGATCTACAGTGTTTGAAACGGATGTCATCATTTCAGAGCTGCATCTTGTTGAAGACGATCGTACCCTTAAAGTGTATCAGCCTCAGGCCGAGGTTCATATTGATTCTACAGATGATACCTTGGAAATCTACATTCCGAAGGACTCTCGGCATCGGGACATATGTTTCCTCTTCAATCTTCCACATGCCCTGTATAAGTGGCTTATGGGCGAGAGAATCCCCACGGTAGAAACTAGAGAGAGTGAGGCAGCGAAAAGGGTTATCACAAGCATTCTGAGTGCTAAGCCCTATTCCCTCAAGCTTCTCTTGGATAGAGAAGGGATCGTCGAGTTGAACTTCCCAGACGACGATCAGAACACCAAGGATAACCACTCAAAAGACTCTCTCCCCGTCGAGGCCATTATTCAGCAAGCTGTCAACAGCTTCGAGATTTCTGAAGGCCCGAGACCGGTGAAGCCTACACAATTTTTCAGTGGCGTTGATAGCTTAGGAACCGAAACTATAGTACCACCAGTCTTCTCACCTGATCCATTTATATTTCGCCCGTTGGGCGGCCCCTCCGACATTTCAACACTCCAAGCCCTACTACAATCATCCCGGGCATCACCGCGACTTGCGGCATCCTCACGACTGACTGCGCCAATCACTCCTCAAAGCCTGGAGAAGATCACTATTCCTGACAACCCAGGATATGTCGCACTGCTTGATAAAATTATTAGAACAGCTCGAGCCGCGAAGCTCCCGCGTAAAGGGCCCTTCAACGTGTCCAAAATAAGACAGGCATTACCCGAATTGGATAAGGCCGACACCGCGGAAGACTACTTCAACGAACGCACAGCTGGGGGCGCCAAACGATACAAGATGATGGGAGCCGCTGGGGAGCTATACGTGAGTTCTTTTACGGTACAAAGCCGAAACTAATCTAGGTCTTTGGTACTGACTCTCATCATCAGGTATTCGAGCTCCTATCGACCATGACCCCGCCACTCCCAGGTTTCTCCCGCACACTCTGGCAGAGCACCATGAGGGAGCATGTTTCTGTACACCCAGGATATAGAGATATGAAGCCGTGGTTCGGACGAGAAAAGGCCGATATCATGTACACTGATTCCTCTGGCGCCTTGACGGCCGCTCTCATCGACCGCGGCTACCTCGATGCGCAGACGTGGATCTGGCGAAGACCGACGTATTATATAGAAGTGAAGACGACGTCGGGGCCACGCGAGCAGGCATTTTTTATGAGTAAGAATCAGTATGCAAGAGTAAGTAATGCGGTAACCCTCTGTTACTTGTTGCTCTGCTTATACTAATCGATGTAGATGCACGACCTGTCAAAAATACCTAGGGGCGACGGACTCCACGTGCCAGTATACGTGATATTCCGTGTATTCAACCTGGGTAAAGACAATATGGACTGTGCCCTCTACGTCAACCCGGGGGTCTTGGAAGCACAAGGCGCTCTAAAGTTCACGTCGGAGAAGTGGTCGGTGACTCCAGTAGATGAACAATCAACTACCTAAGTAACTAAACCTGAATTTTAGATCATGTGGTAATATAATAATGTTTAATATTGCATGAAAGAAATACCAAAGAGGAAAAAAACAACTATTAAAAAAGGTCAGCTACTGGTCACCGAATTAAACCAACCCTTTTCGTGCTTAGGTCAACCAAAATCTAGTGAAAGTCTATTTTCTATGTCAAAACCCGTATCAGTGTGACATGAGACCCGCTATATGTTTCTTTTTGTACAGAGGGATGTCCTCAAGCCACAGGCCTTAAAACAATGTTATCAATTAATCGGACGGCAGGGCCACCACTGTGGCCTAGATCCTCTCCAGGCTGTGGTGACTCCACAGGAAGCATCTTGACCGCACCACTCAAAATTCCACCAACCTCGGGGTCAACCTCGGTCAACTCCTCCATGGTAGAAGGGTCAGCAAGTGATATATAGTCGACTTCGTACTTGACCCGCTTCTCGGGACCAAGAGCCATCTGCTTATTCAGGGTGTCCACAACCACAGATTTGGCGGCCTCGAGGATGCTTTCCCGGTCCAGAACACCGTTCAGATACTGCTCCTTAGCAGCTTCTAGGGCACGGTTTAGGACTGTTGCGATTTTGCGACGCCGCTCACCGAGGTACACATTCCGCGAGCTCAAAGCAAGACCATCCGGTTCTCTGCTTGTCTGGCCGACGACGACGTCTATCGGCAGCATAAAATCCTGAACCATCTTTCGGATCACGACCGTCTGCTGCACATCCTTCTGACCGAAATACACCTTCTCAGGCTGTACGATATTAAAAAGCTTCATGCAAACGGTCGCAACACCGCGAAAGAAAGTGGGGCGCGTGCGGCCCTCAAGCAGCTCGCTAATGGGCGTCAAGACGACGAAACTACCCTTCGAATCCACCTCTTGGCCGGGAAAGCCAGAAGGATACATCTCGCTAGTGGTGGGCGCGAAAACGGCGCTGATGCGCCCCAAGTTTCCACCATCGTCTGCCAGCTCCCGGTCCAGTTCGGCGAGGATCCTGCAGTCCTTATCCCATGTTACTGGGTATGAGGCGAGATCTTCTTTGATTCCGAACTGCGCCGGGTTCACGTATATACTAACGACGACGTGGTGTGACTCGCGAGCGGCGGCGCGGATCAGAGATAGGTGACCCTCGTGCAGGGCGCCCATGGTCGGGACGAGGCTGACGATCCGGTGGTCGAGGACCTGTGGTTTCCGCCATTTGCGCACGGCGTCTACAGTTCTTAGGACTTTGATCGGGGTCGAAGGGATGGTCTCGAGGGCCTGCCGTCTCGCTGAGGCCATGGTACGGACCAGAGGGGGATTCCACGCACGCGACCCCGCGAGGCGGCGGATTGTAAGCGCAATCATGATCGCAATGCAAGTGCGAGGTCTCAGGGGGATTGAGTTTCGACGGATAGCCACGATGACGTACTTATTGGCTCAGTACAAGCCATAATGGTGGCTCAATGGCGGTTTACAAAAGGTAAGCGAGCGAAAGCCGTGATGCTTTCTGCTGCGGACATTTGAGGATGTATCGTTCTTTCGGGGAGTTGTAGATAAGAATGATGGAGAGAGAAAGTGCTTCAGCACAGACCACTACATGACGTCATTTTTCAGGGTCCAACTCACTCCATTTACATACAGTACACACACAGTACATAGCCCTCCGAAAACCGCTTGCCGTCTTATCGTTGTACAGCATACCGTGCCTTTGATGAATCCTTGATGTTTCACTTCGGATGGCGGTGAAGACATTTTGTGACATGTATTTTCCTACGTATTTGTATATAAGAAATAATAAAAATAAAAATAATAAAAAGACTAAGAATTTGTACTGCATGGTCGAGAAAAAGCTGAAAAAGGCGTTGGAATGCCCCGCCATCAGAAGCCACATCCTTACATATCTGTCTTAACTGCACTGTAACGTTGAATTTGGCGAAGCCAATTAGCTAAAATGTAGCGTTCCACAGGTGTTCCATAGGCGTTCCAGCGCGCTGTGAGCTCCACCGGGGAGTCGGAAAGTTCAGCCTATCGTTGTCAGCTGCTGCAAAGATGCAGGAAAGTAGTCTAGGTTAGAACTGCCTCTAATAACGGCGGAACATTGAAACGCTAGACAGGTGGCTATTAATCGTAAACATATATCCATGTTCACATCCGGAGTTGGGACTGTGACACATCGTGGCCTTTAACCTTTAAATACTATTTCTTGGTCCGGATAGGTTTGCTGAACGTGGCATCTGTCGAGGACATGACCATCAACTAGATTCCGTTGGAACGATGCGCTCGATGTCGACACTGTTCTCTTCGTAACATCTCTTCGCCATCGACCTCGGGAAGCTGTCTGCATAGCATAGCATAGCATAGCACACACGACGATGGCGACAACATCACTTTGCGCACTGCTGTTTCTGGCAGCTTCATTCCCAGTCAATTGCGCGGCGAATCCTGATCAGTATGGACAAGAGCAAATCGCACTGAACGACAATATCGACTACCAAGAAGCCTGTCCGGACTATACACACTATTCGACATATCCCCAGTGAGTTGTGGCCAACAGTTGGAGCATGGATTATCGCAACATCTTTCCATTAACCTGCTCGCTTGTGCTAGCCGTCCTCTAAGCGAAGGGCCCCTCGAGTTGCCGTATCAGAGACCGCACGCGAAGTGTCGCACGTTTCATTCAGATGCAATAGAAAAAGTGATCGAGGATATAGTTGCTCGAATGAAGGATCCCGATCTGGCGCGGTTATTCGAGAATACATTCCCAGTTAGTTTACGCCTCCTTATTCGTTCCCGAACTCGCGAACGTTGCGTTGTGCGACTCGGCCTACTGACCGAACCGGTGTCGCGCTTATAGTCTACAACAGATACAACCGTCAAGTTCCATACGAGCGGATCAACAGATGCGAAGCGGAATAAAGGAAATACGGCAACGTATGATGAGGGACAGTGGGAAGGGCCCCAATCATTCATCATTACCGGTAATACTTCCTTTCTAGGACCTCTGATAATCACATCGTGATGTTCCCTGGCTAAATCTCCCTCTGTCCCACAGGAGACATCATTGCCGAATGGCTTCGAGACTCGACGAATCAATTGTCCCCCTATCAGCCCCTCGCGAAGAAAGACCCCAATATATACCAGCTGATCCTGGGTGCCATCAACACCCAGTCCGAATTTGTCATCGAGTCGCCGTATTGCAACGCGTTCCAACCTCCGCCCATCAGTAACCTACCTATCACGCAGAATGGCCAGGACGATGTTGTACATCCCGCGTACGAACCCTCCTTTGTATTCGAGTGCAAATATGAGCTGGATTCTCTCGCACATTTCCTTGCTTTATCCAACGAATTCAATGAACACAGTGGCTCCAAAGAATTCCTTACACCACGGTGGTATCAGGCGTTACAGACGGTATTGAATGTGCTAGAAGAACAATCAAAATCCACGTTCGACGAGGCCGGTCGCTACAGTAAAAATCAATACACTTTCAATCGGAACACAAATACTGGTACAGAGACCCTTAACCTCAACGGCGTGGGTAACCCCTTGAACAACGGTACTGGGTTGATACGATCTGCATTCAGACCAAGCGACGATGCCACGATCCTGGGCTTCTTCATACCCGCAAATGCCCAGATGGCCATGGAGTTGAAGCGAACGGCAAAGATACTCAAAGACGTTGGCAAAGACGAGCTAGCGCAAACAGTGGAGAAGTGGAGTCAGACAATAACGAAAGGCATCTGGGAGTATGGTGTGGTCGAACACCGTACTTTCGGAAAAGTCTTTGCTTACGAAGTTGACGGGTATGGGTCATCTATTCTCATGGACGATGCGAACTACCCGTCTCTTCTCGCGCTACCACTCATGGGGTTCGTGGAGGTTAACGACGAGACTTATCAGAACACGAGACGGATGTTACTTTCCAAGTCTTCTAACCCCTACTATCTAACAGGGAGGGACTTCCATGGTATTGGAGGTGAGTTGACCACATACGACCCATTTAACAGCTATCGACCTAACATGGCTGTAGGGCCACATATTGGTCTCGTGAATGCATGGCCCATGAGCCTACTCGTCCAAGCGCGGACTTCGGACGATGATGAGGAGATAACGGAGTGTCTTGACCTTGTTCTGCGTTCCAGCAAGCTCGGCTTAATTCATGAAAGCGTTAATGTCGACGTGTTGAGTTCCTATACAAGTGAGTAGACCTGTTCATGATCAGGTTCTTATCGAGCTAACAGAATATTCTAGGGAGCTGGTTTGCATGTAAGTTGCATAATCACTCATCAGAATCGACGAGACTTTTTATCGATTTGAAATTTCTGACGTGTTATCACAGGGGCCAACGGGGTCTTCGCTTCAACAATTCTCGATCTCGCAAAGCGCAAACCACATTTGATATTTTCTGATCCCAAACCGTATGACGTTTCAAGCATATAAATCGAAGCCATGGCGTAATAATTTTTGGATGCGATCATGGCGTAGCGGTTCTAACTAGCAGTTGTGAGCATATTCGACTCAGCATTATACCCATTGAGCAAAAATGGCGCTGTATGAAAACAGAGTACCGCATATAGTAAATGGCGCGGGCATTGCTCCCAACCCAATATATCTTACATTCTGCACTATGAAAGCTCTATATATGTTCCCTCGATCACTTCCTTAGATACTAGGCTATAACTCCGGATTACGTTTGTGATCCGGGGATTCCTTAATGACGGAAATCCCACATGGGCTAGTACAACCTCATCTCGTCATAAACATTGTAGATTTATCGCGTATGTAGGTAGGTACAATGGACAGCGTGTATCCGGCATTTAAGAGCCCCTCACAGTAGCAGTCAGGTCATTGGTTCCATTCCATCTAAAACATCATAGCCACCTAATACCACAGCACATATGACAAACGATAAATGTGCCAATGCTAAAGGGCTATCGGTATATTCAGCCCAAGTCACCCATCGGTAGTACAGGGCAAAGCAAACAAAACGTCATAGGCCGTCTCGCATCCGGCAGACTCCACCAAATGATATCTACCGCTCCAGCAGTTCTGTCAATAATAAGCACAACAAAAATGGCCGGACAATTAATATCATCAGCAAGCAAAGACGATCAGAATAAGGAATGCGAAAACAAGAAGAAGAAAAGCATCAACCTCCTCCGCGGCTGGCCCGCCACCTCGTTATTACCGGCGGCAGCCCTGCGCGCCGCCTCGCACACGGCTCTCTCGGACCAGTCCATCTGGGCCCCGGGCCTCGAGTACGGGCCCGATCCGGGCTACCAGCCGCTCAGGAAGGAGTTGGCGCGTTGGCTAGGCGGGTTTTATGGTGATGTCGCGCCTACTTCTAGAGTACGAGAAGAAGAAGACGGACTCAGGGAAAGAAGTGTACAGGAACATGATGAGGAGAAGGAGAGGGACTGCGTAAAAGCCCAAGCAAACCGCATTACTATCACAGGCGGCGCGTCGCAGAGCCTCGCGTGTCTGCTGCAATCGTTCACGGACCCGGCGCGCACCCTTGCTGTTTGGATCGTGGCGCCGTGCTACTTCCTCGCGTGTCCCATATTCGCCGATGCCGGGCTTGCGGGCCGGCTGCGCGCCGTGCCTGAGGATGAGGAGGGAATTGATTTAGTGGTTTTGGCGCGTGAGATATGTGCTTTGGAGGAGAAGGAGGAGCAGCAGCAGGAGAAAATCAGAGTGAAGAGAGGGATGGGGCAAAAAGACGAGGATGTTCATGTCAGACCGAAATACAAAGACGTAGGTCCTCACAGAAAGACCTATCGACACGTCATCTACTGCGTGCCGACATTCTCGAACCCGAGCGGTCGCACGATGACGCTCGCAAGGCGGCAGGGTCTTGTGAACATTGCTAGGAAACACGACGCCCTCGTCGTCTGCGATGATGTGTATGATATGCTTCAGTGGCGGGTTGAATCCCCAGCAGCAACATCAATACCCCAAAATACAAATCTGGACAAAGCCCTGCTCCCCCGCCTCACAGACCTCGACATAGCACAAGATCGCTCCCCCTATGATCCGCCAGGCAAGCACTTCGGCCACGTCGTGTCAAACGGGTCGTTCAGCAAGCTCGTTGCGCCCGGGGTGCGCACCGGGTGGACGTACTCGACGGCCGACTTCGCGTTCGGCATGGCGCAAACGGGTTCCACGAGGTCCGGCGGCGCACCGTCGCAGCTCGCGGCCACGATCGTCTGTGAGCTGTTGAAACCCGCCACTACTCAAGTCCAAAACACAGCACCACCAGCGACAGGAGATTGTCAACTCACACAGCATATCCGCAACAACCTACGGCCCACCTACGCGCGCCGCCACGGCTTACTCATGCGCACGATCCGTGCCGAGCTCGTCCCGCTGGGCGTCCACGTGCACGAGGGCAGTCTATGCGGTCGCGACGAGATCTACGGGGGCTATTTCGTGTGGATGACAGTACCATCACCTAGCACAATGACAACAACAAAAGGAACAGCAACAACAGCAAAGTGGCCCACGGCCAAAGCCATCGCAGACCGCTGCCGCGCCGATGAAAATCTGATGATCGGCAACGGGGAGCTATTCACAGTACATGGCGACGAGGGTGCGGTGCGCTTTGACAACGCCATTAGATTGTGCTTTTCGTGGGAGGATGAAGAAGACCTTGTGGATGGCGTCGAGAGGCTGGGCCGGGTCATACGGAAGATGCTAGGTGAAGGACCTGAAAGCTGGGAAACCCAAGAAAAGGAGGTGGCCGACGTGGATGAAGCGAAGTGAAGGGCAAGTTTACAATCAATTATTCAAAGCACGTTGACAGTACTAGGAAGTACAATTTGATGTGGCAGAAAACAAATCAAAAAGGGAAAACAATTATCTTCAGCCATGTTTAATACAATAATAAGTTTTGGGTATCTAATTTAAGCACGACAGTCGCTCGCTCTATGATACGTACAAAGATAGTCATCAGAAACCCCCCAAGGCCTAAGCGGCGGTAAAAAGCCCGATTACCGGTACTACCAGCCCCATGTCCGCGTCGAGGCCGTAAAAACAGGTGGTTTCCATTGGATATTTTCCGGCGAGATGTACCGCTTCGTCTTCAACTTTGCCTTCTCCCGCTGCTGAATCATCGACTCAGGTATGACAAGCTTATGCTCTCCCTTGTGGTACACCTGCATCTTCAGCGCTTGCAGAGTATGTTCGACGTCCTGGGTGGTCATGGCGAGCGCAGTCGAGATGCCCTCGATGCTTGACTTCTCGTCACGCTCGTTGAACTCGACAAGGAGGTCTATGATATTCTCCGACCAGTACTGCCGGTAGCTGAGAAGTCCCAGATCCGACAGAGGCTTCTCGGGAGATCCGAGCTTGCCCTCGATCTTGGAGAGTTCGTACGAGAACTGAATGAGCAACCGACCAAACCCCTTTCTCTGATACTGAGGGAGAGTTAGAATACAGGCGACATTGTATCCGTCCGAGCTCTCTTTCTCCTTGGAGAAGTACCCGACGAGATGGTGGCCTTTCTCGGTCTTCTGCGTCATTACGTAGAACAAGAAGGGATCCACGTCGTAGTACAAGGTTTTATGATCAAGAAACATTTTGGAGATGAGACACAAATTTCGACACCACGTGCGCTGCCGGCGACCGTCAATCTCGAAGAACGAGACGTAATCATCCCGGTAGATCTCGTTTCCGGGCGGGTGCTGCAAGGTGCACTTTTGCCGGTGCCTTGAGAAAGATTTCTTGTCCCCGTAATAGCTCAGACAGAACTCACATATGAAAATGACGTCCTCCTGGGTAAAGGATTCTGGGTATGGAGAAAAGTACCACGGGAACAAATCGTACGGGCCGAACTGGACCTTTGATATGTTTCGAATTCGAGCGAGTTCGGTAGGGTTCTGTGTCATGGAACCGCCCGTCCGCAACTTCTCGATCTCTGCCTCTCTGCTAAAGAGTTGTACTTCTTTCTTGACCTCGGGGGCATGATCGTCTTCATCAACATCCATCTCATCGCCCCCCGCAGCAGGTGTTTCTCCAGACTTGACCTCAAGATCCCTCGGTGTCGAAGGTGCTTTAGACGGTGGTCGGGTATCTGACAGTTCGGGCCATGGATGAGGCGTGACGGTTTCGGAGGCGACAGACTGTTCTCTTTTCCCTGGGCGTTTCTGCGCCTTGCTCGGGGCTTTCTTTTTCGATACTTGGGATTTATTGCTCTTGCCATCCTTCTGCTTGTCCTTTTCTGGGTTCGGCCACTCGACGTCTTGATCGAAGACTATGCGCTTGGCCGGGACCCATTCGTCGAGACGTTTGTTGTAGTTATCGAAGTTGCAGTAGAATTGTCGGCCGCTCTTTGTGTCTTTAATACTGAGGATTTCGGCGCGACGAGCTTGTCCGTCCTTCTCGACCATAGCAATGCAACCTACTCTGAGCGTGTCAATCGTCGCCCGGCTTTTTTGTCGCGGCCCCTCAGGCCCGACAGCCGCCTCCCCAGTCAGAGTACCCGGACTCATGATGAAACTCTAATGGTGAAGCGGTCGGATTGATGAAGCTTAGTAGAGATGCGTTGGGAATGATGGCCAAAAAAGGTGTAAGGCGATTGTTGGAGGGGCAATTTACAGCACGATAAGAGCCTATTAATACAGTGCCGCGAGCTTATCCAAACTGTCTAGTCCACACTGTCCCACAGTTCTCAGGAGAACAAACATGAGTAAGTTGGTTTTCTCGATGAGGAAGCGCCATAATCGAGAAGTTATGTAGAGCTTAATGAAGTTCTACTGCATAACCGAACTTCAAGTTGACTTCCCACCTCCCTAGATAACGCCTTTACGCCGGACAACCACATAATCCGAACCCAAAAACCATCACTTAAGTAATCTCGCCTTATTCTTCCTTTACTTTGTACAAGAGTCCGACTTCGGTGCGAACGAGTGTATCTGTAGGATACAATTAGCAACCTTATAGTATTGTTAAAGAGCAAGTCCGTCAAACCTCTTCAGCAAATGTGATCCATTCCTCCATCCCTCGCACATAAGGGTCCGCCATCGAATCGCTCGTGGACTCGTGGCCCCAGACCATCAACTCGTCGAACGTAGCCTTTCCCCTCATCGTGCCAACTTCAAATTGGGCTTCTGGGTCTTCTATCACTTCAACATCTTCGCTCACTTCTTGCCTCGTAGATGTCTCGGATTTTGCGTCTGTCTTCTCAACGACCGTGCCGTAGTATCCTTCTGGTAGTTTCACAGCCTTTCCATGCAGCTTTCTGCCTCTGAGATACGCCGTTTGTAAGCCATCTAAATCACGAATTGTATTAGGACTCTTCTTCAATTTGCCCGAGTCGAATCATTCACCTTGGGTCTTGGTAGGATTCCAAAATGTGTCGGACGGATTAGCATCTCCATCATGATGTATTCGGCAGGGCAATAAGTTAACTGTAGCCTTTTCCGGATTGGAAGCTTCAGATTCTATTGTGAATGCTGGTGGAGGCATTCTGAATATTGTAGGTTTGCGAAGATGTGACACTTGATAGACATGTAAATTGAGACGCGTCAAAATAATGGTTGGCAGGTGAGAGCGCGTTTAATTGATTCGCTTAAGCGAGGTACTACGCTCTCTATGCTGAATATTTCGCCCCGGAAACTGCATATCTTACCCCTTTTCTAGATTACTTATGCCAGAAGCTTGCGCGTGTTCAAGAGTTGGTCCATATCGTATATACCTTCTGGTTGACGAAATTCCTTTAGGCTTGGAATACCAATTGTTTGCCAGAGACATTATGGTACAAAATATACTATTTAGGGTCCGAAAAGACGATTAGACATGAATATAGGCTTTAATCAGAGAAAATATACTACAACAGTACAACTCTTTATGTGCACAATGTTGCTTTCATTCCAGTACCATATTGGTATCAATCCACCCTACACCCTCTAGGTTAGCTAGTCAAGCAATATTGCATTCATACCTAGTCCATTAGGACCCAAATCTAATAACGGAGGGTCCGGGTCCAGAATCTTCGTCGATCTGCTTGCAGCGATCAACCGGACCAGGTTCTCAGATCACTGTCGGTCAAATGCAGATTCCCATGATTTCCGTCCATTCGTTTTGAACCTCGACCTTCTCGGCAGCCTTCTTCGCAGCCGCATCCGCCACTGTGTTCCATTTTCTAGGTATTCGCCAGAACTGGATCGACAGTCCTCTGTCGCGCCATCTCTCTACCTCACCCAGCAGCATTTCCCACAAATCCTTATTTTTGACATCCGCCTTGCCACTCGTCAGCCAGCCGTTTTTGATCCAAGTCTTAGCCCACTCTGTTGAGCCCTTGGTCACGTACTCCGAGTCGGTGGCAATAACAATGGTCTTGAAACCCTCACCATCCCAGGCTCGAAAACGAAGGGCCGCAATGACGGCGCGAAGTTCAGCTCGGTTGCTGCTCTGAATGCTCGGCTCGCCGAAAGGGCCCTTGGTCTCAAGGCGATCAGATGCTACCGCTGGATTTTCGTAGCCAGGACCGTGAACAAAGGCCCAGCCGGCTCTGGGATTCGGCTGACCATTATTCAGACACGCGCCATCGGTGAATATGAGGACCTTCTGGGGATCATTGCGGTGGATATACCTTAGTAATTAGGCGTTAGTCACGTTGAACTGCGCAACACGTTGCTCGAATCATGTCGAGTATCTTCTAGTAATTGTGCGAGGTAAATAGAATTTCGTAGGACCCTGATATAGCACTACGCTGTATATACCGACAGTAATACGAACTCTCTCTTACCTAGTGAGCCGTGCATAGGTAGCCTTGCCGTGGAAAAGTTCAGTGGGTGTTATCGTAGTCGAAAGTGGAGTGAACCTGGTAGGAAACACACGGCCAGTGCCTCTTATCTTCTCCGTGCCAGCAAAGCCAGGGAACTTAGGCATCTCTGAATAGAGCTTGTTCACTTCGGCTGCTAGTCCAGTCATCCCAAATGATGTTGGACGAGCAGGATTGGTGGATGATGCTCCTTGATCAGACGAAGCGTTCGTTTGAGCTCGTGGGCCCCGCAAGAAAGGAGGGGTACCAAATCTGGAATCAATTTCTGCTCTTGTCTCGGGGCTCAGGTCCCGATACAGCTCCTCAGTTTCTGTATCAAGCAAATCGTCCTCGTCCTCGTCCTCGTCATCGTCCGCGCCGTTACTGTCGCTTAGGACATCTTCCATGAAGCTGTAGTCTGAACAACACTTTCCACAGACGACAAGACCATGTGGACCGCAGACAAGTCGACCATTAGGCAGTTCACAAGGACCCTCCTCGTCATCACTGTCGCTTGGGACGAGGGGGATGAGGCCCTGGGCCAGATACCAACCAAGAGGCATTGTGATGTGATGGGTGTGAATGAAGAAAGGGCTTCAGAGTGCAAATGGATAGCTCTGGAAATAAGAAAGACCAGATCGCGGGAGAGAGTAGGGTCCCAGGTAGCGAGGTGCCCAAATACTTCGCCCAACAGCCTCAGGTGTTTAGGCTTAGGTTCGCGTTTGCGTGTTGCGTGTTGCCAGGTGGAAGTCCAAAGATATGGCAAGAGGCTAGAGGGGTCTAAG
Organism: Xylariaceae sp. AK1471; assembly: GCA_023159215.1. NCBI lineage: Eukaryota > Fungi > Ascomycota > Sordariomycetes > Xylariales > Xylariaceae > Xylariaceae sp. AK1471. The sequence goes on along the minus strand of JAJKLI010000013.1, from coordinate 38,204 downwards.
CTCTCAACAAAGGACAGTACAGCACGCACCTGCAGTAGCTATATAAATCGGCACTAAGCGGTGTGGAAGGCGTTAGGAGGTAGATAGTATTTGAGGCTAATATGACACTGTATTACACTGTATCTGACCAAGACCACGGTAACAGTATCTACACCTTTATTACTATTAAGGGCCTGAGGGCCTGCTTGACCACTGCTAGTTGATTTATAGATATACAATATCTTGTTATATGGGTTTTATTCCTAACGTTTTACTTTAAATTTGCATGATGGTTTAGTACGAAATAAAAGGCTCTCGAGGCAAGTCTCTTAGAGGTGAAGGTCTACGTACTGGAACTGGAGCCAATGGTTGGTCTCGAATGTGGGGTGCAAAAGATGTTCCCCCACGTGACTATTAAGCCAGGTCGTATGGTGCGCGGTTTGCTCGCAAAACGGGTAATTATATAATAATTATTAACATTACCGCGCGCATACTAGGACATTAACGCATTAATGAATTGCGATATCTCAAAGGAGTACATGAAGTGATTAGATACTTCTTTCCCTGATTCTGTTTTCAAATATTATCAAATTTTAAATCCCTGCCAGATACCCTTTTTAGCAATAAATTCACCCCTTCAATGAGCCACGACTTCAAGAATACCAACACCAGAGATGGTATTCTCGTCGTTCGCCGCAATTGTACCATTAGCAGTGCTGAGCACAACGTAAACTTGGCCGGTCGGGGGAGGCTGGTCAGCCGAGGAGCAGTTGGCACCAGGAATAGTAACGAGTTCGTACTAAAATAAACTACGTTAGTATCACCTCCGCAACTCAACTTTTCATGGATCAGGGACCTACATCAGCATCACAGGTCGTCACTTCAGCATAGCAGGCATCCAAACCAGAGTAAAAGACAGCATAAACTTTCTCGCCGTCAGCCACCAAGCCCGCCGAGCTCGCAGCCTCCGCAGCGCCCGTGAAGACAAGCGAAGTCTTGCCGGCCACCTGAGGCGTCGCGTCAGGTACTATGGCCAGGGGCGGGAAGGCGGTAAACGGCAGGGCGGGGTCGCCAGGAGCGAAACCGGTAATGAACTCGGCGGCCAGGCTGTAGACCTGCATGAAGTCGAGGGGCGTGTCGTAGGGCTTGGGCGCGAAGCTCTCGTTCAGCGCATGCCTGATGTAGGCTGAGTGTCGTGCCTCCACCGTCAGGATCGACCCGGCCACAGGCACGTATGCCTTGTTGGCGATAGCGGCGGCGGCGCCCAGGTACGCCGACACGCCTACACCTTCGAGCACCGAAGCCAGCGCCAAGAAGGAGGCGGCGTCCGTTGATGGGAACGAGTAGCTCGCCTCGTGCACGGCCGCGGTGCCTAGGGCCGCGCTAAGCAAGGCGACGTGGCTCTGCTCGTCGTCGTAGATTGTCTTCAGGTTGTCGTAGACCTCCTATTTGGAAGGCGAAGGGGGCTGCTGTTAGCATATGGATCTTTTACAAGAGAGGGAGATGAGGGGCAATTGTCTGAGGACAGTAACACATAAGGACATACAGTGGGGAGACCGGTATCACAGAAATCCTGTGAGGTGTAGTTGGCGAGACCCTCCTGATAGAACTTGCGCTCGAGGTACTCCAGCGTCAGGGCATAGTTGAGAATAGTGATGTCGCCGCCGGCAGGGGCGTCGAAGTCAGCCCGCTTCTCAACTATCGGCGCAGCGATGCTGGAAGAGGCCGCCAAAAGAGCGAGGAATGTGGATTGGCGCATGGTGGACAAGTGGGTGGTTGACGAGATAGTCTCGGATTAAAGCTTCAATGACTTTACAATATAGACTTAATACAAGAGAATAGAAGGGGGAATCACGTTTACGATTGCGAGCAGTGATCGTATTTATACAAATCTCAAAATCACAGCACGACAGCAAGAGCAAACCAGTTCTAGTCGAATTTGTCCTTACACAGCAATCTTTGTGGCGCGCAGCACGTTCAAAGGGGCCGCAATATCGAGGCTCTGATGATGTCTCATGACAATCTAGGCCACAGTACATAAATATTTCTCTCGATGACGCGAACATGGACATTCCCCCCTTCGCGCTACGTCCTACGGCCGGGTTCCATCATTTTCCGGATGATCGTGATTCCCAAGGAATTAATCGACCTCGTAAACATCTTTGCCTGATGAGGTAATTTGAGGTGCAGGAAGAGAGTTTTGGTAGGAAATAACTGCTGTACGCTCAATATGATAACCTAGATTACTTAGTTGCAGAGAACGATGCGCGTTGTTATTACTCTGTACTACATCATTCTCTTTCAGGAATGATCCACATAGCTGGACTACCGCATTTGGACAACAACGCAAAAGGTCATTGGCTGTCTAGCTGTCGGGAACGATCTCTCCCGGAGAATGATGGAATTTTGGACGGAAGCCTTCACATCCGAGCTTGCCATTTGAGCGGAGTCTAGGGAAGCCGTCGAGGCTATTGTATCTTGGCAGGTTGTCCTCTACGGTGTGCAGTAAGCACAGAAGGGCCAAAATGCAACCTGGCGTACCAGTCGCGAGAAAGTATTACGGCAGAGTGACAGCGATATGTAAATAAAAAGGCTACACGAAGTTCGACGCACATGAGAGGCAAATACTATGCCTTTACCTTTCCGTTCGACTCCATAGGGCATAGTTGAAAGCCATACTCCCACGCTACTTGTATACCGGTCAGATAATGAAGATGTCCCTGACACTTTAGGTCACATACATCAGTGTATTTCAAGCTAAGATGACCAAAATCAGTAGTTTAGGGATATTGTCCAGAACTTGATTCTGATGTAGCTAATCCAAAAAGGAAACATAGCGAATCTGTCTCTTTACAGACGAGTGGCTGCACTTCAACCTCAATCAATGTACCAGCCGCATGGGGGAAAAGCGAGAGACAAGACGAAACCGACAAGAACTTTCAGGTAGTCATTAAGTTTGACTTATCGAGAATCACTATCAGAATCTCTGTAGAAATCTGGACCCGATCAATAACCGTCCGCAGAGCAACAGACTCTCTTCAACAGTCCTTCTGTCTAGTTATGATTGTTGCAGCTTGCTCTGCCAGTGCATAAACAGCTGCTTGAATGTGAGCGCCAATGGAGATGGGAAAGACGGAGGCATCAACAACACGCAGATTCTGTACACCCTTGACTCGCAGGTCTGTGTCGACCACCTTACCCATAGAGCAGGTTCCACTACCGTGGAAAGTAGACCTATTCAGCGATGGAATGCGTCAGCACCGTTAGTTACTCGGGCTTCATATGGTCAACTTACATGCCTTGGGCCTTGACCCTATTATCTAAATACTCATCACTTGAGTCAACGCTGAGTGGCTCAAAGCCAGGAAAGGGGGTTTCGCAGGACACAATATCCCGACCTAGGGCCGTGTTGCCGGTCATGAATGCCGTGATTTGGCGCAGGGAGTAACGCCACACGAACTTATCTACCTCGGTGGCAAAATAGTTCGGATCGAGGAGTGGATGGTCTTTGGGGTCCGTCGATGCTATAGTAACGGTCCCTCGCGACGTGGGTTTCATTGCCATCAGTGCGTTACTGATATGGGTACCATCGATTTGAAGGGGAGGAGCTGCCAGGTACATCACTAGATTCTCCATCATGGCCCAATCTCTCTTCAGCAAGTAATGATCCGGGTCAACCCTGCCCTCGTCTTTGGCAATGGCCGCCTCTAACTCATCCCGTGGAACAGCGGTGCAAGCAACGTGGCTCAGCGGTGCACCCATTGCGAACTGAGGTTGGGCTAGTAAGGGATTGTTAGAGCCGAGGGCATAGCCTTGAGATGGGTCCTTGAGTTTCCAATTCAAGTGCATCATTACGTGATCACTGAAGTACTTTCCAACCTCAGAGCTTTCAACCTTGATCTCGATACCGTGCTTCTCCAGGGTCTCTTTGGGCCCAATACCGGAAAGCATAAGTAGTTGAGGAGTCCGGTACGCGCCGGCCGCGACAATGACTTCCTTTGACTGGATTTCGGTGCCGTCGTCCAGGCGGACACCAACGGCACGAGAGTTGACCAACAGAATAGTTCGCACAAGATTGCCTGTCATGACAGTAATACCCTCTAGTGAGTAAGCTAGCGGCGCGATTTGCCGGGCACCTTGAGCTCTGTTTTCGTTCAACTCGCCGAACCCCAAATTAGTGCCGGCGTTCATATCGTTACCAGGGAGCTTGCGCAAGCCGAAGTCGATCCAGGTTTGTTCAGTGATCGCCGCCAGGGGATAAATCCGGTTAGTAGAGATTGGCGACTCGATTTGGAGTTTGCCATTCTGGCCATGAAATTCCTGGTTCTCACTGTTATACCATTGCTCAGTCATCCTGAAGTAAGGCAGTTGCCCCTCAAAGCTCCAGCGCTCATCATGGACAATTTCGGCCCAGCTGTCGAAGTCGGCCTTGGCTCCTCGAAACCACCCACCTGGGGCGGGCTTAGTCTGATTTAATCATAGAATAAGTCATTTAGGATTAAGTATCTAAGAACACTTACACGCGTTAATGACAGAGCCACCGCCCACAGCTCGGCCAGCCGGGACGTGGACTTCTCTCCCGTTAAAGTGCGTTTGTGGGACGGTCTTGTAGCCCCAATCGAACTGTCCTCCGATGAAATTGAGCGAGTTGAAATGAAGAATGTCCTTGTTTTCGCTAACATCCGGACCAGCTTCGATGACGAGAATGCGCAATGATGGTTGATACTGTTTCAACCGATGCGCCACTACACAACCAGCTATACCACCCCCAACGATAATGTAATCCCAGTCTTGAATTCTGGTCATGATAAAAGAAGAAATTAGAGTGTGGAGAAAATGGACTGGATTGTGTTCTGATGTCAGGGCAAGAGAAAATCAGGATACGTAGAAGCAAACGAGACGGTTGGGCTTCCAACTGTTTAAAGTCAGATGTTTAGGGCCTACGAGAGACGGATGCTAAGTGGGATGGGACAGGAGTCTCGCGCGCAAACAGACAAAAATGGCAGGGAATGGGTGCTGTCGGTATCATAGTCACAGGGTATGTAGCTATGTTTGTACGTTGGCAAAGTAAGGAGGCGGCTGACATGTAAGCTCGATCCCGGTTATGCGGCCGCCTGGACGTAAGGAGTCCTCCATCTCACCACACCATGCTATAAGTAGGTAATCAATCAATATGAGCACAGTTGAGTTCGAGGCTATAACAGTTACACCCGCAAGGAATGGACAGAGACCGGATTTTCCTTGTCCCTTTTAAAAGTTAATAAACAATCATTACAGTACGTGCCGAATCAATAGGATGGCTATTGTGAAGTGATTACTTGAAAGTAAGGGACTCATTGGGTCCTCTCTAGCTACGTTACAACCAGCCTTTGTTGCCTCAACATCGTGTTCTTAATAGCACCTATATACCTATTATATTTGACTACATTTACATGTAACCCTTTAGAGCCGGTTAACCACTGTTAACAATCCCTTACTATAATCATATGGCTTGAAAATTCACAGCTTGAAGTGCCAAATGAAGCCATCATTCTGGGTATGCTGTACTCTAAATAAGCGTGTTCCTGTTCACGGGTAAGTTAACCCCCCTGGCCACGATCCATCCCTTTACAGGCTACTGCGACGTGTATGTTAGCCTAACTACTTCATTTAATTAAATATATAATACCTTAACTACTACTTGTATTATAAATATAATTTTTACTTTATTATAAATATAATTTTTACTTTATTATAATTATTATTTTCTGCTCTTTATTTTAATATTTTTATATAAAAATTAACTTCGCGCGTAAGCTACGGTTTACGTAGTAATATTAAGTAGTAGCTAACAAGTATTATTAATTAAGTAAGATATTCTAAAAAGCTATATTTAACGCTAGCTTAAAAGAATTCTAACCTATAAACAGACTTTTAAATTTTTTTAGGCCCTGTTTATTTTTTAAAAATAATAATTAATTAAATAAATAATTAGCTAAGCTAAACTTAGTTTTATATTAACGCTAGTTAAGTTTTAAATTAAAGCTTTAAATATAATTAAAGTTTTTAAAAGCTTTTATAAGCTAAAAAAAAGTAGTATACTCGTTTTTTTCGCTAAAATCTTACTATAAAAACTTTATAAACTAAAATAATTAATTATACACGTGTTAATAACGTGATAATAAAAAATATTAACTTTTTTTTTAATTATTTTAAAGCTTTTAAGCTAGCTAATATAATATTAAACCGTTTTTATAATATTAATAAAATAAAAATCGCTTAAAACGTAAAAAAAACTACTAAGTAGTTTTTAAAGCTAAAAACTATATTATTTTAAAAAAAAATATCGAAAAAAACAAATAAATTATAGTTTTTAAATATATAAACAGTTTTAAAGTAGTTTTTTTATTACTAGTTATTTTTAAAAGCAGTAAAGTTTAAATATAATAATTTTTAAACTAAAAAAATAATATATATAACTTATAATAGTTTTAAACATTATTTAATAAATAAACTAGTAATTCTATTATTTTAAATTAAATATAAAATATTTTTTTATTTTATGTTTAAGTTTTTTATAATAATAAATAAATAGTTTTAATATATAATAACTATAATTTATATATAAATAATAAGTTTTTTTAGCTTTATTTAATAAATAAAATATAGCTAGTTTTTTATAAGCTTTATTGTTTTTATATAATGCAAGTTTTAAACGTAAAAATATTTAAGTTATTAAAAAAAACGCTTTAATATTATTTTTATAACTATTTAAATATAGTTTTAAAATTAAAGCTTTTAAAAAAAAATATATATTTTATATAAAGTTTAAATAAAAGTTCTAGTTTTAAAAGTTATAATTAAAATTTAAAAAACTTTTAAAATTTATTTATAAAACTGTTTAAAACTATTATTATTTAAATTTATAATCTTAAAAAATAAAAATACGGTTTAAATATCGGTTTAAGTATTTTTTTTTAAACAATTAAAAATACTAGATTTTTTATAGCTAGTATTTTTTTTAATTATTAAAACGCTAATAAAAAGTTAAATAATTTTTTAAAATAGTTAAAAACTAATTTAAAAGTGTATATTTTTTAATTTAGCTTTATAACGTTTATAAAATAAAAAAGCTATAAAAACGTTTAATATAGCTTTTAAAAAAATCGTTAAATTAAAAGCTGCTAATACTTATTTATATACTAAAATTATATATAAAACAAATAATACATACAAAATAATTAAAATTATTTTTAGTTATAAGTTTGTTTAAATAATAAACGTTCAAAAAGTGAAATAAAAGTTAAAAAATTATACAGTTTATAAAAATAAAAATTCTAACTATAATATGCTTAAAATAAATACTAAGCTAAATAAAACAACTTAAAAAGATAATATAAAAATAGAAAACTTTATTAAAGTTTGTAAACAACGAAAAAAATAGACTTGTAGTGCAATATTTACTATATAATCTATATTTATACGTTGTGGCTAGTTGGTGTTAAAAGTGGCCCGTGAGGGGATGGATCGTGGCCAGGGGGGTTAGCTTACCCATTCAATTCCGCCATGGTTTCTCCTATATCAGCCCAATCCAGGCATCAGGTGACCCTCGTTGGTTTGTGAATATGTTGCTGCTTTTGCTCAGGGCATAGTCAGAACTAATCCAGGCTCAAATCATCTTTAATCATCCTGTTCGCTATTTCGAGAGACGCAATCTCACTAAAGCTTAGAGAATCCCGGAGCTACTTCCTCCTAAGTAAGCTGTTTAACAATTGTTTTGCTCATAAGAAACTCGAGGATGGGTATGATTTCGAACAGCCGCAGTTCACTTTACTGAACCGAAAACCTATACCACAATAGCAATAGAAGACAGCCGGCACGGTAAGCTTGCTTAACACGGTGGGGCTTCGCTATCAATAGATGATACGACTTGAGCCTCCTAAAGACGAACTAAAATCTGAGACGTGTCGTCTCTTACTAGTTAATAAATTAATCCTGTTTGTTGGTATTCACTGATGAATGACGATAGGAAGCCCTATGGCTAGAGAAAATGTAAACAAGCCTATTTCTCAACTGCGTTTATACCCCGTCTTCTGTGCCTGTGTCCTTTTGTTCCTCTCCTCGTTCGCCCTGGATACTAAGGCGTAGCCGGCAGCGCTCTGTGGGATCTTAAAGAAACTGAGGAGAAATTATCTTGCTCTGCCATGCAATAAACTCAAAATGTGACATTCCCAAGTCAAGGTATGGCGATATGTTTGAACCATCAGTGAGCAGAATCAAACTAATTCCGCCGCAGTGGCTCGCGATGGCGTTGGTACGTACATCAATACAATGTACATCGTACTGGCGAAAAATCGCTTTAGGGGTCGTTGATTGCCCAACGCTGAAATAGCTCTAGCCTCATCATGATACACATGTCTCGAGCCTCTGCAAGCGAAGAAGGGGGGTCAAAAGCCTCCCGACCAGGGAGCCGTTTCTTTTCGGGTGGCTTTTCATCTCGCCATTTCACCTTACTAAGATCCCCCCAGCTCCACCAACCGGTACCCCCGTTCCGGCGGATGACCAAGGCCTTGTCCTTTGACTTGTCTACGAGGCGTCGTTGCCTATGAGCCTCTTCCAGCCGCAGAATCGAATATCTTCGACCTTCCTCCCAGTCAAACGGTTTCTGGAAGATGCTGACCGCCTCTAGCCGGGATCGGTCCCACATGACATATCCCCACTGGCGTAGGTCATGTTGATAGTGTTGGTACACCCAACTCGACCAGGTTTGATCATCGTATGCCCATCGCCAAATATCCACAGGACCAGATTCCGGGTCGGCAAAGAACGGCTGTCCAGTAAGGAGAGCTTCCTCCTCTGGGGTCAAGCCCTGAAACCATATATCGTCGTTCGGTTTGTTTGCGTATTGGAAGTCGTCATGGAGAAACTCAGACGTGCGGTCTGGTATTTCATAGGCGTCTAGAACCTGGTGCCTTTCCTCGTATGTTTCTGCACCGGCGATAGCATGTAGCTTTGCCAACCCGCGTGACAAAACATGTTGCATTTCAGGAGCGTCAACCTCGCCGCAGTACTCCACCTCCCATGCGCCCCAGTCAACGTCATGCTCTACAAGATCATTAAAAGCTAGTGGTTTTCTCGTTAGCTTTACACCTTACTATAGCGCACTATGTTTGGGAACTGACCTGGCGAAATGATTCGAAAAAGGAAGTCATGAATACAGCCAAGCTGTTCATTTTCCCAGGGGGCGAATTTATCGAAGAAGAGCTTCTTCTGCTCGATAGGATCTGGTTCTTCAGGAAGTTCCCACCACGGGTACGGTCGCACTTTCCGGGGTTTACTGAAGAGATTGCAGTAAATTTCAAACCGATACAATGCGCGTTCGATGCGGCATGTCTCTTCGTAGGTCGCAAGAGATTCAGATCGATCTATGGGGTGTTCAGCCAAGGCCGCACTGGCGAATTTCTGAGCGAATCCGTCTACACAGAGGTGAAGTCGTTCAAGCTGGAGTGCTTTCTGCAGTGAACAACATCTAGGTGGGGTCAGCCGCTGGCTGAAATTCTGGTTAAGAAAGTCGACGATGGCTTCCGGACAGATGGGGTCTGAGACAACAGAGCGCACTCGTGAGGACTCGTATGCGGCTATCGCTTCGGGTAGCACGCTGATACCTATCTCGTTAAGCAATACCTGCATGGTGATGGTCGTCTCTGCCTCTAAAAAGGTATAATAGAATAGTGGACACGATAAGACCGCTGTTTTCAATGATGTGATGTCTGGCAGAGCTGAGAGTACGCTTCGCACGAGCTCGACTGGCAATTCCCCAATGGGACTTGGCCGAGACTCTGGATCTTGATCCATGATGACTGCTAAGGTTGTAGTTGGGAACTGTGCAGGAGGGAAACGACGAGAACTTGGAGGGATAGATGGAGCGGTAAAACATATGGAGCAGGTAATATAGGAGTATTTATGGGAGTGCAGTGAAACTACCGACCTTAGGAGAAGTAAGTACATATGTACCTAGGTAAGGTAATGGATGGAAGTAACTAGGTATCTGCATTGAGGCTAAGGACGTTGAATGCCTATGTACATATGTACCTATTGACTAGATTGGCGCTAGCACCAATCATGTGGCTCGCTTAATCCCGCAATGTGTGTCAGAGATTGTTTGCTCAGCTCTCTGTGTCAGTTTGCTGGGTGCTTCGGCCTGAGGCATCGATCACGGCCACTACTTGAATATCATCTTCTCTAACACCCAAATATTATGTACCTGTACAACTAGCACCCAAAGCCGAGTCAAATTTTAGTGAATGCAAAATATGACTGATTCATATAGAAGTATGCAGTTTCTGGTGAATAAACTATTTCCTCTTGCATGCACACGGAATTGAGCACTGGTGAATTGTGTCAGTTTTGGTCATGGACACCCTGCACAGACCTTCTGTTGTCTCCTGTTCCCTGAATCAGAGGTCATAGCTTCTAGTTTTTTGGTGATTTACAGTAGTACGAGTTGAGCTCGAAATTGGAGGTGATGCTATGGTAGTGAATATGAGCTCGATAAGCCCCAGTGGGTGTTGGTGCTTGACTCACGGGCCTGCAAGCTCATCTTCGAACTCTCTATATAAACCCGACAATGCTCTCGTAGGGGTTTCACTTTGACTCTTCTACTTGTCCGGATCATTATCTACTACGAAGCACATCTAAATCTCTGTCTCGTACGATTTTCACTGTGTCTCTTCTTCATACTCGCGTTATCATTTAGGTACGAGCCACACTAGAATCTCCCGTTGTCACAATGCCGGAGACTTCTCTCCCTAATGGGCCCGAAGGTCCCTATTTCACTTCAGATGGCATCTGCTACTACAAGATCAATGGACGAACGGTGTGGGGGACTTCAAGACAGGGGAATCCAGGTTCCATAACGAGTTCGAGAACTACAAATCTGGTTGTCCCCCAGTTTACGTCAAACCCCCGTGGCCCCCAGACTGCCTCGCATACGCGAACCCCTTTCGATCCATTGCCGCATCCCGTCCCGCTACCTTCAACCAGCCGTGTCCCTTTCGGTCCAGACTCTGTGAAAAGCATAACAGAACCGTATTTAGCACCCCCGAGCGCACTGAAAACATAAATAACGAGCGGCTTTCCGAACACTCGGTTTGAACCCGGCCAGAGTTAAGGAAGCGCCCTAGCAAAAGATAGAGAGAACGTTGATATGTTAGGTCATATAACTAGCACGCGCCCCATTTCTGTAAACTATATAGCAAAGAGCTCACGCTTTTAATTGCTCTATCTTTCCTACTTTTTAGTTAGTTGTATTTAAGGTCCTAATTACTAGTTGTTTATTTATAAATTATAACTATACGTACATTTTATAACTTTTAAAACGATTGCTAGGCTTTTATATAGTAGCTAGTAATTATTTTAATGTTTTTAGCTATTAAAACGATCGTAATCAAGTAAAGTATACTTTAAATTTAAAGATTTTCTAATTATTTATATTAATTAAATCTTAATTAAAACGGTTTAAAGTTTTAATATTTTAACTATATTAACTAAATAAAACTATTTTTAACTAATATATATATTAATAATAATTTTAAAGTAGTATATTACTATTATATCAATAAGTTATAATTAATAAAAAAATACTTAACCGTTAGCGCAATATTAAATACTATTTATAAATAACGTTATAAACACTTAAAAGTAATACTTAAAATCTATATATAACTAATAAACTTTATTTATAAAAAGCAAAAAATATAAATAAATATAAAACGTAAAAAATAGATTTATTAAAGCTTTTATTAAATTAGATCTTTTAACTAATAAAACTTTTACGAAATAAATTTTATAAAATAAAGTTTAATAAGTATTAAATAAAGCGCTAACTAGTTTTTTTTTATATAAAACTTTTTTAATTTATATATTTAAACTTTTAATAATTTATATATTTATTAACTATTTTTTATTAATAAAATTAATCGTACGTTTTTATTTATTAAATCTGTTTATAATATAAACAAGCTTATTTTATTTTAGTTTAAATTTTTTTAAATTTAAAACTTTACTTTTTTAAATAATAAATAATTAAAAAGTTTAATAGTTATAAATTACTAAAATAAAAATAAAAACATATAATTTAACTTTTTACTAGTTATAAAGTTAAATCTACTTTTAAGCATGTAAATTAACTTTTTATTAGTTATAAATTTAAACTTTTTTTTTAATAAATTTTCTTTTACTTAGTTAAAACTAAACGAACTTAAAAATCTTCTTATTATAAATATACTAAAAAACATTAATATATTTAAACTAATATTTCTTAAAAAACAGTTTATACATTAAAAAAATAATTAATTTAATAGTTTATTTTTTTAAGCAAGCTTATTAATTTGTTTTTTTATTCTTTACTTAAAAAATCCGATATAAATTTATATAACAAAAAAAAATCAGGCATATAACGCTAAAATAACTTATAACTCTTAAAATCTAATTTAATAGTAAATTTAAATAATAATATAAAAAATATAAATATTAAACGTAACTTATTTTTATTACGATTAAATATACTAGCTATAAATTTAATAAATAAACAAAATAAAATAACACTATTATATACTTAATTTAATTAATTATAAAACGTAGTTATTTTAATAAAAGTAGCTAATAATATAAAAATTCTTAATATTTATTAAAATCTATAAAGCTTAATAATAAATAAAATATAAATATAAACGTAAAAAGTTCTATTAAAACTAAACAAAAATTAACAAAAAATACAATTTTTATAATTTAAACACTAAATTTTATTAGTTATATAATTATATAAAGTTTTTAATAAACTTATAATCCGTTTTTTTAGTAACTATAAATAAAACTTCTTATTAAAACGATTATTATTATAATATACTTTTTTTTAAAATATTTTTTTATATTAAGCTTTAATTATGCTTTAAATTAAACATACAGTACTAGTTTAGTTTTAATATAATATCTTATAAATTTTATAAACTATTTTAACTATTATGTTAATTAAAAACATACTTTAATTATTAAGCTTTTTAAACTTTTATATATTTAGTAATATATATTTTTAAACAAGTTAACAAGTTTAAAAACTAGTAAAAAATTAATATTATATAATTTTATAACTGTAAATATATAAAAATAACTAACTAATACTTTAATTAAGATTTTAACCCGTTTAAACAAACTATTAAACTACTTAGTTTACAGTATTTTTTTAACTTAATTTTTAAACAGTACTATAAATCTAAAGTTATTTTAAATTTTAAAGTTAGCTAATATATAAATAAAGTTAATTATAAAGTTCTTAACTATTTTATTTTTAGTTTTAATTTACCGGCTAAAATCTTAATAATTAAACAAGAATAAATAGTTAAATTAATAGACTACTTAATATTTTATTTAGCAGGCTATTAAATATATATTAGTAACCGCTTTAATAAAAATAAAACAAATAAAACTAAAATTAAAATTTAAACAACAGCTTTATATAAAATAAACTTAAGCTTAAAATATTTAAATACTATAACAGTATTTTTATTATATAATATATTAATAAACTAGACTACTTTAAATATTAATAAAAAAAAACTATTATGTTTAGAAATTTTAGCATTAAAATACTGTTTAATTTTAATTCTATAAGAGCTTACTAGTTTAAAAGTTTTAATTAACAGCTTAAACTTTAAGTAATAAATAGTTTTAAATTTGTTAAAAAATAGTTAAAAAAACGTTTTTAACATAATAAACTTAAAGTTATAAAACTTGTAAACTAAAAAAAATATAGTTTTACAAATAAATATATTAAGTTTGTTAACTAATATATCGATAATAAAGTTAAACATTATTAAAAAATAAAAAAAGCAGATAAAGATTATATTACTTAATAAGTATATAATAATTTAAACAATTACTTTAAAGCTTAAATTAAACTTTAAAAATCTAATAATATTATACTTAATTTAAAATATTAAGTTAATATTATAAAATATGTAATAATAAAAAAATAGCAAAAAAAAATAAAGTTTAAAAAGCTTATAATAAAAGGATATAAAAACTTAAAAAACGTGTTAATAAGTTAAGATCTAACTAGTTTAATTATAATAAATTTAATTATAATAGATCTAGTTATTAATAACTTAATTTTTTTTTCTTGCTAGTAAAAGTAATTCCTATTAATACTAATTTTTTTAAGAACATATTAAATCTATTTAAACTTACTAAGACTTATAATAAACCTAAAAGTAAACCTAAAAATAAATTAAAGGATAACAAAAGTAATAAAGCTTAACTTAATTAATAAAAAAAAGATAGTTAAAAGGTTTTTTTAAACTAAATAATAATAAAAAGCCTTAAAATAATAATAAATATAATAATAATAATAATAATAATAATAATAATAATAATAATAATAATAATAATAATAATAATAATAATAATAATAATAATAATAATAATAATAATAATAATAATAATAATAATAATAATAATAATAATAATAATAATAATAATAATAATAATAACTAGTATAATTAAAATCAGCAGATAAAAGTAGCTTATGTTAAATAGACTATATTTTATTAAATATAGGGTTTATACAACTTAAAGGTTGTACGGTAAAAGGGGTAGTAGGGGGTTTAATATTTATTAATTAAACTGTTATAAAGGTTTAAATAGGTAGGGTTAATCGGCAGAGCCGATTGCTAGACTATATATAAGTTAGTTAGGTAATCAGGTAGGTTAGGTAACCGCAGGTCCTAGACTTTTTAGGGGCTTCTAGGGCTGTGCTTAAAACACCTGGTTATTCGTACAAATATTATTCTAATACTAACTGTTTTTACTTTTTATATAAATAACTGCATATATTTATTTTATACTAGCTATTTTTTTTATTGCAGCGAATATCTAGCTATAAAAGGAAAAGTCTTCGTATAAGGGCTATACTTAGTAAACAGAAAGATCTGAACTAAGTGTAAGTTAAAAAGGGGTTAAAAGTTTTCGTATAAAAGCTACATCTAATAAACGGAAAGCTTTAAGCTAAGTATAAAGCGAAAAAAAAAGTTAAAAGTTAGCTATACAGGAAAAAAACCAAAAAAAAAAAAAGTAGCTAAAAGAACTAAAAGTTAAAAAAAGGGTTAAAAATAAAGTAATATTGCTTACTTTTATATAAAAAATTAATTCGTATAAAGGTTTAATAAAGCTTTATATAATTAATCAGATTATATACTATACTGCTAAGAAAAATACTTAAAGTTATAGCTTATATAGAATTAAAAGTTAGTTATATAAAATAAAATAAAAAGTTATAACCTTTATATAGCTAAAAAAGTAAATGTACGAAAAAAAAGAAAGGTAAAATCTAAAAACTTCGATATATTAGCAGGGCCGGCTTTATATAATAAAGCTTTTATATAACAGGTTTATATAAAGTTCGGTTTTATATAAAAAGCTTATTAAAACAGGATAAGTTAATAAATATTTAGTTACTAACAGCTAAATTAAAAAGTTTATTGCTTTTATATATAAAATAAAAACTATTTATATAAAAAAAAAGTATAAAATACGTACTATTAATTAAAGGGTTATATAAAGGGCTATACTTAAAGTATATATAAATAATTAATCTCTTTTTTTTATTAATACTGTTAAAAAAACCAGAGTACGATATAAAATATACGATCTATATAAAGGGCTATACTTAAAATACGATTAAAGTTAAAATTTTATTATTATTTTTATTAATTTACGTTCTTCTGTATAAAAAGCTATACTTAAAGTATAAAACAATATTAATTAATATTAAATAAATTATATTCTATTAAATATAAAGTTCGTACGACTTAAAGGTTATACAGTAAAAAAAATAGTAAAAAGTTCAATATTTATCGATTAAACTGCTATAAAAGTTTAAGTAAGTAGGGTTAATCAGTAGAGCCGATTACTAAACTATATACAAGTTGGTTAAGTAACCAGGTAGGTCAGGTGACTGCAGGTCTTAAACCTTCCAGGGGCTTCCAGGGCTGCGCTTAAAACACCTAGCTATTCGTACGAATATTGTTTTAACAGCTTAAATATATTTTATAAAAAGCTAAATAGTATATTACGATTTTAACAAAAAGAGTTTTTATGTTTTTTTTTATATTATAAAGCAAATAAGCATATTTAAACCTAAGTATAATTATAAATCGGACTAATAAAACGAAAATAATAATAAAGAAACTATTATTAAACCGAAAAACATGTAAAGCGAACGTTTTAAGAGGACGTTATGCTAATTTCTATTAAGCTAGCAATATCTCCAGCTTTTAGCATGGTTATTTCTAGTATAAATAAATATATCCTTTAATATTTTTAAGTTATATCCTTTATTTTTACGATTAATTTATACTTAAATACTTTTAATAATACTAATAATATAATTATTAGTATATAAGTTTTTAATATTAAAGATATTAATAATTTTTTTTATACTACTATATTAACTATTTTATATTATAACTTAATATAGCTGGTTATTGTTAACGATGTTATTAAATTGCTTAAAATACATAGTGTACAAGTTAAACAGCTGCTACTAAAGCACATAAAGAAAGCTAAGTTAGTATATATATATATAATTAACGAAAAAATTTATAAATAAGAAAATTATATTTATTTTAAGGTTATTATTTATAATATAACTATTTGCTTTAAAGTATATGTTAATATTATATTTTTATTATTTTTTATATCCTGTAAATATATAAAAACTAATTATTTAAATATTTTTATTTTATTGTTAAAAATTAGTTTTTATTTAAATAAAATAAGCGTGAAACTTTTTATTCGTAAATATATTAAACTTAAAATTACTTTGTTTAATATGTAAAAAAAACTATAAATAGTTTTATAAAACCTTTATATTGTTAATAAGCTTAATTATAGCATGCTACTTAAAATTTTTTATATAGCGCGTAATTATTTTAATATTATATAAAGAAGAAAATATTAAAATAATTACTTATAAATCGGTAATACCGGAAAATAAGTAGCGTTATTTAAAGAATAAACCTATAAACCTAAACTATATTATAAAAGTATGCTAATATATACAGTATAAAATATTAAAATTAAACTAAGTAAAAGCGTTATTATTTTTATTTAATATTTTAATATATTAATTATTACTAAAAAATACTGTATTATACTATAATTAATATTAAACTTTACTTTTAATTTATATAGATTATTAATAAGTTTTATAGTTAATAAATAAATAAAGCTTATTATTTTGCTAACTTTAAAAACTTGCTTATTAAAATATATAAAAAAAACGTGCTTAAAAACATGAAATATATAAACTTTTTTAACTTAGTTAAAGTTTTTCTTGCTTTATTATTAAAAAATAAAAAAAATACTTTTTATACTGTATTACTAGCTAATATTTTTAACGTTTACGAAAAAAAGGACTTTAATAATATAAATAATAAATACGAACATAAATACTTATATAATTTGTTTAACTTTTTAAACCTAAAATATAAACTAAACAAATCGAAAATAAATATATTAAATAACTAGGGATTTAAGGTTTAAGAATAGATAAAAACTATTATTTTAAAAGTACTTATGTTTTTTTTAACTAGAACTTAGCTATTTTAATAATGAAGTAAAAATGCTTATTAATTTTAAATCTAATATATAAACAGATAATTTATTTTAAAAGCTATACCTTATTTTTTTAAAAAAATCGTATTATTATAGACTTTATATTTAAACCTTTAACCGACTTTAACGTAATAGAACTTATACTTTTTAATTAACTATACTTTATATCTTTCCCAGCTTTTATAATTTAATAAAACAAAAAACCTAAAATTATTGTTAACTTATATAAAGTTGATATAAAAGTTATTAAAAAATGCTTATTTTTTTTTAATAAAACGAAATATTTAGAGCTATATATAAATTAATTGTTTTTATAGTAGTGAACATTATAAAAGGGTTTTTTAAATAGAAGATTTAGTTTAATAATAAATATAAGATTATATTTATAACATTTTATTAAAGCTATAAACAACTTATAATCGTTACGATAAAGTTTAAAATATTTCTAGGATTTTTTTAGCACTGTATAAAACAGCTTTTTCGTTTATATCTTTAATACTTCGTGCTTATTTATATTAACAATATTATTATATTCTTCTAAACTATCTAAAAACATTTTAATTACCTTGATATAATTTTAAATATACTAGCTGTATTAAGCTGTATAATAGTACTGAAAAAATGTTATTTTGCTTAATACGGTTTAAAAGCTCTAGATTAACATATATTTCGATTAGGTTTCCGTACTAATAAAAAGAAATATAAAGCTATTTACTAACTTAACGTTCTTTAAACTTTAAAAGATCTTAAAAAAAGTATAGGTTTAATAAAATACTTTCGTAATTATATTCATTAATTTATAAAAATTTCTGCTTTAATTAATAAAATTAAAATAATAAGATTTAAGTTTTGTTCGGAATAAGCAAACTTAGTTAAAGCTTAATAAGCCAGATTTTATAAGCTTCTCTTAAAAATATTATTATTTAAGCTAGATCTAATTACTGGAAAAATATCAGAAAAAGCAGTAAGCGAGTACTACAATATAATTTCTGCTAGTAATAAAGTTTAGTTTAAATATATTAAAATATAGAATACTTTTAAAAATTATATTTATAAAAACATTAGTTTAGCTTTTTCTAACTATAAAAAACCTTTTATTTTTTAAGTTAACTTAAGTAAACTTAACGTTATAAATATTATATTTTATTAAATTTAAAAAAATAGTAAATTATAACTTATTTTATTTTTCTTTTACTTATTTACTTTTATAGAACGAAAATATAGTATTTATAAAATTAAAACATGCAGTTTTGTTTAAACTTTTAAAAAACTTACTTAATATTTTAATTATAGTAGTATTTACGTATATATAGATTATAACGTAATAGTTTAAGCTTTTTAATTTATTTTATAATAATTAAAAAAATTAAGTTATTTAATATTATAAAGATTATTTTTATTTTAATATATAAATAAGCTTAAAATAATTTATATCTTTAGAAAAATATTAATTAATATTAACGTATTTTTAAAGTTATTACGTTTATATTATAAAAATTTAACGTTAAATAAAACTATAACAGTGTTAGTAGTTATAAAATAATTAACTAAAGCTTAAAAATAGCTTATATTTATAGAATCGTCCGTAAATTAACTTGTACTTATAAAATATACCGAAAAATAACCCGCGCTTATAGAACTTTTTTAATTTAATGTTATATTAAAAAAAAAGAGAGTTTTAAAAAAAACGTGAATAATATATAAAATATGCTTTTTATACTAAGTATATATTTTAAACCTGTAAAGGAAATATAAATAAAAATACTTATATTATATAAAGCAGAGCTTTCTTTAAACGATTATTCCGATTTATTAAAAGCGAAGATTAAACTTTAAAACTTTAACGAAGTTATTATAGCGTTTATTTATATTATTAATAAATTTTAAAAAGAAATAGTTTATATTTTTAAAATTAATTAAACGTTTAAAACAATTTATAAATAACTTTTTAAATAATATAAAATAACTAAAAACAATAAAAACAGCTTAATTATTATTTTTTATATATTTATATACGATTTTAAATCTAAACTTTTTTATTTTATATAATTTTTAAGTGATTAACTTGTTATACTTATAGCGTTTTAAACTTGTATTATATATATAGTACACGATAATAACGCTTATATAAGCATTATTTATATATATAATTATTTTCAATCTTTTTTTTATTTTTTTAATATTAAAAAATATATTATTAAATATATCGAAGTATGTTTTAACTATAATATATTTAAACATTTTATTAAACTATTATATAAAGATTTTTAGTTTATTAATATTTTTTTTATTTTTTTTTCTGTTTTATGCATAAACTTTATAATCGGGGGGGGGGGGGTTTTTTTTTAATAATAATAACGCTATTTTTATTATTATATATAAAATATTAAAGTTTATTAAATTTATTATTAATAAAACGTTATTTATTATAGTTAATTAAGTATAGTTTTATATTTTATATGTTTATCTCGATTAAGGATTATTAAATGTTTTTATTATTAATATAGATTTTAAGTTTGTTAGCGATTTATAAATAATATTGTGTAAAGCTGATAATATTAAAACATAAGTTATAACTATATATTATTACTTAGTAAACGGTTAAGTTAAGAAAATTATTTAAATTTTTAAAACAGCTATAATTTTTGTTATTAGCGTATAATTAAGCTTTATAGTATAGAAAGATTATATTAAACATATTGTTTACTATTTTAATACTTTTATATCTAGTATTACTTAGTAAATATTATATAAATTGTTTTATAGCTGTAAACTAAAGACTTTTTTTTTTATTAATCTAGTTATTAACTACGATTACGTTTAAGCTTAAAAAATCTTTAAATAAAAAGTAGTGGATATAATTATACTTGTTTAAGCATGCATGAAAATATATTATAATAATTATAAAATTAAACCTTTTTTAATAAATAAAAACAGCTTTATATATATTAAACTTATTAAACTAGAAAAATTAGGTTATTATTTATAAAATTAAATAAAGTTTAGTTTTAATAAAATAGGCCTTTTTTTTATAAAAAAACGTTTAAACTATTTTAAATATAGAATTAAACTATTAAAATAGCTGTAATAACAATAAGATATTTTTATTAACTATTTTAAACTAGTTAAAGAGGATATATTTAAATAACTACGTTTTAAACTAAAAAGCTTTAAAGTTAATAGTATATAAAAATAGATTATTAAAAATATTATTAGTTATATATAAACACGTTCTATTAACTTATCTAACGATATGCTAGTTTAGCTTTATTATAAGATTAAGTAGTATAAATATAATAATAAAACTTAAAAGCTAGTATTTATACTAAAAGAAAACGTTCTTAAACTTTTTTAAATATATTATAAACGTATAAAAATTGCAACTTATATATTTAAACTAGAATAAACATATAACCTACTTACTTTAAAAACCTTTATTGCTGTATTATCCGATAACTTATACTTTTACTAGTATTTATAAAAATATTACGTTTTAAACAAGATATTAAAAAGCTATTTTTAAATAAATTACTTATAATTAAAACTAATAGGTTCTTTTAAACTGTACTTTAATTAGCTAAAAAGTTAAAATAGCTGTTATAAGATAGTCACAGTTATAAAAAGTATTACGATATATATTATAGTAAGCAGTATTATTAATAAAATTAACTATTTAATATTAAAAAGAAAAAAACGTTAAAAATACTTATATTTTTAACTTAGTAAATACTAACTTAAACTAGAAAGTTGTAATTTTTAATAAGTGCTTTTTTTAGAAAATACTAAAAAACCGTCCTAGTTGCCCTTATTACGTTTAATAACTTGCTTGCTGAAAATCCTATAACGCTTACTAACTATAAATTATATAATAGTTAACCTATAATTTTAACCTTAATTCTATTAATTATCCTTTTTAGGTTGATACTTTAAACGGAAATCCCTTTTTATTTAGTCCTTTAAACTTAAAACCGCTATATTTAGCCGTAATAATATTAATTTTATTTTATAATTGTAACGGTAAAGTAGATTATAGCACGTAGTGGATTAGTTATAGTATTAATATTATATTTTATAAAAACTATAAAAAAAGTTACTATAATTTAAAAATATATAATAATTAAGCGAGTACAGAAACTAGTGTAAAAAACTTAGACTTAAAAGAATAGATTATTAGAAATATTAGTATTAAAATTACTAGTAGTTATTATATATGCTTTTTTCCGCTTTTTTAATTAATTAACTTATTTTTTCGTTAGAGTTATAAGCTTAGTTTGCTTTTAAAACCGGTACTTTTTAGTAATTATAGCGATTTTTAAAAATATTAGTTTTTAGATTTTATTTTTTTAATTTTTAAACTTATATTTTAATGTAATCGTTAAATGATTATTATTATTTAAACTTTAAAGATTATTATAGTTTTAAATACTTTTTTATATGTTTTTATTATTAAAAATATAATTTTAAAAATAATATATAACTAGAATAAATAGTATTACTGTTTAAAGTTTTATACGTAACTTTAAAAAATATAATACTTAATTAACTTTAATAATATAAGCGTTTTTTTACATGCTTAATAAAATTTTCTAAGTTTTTTTAAAAGATTTAACTAAACTAGCTATTTTAAACGAACTATCACGATCTGCTAGAGCTAGCAAGAAGTATCTACTAGATCAGGCAGGCAAGTACAAACTAGACAAGTTTTATAAATAGCTGGTTAATTAGATAGTTAATAGATTATCTTCTTCTAAATATCGACCGTGATAATTTAGTAGCTAGCTGATTGTGCTGAAATTACCGACTATAACTATTACCATAATTAAAAAATATAGATTAGGCCTTTTATACTTTTATAACCATTTATCTTAACTTATTAATCCTATTAATATTAGCACTTCTATTAATTTGCTCTCTTATCCTAATATTATCTTTCTTATAGCTTAGCCTTTATTCTTATAAGTAAAAAGCGCTTGTTTTATTATATCTTTTAAGTAGCTGCTTATTACGATTTATTAAACAATATTATAACTTAATAAATAACGCAAACTAAACTTTAAACGCTCATAAAAGCCCTAACTTTAACAGATTTGCATTAAATATTAAATTATTTTGTTTTAATTTGTTTTTTTAATAATACTAATAATTAATATATTATTTAATTAAAAGATTTAAATTAAGCAGTAATAACTAAAATTTAATAAATAATAAAAGTTAATTAGCACTTACAAATTAAGCAAGTTATTATAATTATTATAAGTAAAAAAATAAAAGTTTTTTTTTAATTATTTTTATACTTAATATCTTAATATATAAACAAATAGTTTTTTAAATAATAGTTTATATAAACTAATAAGTATATAAATTAATATATACTAGATCTTATAAATATACTTTTATTTTTTATATCTTTTATAGAGCTAATAGTTTTAAATTTTAATTAAGTTAACTTGTTTTAACTATTAAGCTTATAAATAAACTTTTAAAATATAGCTTTATTACTATTAAATATAATAATTAAACTAGTATTATAACTTAAAATATTTTCGTTAAACAAGTTATTTAGTTTTATATATATTTTTAACGATTAAAGTTTTTTATTAGTTAGTTAAAACTTAATATTACAAGCTTTTAAAACTAATAGATTTTATAATAATATATTACTAAATAATATACTATCACGTAAACTTTAAACTTCTTAAAATTAAACTTTTTAAAATTAAATAAAAACTATTATAACTAACTAATTAAAAACGGACTAGAACATTATAATAATATAAATAATAATTTAATTAAGTAAAACATTTTAAATTATTATAAAAGTATAAACGTTATAGAATATATAATTTATAGCTAATAATAATTTTAAAAGTTAGAAGCTAAATTAAGTCAGGTTTTTTAATCTTAATTTTAACTTATTTTTTAGTTTTAAAAATTATACTTAAATCGAAACGGATACTTACTAAAAAAATGTTTATTTTTTTAATAATAGCGTGTAAAAGTATACTAAAAATTTTATACAAGCTAAAGTAATTTAGTAGGATTTTATATAACTATTTTATAGCAATATTTAATTTTAATAAGCAAGAAAATATTTTTTACAACTATATTAAATAATATTAAATAATAATATAATAATAATAACAAAACTAATAAACTGTTTTAAAATACTAATAGTAAATGTTTTAATAGCTTTAAAAAATGTAAAAAACTAATTTAAATAATAATAACTAGTTATAAAAAAATTAATCCATATATAAGTTTTACATATAACTAAATATTATAAAGTAGTAAGCTGTAATATATAAGCTTAATAAATAATAAAAGTTTTTAATATGATTTATTTTTTATTATAACAACTGCTAATTAAACTAAAAGCAGTTTTAAAATATTGTATAAATAAATTTTTTATATATTTAAAAAAAAAGAATTACGTTTTACTATAAAACAGTAATAAACTAGTTTTAATAACTAATAAATAATTAGATATTTATAAGCGTAAAAAACTTACTATTTATATTAATATTATAAGATTACTTTTTTTTTATTTTAAGCTATGTATATATATTTAGCTATAAAGTATTTTTTATGTAAACGTTTTAAAATATAATTAAATATTATAACGAAACCGAAAGTTTAAAGATATTATATAATAAAACTAACAGTTATTAAAAAGAATAAAACGCAAACTAATACTAACTTAATAGAAGCGGCCGCAAAAAATAGCGTTAATTTAGCTACAGATTTTTCCTGTTTAAACTTTAAGAATAACGAAATAAAAGCGTAGTAAGAAAACGCTATTTTTTTAGTAAACGTTACTTTTTTTAGTAGCTAAAGTAGTAATAGTAAATATTTTAAAAAATGTAAATATAACTAATAAATTAAATAAAGCGAAATAAACAAACAAGAACTTAGTTGTAGCGGATATGCTAAGTTTTATACTAAATATAAAGCATATATTATATTAAATAATAAATATTACTAGAAAAAAAAAGAATAGCTTATAATAAACAGTTATTTTTTATTAAAAAAAGTTTTAAACAATAAAAAACTAAGTTTTAGTACAAAATAAGCTATAAATAATAAAAACTATTATAACTATTTAAATGTTTTTACTGTAATAATAAAAACGATATAAATTATCGTAGTAAAAGTAAAACGGTTTTACTATAAATATGAAAAAGTTTTCCTGTTTAGAAATAAATATATAATCTATGTTTATAAAAATAACTGTATAATAGTACTAATAGCACTTTATAAAAACTATAAAACGCCCGCAATAAAAAATATTTTAAACAAAAAGTATATACTTAACACTTTATTAATAAATAGCGATTTTATAATAAAAGCTTAAATTAGCAGAATATGCTATATTATTAATAAACTAAAAAATTGTTAAAATATAAGCTATTAATAATAAAAAACAAGCAGGAACTAATATATTATTAGAAAACGCTAGATGTTAATAGTGCGTATATTTTAAAAGAACGATAATACTTAAACATTTATAATACTAAATAGGAACTTTTAACGTTATAAGAAGAAAAAATACTAAGGATTAAGGTTTAATTACTGTAGTTAGCACAGGAAAGGTTTATTATTAAATATATATACATAAAAATGAACATATAATTTTTAGATGCTGATAAGACTTATACAGTATGTGTAGATTTCGGTATATTATTTAAAATAGTCGGGCGATAGTTTTTTAAGAAATATTGCCTTAATTTCAAAATCTGACCAATCAGCACATGTATAAAAATAAACGAAATAAGCAAAAGACTGGACTAACTAGACTAGAACGTGTACTTTATAAACTAATCAAAAACAAAGTTTACATTTTAAATAAGAACTTTAAATTTATAAAAGCTAAGCTAAAACTTCTAAAAAAATATAACGTGTAGCGATTAAGAGGTATTATAAATATTTTTAAAAACAAGAAATTACGTGTAAATCTTATACTTAGATAGCAAAAGCAAAAAATATGTACAAGACTATACCGATTAAATATTAAGAATAATATATTTTTTAATAAAAAATTTAATAAAATATATAAAAACAGCAAATTTAATTAAATATAAAAACTAATACTATTTAGCTACTTTATGTTCGTAATATAAAAAACAGTAAATAGTAAACATAAAAACTAAATAGTAATAAATCTTAAAGCTTTAAATAATATTATAATATTTAATATATATTTTATACTTTATTAAAAAAATATAATTGCAAATATATTAAATAAAAAAGTTATTAGTATATTTAACGTAATAAAGTTTTTTTACTAACTACTTGTTTATTTAAATTATTGTAGCAAAATAGTCGTTTTATTATTATAAGGTTTTAAAGTTTTTAATATCGTTTTTATAAGATTTAAAAATAGCTTATTATATACTTAAAGGTTTATAAACTTATGGTTTAAAAAATATAGATATTTTTATCGTGTATATATAAACGATATAATTATTTTTAACGATTTAAAAAAAAACATTTTAATTATATCGAGAAAGTTTTTTAACTGTTTATTAAAATCAGATTAATACTGTTTACTAAAAAATTATTCTATAAATACTTATTGGTCCGATTATTTAAGCTAGAAATAAATAGTTAAAATGTTAATATAATATAAAATCGTATAAAAACGATTAAAAAGCTAAAAACACTAGATAACTTAAAAATATATATTAAAATAATAATATAACTACGTAAATATATACTATAGTTTTAATAGAAGATTTATTTTTTATAAAAACGTAAAATAAATATACTAAATAATAAATAATAATAAAAAAAGGTTTTAATTAAAAACGTTATTAGCAGGAAAAAATAAATATTAAAACAAGTTTTTATATTTATACCTGAAAAGCTTAACAGCTTTAAAATCGTATAAAACGATTTATACAAAAACGATTATTTAGTTTATTAAAATTATAACTAAAAAACTTTTTTTAAAATAAATATATTAGCTAAAAAAAATATAGTTTAATAGTTTTTTATTTTAAAAAAAGATAAGCTAATAGTTTAATACTTATTAACCGTATATAGCTTATAATATATTTTAATAAAATTTTAATAAAAACAGAAAAAAAATATTAAGCTATAAAATTAAAAATATTATACTTAATATAAACTTGTTAATAATTATAACTATATATTTAATCGTGTTAATAACTAATTATTGTACTTATAAACTATAAAGCTATAAAAGAAATTATAAACTAAAAAAATTTAATAACTATAAATATTATTAAAATAAATCTTAAGCTAGCAGTTGTATCGGTTTATTTTAAACAGTATAAACTTAATATTTAATATATATTAGAACGTATTAATTTTATATTAAACATTTTATCCCGATTATTTATTAAAAAAACAATATAAAATATTAAAAAAGCTAAATAAACTAAAAAAAGTCAACTAAACGATTTAGTAGATTAGTTTACTTATATTATATTTTTAGTATATATAAAAAATAAAATAAAAAAAATTAATTAAAAGCTATAAAAAAAACAAAAAAATATAGAAAATTATAATAACGCTTAAAAAAACTACGATATTAAAAAGAATACTTTTTTAAAAAAAGTAAAACAGTTTATTCTATTATATACTATTTGCGGGAAAAAAAAAACTAGTTATGTTAAAACTATATATTACAGATTTTTTATATAAAATTTATAATATAAAATATTATTTTAGTATAAAATAAATGCTACATGTTTTAAAAAGTTTTATAATATATAGTTTATTACGATAAATTAAATAATATTTAATATATTGTTTAGAATATTTAAATAATAAAATAAACTGTTAAAAACTAGCAAGTATACTATAACTAATTAAAACAGTAGTTTTATTATATTATATAGTAATTATAGATTTTATTGTTAAAATACTAGAAATAAAAGCAATAAATACGTTTTAAAAACTAGCCGGTTTTAATATATATAACTATTTTTTAACTATTATATATAAATTTAATAAAAAAATACTTTTAATTCTAGAAAATATCGAATATAAAATAATATACTAGGCGATTATTTTAATTATAATGCTTTAATTATATAAATAAAGTATATTAAAAAAATTTATATTAAATAAAAACTTTTATTTTATATCTGAGCTATAGTAAATATTTTTTTTTTAAATAAGTATATAATTAGCTTTTTTTATAGTTTATTATTTTTAAATAAATAATTAATTTAAAAAAAAAAACTAAAATATTAAAATAACTATAAAATATTACTATATAAATTTAAACATTTTTTAGCTAGTAATACTTATATTTTTATAATATACTCTAAATAATATAAAACATAAAACGTTTAAAAAATTATTAAATAAAACTATTTTTAGGTTTAAGCTTATAATATTTTTATTTATAATATAAGTACTAGAAAACGCAGTCGATTATAACGTAGTATAATAAATATACTAAAAAAAAGTATAAATAGTAATAGATTATACTGTAGCTAACTTAAAAATATAATATAATAAATCTTATAAGTATTTAGAATTTAATATTAGTAATAAAATATATTTAAAGCTTTATAAAAGATATTATTTGCTTAAAAAACTACTTAAAAAATAGTTATAATAAAAAGTTAGCTTTTTAATAGTTACTAGAAAAATTAGAGATTTTTTATACAAACTTAACTTTTTAAAACATTAGCGCGTGTATTATGTTGTATAAATCGTTTAATTATATCTTGTACTAAAAAAACTAGATTTATATAAATAATAATAACTAGAAGTTATATAAAATAAACAAACTTTTACGATAAAGAATTATAAAAGTAAAAGGTTATTTATAACTAAAATATTGAATATATTAAAAAAGATATTTAGCTCTGCACAATATTTAGTATTTTTAAAAGATATTTATATAAAACGCTAAAAAATTAATTATAGCTTTTAACCGTAATAATAAACTAATACTAGAAAATTTTAAAGCTTAAAAAACAAATAAAGTTTAGGCTAAATTATTGTTTATGTTTTAAAAACTAGTATTAAACGAATAGAAAATTATTAAACTTGTACTTAAAACGAATATTTAAATAAAACTACTTAATAAACAAACAAGTATAAGTACTTAAAAAAAAATAAGTCTGTAAAATATTAAAACGAGCTATTTTATAAGTTAAAACTTTATTATTATATAATACTATTTTTTATTATATTTATTACTTAATAATTTAAAAAAACTATTTTTGATTTTAATTTTTATTATAAGTAATTATATTATAATAATAGTTACTGTTTTTTAAAAATCGCACATACTAGAAAATAACGATAACGATAAAACCGCAAAACGAAAACGTATTTTTAAACGCGATGTTTTTTTAAATTATAACGATCTAACTTAATATAAAATAAAAACGAGAGTTTAACAACTTATATTAAAATACTTTTATTGTTAAAAAAACATATATATTAAATAAATAAAGATTAATCGTAATATTAATAATTAAAAAAATATTAAGCTATAATAATTTTAAGATTAATAAATATTAATTTAATAAATAAGCTATTTAATTTTTAATTTACTAGAATAAAATTATAGAACTAATCGTACTAGTTTATTAAATATATTATATTAAAGTTTTAAAATAGTTAATAATTATTAGACTTAATATTAAATAATTTAATAATAAGCTATAATAAATCGTTATAAAATAGTTTAATAAAATAATCGTAAAAAAAGTATAAACTAAATAAATAAACGATATATAAATTATTTTAAATATTATTAAGCTTAAGATTTTTAAAGTAATTTATATAGTTAGCGATTAAAATGCTAGCTTTAAAATAATACTTATAACAATATTTAATAAAATTAAAATAGCTAAAATAAAATAAATTATTTAATACTTAAAAAAACAAGTTATATTAAAATATTAAAAATAGTTTATAAACGTAAAAAAATATTATTATTATGCTGCTTTATTAATAAGAACTATAAAACTACTATTTAAGCTTTAAATAATAATATTAAATTAGAATAATAGTAGTATATATATTAATAAAACGTTATAATAAAATATTAAAAATTATATACGCAGACTTAATAATTTTTAAATAAAAGTTAATAAACTTTAGAATTTTTTAAATAATAATATTTAAAAAATTGAACATAATTTAGCTGCTTATAACTAGTAAATAACTATACTAATAAATTTATATAATATATTAAAGCTAGTAAAAATTGCTTAATAAAATAGTAAAAAACTTTTTAACGCGTTTATAAAGTTTAGTACTTATTAAAAAAAAACTACTAGAACTATTATTAAATACGCGATTAAAAAAGCTTTTTTTTATAGTTTTATTAAGAAATATATAAAAAACATTCTAGCTGATGCTTTTATTAAAGTAGGTTTTTTAAACGAATTAAAAAAAAATATAACTATTAAAAATACTTGTTTTAAACTTATTAAAAATAATAACTTTATTAACTACTAGAAATAAATTATAGAACAAGTAGTTTTAGAAATTATTACTAACAGTTTTAAGAACGAAAACTTAAAAATTAGTAAATAAATCAGTAAAACGGATAATTGTTTATAAAACGCTAAATAATAACTGAACGTTTTAAAATAAAAAATTAAATAAATAATACTGTTTACGACTTTAACTTAAAAATATTACAGATACTATATACTGCTAATAACTAAAGATAAAAATAAAAGATTTAAAAGCATGTTTAATAAATAATGTAAATAGACTATATTTTTTAGCCTGCGCTACTAAAGAAATAAAAAATTTAGAACTTATCGTAATCGCGCGCAGTTATTTTTTTTCCTTTTTCTAGTAATAAATTACCGCCTTATCCAGAAGTTAACGAGAAGCTCGATAAGAAGAACACTTATATATGGACTTTCACGATAACACGTAGTATTTTAAATAGATTAGCTTACTATTTCGTTTAGCAGATTAGGGTTTATGTTTTTTATTGTAAACGAGGACGTTTGAACAGTTTTTTTGAAAGGGAGTAGAATGTTACGATCTGCTGGAGCTAGCAAGAAATATCTGCTAGATCAGGCAAGCAAGTACAAACTAAACAAGTTTTATAGATAGCTGGTTAATCAGATAGTTAATAGATTATTTTTTTCTAAACATTAACTGTAACACGAACAAAAAATAAAGCATAAAGAAAAATACGCTTTATAGCTTAATAAACTAGATAATCTTTTAAAAAACGTTCTGCTTATTATATTTATTATTAAACTAAACAAGTTTAAAATTAAAACATAATTAAATAAAAAGATTAAAAGCTTTTTAATAGTTTTTATAATTTAAACTATAAGCTTAAACTACTATATTGCGATTTTTAATTAAATAAATTAAATAGTTAATTTTTTATACTTAAAAATAATTACTATAAAACTTATTTATTAAAATATAGTTAACTTATAAATCCTAGTTTAAGTTTTATAAAGCTTTTTAGTTTTTATTAAATTAGTTATAAAAACTATAATTTAAAAAAAATATTAAGTAATACATATTTAAACTAAAAAGTTAACTATAAAGTTAAATATATAATATATAAACTAATATAAACTGTTTTTAAAAGCTTAAATTTTAAATTTTTTAAATGTTAAAAAAATGCTTGCTATAAAAAACTTTTTTAAAGTAATATAAATTAAACTAGCTTTTAACTAAACTAAAAACAAGCTTACTGCTTTAATTAAAAATAAGCACTTAAAAAAACCTTTAATTATTATAAAATAATATAGTTAGATCTTTAGAATAATAATTTATAACAGCGAACTATATAGCAAAAAAAACAATATAAAATTTTTTACTACTTTTAGTTTTTAAATAAAAAAATAGTTTTAATAATATAGTAAACTACTACGTAAATCTTTAAAAAGCTTTAAATTAAATTAAAAAAAGTAAAAAAATTAAGATTACTAGTGCTTTTATAAAAAAAAAACAAAATAAACGTATAATTAAATTTTTTATATATATATTTTATTATAGTTTATAATTACTAAAAAAATTAAACGTACGTTTTAATTTATATTTAATAAAAAAAAGGTTAAAACTATTTAAGTTAGAATAAAATATACGCGCTATAAAAACTTACATAAAAAAATTATAAAAAAAAAATAAAACGTTTTAGTATAAACTTTAAAAGCTTTAAAAAATAATAATAACTAATAGTAATAGCTTAATTTAAATATAATATTTATTATAATTAATTTAGTTACTTTAAAAAAAAAGTAAATATTTTAAAAATATTTTTAACTTTTAGATTTAATTAATATATGTTTTTTAATAGTATATTAATTAATAATTATAACGTTTTATATATTATTAACTTAAAAGCTTTATTAAAACTAAACTTATTTATTTTAATATAAAACAAAAAAGTAGTACATGTAAGAACTACTTAATTTTTAATTTTAAAAAAAAGTAAAAAAATTATTTAAAAAGTCCTTTTAAGCTTTAATAAAAACAACACTGTAAATATAGTATTAAAAAACGTAATTTTAGTTAAAAAGTTTTATATAAATATTATTTTTAAAGCTTATTTAACTAAAAAAAAGATTTAATATTATAGTTTAAACTGTTTATTTTAATATAAAAGCTTAAAAAATAGCGTTATAATCGTAAGACTTTTTAAATACTATAATTTAATATTTTTTAAATATAAGCTTATTATTTTATATCTAAATAAAGCATTAATAATTAATAAGCTTAAAATACTTAATAAGATTTTTATAAACGTAGTTAAAATAATTGCTGCTTTTTTTTTATAATTAAAAATCGCTTATAAAAAGCATTAGCAAATCTTTTTAAATTAAAAAAGGATATAAAAGATTTATAGCACTTAAAATTAAAGTATTTAAAAGCTAGAGCTTTAAAAACATTAGTATATATAGCTAAAAACGTGCAGATTAAGAAAATCTCACGTAGTAAATATAAGCATTATATTAAAATATATATTTCGTAAAAAATCTTTAATAAGGTTTTAAAAAAACGTATAGCGCGGCTTTTTTAAAAGGTTTATTAAAGTCTATTTAATTATTCTTATAAGTTTAATAAATCGTTTTAAGTGCTTATAATTAAAAATAAATATAATAAAATAATTTATGCTTATTTTTTAATAAATAAAACTAAATTACTAGTTTTTAAATAAATTTTTCGATTTAAACGTTAAATAATATACTAATATAGATTATTAGTATATAAAATATACAATAATAATAAACGCGTAATAATCGCGATTTAAAATAAAACTTAGTATAAAAAGTAGGTTAAGTAAAAAAAAATTAATATAAAGCTTTTTTTAACTTATACTAAAAAACTTATTAAATCTAAAAAAAAAGCAGAGAAAAAACTAATTAAAAAAGCGCTTAAAATATTAAAAAAAACTAAGCTTCTAGTAAAGCTTTAAATTAAAATAGTTTAAACTATTATATAATTATATAATAAAAGCTTTTTAGAAGCTTATAATTTTTATTTATTTTTTTAAATGCTTAAAAATTAGTTTAAGCAGTATTTTTAATAGTATATTTTAAAACGTATTAAAAAGCTAACAAGTAACTTAAAACTTAATTAAAGCAAAATATACGCATATAAATATAAAGCTTATTTAATAAAAAAAAATAAACTAGCTAAAAAAAAACAGTAAGTATATAAAGTTTATTTTTAAGCATGTATTAAATATTTAATTAAATATAAAACATTTAACTTATATTAAGTATAAATCTTTTAATTAAAAAAAATAATTATTATATAAAACGTTTAGTTTAATAAAAAGCTATTTTATTAATTAAAGCAAAAAAAGCTAATTATAAAAATTAATTATGTTTTAGTTAAAAAACTTAAAAAAATCGAAAATATGCTAAACAATCTATTAAATATAATAAACATATAAAAAATAAATAAAAAACAAGTATATAAATTAAATATTAATGCTTTTAAAAACTTTAAAAATATTTCTAACTTATTTAATAAGCTTACTAATATTTAGCTAAAAAAATAAAAGTTAAAAGTAAAAACATTAAATAAGCAAATAAAAAGCTAAAATAATATTTGTAAAAATTAACTATATAAACTTATAACTTTTTAAAATATTTTAAAGCTAAAAAAATAACAGCTTAATAAAATTTTTTTTTTTAGTATATAAGAATATTTAAACGTAAATCCTAACTTTTTTTAAAAAGTGTACTTTACTAAAAACATAAAGAATAATTTAAAAACGCCGCTTAAAAAAGGCACTAATTATTAAGAAAAAAATAATTAACTAGTAAAGTGTAAATATATATATAAAATCTTTTTATTAGTTTATTATTAAAACTATAAAATTAAAAATAAAAACTTTTAACGGAGAAATAGGTCGATTAATTAGGAAAACAGAGGAAAGCATGTGTAGTGGCTACTAGTAATCTTAATGCTGGTGTTTTTAATGATCTATTCCTTTAAGTCTAAGTTTTCTATACCAGTTTCTATGCTTGTTTAGTTATTGTATGTTCCTAGATTATAGTAACTCCCTTCGTGGTCTTCACGGAGCGTGGCACTTGTGCTGTAGCTGATTTATAGCGTGCTATAATCCACTTTACCGTTATAAAACTTAAATTAAAGTATTAAAAAAACAGTAATAAAAACTTTATAGTTTTTACTACTATAATTTATAAAAAGTATAAAATTAACTTTTTTAAAAATTAAAACTATATAAACTTTTTAAAAACGTTTATATTTAATTAATTAAAAATACTTTATAAAAGTA
Source organism: Xylariaceae sp. AK1471 (assembly GCA_023159215.1). NCBI lineage: Eukaryota > Fungi > Ascomycota > Sordariomycetes > Xylariales > Xylariaceae > Xylariaceae sp. AK1471. The sequence continues at coordinate 3,847 of JAJKLI010000013.1, read as the reverse complement.
ATAAAAAGTATAAAATACTATATATAGTATTTATAGTTATAATAAATTAATATAAAACTAATTGTTTAAATATAGCTTAAAAACTATAAATTTATTAAAATAATCTGTTAAAACCTTTTTTTAAAAGCTGGAAAAAGCTAAATAACCATTTTATAAATAATTAGTTTAACAAAAATGCTTTTAAAAAAATCAAAGCTTTAAAAAAGCGCAAAGTATTAAAAGTTATCCTGTTTAAAAAAGTAATAAAAGCTTTTTTATTATTAAAATAAATATTTATATATAAATTTAACAAAAAAAACTATTTTAATATATATAAAATATAAATAATAGTTTAAAATAATTTTTAAATTAAAAATATGCTTTAATTAATTTATATAATTATGCTTATTATTAAATTATTTAAGTTAATAATAACGATCGTAGAATACTTTAATATAAAAATTAAATAGTTTAATATAATTGTTATATTTTTAAATACTTTAAAACATAAAAAAAAGCTTATAGTATACTTTATACTTAAAAGCTTTAAACATTTAAACAAGGTTTTACTGCTTAATAAAGCTTTATATAGCTTTAAAAACTTTTTTTTGCTTTAATATAAAAAGTTCGCTTTAACGTTTAAAAAGCTTAAAATAATCGTTTTAAAAAAAAAGCTTTATTTATTTTATATAAAAGATTATAGCGTGTTTATAATTTTTTATATAAACAACTTTTTAGTTATATATTATAAAAAACATATAAACTTAAAAAATAAAGCGATATTATATAGTTTTTAAAAGCGTGTAAAATTAATACTATATATTATTATTATATTAAAACTAAATATAGTTTTTATAGCAGCTTAATTTTTAAAATATTTAATTAATTTTAACTTTAATTATATAATCGTACCTAATTAAATAATATAATATTTATATAATATTAAATATTTAAAAATTATTTAAAGTAAATAAAACTAAAATATTTAAACGTTAATAATAATAGAAAATATTTTATTTACTAATAATTTAAAAACATAAAGATTATAATATAAGTATATTATATTTTTATTTAAAAGTGCGATCGTTTAAAAAGCTACTAAATAAAGCATTATTTTTACTTTTATAATAAAAATAAAAATTAATATATTAAAGCTTACTAAAAAAAATTATAATGTTTTAATAGTTATTTAAAAACTTAACCTTTAATTTAAAAAAAAAAAAAACAATTTATTTAAATAATATTTAAACGATCTAATTTATAATAAAAAAAAACGAAAAAATTAATATTTAGTTTTACTATATAGGTATATAAAATATATAGTTAAAATAAAAGCATTAAAAAAAGGTTTTTAAAATAATTTATTTATTAATAAACTAAATACTAATAAATAAGCTTATTAAAAACTTATTAAAAGTTTAGTTTAAATATTTTTATGCTTTTATTAATTTATAAAATATAAATTATATAATAAAAAAACAGTAAACTAGTATTTTTAAAATAATTTCTAATTAATAAGTATACTAGCTTTTAAAAAACTAATAAATAATAATTTTAAAAATTAATAAACTAAAGCTTTAAAAAACCTACTTTAAAACTTTATATACTAATAAACTAGTTAAGCTTATTTTTTAAAACTATTATTTACGCTATAATAATATAAACACGCGTAATATAAAATAAATGCTAATAATAATAATAAAAACTATAGTTATAATAATAAAAACACTAGCTAAAACAGCTATATTATTAGTTATAATAAACTTTATTATTAGAATTTCTAACGTTATATAAATAATTACTTATAAGTTTTTAGTTTTTTATTTTTAATTAGTTATAATTAAATAAAAAGCTTAAAAAAAACTTACAGTAAAAAAAAATTTAGCTTAAAAGCAGCTAAAAACTACTACGTAAACAGTATATATAAATAAAACTAAATAATTATATTAGCTAATATTCTCTAGCTTTTAATTTTAATAACTATTTATATTAAAACATATTAATGTTTAAAAATATAGTGCTAACAATAAAAACTATATTTAATATTCTAGTACTTTTTAAAAAAGCAGCTAAAAAACGTAAAAATAAAGCAGTTATTATAAAAAACAACGTAAAAAATAGTATAAGCCGAATAAATACGTAAAATATACAAAATAGTAGTAATAATAGCAAGTAAAACGTAAAAAACACGCGAAAAAGTCTTAAAAGTGAAAATAAAAACTAAAAATAAAATAAAAACAAGCAAACAAACAAGTAAACTTTTATTATTTTTTAAAAGAAACTTAAACAAGTTAACTTTATTTATACTAGTTAATAATACTTTTAAGCAGCTTTTAAACTGTTTTTTTTAAAATTACTTATAAAATAAAAATAAGCATATAAGTATTATAATAAATAGTATTAGCAGCTAACTTATTTTCTAAAAAAAATTAGCTTAATTAAAACTAGTTAATAATAATTATAACACTTTTAAACATGCTTTTTTAAATTACTTATAAACAGTAAAAAAAAGCAGTAAACGCGATAATAAAACTATTTAAATAATAAGTTAATATAATAATAATATTATAAACTATTAATATTAATTATTTTATTATTTTAAAATTTAAACTTTAATACTAAAAAAATAATTAAAAAGCTTTAAATTAAAAAAAATAACTTATTAAAAAAAATCTATATATAATAATAATTACTATTACTATATATACGTTAATTAAGCTTTTATACGCGAGTAAAATTTAGTATACTACTTATAAAGATTATATTATAATTAAAAAAAAAAAAAAAAAAAAACGTAGCTTTTAAATTTAAAAAAAAAATATATATATAAGCACGTAATTTACGATTATTTATCTAGTTATTTAAAAGTATAATAATTACTACATATAATACTGCATATATATAATAGTAATTATTATAATTATAAATATTTTAATATATTTACGATTATAATAATAGCTATAATATATTATATATACAGTTAAAAACTATAGATTTAATATTTATTTAAGCAATAAAAGCAGCAAATTTAAAATTATAAGTATATATATTATTTTTTTTATATTTAGTATTTATATTAAACAAAAAGCTTAAAAATAGCTTTATAGCAGCTTTATTTAATATACTAGTAAAACTAAAAAGTATATAATAATAAAGTAGATTATAACACGCGATAAATCAGCTACAACATTAATACTATACTCTATAAAAACTACAGAAAAGTTACTATAATCTAAAAACATATAATAACTAAACAAGCATAAAAACTAGTATAAAAAACTTAAACTTAAAAAAATAGATTATTAAAAATACTAGCACTAAAATCGCTAGTAATCACTACACATGCTTTTTTCCGCTTTTTTAATTAATCGACCCATTTTTTTATCAGAATAATTTAATAAGATTATTAGTTATAATAAATCTTTTTATAATTTTTTTAACTCTACTTTTTATGTTTTTAATTACTTGTTCTCTAACTTTATTAACAATTTTATTAGTAGACTTAACTACTATAAACTTTAAGCTAGCTTTTATATTATTTAATTTCTTTTAAAAAACTACTTTATTGTTTTCTTTACTTATTTTTTTAAAAATTATACCTTTTAATTAATTAAAACATAATTATTATTTAATTAAAACGTTAAATATACTAGATTTATTATCGCTCTTAACGCTTATTTCAGTATTTTTAATTTACACGAAATAAAAACGATTAAAAAAATAAAGCATCTTTTAATCGTACTATTAAAACTGCTGTTTTTAACGTAATAATAAATAGCTAAAATAATAGCTTTTTTAAGCAGCTTTAACTCTTATAGTTTATTTTTTAAAGCTAACTTCTTAACTGTTTAATATTTCAACTTATTAT